>OX442436.1:84351-681523 GCA_949361645.1 Spongilla lacustris
CTGCATGTCCACTGTTCTGTAGGATAAGGAGGTGTTTGTGGATACTCTGAACCTTCCCACCATTCGTAAGAAGAAGAAGAAGCTGTCTGCACAGAGCAGTGAGGAATCTCAGGTGATATGGAAGGATGTTACTGAGGCACTCGGCAATAAAGACATACAGGCTGCCACTGCTGCCAAACACGCTGTGAGTGTGTGGGCAAACTTATGCAATGTCACTATGATTATTGTGGTGTGCCTGTGATGGTGTGCCTGTGATGGTGTGCCTGTGCAGGTTGAAGACCAGCAGAGAGCAGAGGCACGAAGAAGGCAGGAGACTGGGGAAGAGTGGAAGCAGAGGTACTTTGATTTGGAGGGAGAGGAATGGATGTACAAGAACCCACTTAGTGTTCGCTTGGCAGAGGTATAAACTGATATGATATGCTTAATTTTATTGCTTAATTCTATTGCTTAATTCTATTCAAGCTGCTTGTTTTTACCAATTGGACTTTAAAAATCACACACAGTAACACAAACCACACAGATCTATATGGGCTAGTACATTTTGGTAATCTCCACACTAATGTTATCTGCACTATGGTTCCAGGGCACTGAACTACTCTCTTCAGTGTCCTGCTGCAAAGACATGCTGCTTTCATTGTGCTTCAGTTCTTCTGCTAAATCAAAATACATCATTCCAACCCAGTCCCTCCTCCCCTTCCCAGCCCCCCCTCCTCCTTCCTACCTTCTTGGTGAGATTGCTTGGGCCTGGGTGGTGCCACCAGACACATGTACGGATGTATGACCTGCCTGACCAGTGATATCAACAGCTGGTGCTGCTCTGTGGTGCGGTGGGTGGACTGCAACACCAGCAGCATCTGCTTGAGTTCAGGCCGCACCTCCTTCACATTCTTGATTGCATCTAATCACAGAAGCACTCATTTTAACCACAATCTGCAGATAAGTGTGAACACCACTGCTTGTGCTCCAAATGAACCATTCTACACTGAAATAACATAACAAGCCAATGTTTTACCTGCAAAGCTAGTTTTGAGCAGAAGAAGGTCTGTGAAACTGATCAATGTAATGGTTCGTATTGACTGCCCTCTTAGCTGTGTTGAATATCAGATGTGGTCGTGTGCCATGTTCAACATGGCATGGTGCCCACCATGGCAACCAATAGGCTACTAACATATATGTTTATGTTTACCTGCACTGAAGCAAAAATCACTTGCAAAGTAGGAAGAATAGAAGTGTAGAACTGTGTCCAAATGTCAGACAGTTTTTCAAGCAAAGTGTGGCCTGGCGGTATGATTTTAAATGACATACAATCTTAATACATGTGGCCGTTGATAGGCTGGCTCGCCTGTTTCCTCTACCAGATCTTGGCGCAAAATTATCATACACTTCTTAAGATGCTCCTACATGACGTTAATAAGTATAAAAGAAGGGAACGGGGTCGAGGATGAAACAACTATTTCACCTCGTACAACTCGCCGATAAATTGCCCAACTTCAGACTTGGCCAGATTACTAAATGGTAGTAGTAATTACTGTACATTTAGATACAATAGTAAACGTAAGTATACCTCAGTTTTTCGTTCAACTGTGACAGCTCCGCAGACAACTCCGGATACTTTTTCATCTGAAATAGCCTAGTGAGGACACCCTGAATGCTGTACGGTTCACACAGATGATGTATCTGGCTTCATAAATTATAATGTAACATACCTTTTCCAGTCAGCGTTCTTAATTTCTTTGAAGTTTTTCGTTTCTTGCCAAAGACGCCCGTCCTCTGCGCGGGCCTCGACCATCTCTCGTTCCCAGGCCGGTGGAACTGGAACGAGACGAGGGCGTTGTTCGACGAATGCTACTCAGCCCCACCCATCTTTTAGCTTTCAAATTTATCTACGATGTTACTGTTGCTGATCGTCCTTCAGAGCTTGGCTTTTTGCTCTGCGCAGCTTTTCAACTGTTACAACCTCAGTACAATAATATCCGGAGGCGAGAACAGGACGTACACAGGCAAATTATACTCTGAAGAACTTCTAAACGTGCAAAAATACGACGCTGGTGCCAACTACAGCAGTAAGTACACACAGACGGAACGTTACAGAAAGGAAACATGTGCACCCTTGCATCCTACTTAGTTGCGCTGACGGGTTCAACAGACGTACCGTACAATACGATCGTACAAGCTAGAGTGAGCAGCGGCTACTACACCACAGTGGGGCGTTTCATTTCCAACGGAAAGCAGGCCGTCGTAACATGCAGAAGCCAAGATGTAAGGTTACGTCACAGTATGCGTAGCTTGTGTATACCGATATATCTGTTGTACAGGACACACTGATTAGCAACGAGAGCAGTGTTACCTTCACGTGGGTAGCACCGGACAGCAAGATCGAGGGAATAAGGTTTCAGTAAGTTGATGCTCGCTCTTTGGCCTATACGCCCCTACGTTTGCTCGTAGCTACTCCGTACGGACACTGAACGGGACTTATTGCACGGATGCAACTACAGAAGTAATCTATCCAAGAGCTCCTCAGTACGTCAGGATGATAAAGGCTCACGGTAAGCAAGCAAATTGTAACCATCATGCGTGATGATGTAGATACTTATAACTACCCACTTCAGGAGGTCTTATGGTTGTCGCGTGGTGCTTACTGGCTCCATGCGCTATCCTTCTTGCTCTGTTCTACAAGTCAGTGTGTGTTCAAGGAGAATGGTTCTATGTAAGACCAGGAGTGCAATATCTGATACGAGAAGTTAACATCTCTCTCGTTAGGTCCACATTGTGATACAGGTTCTGACTATGCTCCTAAACATTGCAGCCATCGTGGTCATCTTTACTTATGGGCACTTCAACGGTCAGGCCGGGAGCTGGACGTTGTCAACGGTACTGGGATCGCTTTGCTTGTCTCCCAGGTGTTTACCATGACTCACTTTTCTAGAGTGAAAACTGGCCTCACCAAGTGATTGGACTGTTTACCTTTCTTGCATTAATGGTCAATGTGCGTAAGCCGTGTGTGCAGTGGTACTTAGGCAAGTTTAACAACTCTCTCGCTCCATGCAGCCATTTCTTGCAATAATTCGTTGCCATCAAGAGAGCGAGTAGTAAGTTTGGGTGTGTACTAGTTTTCCCAGGCTCATATGTATTCATATAAGACCCGCCCCTTAATGGTAACCATGGACCACACAACAATTGCACTGTCCTTTTCATAACAGTCGCTGGATCTACAACTATATTCACGGTAGCATTGGCATTATCGCGCTCCTCTGTTCATGTAAGTGCACGTGGGGTGGTTAAAATCACTTACACAGTATGTGGTCTCACCTTGCCCCCCCCCCCCCCCCCCCCCCCCCCCCTTAGTGACCACTATGCTACTTGGTCTGAACATCTACAAGACATTGGTTGGCTACACGGACAACAGCCACTATGCCATATACTCCTTGTCAGGCACCATTGCTGTGATACTGATCACCACTGCACTCTACAATATCTATGCCCTCAACTTCAATATTCGTAAGTCCATTATTAATAATTGTTCTGTACCATAAACCATCTCCTGATATCAATGCAGGAACAGCTGCCAAGACGTACATTGATGCGGATGCTACAACAAGTGACTGGTGCTGTCGGCTGATAACAGCCATCATCATAGTTGCAACGTTGCTAACAGGAACCATGGCAACCCTGGTAATGCTAGGGTTGGACTGACACACTTAGCTGCACCACACCCCCACACACCTGCTTAGTCGAACAACACATATAGTTGAATAGAACACATGATGTCATTAGTAGCATACATAGTCATGTCCATGTATGGCAAAGTTCAAACATGACTATGAATAGTATGTTTTCTCAGCATCCTGACTGTGCTGCCTCTGGTAACTTGAATCCTTGTGCCAGCCTCCCCCTCTGTCCTCTGACTGACTATGTTTGCCAGACCATCCTAACAGTGCGCAATATTGTGACAATCTCTGTGTGTGCAAGATGTGACCTACCTCCTTGTACACGCTTGCCCCTCCCTCCATACCCTCCACGACCACCACCACCACCACCACCACCACCACCACCACCTTCCCGTTTCCCCATTGGTGGGGCTTCCTTCCGCTGTCTAAATGCTGGCATCTCAGGAGGGGGTCTGGTCTCACCAGGCCGCCCCCCCCTGTCCGGGACCTTGCCCATCACAACCTTCTTGATATTGGAGGTAACGGTATCCTCACTCCCAGTTCTGTGTACCACAAGAAGGTCGTCCTTTGCAGCCAACATCTGGGCGATAGTTACTGGGGCAATGACTTTTAGCTTCTCGCGGTTAACTTGACAAAGCTTCGCAAACTGGTCAACTGTGTTCTGATGTGCGTTTAAAGATGGTACCCTCAAAAAGCCATTTTGTCCTTTGAACGAACCTTTGCTTTGTCTGACCACTTGAAAGATTGGATGGTGACATCACATCTAGTGAGCAGCACCTCCCTGCGTACACTATACTCCTTGGTCAGAACCTCATTCATCCGTTCCACTGCTGACCACTGCTCCACTGGTATTGACTTTGTCACAAGTCCAGGACCAATGAGGCCACTTGGAGCAGTCTGGAGTACACTCTTGGTCTAACAAGCAAATATGAAGGAAGCCAGTCTCAAATACAGCTATCCTCAATCTAACAATACCATTACCTTTTCTATGACTTTGCCAAACATTTGGTCTGCCTTAACATGGGGGGGCGGCTTGCTCATTCCGAGTGTCTTCAAGATGCAGGCCAAGTTACCTTGGATACTCTAAAACGGAAGGCAGTAAACGCCAGCTCCACGCCAAAGTTAGTTAGCTCACGTGTCCATCCTGCGCTTCTTCGGCAATAGCCGAATTGCGCAGCGCTATCAGTCGTGACGCCATAAGCTCTGCCAGCAGAAAGTCTAGAGCGTTAGGATGTGCCATGGTCAACCTCTGTGCATCTAGGCCTACTGCCTACCTAGAAGTAGCAGCTTCGAGTCGAATTGGTGCAAGTTTTCGGCTAACGTAACGTAAGGGCAGTTCAACTCTTGAAGAAAGCCCCGTACCTCCAGCTGGAAAGATTCAGCATCTTCTGAGCCTGATGCTCGCGAGACACACTCTTGCATCTGGTTGAGCGATTTGAGTTCTTCACATAGACACCAGCAAATATGGCAGTAATCGGGAGAGGCGAGGCCTTGCTGAACTACATCGTGGAGGTCACTCTCTTCAAGGAGTTTCCCTGAATACCTGTACGTTAGATGTAGTCATGCAGTGCACGGCCCTCCACACACTTACCCAAGCGTTTCTAGGGAAGCGAGGACACTCCCGAGCAAAAAGTCAACATTCATGGCTCAATTAATATTATCATTAACAAGGTTATTAGAAGTTAGTTTGAATGTATATGTAATTACGTAATAATATGTACCATGCATGCATCCGCCGCGAGCCAGTGCTGTACAGCGTACACGTAAATGATTAATAACTGCAGTTGAAAAACTGATATGAATCCAATGATGGTGATTTTTAATCAATAATATTAATCTCTACAATGGTCTGCTGGATGCCTGCCTGTGTGGACGTAATATAGAAGACAAGTGTAAAGGATGCCTGCCACCTGCCACCTTCTCCCCACTATGCCACCTTCTCCCCACTATGCCACCTTCTCCCCACTATGCCACCTTCTCCCCACTATGCCACCTTCTTCCCACTATGCCACCTTTTCCCCTCACCTGGTTGAGCAGAGTGCGTGTGGTCTTCAACAGGCGCTTGCAGTCTGTCCCAGGAAGCACCTCAAGTCGCAGAGTCCCAACGTATGTACCCGAGCAGAGTACCCAGAAGTGAGGGTCATTAACCTCCAACACACCTTCTAGCTCAGACACCTGCACCACACACACACACAACACACACACACAACACAAACACACACACACATACATAAATACACTGCTGTGTAGTGTGAACAGGTACCTTCTGCAGTGTGCGTGGTAGTGTGTGATCAAGAAGAGATGGGGACCTCTGCATCAGGATGCCCAGAGAAGTGGTCACTAATGGGTACACACTTAGCATGATAAGAGCAGCGATGAACATGGAACATATGGGATCTGCCAGCATCCACCCTGGGAGAGGCACCGAAGATAGACATGATAAAGAGGGGAAGGAGGAAGTCAAACGCTTTAGGTGTCATGGTCAATCACGCTAACCAAACATGTAGATAAAAAAAGACGATATTATGACTCCAACACTTCCTAGTGTGTCAGCCAAGATGTGCAGAAATATCCCTGTTTTAAAGGAACATGAACAGCTCTACAAGGTGACTCCATGGCTTTCCACACTTACCATGCATGATCTGAGAATCACTTGTATGGTAAGACTCGGTATGACCACTGTGGGCGTGTCCATGGTCGTGGGCGTGTCCATGGTTGTGAGAGGTGCCGTGGTCATGATGCTCATGTGAGCCACACTGGTCATCATGGGAGTGACCATGTGAGTGACCATCACTGTGGTCATGTGGGTGGTCATGTGAACACTTGTCATCAGAATGACTTGAGTGGTCATGGGAGGCGTGGTCATGTGAAGAGTGGTCATGGGAGGCGTGGCCATGGGAGGAGTGGTCATGGGAGGAGTGGTCATGGGCATGACCATGTGAGTGACCATGACCTTTAGGGGGACCAAAGTTGACATGTGTGCAAAAGGTCACGTAGGCTCACCTCCATGTTGAAAGGCAAAGATACCAACCAGGTTGACACAGAACCCAGCCACCGAGACAAGCATCAGCCTCTCATGCTTAACTTCTGGTGGTTCAAAAGCTCTCTAAAATAAAAGATTACAGGTCAAAATAGAACACACTCAATACCACTCTCTCTCTCTCTCTCTCTCTCCCATCACCATCTCTACCTCAATAGCTTCTGAGAAGATAAAGAAACCGATGAAGACAAGAAACAAAGCATTCACAAAACCGGCAACTACTTCTGCTCGAGCAAACCTTCCAGAAAAAGATCAGAGAAAGGAAAGGAGATTGGTATAACAATGGTGACACATTGGACTATGATCAAGACATACCCATACGAAAACTTATCATTTGGTGGCCACCGTGACACTACAGCTGCAATCAGACCAGCTAGAAGGGCGGTGCAGTCAAAAAACATATGAAATGAGTCGGAAATTAGTCCAAGACTAAGGAAGGGAAGAATTATTAAGGTTAAGGGAGCACACAATCATACCGATATGAAACACGTACCTGTTCGTCCACATCCCGTATACGAGCTCCACGAATGCAAACGACAAATTCAAGACTAGAAAGGCAAGCAGGTTTCTCGTTCCTTTGTCAGCCCATATCGCTCTGGTGAGGGAATATCATAAGATACCTATACCTGTTCATTGTTTCAAACAATACGCGATCGCGCCAGTACCCACCGTAGCCAGCGCTTTACTTTGATCGAGATCTTCAAGCTAGGCTTTAGCTCGTTTTCTTCTTCAATATCAACAGACACCACGAGATCTTGTACCTGCTGTGGAAGAATTGTCGTTGCCATCCCGAATTCAATTATTTCAAGTGCGCATTAATTGAAATAATGATGCCGAGATGGTTTACATCCGCAAAGTGGGGAAACCAGTGGAAACGCATGCAGTGCGGTGTCCGATTGTACATAACAGCAAACCGATGGCCGCCAAAGCAGGTGTTGGTAGTCCAAAAGATAAGCAGATTGGACTTTGAGCGCAAGAAGCATCCCCACCTCTCGCCCGAGGCACTCAAAGACAAGGTAACTCAAACTAGCGAAGCAAAGCGTAGCATAGTACTTTTCGGTGTTTCCTCAAGCTGATACGGCAAGGCTCTAAATATGAGTCTCTGGAGTCTCGAAGCCAGGTCCATAGGGAGAGCTTGGAAGAAATCGAAGCTAATTTAAAGTGTGCAAGTCGCCCAGGCAAGCTTAGCGCTGATATAGCTTACGTTAGAAAATATGCAGGTCGTGGGATGTGGATGTAAGAATGCGACACAAAGAGACACTGACTCATGAAGATATAGACTGGGCACATCTTGTGATTGCAGCAGGGGGTAAGTGATACACCTCATCTCCACACCACCTTCACACCTCATCTCCACACCACCTTCACACCTCATCTCCACACTCATTGTAATCTCCACCTCCTCACCTCCACATTCACACCTGCAAGGTGATGGCAACTACCTTAGGACTGCATCCATGGTACGCACCTCAGACAAGCTTCTCGTGGGCATCAACACAGACCCTTGCAGGCAGGTTTAAAGGCTGTAGTGTTGTATGTCAGCATGTGATGGGCTCGTCCACAAGCTCTCAAGGTTTTCTCTGCCTGCGCCCCAACAAGGCACACCGCATCTGTGACCTCCTCAATGCTGTTTTCTCTGGAAGTGTCAGGTACTTCCCCTTAATAGGCCTGGGGAGGAGGGAGGGGCGGGCCCCTCCCTCTGCTCTCCCTAGTACTTGCGTACTTACTGTCATTGTGTTGCGGCTGCAGATTGTTCCATCGTCACCGTGTGCGAGCTGTGTGGGAGGGTGGGAAGAAGCACACATTGGCACTCAATGAAGTGCTTGTTGGAGAAAAGGACCCAGCACAGTAAACATAACACAAACACACACACACACATGCACACACACACACATGCACACACACACACATGCACACACATGCACACACACACACATGTAACACACGTATGACTTTACATTGTTTTTACAGGTCTTCGTATTATGACCTTGTTGTCGATAGCAACCAACCTGAGCGGCAGAAGAGCTCAGGTGTGCTCGTGTACACGGGTACTGGCTCCACCTCCTGGTACTAGTGTGTGCCGCTTCTTATGGCAAATCATGCCACACCCCCTCTTCAGGGCTTACAATGTGAACATGATTGGCCTGGCACAAGTGAATGCCATCATGGGTATAGGTAAGGGATGTTACAAGTAGGTCTGGGGACCCTTAACTCCCACCAGTGCTCTGTGGTTAGCTAAGGAAAAAGGTTTGAGCCTCCCGCCAACTGCAGACTTCGATAATCTTGTGAAGGAAGGTTTGTGGGCTTGGTGGATGAAGGTTGGCATGAGTGATTTGCTTTGTATTGCACAGTGACTACGGCATGCAACAGGTCAAATGTGTTCAGTGGAGAGGATCCACGCATGGCATTCACTGTGAGGGAGCCAGTGACCACAGGTGAGTATGTACCCTGTTTTTTTCCGCTGCAACTGACTTCTGTGTGTGTGTGTGTGTGTGTTTGTGTGTGTGTGTATGTATGTGTGTGTGTGTGCATGTGTGTGTGTGTGTGTGTGTGTAGGTATCTTTGCTGCACATACAACACATGGTTTTGCAAGAAGGTGGGGTTGCAGATTTGTGTTCATGTCCTAATTTTGTTGTCTGTGCCTCTATTGAAGGCTACTGATATACACTTTCAGTTGGCAGAGTGCTCTAATGGTAGATGGCCAGTTTCGTTATAGGCTCCATAATGGATGTGTTGCTGAGTTTTCAGTTCATCCTGAAGATGCTCTATTGACTGCAGAACTTACGGAAACATAACGTTTGCGCCCTAAAATATATTGTCTGTCGCATATGTGCCTATGTATTGTGTCCGCACGCAAGTATGTTTTCAACATGAAGTAATGAAGTAGACTTCTCATATGTCACGTGATAGGTGGGACCGGAATTGGCCGGAATAATATAATGGTAATTGTAAAAGCTGACCTGTAGGCATGGCTAATGTAACCGCTCGCTTGGCTCAGGTACGTATGTAGTTGAAATAACTTACTCTGGCAGTAGCTCTATCTCTGTCTAATTTATCAGTTGGCTGGAGTTCATGGAGCCGTATATGAGAAATACTGGACATTACTGGATGCTAAGAAGACGGGCAAAGTGGATGCTGTGACAGCTGCTAGCTTTTTGAAACGCTCTCAGCTTAAGGATACTGTCTTACATAAAGTGCGCACAAGAAACTTTCGTTGTAAAACGAGTTTACGCCTTTGCTTTTGTTCAGATATGGGAGCTATCTGATCCGGTGGGGCAAGGCTACTTGGACAAGCAGGTATATCGCTGAGTTCTTTCAAAAGAACCTCATTTTCTCTCTCTTCCTCTCTCTCTTTATCTCTCTCTATATATATATATATATATATAATATTATATATATTCTATTGCCGTGCGACAGGGTTTCTACGTAGCACTGCGACTGGTAGCGGCTTGTCAGAATGGCAAGGAGCCCGCTTTGGCCAGCACCTTAACTCCAGACCCGCCTCCTACCATTGTTGGCTTAGACTCATTTGTTGCAAGATACAAGGCAAAATACGAGGTGTGTTTGGGAAGGGGTCGACCTATAGCGTGTTAGTTGTGCGGTGAAACGACCTAGCGTGTTAGATTGTGCTGGGGAGGGGACCTAGCATACGAGGTGTGTTCGGAAAGAGGCCTAGCATGGAATTAATCTCTACATATGTATCAGTTCTATTCTGGGGCAGGGAGGGTCATTATGGTGGATTAATCTCATGGGGAAGGGGGGGGGGGGGGGGGGGGGGGCTTAGCAGCTGTCCTGCCAGGCCAACCCTTTTAAGCAATTTGTGTGTTTGTGTGGCTAAGCAGTGTATTTAACTTCCATCATAGTCTGAACGAGTGAAGTTTGAAGCTATATTCCAGGTATGTTGTTCCTATATGTATGGTGCTCCTATGGTGCTGTGGTGTGTATGTATGGTGCTCCTATGGTGCTGTGGTGTGTATGTATGGTGCTCCTATGGTGCTGTGGTGTGTATGTATGGTGCTCCTATGGTGCTGTGGTGTGTATGTATGGTGCTCCTATGGTGCTGTGGTGTGTATGTATGGTGCTCCTGTGGTGCTGTGGTGTGTATGTATGGTGCTCCTATTTTGTTATCAGGGCCAGCAACTTGTGGCAAACAAACTTTCGGGAGAGAAAGCCAGGCCATTACTGTTGGCCACCCAGCTCCCGATGGATGTCCTGGGGAAGGTGAGGGGAATATAGATCACGCCCCCATACTTATCACCTAATTTTGTCTGAATCAAGATATGGAGCTTGGCCGATGTCGATAAAGATGGCTGTCTAGATGGAGAGGAGTTTGTTATGGTAAGTTTGCTCTCTCTTAGGTAGCCTTGATGTTGTTATTGAATGTTGTCGTTCAGGCAATGGTACTGGCCTCTCTCTGTCGTGAAGGTGAAGTCCTCCCTCCTACCTTGCCTTCCGGTGTGTTGTCTGCAGCAAAGTCAGGACTCCCCATCTCCAGTCTTCCTCCAGTTCCACCAGCTGCTCAGGGCTCTATGCCACTCGGAGGTGGTGACCATTCTGCCCCGCCCACCATGTCCCATCCTGCCCCGCCCACCATGTCCCTCACAGCTAGCTCACATGGTCTTATATACCCACATGCTGCCACACCTCCATTAGTTTCCACACCACCGCTTGTTCCTCTGGCCATGCCCATAGTCCCCACCCCTCCACCACTCTTACCCTCTGACTGGATCGTGACTCCTGATATCAAGGCAAAGTACGATACATTCTTTGAAGGCATTGACAAAGATCGGGATGGAATTGTTTCTGGGGAGGAGGTCAGGAGCTTGTTTATGGCATCTAATGTACCTCAGCTAGTGCTCTTCCATATATGGTCAGTGGTTCTTCCACATGTTTCCTCCTTTTGTTTCTTTTTAAAATCCATTTCCCAAACAGGAACCTGTGCGATATCACAAAGAGTGGGAAACTTAACTCAGAACAGTTTGCACTAGCTATGTACCTGTTGGCTGAGAAGGTTCGTGGAAGGGACCCTCCCAAGGAGCTCCCCCCAAACTACATACCACCATCACTTCGGCTTGCTGGTGCCATCCCAGCGCAGAGCTCAGCATCCTCGTCGCTACAGGCATCAGTGGCGATCCAACCCTTTGGATCCATGACATCATCTTTGGCGTCCACTGGCAAGAGTCCAGCAACCTCTCTGCTACCCACTAGTGCCTCCTTTGGACCTGCAGATTACACGGCTATCAAAGAGCTTGACACTGTCACCACGGAGATAGAGACAATTAGAAGGTAGGCTGCACACACACCATCAGTTGGAAGCAGGTTACAAAGCTTGCTGCCTGGCGTAGTGATAAGACAAAACTTCAAGAGGACATTAAGGAGAAACAAGAGCTAATCCAACAGCGGAAGGCTGAAATTGAGGTCAGTGAAACAGATCTTCTATCCTACTTACATGCACTATGCCTATATGTTCATATGCACTATGCCTATATGTTGATATGTTCTGTGCCTATATGTCCTGTCATGTTCTGTGCCCATATGTTGATATGTTCTGTGCCTATATGTTCATATGTTCTGCGGTCCCCTACATGTACTATGCGCAGGGTCACCACAATGATATGCAGTTGTATATTCAGCAGCGTGAGCAGTTGGAGAAGGACAAGGTAGCAGCGCAAAGCCGATTGGACCAACTGGACACAGAGGTGATAGAACAAATGAATACCTTGTGTAGTGTTCTCATGTCGGGCACTAAATAGAGATCACACCTCCAATCGGAAGTGGCAGAGCTGAAACAGAAGGTTGAAAATGAGCAGCAGGAGGTGAGGTGTGCTGGGAGTAGTATCAATGTGATGTAATGTCCCTGTGTGGAAAGATTGCCAGATTGAAGACCCAGCTTTCAGAGCAGGAGAATAATGTAAAGGCGCAGAGCAAAGAACTAGAGCAGCTGAGAAGTGAGATGGAGAAGCTACGTAAGGAAGAGACAGACTACAAACAAAAAGTTAAGCTTTCATTTCTTCTAATCATTTGTGAAGTGAAGTGTGTTGTGTGTAGGTGGAGCTGCAGAAAACAGAAATGATGAAGCTGCAGAAGTCAAGTCAGGCAATCCACTCGGAAATGTTGCAAGTGAGTATGTACAAGGATGTAATACCATTCCATTGGTGGGGATCACATGAGGATGTGTGCTCCTTTGATGGGGATCACATGAGAGTGTGTGCTCCATTGGTAGTGATCACATAAGGGTGTGTGTATTGATGGTGATCACATGAGAGTGTGTGCTCCATTGGTAGTGATCACATGAGGGTGTGTGTATTGATGGTGATCACATGAGAGTGTGTGCTCCATTGGTAGTGATCACATGAGGGTGTGTGCTCCATTGATGGGGATCACATGAGGGTGTGTGCTCCATTGGTGGTGATCACATGAGGGTGTGTGCTTCATTGATGGGGATCACATGAGGGTGTGTGCTCCATTGGTGGTGATCACATGAGGGTGTGTGCTCCATTGGTGGTGATCACATGAGGGTGTGTGCTCCATTGGTGGGATCACATGAGGGTGTGTGCTCCATTGGTGGTGATCACATGAGGGTGTGTGCACAAATCTCAGGTACAGCAGAGGACAGAGAAGCTAAAAGATGAACACCATGCACTAACCACTGCCTTGGCTTCATATCCTCCGGTGGTGTCCAGTTCAACAGCAGCCAGTATAGGGGAGCTGTCATCAGAGCTACATACCCCTCATGTTTCGGAGCAAGATGCTGTCAGTGCCAGAGCCACGGTATGTGTGTGTGCATGTGCGTGTGTGCATGTGTATGTGTGTGTGCATGTGTGTGTGCATGTGTGCATGTGTGTGTGCATGTGTGCATGTGTATGTGCATGTGTGCATGTGTGAGTGCATGTGTGTATGTGTGTGCATGTGCGTGTGTGCATGTGTGCATGTGTGTGTGCATGTGTATGTGTGTGTGCATGTGTGTGCATGTGTGTGTGTGCATGTGTATGTGTGTGTGCATGTGTGTGCATGTGTGTGTGTGCATGTGTGTGTTTGTGTGTGTGTGCATGTGTGTGCGTGTATGTGCATGTATGTGCATGTGTGTGTTTATGTGCATGTGTATGTACATGTGTGCGTGTGTGTGTGTGTACTACAGAAGCTATGTAGGTCATGTCGGATGACCCTGTTGGGTGTATAGCAGGATTGCCATAAGACCTGTCATTAAGATTGAGACTTATGGCATATTGCTATGTTGTCTTAAGACTTATGGCATGTTGCTATGTTGTCTTAAGACTTATGGCATGTTGCTATGTTGTCTTAAGACTCATCAAACAATTAATGTGGTGATAAGACATACATGTTATGGTGATCAGTAGCAATAGGGCACTTAGGACAATGTATGTGATATGTGTGTGATATGTTAGGAAGTATCTGTTATGAGCATATTTCATAGGAAATGTCTCCCCCCTCATCTCCCCTCTTGTCCCCTCTTTCCCCCCTTGCCTCCCCTCATTCCCCCTTGCCTCCCCTTGTTCCCCCTTGCCTCCCCTCATTCCCCCTTGCCTCCCCTCATTCCCCCTTGCCTCCCCTTGTTCCCCCTTGCCTCCCCTCATTCCCCCTTGCCTCCCCTTGTTCCCCCTTGCCTCCCCTTGTTCCCCCTTGCCTCAGGCCGGCTCCAGCAGTCCTGTCAGCAGTATAAGTGGCTTTAGTTCTAACTCGCACTTTGATGAGGAAGGCAAGGAAGACAGGAGCAGACCAGATCCATTTGCCAGTTCTCTTGTTGACCCATTTGGAGCCTTTTCTGTGTCTACTGGAGGTGGAAGTGGTGAACTGTTTGGCTCTTCAGGTACCCATCATGGTCATGCCATCATCACTTACATCATCACACATTACACCCATCAATTGTTCACCCACACACACACACACACACACACACACACACACACACACACACACACACACTAATCATTACTGGAGACCAATTAATGTGATCAAAGCCCCTCCCATTCACATGATCAATGCCTTCCCCCCCCCCTCTCCACGTGATTGTGACCATCACACCCCCATCCATGTGATTGCACATGATCCTGCCCTTCTCTTGACATGATTGATCTGCGCCCTTCTCCTGCTATATTTACATTAATTATGGGGGACAGGTATTTGTTACCACAGCAGTATGTCACGTACCCTTAGATGGTCACTACGTACCTGTGTTTTGCAATTTCAATTTAACAGGAGGGGCATTTGGAAGAATGGAGGTGGGAAATTTTGATCCGTTTGGGTCTTCAGATCTATTCAAGGTAGCTAAATAACTGGAGCTGGGATTTAGTCTTTGACACACAATTGTATCTCACAGACTACAACTGCATCGTCCAAGGAGAAAGAGAACCCGTTCAAATCAGACCCATTTTCTACTAGCAATGGAGCGCACTTGTCAGACCCTTTCAGTGGTCAGGACCCATTCTCCCAGGTAAGGGCTTCATCCGTACGTCTACTCAGGTTTGAATACCTCTTGCTTCAGGCATCATGGGGTACTGCGTCCAATGCCTTTGCTGTTGACCCCTTTGCCAACACCCAACGGCAGGCAGATCCTTTCAGTAGCGATCTATTTGGAGAGGATTCTTTTGGCAGCAGTAAAACGTAGCAGACATTATGAATCATTTGGTGTGTGCATGTTTATTATTATCGTGTAGCGTGATCGTAGCAGATTCCTTTCACTACTACTGTGTAATTTTTGTGTTACAAAATGGCGGATAGTCAGACTGACACCGGCACCGAAAGTGACGAGTTCGTTGAAGGCGAAGAAAAGTTCTGGCCTCCTACGCGTGCTAGTCGTTCAAAAGTGAAGTCTCCGAGGTATCCCCGTCCACTGTCGAACTTGTTCAGGGTCGCAAACAAGATCCCCAGAGGGAAATTTACTCGGCGAGTTGAGAACTGTAAGTAGGCGAGTAGTCGACAAGACTAACAACTTGTTTGTGCGACAACAGCGTTGTACCTTGCTTCCTTGTATAACCTGAGTGAGGAAGAAATTACGGAAGGCGCCAACATTGTACCGAGTCATTCCAATCCGTTCACAAAGCTTCATTCTAACGACAAGTACATGCAAGTGAGTGTATGCTATAATAAGCATTACTTTTACTATGGCATAGGCATCGTAGCTACACCTAATATGCATCAAGCACATCCTCAGATCTGGTACAGCTTCAATGCTCAACCCGAGGACGAACAGGAAAAAGCGGTTCGACCAGTTGCAGTTGTTTGTGGAGAGGAACAAGATACAGAGAAGCGTTTTAAGAGAATAGACGGCCGCATTCGTTCGCTCCTAGTGCACAACAAACACTTGCCAATGGTACGTAGGTTATGAGCCTGTTGGATTGTGCCTGCCAATAGTACCTTGCATGCATATTGCAGGAACTTCTCTCCCTACTAGAGGAGGAGCTGTGCTACTATTTTGACACTGATCCACGAATGCTGGTTGTAATACGACAGTCAGATTCGTAAGACCGTTTGCCATGTATGAGGGGGGTCATTCCCTCGCTCCCTTAGGTACTGTCGACTGCTGGTGCACGGAATATGCCAATACCACGGCCTACATTCAACCAGTTAGTTGCACTTCTGATTAGGTCAGCTGCCATGGACTGTTGTTGCACACTGACAGGCGAACTGTGTGAAGGCGAAACATGCGTCTTCATTGAGTCCAAAGGTGACAAGTATGAAGCACCCAAAATTGGACTGGCTGATTACTTGTACAGAAGATGATATAAATAGCTCTCCACGAAAACATACAAACGTGTTTATGTATTGCATGGATGTGTGTGTGTTCTACACAGTGAAGCTCTCTCCACAACCACATGTTCCAGTGATATTTGGATTGTGAAAGACAAATTCACTCGATAGCTTGTCTGCTACGTAGTCCATCTCTGTACCTAATAGGGTCATCTGCGCCTTTGCATCAATCAGGATTCTCGCTCCATCTTGCACGACCTCCTCATCGAACTTTCCCTTCTCTTGAGCGTAATCCAAAGTGTATGACAGTCCGTTACATCCTCTAGTACGCACACCAACACGAAGGCCAATCTATCAGACGTGTTGTTTAAGTTTCCATTACACCAGTAAACTGCCAGACACACTCACAGCAGTTGTATTCTCCTTCAGTAACTCTCGGACTTTCTGGACGGCTGAGGGAGTCTATTAAAAGGGTACATTGAATATACTCCGTATTTATCTTATCTTGAAGTTCTTTACCAGGGTTACTGCTGCTTTTCTTGGCGCGGCATTCTTCGAGCGCACAGCTCTCACCACAGCTGCCACAGCGGACCTTCCCGACTGTGCCATAACAAAATATTAAATTTCGCAATCATAAGTTTACACCGGGTATTTAGATATAGACGGTTGGGAAGTGTGCCCACGTGTGTCATGGCTAAAGCGAGGAAGGCGGAGCAGGATAAGAAGTAATAGGAGTGTGCCATTTTATCTGTGCAGGTATATACCATTGTCTCTACAGGCCAAAGGAAAATGGAGTTGCGCGTCGCAGCAAACCGCAGTTTAAGAAAACAACATCTGACAAACAAGAGGCGAAAACCAGGGTTAAAGCCGCAGTTAAGTTATCCGGCAAAGTCAAGCGAGAAAAGCGGGAGAACCAGGGTGGTGTCAAAAGAAAGTTAGGCTCTGACAACCCGTCAACGAGGAAATCAAAAGGTACCACGAGTTATTTAATTGTAAAACCAACATCTAAATTTAGCCCTGCATAATCAGCTGATATGATTTTCTTTTTACGATCACGCCTGTGTTATGAATTATGTAGCATTTTTATATTTATCTGCATTGCAGTTGTGAAGGAGGCAGCTGAACCAATCACCAAGAAACAGCGACGTGAAATGAGACGTAAACAACAAAAGAATTACGACACTGTTATTGAAGCCCTTCATGGATGGGAAAGACTTCGAAGGTGCAGCAGTCTTTCTCCAAACAGTTTCGTTATCACATGTGGTTTGTAGGCATGACCTCACTCATGAAGATCGGAGTACCCTGTTGGAAACCATCATGAAAGGAATGTCCACACATATTCATGAGGTGAGGAGAAGAGATCAATAGCCAATGTGTGTAAAATGTTTCCTTGCAGCTGTCAGTGAAGCATGACACAGCCAGAGTTGTGCAGTGTTGCCTCAAGTTTGGAAGTGCAGCACAGAGAACTGCTATCTTCACAGAGCTGAAAGGTGATAGCATGTTTGGCTGCTTTGGCAGTTGATTAATATAAATCTACACCTGCACACCACACCTACATACATCACACTTACACACACCAACCTACACACATTACACTTGCACACAACACCTGCACACATTACACATGACACGTACAGACCATATCCTGGAGCTTGCTAAGCTCAAGTATGCCAAGTTTATTGTGAAAGCATTACTGAGATACTGGTATGTAGGTATGAGGTGATTTGGTGTGCTAAGCTTGCCTGCATGCTTAACAGCACTCCTGCTCAACGGAACACTATAATATCGTCTCTGTACGGCCATGTGCGCAAGTTGATTCGCCATACTGAGGCTGCCGAGATAGTGGAGATGGCATACAACATGTATGCCACTGCACAGCAGAGAACTAACCTCATGGAGGAGTTCTATGGTCCCCAGTATGCCCTGTTCAAGTCTACCAAATCTCACACCATGGGGGATATACTACACAGTCACGAAGAGCAGAGGGCTTCGATCATAAAGAATATGAGGGAAGCTCTGGTGCCACTGCTGGAGAAGTACGTCTTGATATCATAGTGCCTTCTAATACCCTTTTGTTGTTCATGAACAGAACTGTTGTGAAGCACAGCATGGTGCATCATGCTTTGCTGGAGTTTATGACACACTGTGATGCCCCATCAAGGACAGTAAGCAAGAGAGCCTGTTGTATTTGTGTACCCTCTGTATTCTCTTGTATACCGGTATACTTTAATATTACTCTTGTGTTCTCTTGTATACTTTTGTGTTTTCTTGTATACTCTCTGTATTCTTTTGTGTTCTCTTGTATGCCCTCTGTGATCCCTTGTGCTCTCTTGTATACCCTCTGTATTCTCTTGTGTTCTCTTGTATACCCTCTGTATTCTCTTGTATACCCTCTGTATTCTCTTGTGTTCTCTTGTATACCCTCTTCCTTTTGCTCTTTTCAGGAAATGATCGAGCTTCTTAGAGAGGTGTTGGTCCACATTCTCCACACTAAGGATGGCTCCAGAGTAGCTCTCCAGTGCATTTGGCATGGCAACACTAAGGTATGTTGGCATGGCAACACTAAGTTGTGGTTAGTATGGGAACACTAAGGTATGCTAAGGTGGTTGGTATGGGAATGAACACTAAGGTATGTTGGCATGCCAACACTAAGGTATGTTGACAATATCAAAGTACATGTTTGTTTCTATTACTCCATACCAGGACAGAAAGGTCATAGTAAAGACATTCAAAAGTTTTGTGAAGAAGATATGCATGGTGAGCAGAATAGCAGATCCGTATGGTTGCTATGGTTACTTTACCCTTACAGGAGGAGCACGGCCATGTTGTTATGCTTGGCATCTTTGACTGCATTGATGACACTGTGCTAGTCAAGAAGGCATTGCTGAGTGTAAGAACCATACTGCATGTGGGGCTGGTAACATACCACATACTCCTGATGACAGGAAGTGATTGAAGGCTTGGAAGAGATAGCTGGCAATGTCCATGGGCGCCGTGTCCTCTTGTATGTACTGAACCCAAGAGCCCCTCAACACTTCTCTCCACAATTTGTGTCCATTCTTACACCAGGAGACAATAATGCTTACAGGTAGGTAGACATGTCTTTGGTTGTTGTAATGTGAGTGGTTTGTTGTTACAACAGCAAGAAGAAACAAGAAGTTCGATATCATGAACTGATAGAGTGCATGTCTGGACCTCTCATTGAACTGGCAGCGAAGAATGCCAGTGAGTGGGTGGTGAACAAGCCCTGTGCAGTCCTTCTGCTTCAGATTGTTGCCACGGCAATAGGTACGATAAGCGTGTGTGTGTGTGCACATAAGTGGTTAGTTAACCATATTGCTACTTATCTGTTAAGGGGATATGAAGCCAATTTTGGCTCCGCTGGTGACACAACTGAACCAAGACTTCAGTGAGGACCACCTTGTGAATGATGGGTGTGGCCACTGGGTGGTGCGGAGGCTCCTAGCCATTGACACAGAGCGCGGCTTGGACAAGAGTGAACAAAGTAATAACAGCAATCCTTTGACCATTTGAGTGTGCATGACGGAGTGTTGTGTTAAATGCAGCAAGCTTTGCTGGGGCGGTGATGGATGCTGTACCTCTGGCCACCCTTGTCTCCTGGGCAGGCAGTAATCGTGGATCGTTTGTCTTGTGCAGGTAGGCACTCCATTTTAACCCTTACATCACCTTGACAACGGGTCACATTCACTTGCAGCTTCCTTCAGAGCAAAGTGGCAGGAGTGCGTGCAAAGATAGTCAAAGCATTGTCACCAGTTGTTCACAAACTGAAGCAAGGAACTTTGACAAAGGGGCAGGAGGTGTTGTGCAAGGAGTTTGATGACGTTAACAGATAGATGAATTGAATGACAAAATACATATTACAGTTACAATGTCATTTTTTCTTCTTAATACCGTAAGAAGCTAGTCTGCTGTCAGAAACTACTTCTGTCTTGGCTTTGGGCTTTCCTTTCCTCACGAGGTGTGTATTTTCCACAGGCTTGTTTGCCTTCTTAGCTTTCTTGCTAGGAGGCCCCTCCCCCTCTCTGTAAGTGGCTGATTGGTAATCAGTGATATTTGCGAACATGCAAGACTTACGTGTGTGGGCGTGGCTCGGTTTCTTTCATCTTTCTTTGGTTCAACAATAGCAAATAAACCCAAGGATAACTTACACTGCACTTTTTACTTACTCTTGCAAGCTAGCCAAGATCTGGTATTTCCTTCCTGTATCTATGGCTCTCTTCCGATACTTCTTAATATCTCTCTTCTCTTCTTCCTCTGTTCTGGTGGTTAGGTGGGACCATATAAGTACCAGCTTCAGCTTATACCCACACCCAGGCTTGGGAGTACCTATATTGCACAGCCTTCTTAAGGGAAGCCCATTTGTTTAACTCCTTGTCTTCTGCTGCCAGTATCTGCACAAATACATATGGCAATAAGGCAGTGTGCAAACCAGGTCTCCACTCACCTCCTCTGCTGATAGGCCAAAATCATTAGGCACTACGGACCGATATTTGAATCGACACGGCATGCCTCCAACAATGTCTTCATAATCAAGTTTATAGTACTCGTCAAAGTACTGCTCAAACGTTTTCTCCTGGGGGTCAAACAGAGGCTTCTGCTGCTCCACTACCCTCTTGAACTGGGAGTCATTCTTGTGTTTCTTCTTCCTTGACTTGCTGGACTGTATTTCCATAGGTATGTAGTCTGCATCCATCTTTTGTGGGTGTACCGCGTGCATATATGGGAGAAATAATTTAAATTAACGAAGGCAGCTAAACAGCTGTGAAAGAAGCTTGATAAACAAATATTACATTATGTTTCAAGATGGAGGTTTGTCTGTGAGCAATTAACTCCACCCCCAACCAAATTTTCTGTTGGGGCAAGTGGGAATGCTTTGATGCCAAACAATAAGCATCCCCCCTTGGCTCCAAGTAATGAATAATTAATTAGATTGTGACGCACGCGTGGTTAATTGAGTCTTACTGCGAAATGAAGCGATCGAAAGGTGCGAGCTGTGCTAAAAGGAAATGTCTTAAGGAAATGTGCAGAACACGTTGGGTGGAGCGGCATGAAGCATTTGAGGTATTTTCAGATTTGTTCCTTCCAATAGTCAGTTGTTTAGAAGAAATTATGAACAGTGCACAATCTGATTGGAATAGAAAAACACGTTCTGATGCCAACTCATACCTTCTAGCTTTGTCACAGTTTTCCTTTGTTGTTGCCTTACATGCATGTAACAGAGAGAGTCTTATCCTATGTGAAAGGGCTAAGTGTGAAGCTGCAAGGAAGATCTATTGATGTTCTTCATGTCTACTGCGATATATCAATGGTGCACTTAAGGAAGCTCGATGTGGTAGTTAAAAGTTTCACGAAATTGTTTATTCAGATGCAGTTGCACTGGCTCACAGTGTTGGAATTGAAGAGTCTTATCCTCAAATTGCAAGCTACCAACTCCATCGATCAAATACACCTGCGGCTAATGCTATAGCCAGTATTACCAACGAACATTAACTATTCCAATGCTGGACTGACCATTTAATTACTGAACTGGACAATCATTTTGAAGAAGGAACAGCAGGCAGAATTAGTACAAATTCTGCCTGCTGAATTGGTCAGCTCCTCTGTTCAGCTTAAGCCAAGTCATTTCAAAGATGACCTTCCATCAGCTAAGGCATTACATACTGAGCTGGATTTATGGCGAATGAAATGGAAAAGTGAATCCATCAAAGCAAAAGAGCTAGATACGCCTACAAAGACTCTTATTATTGTTGACAAGGATTACATTTACGTACTCTTTGTCATATCAGCTACTCTGCCAGTAACTAGTTGTGAGTGTGAGAGGTCAATCAGCATGCTAAAACTTCTGAAGACGTTACTTCGAAGCACGATGGGTAATGAAAGATTAAACGGTTTGGCATTGATGCTTATTCATAGAGATACAGAGCTGAATCCAGATGTGGTGGTTGAAGAGTTTTCTTGTCGTCATCCTCGCAGGCTTTTATTAATTAATCCTTTTTCAGAATAGCGTATTGTGTGCTTAAATTAGGTTGCATTTGATGCTATCAAATTAAGTGTTTTGGAACCGTATCATTATGAAAAGTGCTTTAATTTTCATGCCAAATAAATGGAAAACTAAAAAAGCGGCTGGGGCTCTGCCCCAGACCCTACTACGGGAGGGGGCGCGCCCCCTCCCGTACCCCCCCCTTCATGAATTTCATCTTAGACCCCCCCTTCCGGAATTCCTGGATCCGCCCCTGACTGAGCAGTTACCAGCAAATAGCAAACTGCATTGTATTACAACAACCTGTTTTCCTCCCTCTTTTTTCTAGGGGAAGAGGCTCAGTGGTGGTAGGGAATTGGATACTCAATATTGAAGCTTTGGAATACAGAAAAAAGTGACAGAAGGAGGTATGGCATGGGTGGAGTCAAGATGGACATTCTGATGACCATCATGGGTATGAGGACATTCTGATGATCACTTTGTTAAACAGAAAATGAAAATAGTAAAACCTACTTGAACAGAAACTATAATATAACTAGCATAACTTTGATAACCATAGTAACCATAGTGGTGGAGTTTGGAACACACCACTTATGCCCCATCCCTTATGATGTCCTGAATGTCATCCCAGGGGTATAATGTACACCAGGGGTACACCTGGGGTATAATGTACACCAGGGGTACACCTGGGGTATAATGTACACCTGGGGTATAATGTACACCAGGGGTACACCTGGGGTATAATGTACACCAGGGGCACACCTGGGGTATAATGTACACCAGGGGTACACCTGGGGTATAATGTACACCTGGGGTATAATGTACACCAGGGGCACACCTGGGGTATAATGCACACCTGGGGTATAATGCACACCTGGGGTATAATGTACACCTGGGGTATAATGTACACCAGGGGTACACCTGGGGTATAATGTACACCTGGGGTACACCTGGGGTATAATGTACACCTGGGGTATAATGTACACCAGGGGTACACCTGGGGTATAATGTACACCTGGGGTACACCTGGGGTATAATGTACACCTGGGGTACACCTGGGGTATAATGTACACCAGGGGCACACCTGGGGTATAATGTACACCTGGGGTACACCTGGGGTATAATGTACACCTGGGGTACACCTGGGGTATAATGTACACCTGGGGTACACCTGGGGTATAATGTACACCTGGGGTATAATGTACACCAGGGGTACACCTGGGGTATAATGTACACCTGGGGTACACCTGGGGTATAATGTACACCTGTGGTATAATGTACACCTGGGGTATAATGTACACCAGGGGTACACCTGGGGTATAATGTACACCTGGGGTACACCTGGGGTATAATGTACACCTGGGGTACACCTGGGGTATAATGTACACCAGGGGCACACCTGGGGTATAATGTACACCTGGGGTACACCTGGGGTATAATGTACACCAGGGGCACACCTGGGGTATAATGTACACCTGGGGTACACCTGGGGTATAATATACACCTGGGTGTATAGCAAAAAGTTTTTGCAGTTCAGTCATTTAATGAACCTAGTTACACTTAATGGCGCTGAAACATAGTACAAGTCTCAAGCTGAGATAAGTAGGCATAAATCCTTTTGATATTCGTAAAATGAGTAGAACTATCCAACATGCTTCGGGTGCAGTTTTAAAAGAAGTGTGAACAGCTCTAATAGTGCAGCTTGTTTTAGGCATATCTCAGCCTGACCCCTTAGAACAGCTCTAATAGTGCAGCTTGTTTTAGGCATATCTCAGCCTGACCCCTTGTACAGGACCCTTAACCCACTGAACTGCAAAATACTATTGTACCCACAGGAGGAATGTACCGAGGCTCCTCCCTCCAAAGTGTGACCACACCCACCCTGCTCACATTAAAGTCAGGGTCTTCACAATGTTGTCCTCCATCTTGTTCTTCATTGCCAGGAGCCCACAAGTCCCAGTTGACTGCCTCTGTACAGAAAATCAGGACTGCCTCACTACACCACCTCCTCCCCAGACTGCCTATTATAACACCTCCTCCCCAGACTGCCTCATTATAACACCCCTCCCCAGATTGCCTCACTACACCACCTCCTCCCCAGACTGGCTTTCTTACACCACATCCTGCCATACCATCTCCTTCACTGTCGGAGAAGACAGGTTTCTCTGTGTCGTTTTCATGTCCATAATAATCATCATTGAACACACTCTGCATGGCTTCATCAAACTTCTCAGGATCAAAGTCTCCCTCCAAATCTTCTTCCTTAAACCCTATCTCTGCATTTCCTGTAATTTCTGGAAATACACAAAGTATGTTATGGTACAGTATACTGCACACACACACACTTAGGCACAGGCACACTACACACATCTGAGTGTGTGTGTGTAGCCTGAGGACTACATACACACTACACATGCACAATACACACTACACACATGCACAATACACACTACACACATGCACAATACACACTACACACATGCACAATACACACTACACACATGCACAATACACACTACACACATGCACAATACACACTACACACATGCACAATACACACTACACACATGCACAATACACACTACACACATGCACAATACACACTACACACATGCACTAACACACTACACACATGCACTAACACACTACACACATGCACTAACACACTACACACATGCACTAACACACTACACACATGCACTAACACACTACACACATGCACTAACACACTACACACATGCACTAACACACTACACACATGCACTAACACACTACACACATGCACTAACACACTACACACATGCACTAACACACTACACACATGCATTAACACACTGCACACATGCACATACACACTGCACACATGCACAATACACACATGCATTAACACATTGCACACATGCACCTACACACTACACACACATGCACCTACACACACATGCACCTACACACACATGCACCTACACACTACACACACATGCACATGCACATACACACTGCACACAATGGGCACACTAACGTTTGAGCTTTTCCAATTTATTCATGATTTCCTGTCGCTTGAGGTTCTTCAGTCGTTTGAGTTCTTCCTTCTTCCTAGTTTTCTCCTGTGGTGACAAGCATTTACATCCTAACATGTTCACCAATCATACCTCATACATGCACCACACCTCCTACACCCACACCTACCTCCTACACCCATACCTACCTCCTACACCCACACACCCCATACCCACCACATCATCGCTCTCACATGGACTCTTCAAAAGACAATAAATATAAATAACCAACGCACCTATAGGTCACATGAGCTCCTAAAGGTGACATGAGCTCCTAAAGATCACATGAGCTCCTAAAGGTGACATGAGCTCCTAAAGGTGACATGAGCTCCTAAAGGTGACATGAGCTCCTAAAGGTGACATGAGCTCCTAAAGATCACATGAGCTCCTAAAGGTGACATGAGCTCCTAAAGGTCACATGAGCTCCTAAAGGTCACATGAGCTCCTATAGATCCAATGAGCTCCTAAAGGTGACATGAGCTCCTAAAGGTGACATGAGCTCCTAAAGGTCACATGAGCTCCTATAGATCCAATGAGCTCCTAAAGGTGACATGAGCTCCTAAAGGTCACATGAGCTCCTATAGATCCAATGAGCTCCTATAGGTCTTTTGCACACAGCTTATGCCAGATATACCACTGTTGGTTCACACCTTACAAGCTCCTCCTTTCCCCCTCACATGCACACACCTCCCCCTCCTCATACCTCAGCCTTTCGCTCCTCTCTAAGCTTTCTCTTGGCCTTCCTTGTGTTGTCCTCCCTTCTTACAGAGGTGCTAACAGTGCGCGGGTAGCTTGCAATCTCCATGGGAACAACACCCATTACATCAGCTGGTGCATTTTAACCCCCAACACCTACCAAACTTCCATCAGGTTCCTCAAACCTAAAGTTAAACTTCCGTTCAAATTCCTCCTGCTCATCTATGGCCTCCTCATCCTTATGATGTATGACAGAGGAACACTCACGTATCAGTACTGTATCAGCACCATACCTCTGACTCATTCACAACATCATCATCACCATCTTCATCATCACCATTACCATCATCACTGCTATCTTCTCCAACCACTTCTTTATATGCCGGTATCCTAGTAACACAGAGATAGTGTCCACCTGCCATCTTACACACACCCCTACACACCTGCCATCTTACACACACCCCTACACACCTGCCATCTTACACACACCCCTACACACCTGCCATCTTACACACACCCCTACACACCTGCCATCTTACACACACCCCTACACACCTGCCATCTTACACACACCCCTACACACCTTTGTGTCTTCTTTTCCAAGTACCCTTTGTTGAGGATGTAGTCTCTTAAGAAGGCCTCCCCTTGGTCCAGACTAGGATCTGTCCAGTACTTCCGCAATGGTTTCTGTGCATCCATTGCATAAATCACTAAGCTCCACCCCCAGCCCCACCCACATACCAGGTCCTTTGCACATTGCTTGTCCAGCCCAGCCTTGTGTCCCTTCAGCCACTGAGCATAGCTCCTCTCCTCCTCCTCCTGCCAAGCAGAAGGTCCATCAAAGCTACTAGACACAGGAGCAGTCTGACTATACCAGTTCATCCTTTGTCTTCTTCCTCACAGTAAGTACTTCATTGTTCTCTGCTACTGCTTCAGTGGCAGCATGCTTAAAGCTGAATGCCCCATCACTGTATCAAGCCAGCCATGGATAACTGGGTGTACAAACCTTTCCTTCAGACTATGTTGTTCCTCTGCATATGTTGGTGGCACTAGGACCTAAAATTAACCCCTAATGATGTAACAACAATGCAAGCCTAAGCATGTATTATATGACACATGCTGGTTACTCTGGCTTTGCATCACTTGTGCATACCGTTTCTTCGTCTTCACTTTCACTGACTTCTGCCATACTAATCATTCGTTTAAAAAATCATTGATTGAAACTTTTACACGCCGGGCACAAACCTTCCTTTTTCAAGCAGCTTTTTTCTTTCATAGTCTTTCAAGTACATAGGCTTTTCAGATTTCCCTTTGGGCTTCTGTTCGTCCACTGTGGCTAGAACAAAACACTATTCTCTTCGGCGCTATTTTTACAGAAGCCCCTACCTGGTTCCGTGTTATAGAGCTTGGTTGTGCTATCGTAAATTCTCGGATCCTTCGCTTTTATAAGCGACAACGTTCGCAAGAAGTCTTGTTCGACTTGGGTAGTTAGGGCCTAAGTGCAAACCTCATGTTTGGCTAACGCCTTTCCTCGCCATCCACATTACCTCTGCTGCGTCATCCTCCTCCTCAGAGGTGCTGTCTGACTCCTCGCCATCTCCATACTCAGTTTGCACTACAATATGGCAATAGCTGTAACCTATTAAGCAGCGCACAGAGCACCTTACACTTAGAAAGTTCCTCTGCCTGCTTTCGTTTTGTGTATCTAGCGGCATATGCTTTGTTTATGGTGAGTTCATCCTCCGCCTCCATCTCTACCGCACCACGTGGTATATATTAATACATGTATTACATGCGTTATAGAACAATTATTCATTAGAAAGGCAAAACAATAGCTCCTCCCCCTTCCTTTTCTTAGAACGCTGTTCCCCTACGGCACTGAAGTGCTCCAGTGTTCTTTTCCTGATGGCATCCACACTTTCCTCCTCTTCTGCCCATTCCAATACCAAACGGCGTCCGTACAAGTGAGTGCTATGGCACAACGATTCAAACGCTCTTTTGGCATCCTCCTTTGTCAGGTACTCCACAAAGGCAAATCCTCTGTGCTTACTCTGACCTCCAAACTTCTTTGGAAGCCTCACAGTTTTGACCTCCCCAAAAGCACGGAACAGTTCCATCATCTCCTTTTTGGTGGCCTCAAAGGGAACATTTCGCACCATAAGCTTTGCTGACTTCTGCTCCAAAGCTTTAGTTTTCTCTCTTTCTACCACAGGTTGGCTTTGGTTCTGCTTGTGAGAAAGCTTCAGTTCTATCTGGTGCCCATCCAATGTGGAATGTTGCAGCTCCTTGATGGCCTTCATAGCTAACTGATGGCTGGCAAACTGGACAAAACCAAACCCAGTGGACAAGGGGTGGGCGGGATCATGGGTATTATGCTTCCTAGCAACCACTGCTGTTGTAACCTTGCCAGTTATTGCAAAATGATCCTGAAGTGTCTTATCAGATGTAGAAAAGTTCAGGTTTTTCACAAAGACAGTGCACCGTCCAGTATCACCAACTCCACCATTTTGCCTTTTCGCGGTCTCCATTTTTTTATCTATTAATCTCTGGTCTATGACTCCCATTGGTGCCCACTCAAGATAAAGGGGAACATGTTTGAATTTGGTATAGGCAAGTTTGCGAAAAGCCTCCCTTGCATGTGGGGGCTCCAGAAATACAACAAGTCCTGATATGCCTGAAGGGGGAAGGATAATATCTTTCAATGGGCCAAAAGGAGAGAATAGCAACTGCAGCTCAGCTGAAGTGGTGTTGAATGGAAGGTTCTTTACAACAATAACAGTCTTGCTCCTTTCTGTGTTCTCTTGTCCAAACAAGCTTAGGTTCACTCCATGCACCTCCATAAATTCCCTTGTCTCACTCACCAGTTGTGTCTCCCCCAAAGCCATACGTACAGCCACCGAGTTGTCTGTTTCTGCGCTTAGAAGTGTACTCTTATCAGTTCCAAACCGTTCCACCATCACATCTGCAACAGCATTAGCCCCAAGAAAGAGTGTGTTCCAATTGTGTGCACTTCCAGCTTGTACCTTCATCTCTTTCTCCTTCCTCTTCTTGTACGAGCTGCCCGCAGTCTTAACATCCTCGTCTTCCTCGTGTGTTAGACGTGGCTTGGCTGGTAGGATGTGAAGTAGGCGGCCTTGGAATATGCTTCCATCCAAGGCTTCGTATGCCCTAACAGCATGCTCCGGTAGCATGAAGGTTACAAAGGCCAAGCCCACTGACTTATTAGTCACCTTGTCAAGGTGGACCAGCACCTCAGTTAGAGGGCCAAAAGGCTCCAGCAACTTCGTAAGATCATCTTCGGTGGTGGTATATGGAAGATTGCGGAGGAACAAACGCCCTGACTCAGCAATGCTTTCATCTTCAACACCAACAGGTTTCATCTCCCATGGCCTGCCAGACGGCCTGTCATCCCCACTGGGTTTCTTCAGCACACCTTCATCTCTAAACAGCTCAATGTATCGCCAATGAATACAATCCCCGTTATGTCTCAGAGCCTGCTGCAAGTCTGCTTCTGAATTGAAATCAACATATGCTCTCCCTGATGGCCGACCCAGCTGGTCAGTGGTGAATCGAACAGCAACCACAACCAACGGATGGAAAAAGGTGTGTATGTCTGCCTCCTTGGCAGCAAAGGGGAGTCCCCTCATCTTAAGTGTGTAAGGTGTCGATGCAAGTGGCTTATTATCGCATTGGTTAGGGTCAACAGACTCTGAATCACACTGGTTAGGGTCAACAGACTCCATATCATCCTGTACAGAGTCAACTGACTTCGCATGCAGTGTATCACATGATTGTATGTTGTCTGTAGACTTGTCGGATGGAGCTGTTTGCCTAACCACCTTTGAGCGAAGGTACTCAAGGTCACTAGTATGAGATGTTACAGCTTCCTTTGGGCTATCCTCCTCCCCCTTCTCCTCTTCCTCCTCTTCCTCCTCGTTCTCTATGCCAGCCTCTTGTGATGGCTCTGTGTGCACACTTTTTCGTTTTACATCATCAGGTGAGCTGACCACACCCACCCCATCATCCAACCAAGTCTGTGCTTTGATTTTTGGTTTGTGCAAAGCTAAGAACTCTTGAAACTTTGAGTCTTCTTCCAGTTCCGTGTACTTTTCCAACAACTCATTTAACTTTGACTTAGCGGCCTCATTTTCGGGCCCCGTTTCAAAACTTTCGTCATCGTCTTTTGCTCGTCCCCCTTCCCTCTTCTGATAAGAAGAGCTCCCCTTTGAGTGTTTGCTCCAAGGTCTTGGAAGTGTTGCATCCTGATACGGTTTCGCTATCTCAACTACTATTTTGGAAGAGTCAATAAATGTGTTGTTGAAATATTTAACAGATTCCTCTGCTGCAGTTTCGGAACTGAAGCCAACAAATCCAAAACGCCTAAAAATACCCGCACGTGACTTCATCAGCTTAACATCGGTAACCTCGCCGCATCTCCCAAAAAGCTCTTGAAGCCTCTTCTCAGTCACCTTCCCTGGAAGATGCTTTACGATTATCCGAGACATCTCAGCTAGTCACCACACTGGCCCACGTGTGCGTATTGTATTATTCGATGACGACGAGTTTTACCCACGTGACATGACACCTTTTTTTTTTGTTTACGGACCTGCCCACGTACACGCCCAGCCTGTGATGATGAGTGAAGCAGCGCCGCCGGAGAGAAGCGATACCGAAGCAAGTGAGTCTGGAGACGCTGTGCAGTCAGCAGATGGAGACGGCAATGATGAAGAGGTACGTGGCATGGTCGTAGGTTACCAAGGAAACTAATCATACATTCAACGCAGTTCGAGGATGCACTCACCGTGTTTCAGAAAGACCCGGAGAAAGAGTATGTGTACTATAGTACTATTCTATAAGCACACTCTGTTCAGCTGTCCTATCCATGCAACCCAAACTCCACCCACCAGACCCCGCGCTCCATCCACCAGACCTCATGCTCCACCCACCAGACCCCATGCTCCACCCACCAGACCCGTGCTCCACCCACCGGACCCGTGCTCCACCCACCAGACCCGTACTCCACCCACCAGACCCCATATTCCACCCACCAGACCCCATGTTCCACCCACCAGTCCCCATGTTCCACCCACCAAACCCCCGTGTTCCACCCACCAGACCCCATGCTCCACCCATCAGCACTACATCATTTTTTATCTAAAGTCCACCTCTCAGTTGTACAATGAGCAGTGTAGAGCAAGACCATACCAGCGATCACAATGTTGCATCCTTGGATACTTCAGTATAACATAATGTTGTACTCCCTGGGCACCCCGGGTTGTAATGGAGTGTCCCACAATTTCAAGTGGGGGTTTAAAAAATTTTTACAATATGTAACTTTAGGGGGTGAAGCCGAACTTTTTTTTATTGTGTGTGCTTAGCCAATTGTTACATGTATGATGTCATTGTTAATATGATGTCACTGTTAATATGATGTCACTGTTAATCATTATATCATTGTGATATATAGGACCTGTTCGTCCTGTTTGGGCTCATGTGACTAATTCATGTCCTGCTTCAAATGTGTGGTTTATTCATTAGCCAATTTAGCCACTTGGGGGGGACATGTGACTTTTCCATTTTTGACTTAGTATAGCCTAGTATAGGGGACATGTGACTTTTCCATTTGTGACTTAGTATAGCCTAGTATAAGGGACAGTTAGCCTAGTATAGGGGACAGTTAGCCTAGTATAGGGGACAGTTAGCCTAGTATAGGGGACAGTTAGCCTAGTATAAGGGACAGTTAGCCTAGTATAGGGGGACAGTTAGCCTAGTATAAGGGACAGTTAGCCTAGTATATGGGATAGTTAAACATATTCTTCATCACCAAGCTACCAGGACATGCATCCAAATGTATGGTGGCTGATTAAAACAATATAACTCTTCTGTGATAGGTAATCAGATTTTCAATGTGTAGTGACCCTTTCATAGAGGATATTGTGGACCCATAACATTAAAAACTTGGGGGGGGGGGGGGGTGCATTTTCTCGTGAACTGTCTAAGTAATATCATTTGGGACAGTTAACAATTCCCTGTACAAAATGATCCTTATGTGTTACTAGCTGCCACGGCTCTGCAGTTTAGCTGGTCGAACAATGAAAGCATTGTTTGTCAAGGACAGCTTTATGGACAGCTTTAGGAGTACTTAGATTGCCATGTGTACATCATCATTGACCCAACGCACTAACATACCAATGTGACATGGTAAGGGTGCCCATTTTGTAAGGTCTAGATAGTGGAGTTCAATGTTCATTTTTTTAATGTGGCTGTGGAGGCATTTCTCTAAACCTTTCCTTATATGGACATTCTTTTCCTTACATGGAGGTGTTCTGTATACCTTTCCTTATATGGAGGTGTTTGCACACCTTTAGATTCCTATATGGAATCCTTTTAGGAAAAAAAAAATCATGCTTTTGGACCTTACATGAACTGTGTTGTTGTTTGCTTTTGATTTCAACAGCTAGCCAGTACCAGCCAGTATGTAATTCCTTGTGGTCAGCCTGTCTCATTGGTGGTTTACCCACCCTTTATTTAATACTTCTGTCTGAAACAATCAACACCATTTCAATGGGCTCCCTCTGTTTGGAATTAGGAGAGCTGCACATGAGAGGGGTAGATCATGCGATGGGGGGGAGGGAATGCACAATTGGACAACCTGATAGGTGGGACTGGGGAAGAGGGTGGACACCTGTTGAGGTGATGATTGATAGTTATGTCATTATCACCACAGAAAGCTTATGGATGACATCACAGGTCTAAAGGACATGGAAAACATCTTTAAAATGGTGATGGCTAACAAGTACATGGAAGCTGAAGTCCTAGCAAAACCATGGTATGGAGACTGGTCACTGTGTGTGCATATGTGTGTGTGTGTGTGTTATGTGTGTGTGAAGGAGAGTTCACTGCTTGGTGCAATTATGTGATTCAGCTCCCTCCTCTTTTCCCTCTCTTCCCTCCTCCCTTTCCCTTCCTCCCTCGTCCCTCCTCCATCCTCCCTCCCCTTCCTTTCCTCCCTCCTCCATCCTCCCTCCCCTCCTCTCCCCTTTCCTCCCTCCACTTCCTTTCCTCCCTCCTCCATCCTCCCTCCCCTCCCCTCCCCTTTCCTCCCTCCACTTCCTTCCTCCATCCTTTGCAGGGCAGACAGCAGTATGTATCACAGTGTATGCAATGGGATGATTGTATTCTTGAGGGCCATATTCAGTCTGGAACGGGTATGCTTGCTAGTCCTCTTGCAGACACACAGCCGTGTCCAATATGTTCCTGTGTAGACAGTTGGTATTAGCATATCCATTGTGTTTGTGCCTTGTGTGTTGTTATACCAACAACCTACGTGCAGACATATTCAGGCCAATAGACCCTAAACAAGGGCACACAGACATGTATGCCCCCAACAAGCCTTGCTCGGGTGTGTATTCTCTCCTCTCTTTTACTCCCTCTCCCCTTCTCCCTTCCTCCTCCCCAGGAGGTAATTGAAGAGGCCACAATGGCTCTGACACAAGCTCTGGGACTGTGTGATATGTAAGGATGGGTGCCCAGCCCACCTGACTTGAGTGCTCACGTCATGTATCTTTCTCTTACACACATGCACACATACATACTTCTTCAACCACATGCTTATCTTACCATCACATCTGCACCACTGCACACCTTTGTACACCCCTGCACACCTTTGTGCACCACTGCACACCTTTGTGGACCCCTGCACACCTTTGTGCACCACTGCACACCTTTGTACACCAATGCACACGTTTGTACACCCCTGCACACCTTTGTACACCACTGCACACCTTTTTACATCACTGCACACATTTTTACATCACTGCACACATTTGTACACCCCTGCACACCTTTGTAGGAGACGTCGGAAGCTGGGCATTGTGGGGTCGCTCTCTGGTATGGTGTTCGGCCGGCAGTTTGATAATTATTTGCCTGGTGGGTGAATTGCTCTGTAACAGTACCAATAAGGCCACACCCACTCTAGGTGAATTGCAGGCTGAGATCATGTATGCAGAATGTGACCTCCTTCTCTCCATGCTGACATTCCTGCAGGTTGGGCGGGTGGGGGGGGTGGGTGTGTACACATTTAAAACACTTGCTCACTGCCTTATTATTTCATGGTTTTAGGATGAAAGCCTTACTAGCTTCATCAAAGGTGCTTTGCGAATAAGGAATTGCTTTGGGACTTACAAGTGAGTGTGTGGTTGTCAGAGTAACAAAATACCAGGAATGTGTTATGCAAGGTGCTAACCATAGAGATGTGTGCCTCTTAAGGGCTATCTCCTGTAGGGACTATCTCCTGTGTGCCTCTTAAGGGCTATCTCCTGTAGGGGCTATCTCCTGTGTGCCTCTTAAGGGCTATGTCCTGTGTGCCTCTTAGGGGCTATCTCCTGCCTGTATTTATTGTATGTGTAATGTATTACTGTATGTAATGTACATATTTGTCAGTGTGAGTGTATGTTTGTATTTAGCTATTCTTGTGTACATGTTTACATGCACAGGTGGGTGTTTGTATGATGTAATCACACAAACATCTACATGTGCTTGTGTGTGGTGTGGTGCATATAAATACTTGGATGGCACCTTTGTAATTGCATCCTCACCCGAGGTCATCACGAAAGTGGGTCTGTCAGTGACATTAACAGGATACGATGTTATGTTTGTGTGTAGGTGTGTATTTATTGTTTGTACATATTGCTTCTCTTTCCCTAGGGAGTTGTATGCTTGGCTTGATAACTGCGAGCAAAATGGGGTAGAAATCGACCCTGACTTTGCAACAGGTGTTAGGCTTGGGATTGGATGTTTCAACGTGGTGAGTGTAGGGTAGTGTGGTGTGTCGCCATGGTAATGGCCTTGTCATCTTGTGATGTCAGGTGATCTCAGCGCTACCTGGACGTGTATTGAAGCTTCTTGAGTTTGTGGGGTTTTCAGGTGATCGTGACCTCGGCCTGCAGGAACTGAACATTGGTGCAAACAGCCAAAGCTTCAGGGCACCCATGTGTGGGGCATTTCTGTTGGCCCAACATACCGTGATGACATCATCCATGGGTTAGTGTGTATGCATGTGTGTATGTGTGCATGTGTGTACGTGTGCATGTATGTATGCATGTATGTATGTATGTATGTATGTATGTATGTATGTATGTATATATGTATGTATGTATGTATGTATGTATGTATGTATGCATGTATGTATGTATGTATGTATGTATGTGTACATGCACTGTTTACATGTATGTATGCATGCATGTGTGTGTTTGTGTGTGCGTGTGTGTGTGTCTGTACATGTGTGTTTGTACTCGCATTCAGATAGTATACGTACACATGTATGTACACATGTATGTACACATGTATGTACACATGTATGTACACATGCCTCAATGTGATAGATGTTACCTTGGATACTTCACAGATGCTTGGGTTGCTCTAGTTTGGTGGTTAGGTAAACTGTTTGTCAACACGATGTGTGGAAAGAGGGAGTGGGAGTGTGGAGTGCAGGGGTACCCTAAGGGCCCCTGATGTTGTGGAGGCACTAATGGTATTCATCTGATCATTTCATCCTGGACTATGTAACATCCCATTTTCCACCAACCACAACTGGAGTGTCATCTTGCACCATTACAGGCTGCACAATGTGCACAGTATGGGGACTACTGGGGCAGAGGCCATTTTAGGGTAGGAATGATTGTATCTAGTTTTCCATCAGTTCCTAGATGGGCAGTTCTTGTTTCGTGAGATCTCAAAGCATGCAGGAAGAATTTGACATGCAATCCTTATCTCTGGGTGTAGGATGGCTCTTGCTGGTGATATTGCATGCCCTTCAGCACACCTGCTTTGGGGGGAATCTAATCCAGGTGGTGTGGGTGTGGTCTGTTTGGGTAGCTCTTCTCATTGTTAAGGTGATAAGGTACAGGCATATCTGTGGAGCCTGGTGTGGAGGATTAGGGAGCCTAGAGGGGAGGATTAGGGGGCCTAGAAGGGGGAGCCTGGTGTGGAGGATTAGGGGGCCTAGAGGGGAGCCTGGTGTGGAGGATTAGGGAGCCTAGAGGGGAGCCTGGTGTGGAGGATTAGGGAGCCTAGAGGGGAGCCTGGTGTGGAGGATTAGGGAGCCTAGAGGGGAGCCTGGTGTGGAGGATTAGGGAGCCTAGAGGGGAGCCTGGTGTGGAGGATTAGGGAGCCTAGAGGGGAGCCTGGTGTGGAGGATTAGGGAGCCTAGAGGGGAGCCTGGTGTGGAGGATTAGGGAGCCTAGAGGGGAGCCTGGTGTGGAGGATTAGGGAGCCTAGAGGGGAGCCTGGTGTGGAGGATTAGGGAGCCTAGAGGGGAGCCTGGTGTGGAGGATTAGGGGCCTACAAGACTGCAAAAGAGTGAAATTTGTTGTATGTGTGTGTGTGTGGGTGTGGGAGAGAAAGAGAGAGAGAGGGAGAGAGAGTTTATTGTGAGGAAGAGGGTATCACTGCATAGCTTTGTTGCAGGCCTGGGGGATGTTGATGTGGATATGATTGAAGAACTCCTGCAGAAGCAATTGGACCAACATCCCAATGTAAGGAAACACCTGCACATTTTGGGGGGATGGGTTGGCCTGTCAGGTCTTGGGATATCGTTGGCTTCTCATGGTCACTGCATTGTGTGCCTGCCCTCAACCCTATCTGTAAACAGGTTGTGTTAAATCAGCCCCTGTAATTCTGTTAGCTGTTTATCTCTTTGTTACCATCCTTCCTTATGCACCTTCCCTCCTACTTCTCCCACTCCCTCCCTCTCTCTCACACATTCTCCTATAGTTCGTTCTTTTTCACTATTTCAAAGGACGTGTTCAGTTGATTCAAGGAAACTTTGACAATGTAGGGAACACTTCTCATTGTAAAAATTTGTTTACTGATTTTTGTTCTATCCTCCCCAGGCTAATGTGTGTTTCCAGCATGCTGAACAAGTACAGACCCAGTTGAAGCAAGCACACCATCTGTGCTGGTGGGAGAAAATGTGGTGCAAATGGTATATGTTCCCCTCGTGTTAGTATGTTTGAATAGCGCCTTGTCTGCTTTGCTAGCTTTAACAGTGACTGGCTTGGGGCAGCAACTTTTGCAGACAAGTTGTACAGCGAGAGCAAGTGGTCCAAGGTGATTGCCTTGATGTGTACATGTGTGCTCCATGTTACTGTGTCTTTCCACCTACTACTGTGTCTGTGGTCACCACCCCTCTTCACCTCCTCACACTATCCCATATTTACCTCTCTTCCTCCCTCCTCCCTCCCCTCCCTCCCCTCCCTCCCTCCCTCCCTCCCTCCTCCCTCCCTCCCTCCCTCCTCCCTCCCTCCTCCCTCCCTTACCTCCCCTAGTCTGCCTTCCTCTATCTAAAGGCCTCATACCTTCTCATGTTGAGAGATGCAGACAGCTCACAGATTGGGAGTGTGTCCAAAGATGACATCATTGAAATGCTAAGGTGATCCACCAGTAAGAGTATGTATGAGTGCCCCTCCCCTTGACCTATGTGCCCCTCCCCTTGACCTATGTACACATACAGGTTAGTGCCTTCTTACAAGCAGCGCATAGCAGGGAAGTCTCTACCCTTGGAAAAGTTCGTTATCGCCAAAGCAGAGCGTTATGTGAATCACCCAGAGCTCCAACTCTGTCTCCCTCTGAGCGGACTGGTCAGTGAGACAACCATATTCATGGCTACATATATGTACAAAATGACCTCAGCAGTCCAAGGGCTCTTTGATGTCATTTTGTCCATACCTGGCTTGTTGTCACCTCACATGTGACATGCCTATTTGTTCCTTGTGTGATGGCTCCTTGACAGCGAAGGACTATTCATTATGCTCCACAGGAGATGGTCTATGCCTGGAATGGATTTGTACTACTGGCTCACAACAAGGCATGTCTTGGCAACATGCTCACCTATACATGGTTGGAGCTGGCTAAAGTTGAGGATGGAAAAGGTTCCTGCCTTGGAGAGGGAGGGGGGAGGAGGGAGGGGGAGGTCATCCATTTAGTCTTTGCTTATTGTTTTATACAGAGCACAATCCTTATTACTGTGACGACTGGTGTGTTGTGAAGCTACTACAGGGTGTGTGCTTCGGTGGCCTGGGGCGCCTGGATGAGGCAGAGGGTTGCTTTGCAAGTGTTATAGAGAGGTCTGTCTGCTGACCCCCATTGCCTTCCTGTCATCCCTTTATGTCTGCACGTTGCATCCTCACCTCCCTCCTCTCCCCTCCTCTCCTCCCCTCCTCTCCCCTCCTCTCCCCTCCTCTCCCCTCCTCTCCTCCCCTCCTCTCCCCTCCTCTCCTCCCCTCCTCTCCCCTCCTCTCCTCCCCTCCTCTCCCCTCCTCTCCTCCCCTCCTCTCCCCTCCTCTCCTCCCCTCCTCTCTTTTCCCTCTCCTCCCTCTCCCCATCATTCCATCCCTAATTGCATCCCTCATATCCATTTCTACTGGGTTTTCTGTGAGAACACAATCCTGGCGAGCACTTGGGTGTAATTAAATGATTAATTGATTGACCAGGTGTGTTTGCTTATGCTGGAGGTCTAACTTGATTCGATACTAAGTGTCTGTTCCTAATGAAGATGTTGTTCGTCTGTGGCTCCCAGGGCACAGGATGTCCAACATGACCACTATGCTGTCGCTGCTGCCAGCTTGGAGCTAGGTTTGCTGCATCTAAGGTCTGGCAAGCTAGAGCAGGCTGAGGCAATCCTTGAGAAAACCAAGTATGTCACAGACTGATTAGGCCTGTACTTGAACCATCCCCAACCACCACACCACCACTACCACGCCCACCTGCTGCCCACGTGCTTTTGTTTGAAACATTACTTAAATTTAAGTTATGACTTGAAGTATGTCTGTCCTGCAGGGTGGACTACAAAGGCTATCATTTAGAGGGCAGGATCCACTTTCGTATCCACGCTGGCTTATGCAAGATAGCGCAGCTAAAGAATGAACAAATGCATACCTAATTTGTTTTAAAATAAATATTTCTGTTGTCTTGTTTTAACGTGTGCACTTCCGTTTTATAATTGACACGCCCCCTTCCCGTCTGGTGTATACTATTTGCTCGATAACCAGAAGTTTATGCCGTATTTGTGACTGCTGCAAGATAAAAGCTTGTTGCATAAGGAAGTTCGTAATTTTTTAAAAAAGCTTTGCAGTTATACATAGACAACTAAGTGATGAAGACGTTCAGAGCTTCCTTCAGACGTTTTCCATGTGTTATGCAACCGTACGGATACCATTCAGTGGTGCTGTGGCTGGTGCTACACTTGCTGCCATGTGTATGGACACAGCCAGGTAAGAACGTCTAGATGTTTGAATGTGTGTGCGCGCGGAAACATGAATTTGCTGACCTCAATTCATTATGTTTGCGCACTCACTAAGTGTTTCCTAAGTGGTGTTTGGGTTTGTCATACTGCTGCGTTACCGAGCAGCTGTGCTTTGCGCGCGGGTCGCGAGTAGCCCGAGGCTGCATTATTTCGCATTAGAGCAGTGCTTGTGTTTGACGTGGCTCATTTTGGGACTCTCTGTGCGAAGGTTGGTGCTAGACATGGAAGTTTACCGTCCTGCTGACAGCGACGCTGCGTCGTCCGATACAAGTGGTGACCTTTTAGTTTAATTCATTGGTCGTGTAGCAAAGCTTGTAAAAACTTTGTGTGTTCCTTACACACCTCACCTTGCAAATTTACCCGCATTTGGTTCTAGCTTTTGCATTCATCCCACGATAATTATAAAATGCTTTCATTTTTTATACAACCGCGCACGATACATACTTATGTGCACGGAAAAAGCAGAAAGAATTCCTCCGCTTGTTATTGGGGTAGTTTACCCAGACCGCAGCTCTTTGTATTCATTGATTGAACTACTTGTTAACAAATGACTCGATTTTTTTTTTTCTAATCCACAGCCATGGTGCAGCAATGTTCACCGCTCTCCTCCACCGCCAGGCAGCTCTGTCAACACTTCAGCGCGGGCTCCTGTGACTTCTACACCCTTTGCATAGACTCTCTGGCCAGTTGCGGACCCAAAGGTTTTGCCCAGGCCTATGCACAGCGACGTTGTGAAAATGTGCGCCAACTAAATGCCACAAGTAGCTCCCCACTTGCTCAATGGGCTGCAAACCAGGACCAATGTTTACAAGCCAAACTATACAGCATGCTTGCTTCTGGGACCAATAAACTCTCCTGCCTTCAATTCGAAAGTGCAGCATTTGGCCAATTAGAAACGTGCTACACGAACAGTAAACAACAGCTTTGCGCCGCATTGAAAGCTACCGACAATGATGCATTCTTGAGGGACATTCCGCCCCTCATTCAGGCTATTGGTGGCAGTGAATACTACGTTGGTCTAGCCGTGAGACAGTTTGAAAAAGCTATTACTAGCTGCAATACGTCGCTTCCAGTGGCAGCAATCTTCCCGAATACCTCCGTGCACCACGCTACATACTGCATTGCAGTCCAACCAGGGAATCCTTCCTTTGCCACGCCTAATAATTTCATTAGCGTGTTCAATTCTGAACTAAGAAGCTATGGAGGTTCCTGGAAGTACATTGGTGTGGATTGGGACTGGAGATGTGTCAGTAAAAATCAGTTACTGTCTAAGCCAGTGTCCCCCTCTCCCTCAGACTACTTTCATTTTGTTGCTTGGTACCCTAATGCAGCTAGCATGATTGCCCCTGTTGTCCAAAATGGTCTGCGTATTGTCCCAATCAGTCCTTCAGCAAACATTCTGTATCTGCTTTTCAGCCTACAATACTCCAATACCACGTGTGGGGATGGACTGCTTCAGGCTGGAGAGCTGTGTGACCTAGCTGTCTACAATGGTGCCTCCACCTCCACTCATCCAACCTACCTGAATGAGACTGGCTGCAGTGTGCAGTGCTCCCCCGCACAAGGCTTTGAATGTTACGCTGGACCCCTGCAACCATCCATCTGCGCAGAGGTGACCTGTGGGGATGGCTTTAAGGCCAGCACAGAGGCATGTGATGACGGAAACACCAACAATGGAGATGGTTGTTCCAGCAGCTGTGCTGTTGAATCAGGGTACCAGTGCAGGATGGCAGGTCTACTGTCCAAGTGCAAACCTGTGTTCCTACCTCCAAGCAATAACTTCACTACGGCCAGTCCAACACCTTACAGGCCTGGGACCTTGCACCCCTTTGCAGCCACACGAGTGACCTCCAGTCCCCAGCCCTCATTGGAGAGTGGCACGTCAATGCTCAGTGTCCCGCACACTTTTCTTCTTTCTCTTGTGCTGCTGTTGTGGGCAAGATAGTCACCTTTGGATACCGATATTTACGTGCACTCAATCAATCAACAGGTGTGGTGCAAATATATCAATTCCATTATCCTAGAATATTTATAGCATCAGAGTTTTTAACAATATGACCCATCGAAAGAACTGACCCAAAAGGATTATGGATAATAGCCTCAACATTCGACATCTCTCAAGTGTGATATATCTGACAATGAATTAATTTTATTCATATCTAGCGTTGTGTGCACGTTTGATGCATTAATCACTTTTCCCACAGAGTTATCATGTAAACCTTTGCAGCCATCACTTAGTCCTGTCTGTGTGCTTGTCTCCAGTGTACTTTGTGTTCAAATTGAATTTCCTGTCAACTCTTCGTCTCCACAACCATTGGGGATAGGGTGGTGTAACTCTAAGCCTCCTTGCTAGTAATATAAGCTACTGTACTGTTATTAGATTAGTATTAATTACAGTAATTCTCAACATATGTGTGCGCTCATCTTACATCTTCCCAGGATTAATGCTCTCTGTAGGGCTTCTTTCCTATTATACCAACCCTTCAAGTGGCCAACAAACTCTATGATGCTGAAGACATCAAAAGTGAAGAGCAAGTATGAAGCATGGTAGACATACTAACCACATCACACACAAGCAAAGTGCATTAATAGAAATCATAGTGTTCTGTTTGTCTTCTGCTCCCATCTGAAGTGGTAATTATGGGTTGCCTAACAGACCAGGTCATGACTGATTACAGCTAAGGTACTTCTCAAGCAGCTTAGCTCTCTTGGAGGGCTCTGTCAGGAAGTATTCCTTCTGATCTGCTGAGTATCGCTCCAGCACCTGTCCATCAAAGGTGTCTCTGTAGCTACTATCCTGCCAACGAAAATTAAAAGCCTCCAACAACTCAATTCTTTTCTCCCGTGTACGTACGCAGTCAACGGGCCCACTCTGGGCCAGCCCCTCACATAACATGTTCCTGAATATGAGGGCCCCTCTAAATGCAAACCATCCCCCATACAGGGGATGCATGGCAACCCCATAAATGTTTTTATCACAAGGCCAGTGGTCTGGTTGGACATCGCTACGTTGGTAGTAGAAGGTGGCACCAGACACATGACCAGCTGACTGCACCAGTATCTTTGGTCTGCGTGTAGCTGGGTCCTGATCAAAGTCATGTAGAGCCTCTATGTCTTCCCCAGGGTAGAGGGCGCAAAGTTGTGTGCACAGCTCCTTCATGCACTGGTCCAACGGATCAAGGAGCAAGGTGTGCTTCTTTTGGGATAGAAATGGGACAAAGAGCTTCTCAAACATGGTTGGTGTGCTTATGAGGAGTACAGCCAGAGTATCTTCATGGTACGGCAGCCTGAAGGGAGGGGTCACCACTGCATTGTACCAACCCACCTGATGAAATGAGAATATTGAATATGAGCTCCATGGCAACCAATATGAGCTCCATGGCAACCAATCTACAAGCATGACCAATGATGAGCACTTCACACAGACAGGAGACATATGGATGGGAGGGCAAGGTCTAGTTATGTTAATCTGGGTGTATGATGTTAGAGCAGGGGCTGTGATGTGGAGGTGGGGGGGGGGGAATCCACACTAATAAATATACCTTTTAGTGGACCAGACTGGACAGATACCCTTGAGTGGGGCCAGACTAACACATACCGTGCAGTGGACTGGACAGATACCCAATTCATTACAACTTGGCTGTAAACATACAACTCCTTACATGCATAATTGCTGTAGTGGTACGTGGGAAAGGGGGCGTGTGTAAGTGAGTGTGTGTGAATATACCCACCATCAGCAAAGATTCATGTGTGTCATGTATTTGGAAAGTTGTGACCCAGTGCTGATGTAATTACATTCAAAGCAACACAGCTGTTCTATTAGTTGCAAAGGTTAAGCACATACACACACACACACACACACACACACGAGGGAGCAATGGTGCACAGGGGTGGTGGGGGTGGGGGTGGAGTGGTGGGGGTGGGGGTGGAGTGGTGGTGGTGGGGGTAAAGTGGGAATGTATAGTAGCATGTGAGTGCGTGTAAGTGGAGGAGTTTTGAAGTTTGCCAGCAATTGTAGCCCAGTAAGGTTATGAAATAGCTTCAGTTAATTCTAAGAAGCCTTAGGATACATGCCCACTGGGGCATACGCTGTGACATTCCGAAAGTGCTGAATTCCAATCATTTTTTGTACGTACTGTATTACGTTTGTACGCACAGAGAAACAAAATATTCCCAACAAAAACGGTTTGTAATTACTAACCAGCTCATAGGCCTACTATGACCTCATTAACAGGCCATACGTAACCTCATAAGGACCATACGTCACCTCATATTAACGGCCTTACGCTCATATCAATACTATCAGTCTACAAGTAACGGTTAGCTCACACCTTAAATGGTCTACATTCCATCCCTGTATCGGCCAATTCAGTATTCAACAGTTCGAGGACCCGCTCGTACTTGCTCGTCATTCTTTAGTCGCGTGACGTTGTAGCTCAGCCCCGCCTCTTTCACAGCTGATGTCGATTTATCGTTTGGTCTCAGATGGAACCTGCCCGTGGACCTAGACGGTACGGTACGCTGTAAATGTGTACGTGCGCGATCACAATATATGAATGCAGACGTGTTCATACGTGTGCGCAGTTTTTGTGTCACCCTTACACTGACGCTACACTCGTTCATTCTTAAATTAAGACCATTATTGGCCGTCCACGTGTTCGGAAGTGAAGGCTCTGGCAAGGAGACGCTCAGGACGCAGTGGCTTGAGTCGACTCACGCGGCCGTGTTGTCGGAGGTGGCTGACGTGTGCTTTGTCGTGGAGGTATGTACCAAAAGAGCGGGGGCGCGTATCAAAATAACGCGTGACCTCTGTGTGTGCAGCTAGACACGCCAAGGGAAGGGACAGCACCTACAGCACGGACGGTGATCGTACTTTACAGGCTGGATGACCAGGTGAGAACTTTTTACGGTTATGAAGGCAGCCTGACATGCAACGTACCCCTTGCTCAGTCAAGCATTGTAAAGGCAGAGGAATCCCTCAGAGGAGTACATACCAATGACACCCTCAAGGGTTCGGCTACTTTTGTAATTGAAAACCACCTGGAGGAGGTATTTGAAGGTGGGCATCTCGAGGTCTCAGATGTAAGTTGTGTGTTGTGCTAAGAGGGTTGACTGTGGTATGACTGCTGTGCTTCAACATAGCTCCCCGAGACACTTCAAGGAGTGATTGGTGCCATCTCCCTTCATCATGAGGATGTCTGTGACATGGCTGTAAAGTGTTGGGCCTTGAAGGTCAGCGATGGAGTGCAGGTGGCTGGACTGCTTCACCAGGCCATTATCACACCTGCCCTCGGTCTGCTGAGTGCTGAAGACAAGACAAAGGTGCAGACATTGTGTATTGTTCCATGTTATGTGGCATTTCAAAGACACCTTGTCTATCGACAGCTCATCTCTGTGGCATGTAGGGATGGCAAGGTGCAAGTGTTGAAGCTCCTACTGACCACAGTGGGGGACACTGACCCTTCTGTGTGGCTGAACCTTGCCATGGCCAACCTGGAGCAAGAGGGGGTCCTAGGCGCCCAGTCCCCAGCACTTCTCGAGGTCGCAAGGTTTGCTTACAATCTGGACCCCACCTTCTGTCAGTCTGCCATAGTCCGCCTTGCAGAGAAGTATCCGCACTCCTCCCTCATCCTGCTGCACGAGCTGTGTGGCCAACATGGACACTCTGAGAACCACTTTATCAAGAGTGGCCTCTCCCTCATATCCTTGCCATCCAGTTGGATCCAGAACCCAAAAATCACATTCATTGACCTCTCTGGTAACCTCCTATCATCTGTGCCTGATGATCTCTTCAAATTGCCCCAGCTGACCCAGCTTAATATCTCTCACAATCGTATTGCCTCCATTCCTTCTATTTTGGTCTGGAACTGCCCCTTGCTGCGTTCCCTTGATCTCTCCCACAACAAGCTTGCTGACACGCCATACGAGCTCCTGGTTCAGCAGCCCGGGGTGAGTCCAGAACAGAAGAAGACTGGCTTCAACCTCCATGCACGCGTTCGCTCCTTGACTACCGTGACAATCAGTCACAATACCCTGCTGACCAATGTACCAGAGTGGGTGTGTCTCCTCCCTAACCTCAATATCCTGGAGATGACCGGACTGCCCAGTCTGAGCACATTATCCCCTTATCTCTCCCACTGCCGCTACATGTGCGTGCTGCAGGTGGACAAGGATAGGTTGAAGTCCCCGCCCCCTGAAGTGGTCCAGGAGGGAACCAGAACCATCATGGCCTACCTGAGGTGCAAGCTGAGGGGATCCTCACCCTATCGCCATGTCAAGGTCATTGTCATGGGCGACAAAGGATGTGGGAAGTCCACACTCTTTGCCCAAATGGTCAACTCGAAGAACAAAGGAGGCTTAGACACCATGTTGGAGGGTACTGTGGTGTACCCAGCAAAGTCACATAGGGACAGGCCCAAAACAACGTTCCACGTCATGCAGCTGAGCAGCGAAGACGTGCTAAGCTGTACCCACTCTTGCCTCCTCACCTACCGGAGCATCTTTGTGTGCCTGTGGAATGTGGTGGAGGGGCGTGGCGCTCTGAAGGGGCTGGTGACGTGGCTGAGGATGATCCAGGCGTGTGTGCCAGGGTCACCCACCATTGTAGCTGCCACACACATGGACAAGGTCTCAGGTCTGGACCCGGCCACCATTGTGGAGTGGCTGAACGCAGAGCTGGGGGACATCCACCAGCTGCAGAGTGCCCACCTGGCTGCAAAGTATGGCTTCCCTCCCCTGGTCAATGTGGTGACCATGACTTGTTCCAACCCTGGTGACATCGAGCTTCTGATGGAGGATCTGTACAAGTTCTCCTCCCTCCTCAGGAGGCCAGGTAGGAAGGAGGCAGTGACCGAGGAGCAGATACCACGTCTGTACCTTGAGCTCCAGAACCTTATTGAAATGAAGGTGCGGGCTATGAAGACAGAGCGGCCATATGTCCCCGTGATGAACCATGAAGAGTTCTCTGACTATGTGCGCTCCCTGACCTTCCAGTACGATGATTTGGAGGAGGGGCAGGAGGAGTTTGCCTTGGCTTGTCGCTTCCTGCATGATGCAGGGACCATTGTACACTACCAGAGTCCAATAGCGGGGATGAGTGACCTCTACTTCCTGGACCTCCAGTGGCTGGCTAACAGGCTTGCTACCATTATCTTGACTCAGATGGGGCAGCGATCAGGTGTGGGTGGGGCATTAGTGTCAAGCCAAAGGCTCTCCATTCTGTTCCAAGTAGCGGAGATGCCATCCTACCTGTACAGCGGCTTCATGACCCTGATGGAGAGCTATGACATCATGGTCAGTCTAAATATGGAACGTACAAACTTCCTTTTCCCGTCCCTCCTTCCTCAAGCCCCACCCCCACAGTACCCGCCGTACGATCTCTCGGCAGAGCAGCTATTGGTCCATTACATCAGTATGACCTATCTGCCCAATGGCTTCTTTAGCAGGCTGTTATCTCGAATCGTCACTTACATACGGCAGCTCTCTGGTCAGTTACTGGCCACGAGCTCCACCCCTCTTCTCCCTGACGACAAAGAAGAGGAGGAAGTGGATGGAGCCATGGTGGCAGGTAAGCTGTTCCATCACGGTCCTCGTACCCTGTACCTTGATAAGAGGGGGTACGTGTCTCAGCGGGACGGGGCTGGGGAGGAGGATGAGCTAAGCCTACGTCAGAAGATCTGGGCACTCACCCTGTCCATGTTGGGGAGCAGTGGTACCCGCTACCGCAGTCTGACAGAGAAGCTACTGACCTTGTCAGAACCAGTCCTGAGGCAGCAGGGCACAGCAGATGTACAGCAGGGGGGAGGACCTGGTACTATCAGCAACGAGTTCTCCTCGTGTGTGATTTGGCAGAGGGGCCTGTTTGCAGCATTTCCCCAGGGGGCCAAATTCTGGCTTGAGGTGTGCATGGACGGGCTGGTGCTACTGGTGGGAGGAGCCCCACTTCAAAAGGTGAAGGTATTATCCTTCATTGTGTCGTGCATAACAGCCCTGGCTGAGGACCACTACAGAGGCCTGGGGGTGGTGCCCCTCAGTCCTTGCCCAACATGTCTGACAAGGTACTGGAGCCAGAGCGACAAGGGCACTGGGAAACGCCTCTCATTTGCGCAGTCCTATTTAGAGCCCACCACCATTGCTGCCGTTGAAGATTTTGTCCACTCATCTCCGCCAAAGAGTGCAAACAGACATCGTCTTATAAGGCACTCGAGAGTTGATGCAGATGTGGAGGGAGAGGGGATCCTCTTCCTGGGGAATGAGGTGCCCATGTTCCCTGTGAGCCTGGCTGTGCAGGATAGGAGTTCAAAGAGCATGCTTTGTGCTCTCTGCAGCACAGATGTCACGTGGAAGGATGTTGCCCCCAACGTCCTGCTGCTTGACTTTGCTGACAGGCTGTTGCTTAAGGCTACACTGCTGCAAGTCTCAGAGGATAACGCCTCTCTTTTGGGGAGAGGGGGTTTTGGAAAGGTCTGCAGCCTGGCCTCTGTTTGTGTTGTTCATCCACCATTCCATACTGTTCATCCACCATTCCATACTGTTCATCCAGCATTCCATACTGCTTATCTACCATTCCATACTGCTCATCTACCATTCCATACTGTTCCTCCACCATTCCATACTGTTCATCCACCATTCCATACTGTTCATCCACCATTCCATACTGTTCATCCACCATTCCATACTGTTCATCCACCATTCCATACTGTTCATCCACCATTCCATACTGTTCATCCACCATTCCATACTGTTCATCCACCATTCCATACTGTTCATCCACTATTCCATACTGTTCATCCTTGGTTCCATGCTACCATTGTCAGGTGCTCAAAGGAGTTTACAATGGAAGTGCTGTGGCAGTCAAGGTGTTCCAACCATCTGGTGCTCCCGGAGCACCAGCAATAACACCCCAGTGGTGCTATCTGGCCCTCAGGGAGGAACTTAGCATTGCTGGACATCTCAACCACCCACGCATTGCACCTTTGGTGGGCGTGTGCCTCAGGCCTCTGTGTATGGTGATGCAGCTGGCTCCACAAGGCTCACTGTCCAAACATCTCGCACTGTGCCCTAGTGGCCTTGACCCCATGGTCACACATGAAGTATTGCTGCAGGTATGGGTACCATCCACACTCCATTTAATGCCCCCTACCTCTGCATCCAACTAATTCATCTTTCACATTAATAACTTCGTGCCTACACATTAGTACACCTTATTAATACCATAATCTACAATTAGTGTCTCAAATGCCTACTATCCTTTCCCTCATTACTTCTCCACACTCCTCTTATTTACTTCCTCTCCACCTCCTCCCTTCTCCCTCCTCCCTTCTCCCCTCCTCCTTTCTCCCCTCCTCCCTTCTCCCCTCCTCCCCTCCCCCTCCCCCCCCCTCCCCTCCCCTCCCTTGCAGATAGCTGATGGTCTCCAGTACCTTCATTCTTTGTACATTGTCCACCGTGACATCAAAGCAAGCAATGTTCTGGTGTGGGGGCTGCACCCCCAGCATGGTGTGGATGTGCGGCTTTCTGACTACGGGACCTCGCAGTTCTCAATGCCCCTGGGACTGAGGGGCACAAAGGGGACAGAAGAGTACATGGCTCCGGAGTGTTTCAAGAAGAAAATGTCTTATGACGAGAAGGTTGGTCCCCTTGCGAGGCTCGTGCACTGTTGCCATTCCCAGATTTATTTCTTTATGTAGGTGGACATCTTTTCCTTAGGACTGCTTCTGTTCCATCTGGTCACAGGGCGCAGGCTGTACACCAGCAATGTTCTTAACAACACAGGCCCCTCCCACTCTGGGTCATCCACAAAATGCCCTTCTCTGAGTGCGGCTCTTTCCTCATCCTTCTCCGAGCAGCAGCACTCTGCTGGTGCGGAGCACAGCGTAGGGGTACACCAGGCAGCCAGGAGGGAACCTCTGACCTCATGCTATGCCGCGTGCATGCAGCCTCTGCTTGAGGGGTGCCTGGCCCTCGAGCCTTGTGATCGACCTACGGCCCAGGGCGTGTACAGCAGACTGGTGGTGTGTCCTGGCTCTCTTCCCCAGGCCAATTTCATTACTGCAGAGGTTAAGAAAGCCATCTATGTGCCAAGTACAGGTGTGGTGTTGGGGCAGGCAGCAGACTCCAACAAGATGTTGGAGATTGCTCCTGTGTCTTGGACTGCGCAGACAAGAATGTTACACCTTCCCTGCCAGAATGAGGCTGTCAGCTGTTTTGTGTGTGCTGAAGAAGAGATGTACCTGTGTTCTGAGAGTGGGCTGGTCTCCTCCCTCTCCCTCCCACACCTCTCCTCTGGGCTTATTGCCTCCTCCCCGCTCCCAAGCGGTCCACTGTCCATCTTCACTCATCCCGATAAAATGGGCACCAGGATTTTGGTTGGTCTAGCCAATGGAATGGTGGCAGTGTACACTCCACGAGGCTCTCAGCACCCTCTGAAGTCTGAACCAAAGATGGTGGTCTTGTTTGACCACCCTGACTTGGCCAGGGTGGCTGTACACTGTGCCATATACCACGAGGGGATGTTGTGGTGTGGGTGTGGCCGACATCTCATTGTGGTCCGCCCCTCAGACTACGAGCTCCTGCACATGCGCCCCGCCTCCAGCGACAGCACCTATGTCACACACCTCGTTGCATCAGGGAGATATGTGTGGGCGGGCCTCCATGAGAGCTGTGAGCTGGCTGTGTTCTGCAGCATGATGGCTATGGAGGGAAAGAGTGTGACCAAAGTGGACCAGATCAAGTGTAGGTAAGAGATGTGGGGGAGGGAAGGAATGGGGAGGAGGGAAAGGAGTGGGGAGGAGGGAAGGAATGGGAGAGGAGGGGAGGTATGAGCAGTGATACGGGAGAGCCTTGTTATGTGATCATATGTATGTACAGTTCAGCGTACCTAGGAGGGATGGAGTGGAATAGAATGATCTCATTTCAATTCACATTAATTGAATTTTAACCTGTTCAGTGACTTACTTGGACTGAGCAGTGAAAACCTGTACTTGGCAAATGTGACAGAGCTGACATCCAGTGGTGATGTGGTGTGGGTTGGTACTCAAGGGGGATACCTTCTCGCCTTCCATTCACCAACGCAAAGCCTTTTAACTGTACAACATCACCATGGCAACATATCAACGCTGGTGATGCACGATATGGACCACTTAGTGACATTTGGAACAAATCAGTTTGAAGACGATAGTCACTCCTTCACGGTGTGGAGAGTCTTTTCTAAATATATGCATTCATTGAAATAACTGACTTTTTTTTTAAAATCATTTTAAGCTTTTTAGTTCAGTTTTAATCCTCTTTTTGATAATCTGTATCACCCACTTTGCCATACAACTGTGATTATGTGGAGGGCTGTGTATGTGGGGTGGGTAGGTGGTTATGTGGAGGGCTGTGTATGTGGGGTGGGTAGGTGGTTATGTGGAGGGCTGTGTATGTGGGGTGGGTAGGTGGTTATGTGGAGGGCTGTGTATGTGGGGTGGGTAGGTGGTTATGTGGGGTGGGTAGGTGGTTATGTGGAGGGCTGTGTATGTGGGGGTGGGTAGGTGGTTATGTGGAGGGCTGTGTATGTGGGGGTGGGTAGGTGGTTATGTGGAGGGCTGTGTATGTGGGGGTGGGTAGGTGGTTATGTGGAGGGCTGTGTATGTGGGGGTGGGTAGGAGAGCTGTATATGAGTGGTCTGGACTAAATGGCCTTCATTGAAGGTGGTGTTGTTTGACAAAAGATATCAAGTCACACCATCAATCTATGATTAAAGTTTTATAATCATTTACTATCTCAAGAAATTAGACACTATTCAGCTATGACATCATGGAATGTACCTAGGTTATTATTATAATTATTATTTTGTTGTTGACATTAATAACATTAAATACAATATTCAGCTCTATGGCGGAGGAGCTATCCTAGAGAGGATAACTGTAGCATTGGCACAGACAAGGTTGAGGTTCAACCAGCCATATATCTTGTTGAGTACCATGGACTTTGGCCAGCACATGGAGGTGGCAAGTCTGGAGGCTACTGAGGAGGTGATGGCAGAGGCTTCTTCCCCCAAGCCCCATAGGACCATAGGGACACATACAAATCCTAGATCTGAGCATTTGGGGTCGTTGGCTTGGTGCTTTCTCAACTTAGTGGCCTGGGCACCAGCTATGGCCGACACACACTTAATGCTGCAGTTCAACAGTTGGGAAGTAATTATCAGCTGAACAGGTCTTGCTGTGGTCTCTACTTAAGTTGTTGACCTCACCTTAACCCCAATGTGTGCTTGTCAACAGGATGTCCATAATCCTATTATGGTGGGGACCACATCCCCACCATACTTGCAGGTGACTGCATGGTGGCCAAGGTGATCGAGTGCACTGCCAGGGCACAGTGCACATCGGGAGCCCTCTGATGTATCCAGGCCAAGCCACCATTTGATGGCAACCTGGGATCCATGTGAAGCCCCAAGCTCTCAGAGGGCCAGGAGGCAGCATGAGGGGAAGAAACTGACAAAGGACATGTCTTGTCTGCCACAGAAGATGAGTTCAGCAGTAAGTTGAAGACATGTCAATGCATTGACAAAAGGTAATTTGGATGTCATCATCAATAAGACCACAGGCAGGTAATAATTGTGCACATTTATAGGAGGATGTTGGGGCTATGCATGTATCGTTTATCCTTTTGTTACTTCAGATGATGGTGTCCTCTGTCATGGAGTAAACCCTGTGTTGAAAAAGTTGGCAACCAAAATAGCATTGACATGGGACAAACCAGTGAGTGAAGTAACAGAATGGGGGAGGGCAAGAGCACTCAGAGCCTCAAACCTATGTGTAAGAGGTAAGCAAAAAGAAAATTTCTATTTTCATGGGTGATGGAGTGGGACTACCCACATTGGTTAATGAATAGAATTGTATGTGCTAAAATATATTATGTGTGTGTATTAATAATAGTCACACCATTGCTCAATGCAGTTATTTTATCCGAAGCAAGTGTGATAGCTGGGTCTGCAGCTTATGCAGCAGAACACATTGCAAGTGCAATGAGCTAGGTAGGGTCTGTATCCCCCTTGCTGTAGAACGTTATGGGTGAAGCCAAGCAAACACTATCCCGACTCAGATCACATTTAGCTTCTCAGCTGCATTGTTCCAAATCCCAGGCTATCACCTGACTCTATGGGAGACTTACATGTAGCGTTACTCTGGTGAGGGCAAATGCTAGAGTTCTGAACACATTTTCTTCTTTGATTTGATTGATTTGATTGATTGCATACATATGAACAAACATACATATGCAAAAAGGCAAGTAGTGGCACGATGTGTACGCGCACTTACAAACTGCTTATTATCATCATTACACGTACATGTTATAATACATTACGCCAAACACAAACATAAGCAGTTAGGAGGGTGGGAGCTCCCTGGCCAGGATGGGGAGGAGGGTGAGAGCTCCCTGGCCAGGATGGGAGCTCCCTGGCCAGGATGGGGAGGAGGGTGGGAGCTCCCTGGCCAGGATGGGGAGGAGGGTGGGAGCTCCCTGGCCAGGATGGGGAGGAGGGTGGGAGCTCCCTGGCCAGGATGGCTCTGGCAATGGACCATATTCAATCAGCCATAAATCTCAGCCAGCACTGATGACTTGGGGAAAGCTTCTTGTTTAGTGTAGTCAGTAATTGAGTTGTGCCTATGGTTACGTGTGCATGTATACATACTAATTTGTGTTTTGTGCTTTGCTTGTAATCCTATTAATCCTGTTAATCATAATAATCATAATAACACCATTCTGTAGCTTTGGCCTGTGCAGAGGTAAAGATGACCACTGAACGTTTGGCCTCTCCACTGAACGTTTGGCCTCTCCCATTTTATTTTGTATTTTGTGTTATTATATTAGAATAAACTATCCATTGCTGATAAGGCGACTGCTGTCTGTATCGTCACCACATGCACCTGTGTGGGTTTTTTGTTGTTCCTTCCCTCAGCTTGGGACTGCACCTTGACCCGAATGAGTTCCAAACAGCAGTGATATGGGGTTGGGAGTCAATCCCTCAGTGAGTTTGGATGGAAATCCAAAGGTCCTTGGTAGTAGGAGGATGGATGTTAATGGATATGGTGTATGTGTAGCCTCTAATGTCTATCTGCACAAGCCTCACGTTCCCCAGGGGTAACATCACGTTCCCCAGGGGTAACATCACGTTCCCCAGGGGTAACATCATGTTCCCCAGGGGTAACATCACGTTCCCCAGGGGTAACATCACGTTCCCCAGGGGTAACATCACATTCCCCAGGGGTAACATGTATAACAGAACATGTACGGAGCACTATCAGTTAAGTACAGGCGGATGTTGGGGATCAGATAACAATGCCACATAGTGAAGGATTTGTTTGTAGTCATTATACCTGGTGAGAGTTAGAGGCCAGCAAATGTGTGTCACGCTTGGGGAACATTAATTCCCCAAGGGTAACACGTGATCATTTAAACATTACTCACGACCAGCTCTTCATGTCTTGATCACCTCATCACTAAACACTCTGACTTTATTGGAAGTGGGAGTGTCGGCCAATGCTGGTGCCCAGGCCACAGAGGCAAGGAAGAGATTTGGAAACATTATACCAATGATGCAGAGCTGGGAGGAGCTTGGGGGCGTGGCTACAGAGACTATGGAGCTTGGGTGTGTGGTTACCAAGACTATGGAGCTTGGGGATGTGGTTACAGAGACTATGGAGGTGTGGTTATCAAGACTATGGAGCTTGGGGGTGTGGTTACAGAGACTATGGAGGTGTGGTTATCAAGACTATGGAGCTTGGGGGTGTGGTTAACAAGGCTATGGAGCTTGGGGGTGTGGTTACAGAGACTATGGAGGTGTGGTTATCGAGACTATGGAGCTTGGGGGTGTGGTTACCAAGACTATGGAGCTTTGGGTCCAGAATTTCCTCTCCGAATTTGAAGTTGCCTCACGCCTTGCTATAAGACTCAAATCCCGAGCACTGCAAGAAGTTTATGGGCAGCTAAATCTGCCCTTTGTGAGATCCAATGCAAATGACATCCTCACCAGATGCTTGCTACGTAGTTACCAAGGTGCCTGTCCAGCTGTCTTATTCTTCATGTACACATGTATTGTATAATTCCGCAATCCCTTGTTTCCTTACTTTGCCCAATTAGTTTATTTAAAAATAAAATAAAAAACCTTGTTAATTCTCATACATTTCTGTACAGATAATTTCAAGATTAATAACTAATAATAAGCACATGTGATGGCCGAGGACTTACCGATTGTAGATGTAAATTCTGCTACTGTGAAAGAAGTGTGGCCCCTTCTTCTGCAGTCCATAGAAGCAGCAGATTTTGTTGCACTTGATATGGTAACAGGATTATAATGATGCAATCTGAGCTACCCCCCCCCCCCCCCCCTAGGAACTCAGTGGTTTGGGAGACCTTAGAGCGCTAAAGGCCTTGTAAGTTGGACACCAGTGGCTCGCACGTGTCAGCCTTTGTCTCCCCGACAGCTCCGTAGACGACCGATATTCTGGTCTGCGCGAGACAGCCAACACGCACGCAGTTCTTTCCATGGGATTCGCTTGCTTTCAACGCAGGGAGCACCCGGATGAGGCTTCGCGACTCGCTTTTCGAGTTGACGTCTTTAACATCTGGCTGCTGTGTCAAAAACCATTTGTTGTTCAACCGAAGTCGCTCCAGTTCTTATTAGAACATGGCTTTGACTTCAACAAGCAATACTCCCAAGGCATTCACTACCATCCTGGCTTTGCTGAAGTAAGCAGACAGTAGCGTTAGCGCATGTTCAGCTGTCATGTACTTCTTCATTTAAAAAGAAAATAGAAGAACACTCCATGCACTCCCTCTTTGCACACGTCCTGAAAGCAAGGAAGCCCATCGTGGTACACAATGGGCTGGTAGACCTGATGTTCTTGTACTGCAGCTTCTATGCAGACCTCCCCAAGAAGCTGGGTATGTTCATCGCTGACCTCTCCGACATGTTTCCCAGTGGTATCTATGACACCAAGTGCATATCTGAGTTTGTGACACGTGACAATGCTTCGTACCTTGAGTATATCTTCCGAAAGAGGTGAAGACCTGTAGGTGTTGTCCCTTCCCACATGCTAGTGTGCTTGTTGCCAGCCAGAGGGACAACCAGGAATGGAAGGAGAGTGGAAGGAAGTACATTGAGCTCCAGTTTATGGACCACACACCACACAGCCATGTAGACTTGGCCAGGGTCTGGGCACCCCTAACTGTGACCAAAGAAGCTGCACTTTTAACTGAGATCTGTGAAACATACGCGGTAATGTAGTGGAGGGCAGGGGGCAGATATGTGGAGGGGGGCAGATATGTTTGGGGGAGCAGATATCTGTCCTGTGCTCTGTGCACACCACAGCCAGTTGACTAAATAAATCTAACATGTGGGTCTCAATTTCACTTGATTTTAGTGGATTTGATTTTATTAGAAATAGTAATTAGCAAATCTTTACTAGCAAATGAACATGTGTTGTACAAGCATTGTTACTGTCATTACCTTATATGGTCATGGACATACTTAGATTTCAGTCAGTCTGTTTCTGCATATTTGCTCCACTGTGTGCATATGTGCTCCACTGTGTGCATATTTGTATTCTAATTACGTGGCACATATCCTTGTTCATCCCAGTTCCATGGCTACTGTCCATGCCCTGGTACGTGTACTAAGTGTCATGATGTTGTAATCATATTGGAACATGAGAGAGCCAAGTGTGGTGGTGCAAGTGGAGCAAGAAGGCAACAGAGAAAAAGGAGGAGGAGTGGTTAGTGTAGGGGGAGTGGTTAGTGTAGGGGGAGTGGTTAGTGTAGGGGAGTGGTTAGTGTAGGAGAGTGGTTAGTGTAGGGGAGTGCTTAGTGTAGTTGTTAACTTGCTCGTCTGACATGACTGCCTTCTGTTGTGTGTCAGGTGATAAGGAGGAAGCAGAGGAGCAGGGTGAAAAGAAAGCAATGGAAGAGGACAAACAGGGGGATGGTCGCGAAGACTTGCATCAGTTGTTTCAGCATGATCTGGAACTCATCCGCTCTAAGTTGTCCAGTGATGCAGCGGCCAGTCCCACTCTTTCGTCACCACCACTCAGCCACCAGCCATCAGTAGGACACAGATCAGGATTTGATGCCTTCATGACAGGATACTCCCTTCTTTCATTTGCACTCCGCAAGCTTGGGAAAGCTGCAGAGCCAGTACAGTTGTTGGATGGATTAAAAGACTGGGCTAACTGCTTAGCTCTGAGAGGAAAAGACATCCCTTTGAGGATTGCAAAGAGTCACTTCGTGAATACCTCAGTCGAACATCAGCGTAACGCGGAGAGGTTTGGTATGCGTGCTGAACATTGATTTAAAAATGTTTTTGTGGAAGCTAACGGTCTGGGCACTCGTCGGTAACGGCAGAGGGATGGGTTTATGGATGTGTCTGTGGAAGCTATGGAAATGGTTCGTGCATGCTTTTACTGGGACTTGCGAGCTTTACCGACTCGCCTGCTCGACACTCTCGCTCGAGAAGAGAACGTCTATGATAGGTAAGCAGGCAGAGTCAGCGTTTTTTATATTTCGCACATCGATCGAATGTGTTGTTACCTGCAGATAAAAGTATGAGGCTGTCCAAGTACAAGGTGAGGCGTACTAGCCGCGCGCTTATCGCGGGATGTAAAACGACTAGTAATGTGTCACTAGGAGCTGAACGATGTATGCAGAGGCGTGTACGATGTAGACCAGTCGCTGGCTATTGTGAAACGAATTAAGAAGTGGCCGAACCGTGGGTATGGTACTGTGTGATATGGTATGGTGTGTGATATGGCATGTAATGTGTGTGTTGTGTGATGACCTCTCGCTATGTGGGTGCACACACTTCAGCAGTGATGATGGCATACTGGATAGCCTAAGTTATATAGTGAGTCTGGCCACCTTGAAGAAGGAGGTGCAAGCCTTGAGGTCGGAGACATACTCGGAAGACAACACGGAACACAAGAGGATCTTATTAGAGGTCACTAGTAGAAAGACTATTGCCAGGGGCATCCATAGAAGTGTATCTGACCCACCTACAGCTATGGGACCTGCTGATGCCCTCTGTTCCATTGAAATCACGCATCACCAAACAGTGGCAGGAAATAGGATACCAGGGTACTGACCCGGCCACAGATTTTCGTGGCATGGGTGTGCTGGGCTTGCAGTGTCTGCAGTATCCACCAACACTAACAGCACATATTTTTTTAATTCAAAAAAGAAAGAAAATCCTCTACATTATGCGACTAGCTATTTTGCTAAACACCACAATGGCAAAGCTCGCTCGATTCACCTGCACTCACACCATCCTAAATATGGGTAAGCAACGTTAAAACATAAGTAACCATGTAGAATCCTCACACACACACACACATATGCACCTACACATACATGCACACACACACGCACCTACACATACATGCACGCACACATACATGCACCTACACACACACACACAGGTATCCTCTTGCTATAGTCAGCATCGATCTCACAAGTCTCCTGTTCAGTTGGACAGAGTCTGGCATAATTGACAACTATATGTACCACGCAGCAATCCAACGACCGCTATCTATCAACGAGTTCATGGAGACACATTGCAAGGGACCTTCCTGATAGTTTGGTGGTACAGGTTTACTTTTCTGTTTCCCTCCAAACAGGCTACCTGCTGAGCGAGTTTGACAAGTTCTGGATAAGCAAGGATCCAGAGAACGTGATGGCTTTCAATGCAGTGAGGACAGAGTTTGCAAGCCAACTGCTTCAAGAACTGATCAAGGAAGACAATAAAACAGTAATGAGGCTGTCAGGAAGCAGTATGTAGTCTGAATCCCGTGAAAGCATAAATATAATTAAAAAAAAAAAAACTTAATGAAACGTTACAAGTTCAGGAGGAAGATGACCTGTGTTGCCAAGGGAACTAACGGAGACATCCCCGTTGGAACGAACAGTGACAGCTGTGACACTGCAGTGGCCTAAGCTGAAGCGTAGCCACGCCTCTGGAGGAAGCTGGAGAGCTCTAATTCAGAAAAACGAAGGTCACATTATAAAAAAAAAATTATGATCACAATAACTTACCGACAGACAAAGTAGCGAATGACATTAGCATGGCAAACAATGATTTCAAAACTGTCGTGCTTTTGTTCTGGAGGAGAGCGGTGGAAGTATCGCCTAAAGGCGGCCTCAATGCGTGCACTGTCGCTAAAGAATTCCTTTGTGTGCGAAAGTGTCCACACGTATACAGATAATTAATGCTGCCCATGAACAGCTGCTGCTATACCTACGTGTGGTTTAGGTGTCCAGTGGCTGACTGGCGGGTCGGGAACAGCGGGAGCTCCCTCCCTAAGCAAATCACAACTCAGAAGCGGTATGTCAGGTAGGGTTTCGTGGATCACGTGCGCTGTCTCTACTGCTCTAGGCATCGTGGAATGGTAGATAACGGAATACGGGTGACCAAGGTCTCTAAGTCTCTGACCAGTCAATGCTGCCTGCCAGCGGCCCGTAGTTGTTAGTACCTTTTCACCCGCTGCATTGCGCTCAAAATGACCATGCCGAATTAAAAGAATATGCCTCGAAGCACGACGTTTTTCACTGTTCGGCTCCTCTACGCTTTCCTTCTCGCCGACTTTGTTCTCGGCTCGGTGATCCCAGTTTGAGTCCCATTTTGCCAAGCTAGTCCTGGTATGTGCTTTAAATCCGTTTTTCTGAGCCAATAATACAGCACAAGCTGCTCCTGCTCCCGCAAGAATTACATGGAGAGCAAATTTGGCCATTTATCACATGTAAATATAACGATGTAAGCCACGCCTCCTTGTCGCCTCGTTACGCACGTGAGATTAACCATAACCGGCGGTTAGCCATGCCTCGGCTAACTGCAGAACTGATCGCAGAATCACCTCAGTTTACGAATCCAGTTAAAGACAGGGAGCTCGACCTACGGGGTAAGCCGAATCGTTTTGCGTTACGGAGTTTGGGCTGTTGAGGGCCTGTTAGCCCCTGGCCCAGCCATTCTCACGCTGTTCGCGGAGACTCGCTGGTGTCGGTGCGGACAGGCACTCCAGCCATTACGCTCCAGCTATACAGTGTGGTTTAACATGCAAGATCCAAATTTCCCGCTGTAGGAAACAAAATTGCAGTAATAGAAAATCTAGGCGCCACATTGGTACGGGGTGTGTATGTAATGTTTGTGATACGGGACTACCGCGTGCTAAGAGATTGCAGTTTCGTGAGAGTTAACGTCAACTAATATTCGTAGGATCAGTTCGACACAATTGACTTCTCCGACAACGAGATACGGAAGTTGGATGGATTCACACTTTTGCGACGCCTCAAGTGTATAATTATTAATAACAACAGGGTGTGGTGAGTTCACATGAGAGAGACCAACTAGCAAACGTTGAGATACTTCCCATCACAGCCGTATTTCAGAGGGGCTAGAGACAAGCCTTCCGAAGCTGGAAACACTTATCCTTACCAATAATAGCATAGAGGACATGGTAGGTTCTGTGCCAGCCTGCAGCAGCGCTTACATGTCTACCTTCCCAGTGTGATGTAGACCCTCTGGTGTCCATCAAGACTCTCACATACTTGAGGTTACTACTTGGTAGCATTTTGCATTTTACTTGTACCTACCACCTACCACCCGCAGTCTTATGCGTAACCCTGTGGCACACAAAGCTAGCTACAGGCAGTATGTGATCTTCAAGCTGCCACAACTGAGGGTGCTTGACTTCAAACGAATAACTCTTAAGGTCCTCTCACCATGGTTGTTTACATTGGCCTAAGATTTCTGGTCTTATATAGGAGCGTAAGGAAGCTTTGGCTATGTTTGGGGGGAAGAAAGGAGAGGAACAGATTAGAGCGCTAAGCAAGAGGCCAAAAACGTGAGTGTGTTTGTGTATCCTTGAAACAAGCGTGCTAATGCTTAATGTTTCGATTTGCAGATTTAACCCAGGAGAATTGGCAGCATTGCAGGCACCCAGCAAAGTTCAACCTTCTTCAGACCATATACAACGCATCCGAGTAAGTTATAGGAGATCCAGCTAAGGGAAGTGGGTCATCCTCTTCTTATAGCTTGCCATTGCCAATGCAAAGTCTCTGGAAGAAGTACAGCAGTTGGAAGCCATGCTTAAAGTGGGCCAGATCCCAGGACAGCTTGAGCAGCAGAGTGCAAATGATGATACTGAGATGACTGAGGGTTGATAAACTTTAAAACTGGCCAAACACACATGTAATGTAAATTTAAGATCTACAGAAGCAATCTTCTTTGTTTGCAGCTACCACAAAATTGAATGTCAATTTGCATGCATTGTACAGACCATTGCACACAAGGTCTTCGAAAAACACAACAATGTAAAGTTTTTTTCAAATGTTTTCTGCTTTTGAGGGCTCGTCAAAATTTCCTACCAATTCTGTAAAAGAGATTGAACTTGTTTCAAACACATAGCAACTGCAGATCCTATATACCTGGGACCTCCTCTTCCTCAATTCCGGGCAGTTCACCACCAGTAGTTTCTTGAGTTGGATAGTTCTGAGCAAGCTTCCGCAACTGACTCAAGCTCTCAGCTCCCTAAGGGATCAGGCCAATGTCTTTAATGCACCTATCTGAAAGGCTTGCATACCCGCCCACTGACTAGCTGGTTGAAAATTCCTGGCAGCAAATCCGTCAGAGCTAATGGGAAATATTAAACATAGCAAACCGCCACTACTAACCCTCTACACACACGTACGCTTCTCTTCACAATTGCCGCTTATAGCAAATGTGTTAGCAGTTAGAGATGCCTGAACTGTATGTTGGAGAATACGTAATGATTGGTTTATTTTTTCGACGTTACCTTTAGGGTTGGTGAAGTGCAGCACGTGGCCATCATCCTTCATCATGTTAACCTGTGGTGTGCACCAGTGCGTATCGTTACCGAGTAACAACAGACTGAACCTAGCTAACCTCCTCAATGCCTTGGATGCTGTTTACGCCCAGCTTCTTAAGGGAGTTCTGCGCAAATGAGGAAAACATAGCATCTGTACACACCAGTATCGCACCTTCGCGCTTACCTGCAACTTTTTGTCATCGGTGGCCGTCTTGTGTACAACCTTTCTCTTTCTCCTTGCTGTGCCCTATCGGTGAACAAAAATTGATTTATTTATAGTGGCGAGTTTCACGAATCAGTCTCCCGTGTTCACCTTGCCACCGATCCTTGCCTTCTCGCTTTGCTGTTGTAGCTTTTGTAGCTTCTCTTGGTTGACGGGCATTTCAGCACTACAGAGGTATTCAGTAAGCAAGACGTGGTAGCGTATAACATTATCACTTATGTCAATATATGTTTATTACGGTAGCTAGACGAACCTTCGTTCTTTTTGCTATGATCGGCATGTGCTGCATCACGCGATGCACCGCATGTTTTGCCTTTAATAATGGTGCGCACATTTAGAACGGGCGGGTTGTTTATATTTTAGCAAAATAAAACGTCTGATAGCGTTGGGAAAGGAATGAATCACTTTGATGTACAATATTTTACTCTCGTCTAATAGCCATATTATGGTACATAATACTACACACGATAGTCGTGCACTTGGGTCTGCAACCAATGGCTGTGTATGTCTTAGTGAGTACTAGTAATGGAATTGGGTCCAAAGCAAGACTGGTTGAGTCCACACTGATAATGAAAAAAAGGACCAGGGAAAATTATATTACTTCTTTTGCAAGACAAAACATCGCGCATGCGTATTTACGCAAAGGGTGTATAATTTGCAGCTGTTCGACCACTGCATCGTTATGGAGGTTGAACAAAAGTAAGTTGCTCAGTTTATACCTATGGGTAACGGTCAAAACCCTTATCTCTTGCTTGAAAAAGAGATGCCCCTACGCTGTCTCCTGAGGAGCTTATCGCTGAAGGGAATCGTTGCATGGCCTCTCAGGATGTAGCCTCTGCTGTTGAGAGTTTCCAAGAAGCCTGCGCGCAGCTGTAAGACGCTTCTGCCAAATATGTCGTATCTTTACACATTTCACGCACAGTGTACGGATCCATGGACAATTTGCGAAGGAATTGGCCGAACCGTACTATTTGTATGGCAGAGCTCTGCTCGAAGTTTCCAGGCTAGTAGTAGAAATGTTTGTTTGGTCGCCCGCCGCTTACATTCCGATTGTTTACCTAGGATCGAGAGTGTCGTTCTTGGCAATGGGATTCTTGGTACGTTCGTTGCTATATAATTTACGTTACTGACCGCTCCCACCCACCCCCTTAGCTCAAGAGGAACAGACATCGTCAGATGAAGGGGTTGAGGAGGAGGGAGAGGAGGAGAGTGTGCCGGCACAAGAGCTGATGACAGAAACTGAAATCATTAACAATCAGGCTGATTCCAAAACAGACTACTTGGAGCACAGTGAGTCTATTGGATTGCCATCTTGTATGTTTGTCATTTGACACTTCTGATGTTCCAGTGACCTCTGATGTTCCAGTCACCTCTGATGCTTCAGTCACATCTGATGCTCCAGTCACCTCTGATGCTCCAGTCACCTCTGATGTTCCAGTCACATCTGATGTTCCAGTGGTCTCTGATGTTCCAGTCACCTCTGATGTTCCAGTCACATCTGATGTTCCAGTGGTCTCTGATGTTCCAGTCACCTCTGATGTTCCAGTCACCTCTGATGCCCCCTCTGATGTTCCAGTCACCTCTGATGCCCCCTCTGATGTTCCAGTCACCTCTGATGCCCCCTCTGATGTTCCAGTCACCTCTGATGCCCCCTCTGATGTTCCAGTCACCTCTGATGCCCCCTCTGATGTTCCAGTCACCTCTGATGCCCCCTCTGATGTTCCAGTCACCTCTGATGCCCCCTCTGATGTTCCAGTCACCTCTGATGCCCCCTCTGATGTTCCAGTCACCTCTGATGCCCCCTCTGATGTTCCAGTTACTTCTGATGTTCCAGTCACCTCTGATGTTCCAGTCACCTCTGATGCTCCAGTCACCTCTGATGTTCCAGTCACCTCTGATGTTCCAGTCACCTCTGATGTTCCAGTCACCTGTGATGTTCCAGTCACCTCTGATGCCCCAGTCACCTCAGATCCATGTCAAACCATGGGTGATGCAGGCCTAAGTACAGCTGGTCCCTCGGACGAGCCTTGTGGTTCAGGGGCACCCATTGAGGAAGAAGATGTACCAGATCTTCAACTAGCTTGGCAGGTGCTGGAGTTGGCCCGTGTTATCTGCACGAGGTAAAGAGATGATTGATCCAACACATATTGTGGTGCTTTGTTTTAAAATAAGAACTGTTGAGATGAAGATTGAGCTAGCTAGCTAGTTGGCTTGTTTTAGTCTGGTTGAGGGGTGTATTAAGACAGCTCAAATCTCACTTGTTTCAGGGAAGAAGGAGAGGAATACAAACTGAAGCTGTCAGATGTCCACTTAGCTTTGGCTGAAGTTGCAATGGAGTCAGGTATGTTGCCTTGTCAGTTTGTGCCACTGAGCTTGCCACTATTAGCTAGCAGTAGGGCTTATTCTACTCCCATCCTCCCCATTCTTGTAAAGACCAGTATCAAGAAGCGGTTGAAGACTTGAAAACCTGCCTGGCCATAAGGGAGGCATATGTTGGCCTAAACAATCGACAACTTGCTGAAGTGTATGTTGTGGTTTACCGGGTGATCTAGTTGATAATTGAGGTGTATTTCCTTTCAGCCACTTCACGCTGGGACTGGCTTACTCACTATGGAAGAAGCCAGGCTTGGCAGTAGAGGTTTGGCTACTAACACTTTACCCCACAGCAGCAATGTGACTACTACTGTATCTTTTTGGCTATGGTCTATAGGAATACAAGACTGCCAAAGTTATATTGGAGAGCAAGATGGGTAGGTTTGGTCTGGGGGAATGACTATAGTTTTAATGTGATGTATCTGTGCTAGAGAAACTGAAGCAACTAGTGGGAACTACTGAAGGAGAAGAGCACAGCGATTTTGAAAATGAGGTTGCGGAGTTAGAAAGTTTGTTGCCCGATTTGGATTCCAAAGTAAGTTGTTACTTCACTGTGACACTATGTGCAATCAAGGCAGTACACATTAACAAGGGTGTGCATATATACAGGGCAGTATGCACTACAAAGGTGTGCATATTATATAGGGCAGTATGCACTACAAAGGTGTGCATATATATAGGGCAGTATATATGCACGCCCTTGTTAGTGCTTACAAGGCTACTGTTAGTACAGTGTCAGAGAACATTGGGCTCAAAGCCCAGATCAAGCACTTCAGATTCCAGGCCTATTGCTTCATCAACGGGCTTGGCCTCTGCAAGCTTGCACATGATAGCGAGGTATTGGTCCACCTCGTCCGTTGCATCCAACAATGGCTTCTTTGTAGGAGGACCTCCCATGTCAGTTTCATCTGACACCTCTTGGCCCCGTGTCATCGTAGTCTGCCGAGAACGTTTGAGTTTAGCCATTGCCTCGTGGGGGATTTTGTTGATGGTTTTCCGTGTGTACTTATGTTCGCACAGTTCTCGGAGAAGTGCCACTGCAGACTGGTACACCTTGCTTCGCGGGCTTGAGGCGGTAAACACACCTATTACGCTTACAATCTGTTGCACATCGTCGTTGGCCCATTGGTGATGAAATACGTCAGCGATCTCTTTCAATTTACGAATGATTTCCAATTGAACCATAGCGCTTTTGCTATAAACAGCGAGATGTTGATAAAAAGCCATTAGCTCCACTCCTATTACGGGAAGGTAGGAGTCGCAAGTAAAGTTGAGAAATGAGACGCTTTCGAGAAATTTATCCCCTTCATCTGCGCTGAGTGTTTGACCGTGTCGAGCAAGCAAGTTGGACTTGGCCTTTCGTATTTCTAAAATGGCGACTGCACTCACGCCTGCAGCCACCGAGTCGGTAAGCTCGTTATACACGCGGGGGTGACTCTAAAACAAAGACATAATTAGCTTAAAATAATATATACGGTTGGGTATTGTCGTGTACCTTTTGAGACGTGCCAGAACCATCCATTTCCTTCTTGGCTTCATCTTCTGCTTCCCGCTTAATTGCGTTCAATTTCTCGATGGGATATTCTGCCGGGTTGCGATCTATGATAAGATGACAGTTAGAACAGAGCCACATCCCGTTGACGGCGCTTGTTCGTTCTTCGACCGTCATGGTTGGGTTGTAGCGAGGGCCATCTGGGGCAGCAGCAGCTATGTGGGCCGCTTGGCCGATACAGATAGCCTTGTGGGGGTCGTCATTAGGTCCGAACGTAGTTCTCTTGCACATGCTGCATTTCCCTCCGGCCCTTCTTGCAAGAATGTTGATAACGCTGGTAGAGAAGTTATCCCTTCGAGAAACAATTGCGGCGCCGCCCTCTTTCGCCATTACCTGTAATTAATTTTAAACTCGTGCGCAACCTTTTAAATAGTTTTATTTATTTATAATTTCCAGATAGCAGATGCGGAAGAAGAGGTCAAAAATAATGAACAGGTAATTGTGTTATGGTGCACAAAACTTGCTTACACTGGTTTGTCCAACAGAAGGTTGAACAGGAACAGGCTTCCCCAGCTGACACCACTAACACTGCTGTTCTTTCAGAAGCCAAGGTAAGAGAGAGAAATTGTGCCTAATGTTTTACCGCATAGTGAACTGATACAGATGGCATTAAAGGCTTCTCCTATTTCTGACATCAGCCATCTTGTCAGGAAGAGGGTAAGTTGAAATGTTTTAGAGGTATGGATGATTCATTACTCGTCACCTTCTCCCCAAAGAAAGTGGACCGAACAGATGACCTGGCCCAACCAGAGTGTAAGCATATTCGGCAGGAGGAAGATGTTGGTAAAGAGAATGAAGTGGTAGCACACAATGGGAAAGGCGAAGAATCACTTCCCACAGCCATGGAATGCTGAAGGACCAGCTTCTCACTTGCGCAGAGCCATGAACACTTCACATACATGTTAACCACTTTAAAGTTGTTACTCCTGGTGTATAGGTATCTACATTACGTATTGTGTATTACCTGCGAAGGAGCTAATATGTGTACATATAAAATTCAGTCATTTTGTTTACATGTACTTCAAAGCGTAATGTCACGAGTTCGCGCCCGTCTGACTCCCCTTTCTTTTGATCTGTTGTGCCAAAATCTTGTCGCTCAGCTGTTGGTTTTCTTCCAAAGAGAGTGGAGGGCGCTATTAAGGACAACATAATTATATAACATGAAGCTTCGTTGATAACTTACATTTCCCTCGGGATAAAGCGTTTTCTAAATGATATTAAAAGCACAATTATTGCCCCGTACTGTAGCATGTTCCTCGTACCCTCTTATCTTCCACCCTCCTATCGAATAATGCAGGAAAGTTGAACACGTAGAATACCGCGACAGGGAAGAACACGTACAGTGTCATCTAGATAGTTAGGGAAAATACTCCCTGCACGTATGGAGCTTCTATAGCCTTACCCTGAACAGCTCTATGCCATTTGCTACAGTCTTGGTTCTGAACTTCATTTGAAACACAATAATCTACAATAATTCATACAGTCGTGCATTAATTCAAATCATCGTGCAGCTGGAAAGTATGGAATACACCGTGCCGAAATGTCGCAACTGCCATCAGGCGTTCTCGCTTCGAGGTATATTTAGCAGTGATCAGCCGCTGCTGTCATAATACTAGCCCTCAGCAGAAGGGAAAATCAGTCGCATTCCCTTGCTGCTACGATGTGGGCACTACTTCTGCGGCGATTGTATCGAGCACTTGGCACGCCTGCAGGTTCAGGACATGAAGGGCGTGTCGTGTCCAGAGTGCACGGTATGAGCATCGCCTTACTGGCTAGTCATACACACGAGTGACACGCTACACTCCACAGGAGTGTCACATGCTACACACACGAGTATCACACACACACATGAGTGTCTTGCTACAGTCACATGTGCCATGATTGCTATCATGAATGTTATTTGTTAGCTTCATAAGGTCACGTGCTAGCTTCAGAATGTCACATGCTACTGGTATAAGGTAACCTTTTTGTGCGCAGGTCCATACCCCACTTACATATAGCCAGGAGGTCCAGACACAGCTGGTTCCTAATGTGTACTTACTGGGATTGCTCACCGCAGCAACCTTAGGGCTGAAGAGGTACAAAGGGGGGGTATTGTTGGGGTTAAAGTACATTATATACGTGGATGTGGGTGTACATCTGCAGGATGTTTAACGCCAATCCTCTGTGCATGGGTGTGGAGCAACCAGTATCAATAAAGCCTGATTTGAATAGTAAGTTACTATCTTGATTGTACAAATAATATTTAAAAGCTGTGCATGTGTGCGTGTATACGTGCGTGCGTGTGCATGTGTACGTGTTGTAGTAGCACCTACAGCTGAACAGGAGATGTGTGAGGAGTGTGAATTCAAGCCAGCTACCCTGAGGTGTCTGCAGTGTGTTGGTCCTTACTGTGACAACTGTTTTAAGACGGTATGCCCTTCCTCCCCTTCTCCTCTTTCTCCCCTCCTCCTCTTCCCTCCTCCTCTTCCCTCCTCCTCTTCCCTCCTCCCCTTCCCTCCTCCCCTTCCCTCCTCCCTTTCTTTCCTTCTCTCACTTTGTACCATGTGAAGGTGTGGTCTCCTCCCCAGGCTCATGCCGTCTCCAAGAGCATGTGCAGACATACTTCTGTGCCGGTCACTCAAGTGAGGTACCAGGCAAAGCAGTGCCCAGGCCACCCCAAGGAGATCGCCAAGCTCTACTGTGAAGATGACCAAATCAGTGTGTGTTCCGAGTGCTGCAGAGTTGGAGAGCATGTCGGGCACTCTGTCCTTTCATTTGTGGAGGTGGTAAGTGTGTGTGTGTGGGTGGGTGTACACTGGGCAGGAGTGTAAATGTTGAACAGATTTGTTGGGAAAAATTGAAGAGCGTCTTTCTTGTCATGGTGTTAGGCAGAGAGACATTTTATGGAGCTAAGAGGCTTGGTGTCAACTTCTGTGAATACCATAGAGAGATTGAACAATATTGAACAGGCAAGAGACCCCCTCAAACTTCCATGTACCCCCCAAACCTTCATGTACCCCTCAAACTTCCATGTACCCCTCAAACTTCCATGTACCCCTCAAACTTCCATGTACCCCTCAAACCTTCATGTACCCCTCAAACCTTCATGTACACCCTCCCCCCTCCATGAACCCCCCCAAACCTTCATGTACACCCTCCCCCCTCCATGTACCCCTCAAACTTCCATGTACCCCTCCCCCCTCCATGTACCCCCCCCCCCCCCCCCCCCCCCAAACCTTCATGTACACCCTCCCCCCTCCATGTACCCCCCCAAACCTTCATGTACACCCTCCCCCCCATGTACTGGGTATTTGCAGGCTCTTTGGGTGAGGTTATCTGAAGTTAAGAAGGACCTGTGTGTGAAGTCAGCAGACATGTCTACTGTCTTCACCAGTCTCTTTGTTCAGCTGCAGAGAAGGTGACAAGTTGTAGCTCATATTTTAAGAAGTCAACAGGTTACTTTTACTCAGAGAACAACAGCTGTTAGAAGAGGTGATAAAAGCCAGTGACAGCTGTACCTCCCAGCTAGTTGATAATGTAGGCAGCTGTCTCTTCTCCCTCCTCCCCCTCTTATGCCCTGTTCCTGCTCCCCCTTTTTCCCCCCATGCTCCCTTCCCCTGCTCCCTCCCTTCCCCTGCTCCCCTCCCTTCCCCTGCTCCCCTCCCTTCCCCTGCTCCCCTCCCTTCCCCTGCTCCCCTCCCTTCCCCTGCTCCCCTCCCTTCCCCTGCTCCCCTCCCTTCCCCTGCTCCCCTCCCTTCCCCTGCTCCCCTCCCTTCCCCTGCTCCCCTCCTTAGATCAGACAAGTACATGAGCGAACAGGCAGTCTTGCAGCCATGGTCTCCACTGTGCAAAGTGCCATAGCCTCAGGCAGTGCAGAGGTGGTGGTGAGGGGGTCACAGGTGAGTGTGAGGTACTGCTGTGGGGCCTGTACAATCATCCTTGTTCGTTCAGTGGTCATCTGAGCTGTCAAGGCTTTGTGATGAGATACCGTGGGAGCTGAGCAAGTTGGAGCTGCAGCCCGTCATGTTAGCATGGGAGTGGGACACACACATCTTGGGAGATGTTCAGTAATTTGGGAGAAGTGTAACTTTTGTATTGTGCAGATCACCATCCCAGTCCATCTCTGTTTATCTGTCCCCGTCCCAGTCCATCTCTGTCTATCTGTCCCCATCCCAGTCCATCTCTGTCTGTCTGTCCCCATCCCAGTCTATGTCTGTCTGTGTCCCCATCCCAATCCACCTCTCTGTCCCCATCTCAGTCCATCTCTCTGTCTGTGTCCCCATCCCAATCCACCTCTCTGTCCCCATCTCAGTCCATCTCTCTGTCTGTTCCCATCCCAGTCCATTCCCAGAAAGACACCCTACTGTTATTTAATGAACCAAAGTGGCCAGGGCTAATAATACCCTAGAATGCTTAGAATGCCCTAGAATAGCCTAGAATATTGGAGCTCTTTTGTAGTTAGTTCACAGTACTGTCTATTTCCTTTCTTTCCCCTCCACCCTCCTCTCCATTCCCCCCCCTCCCCCACTCCACCTCCAACCATCAGTATGGTTTGTGCATGCTCTGTGTGCTAACAATGTTGTCCGGAAAGATCTGACCATCTCTACAGGTGTACTGCATGCAAAGTTTATCAAACCTTATTAAACGGTTCTATGATTGTGGCTTGTAACTTTGAAGGTGTTCCCTTATTTCAAACTGGCAGTTTTAGTTTATTTTTGTGGGAAAGTATTGTAGTGTGTCCTCTACTTTCAGATTCAAGATTGACAAGAAATCTGCAAGGAAGCTGTTGATGGAGATTGGTCATATCGAGTATACACCTCAGCTGTTGTAAGACTCATCCTTAACTCGTTTCACAATATGTTCAACCCTCTCACTTCTACCCACCTACTTTAACCCTCTCACTCCTATCCACTCTCACTCCTACCCACCTACTTTAACCCTCTCACTCCTACCCACACTCCTACCCACCTACTTTAACCCTCTCACTCCCACCCACCTACTTTAACCCTCTCACTTCTACCCACCTTAACTTTAACCCTCTCACTCCTACCCACCCTCTCACTCCTACCCACCTACTTTAACCCTCTCACTCCTACCACCTACTTTAACCCTCTCACTCCTACCCACCTACTTTAACCCTCTCACTCCTACCCACCTACTTTAACCCTCTCACTCCTACCCACCTACTTTAACCCTCTCACTCCTACCCACCTACTTTAACCCTCTCACTCCTACCCACCTACTTTAACCCTCTCACTCCTACCCACCTACTTTAACCCTCTCACTCCTACCCACCTGCCTGTCCTGCTCCTGCCTGTCTCAGTCTTCAAGATACTGAGAACCCACTAGTCCCCTCCATTCCCACCTTGCCAGTGCCCAGACCATTCCCTTTGGGACAAAATGAACATGATGTGCTTAGCTCTTCGCTTACGTCTGCTGAAGGTCAGACTGGGGAAGAGGTCTTGGCATACAGTGGTGATCACAGTGCTCCTGGTGCAGGGGTGTCTCCTCCCCAGACCACAGTCAAGCTGCATGCAGGGGGACAAGCTGTCTCTCATCCCCAGACCACAGTCAAGCTGGGACAAGCTGTCTCTCATCCCCAGACCACAGTCAAGCTGCATGCAGAGGGACAAGCTGTGTCTCTTCCCCAGACCATCCTCTCAGCCTCCACATGTGACATTCGTTTTAGCACTCCTCCCCAGAGCAGCCATAACACTCCTCCTCCCCAGAGCAGCCTGCATGTCGCTGGTTGCAGAACTCCCCCCAAGAACAGTCCCCAGGCCACAGCACATGATAGCACTCCTCCCCAGACTGGTTCACAGTGTGAGATGATGGGACAACAGATGACACCCTTTAGGCCCAGCCCCAGTCCTTCCCCTGCAAAAAGCGTGTCTGTTTCCTGGGATTCTGCTGGTGTGTGTGTGTGTGTATGTGTATGTGGTGTGTGTATGTGTATGTGGTGTGTGTGTGTGTATGTGGTGTGTGTGTGTGTAAGTGTGTATGTGTGTATGTGGCTGTGTGGCTGTGTGTGTGTGTGCATGTGTGTGTGTGGTGTGTGTGCATGTGTGTGTGCATGTGTGTGCATGTGTGTGTGTGTGTGTGTGTGTGTGTGTGTGTATGTGTGTGTATGTGTATGTGTGTGTATGTGGCTGTGTGGCTGTGTGTATGTGTGTAAGTGTGTATGTGTGTGTGTGCATGTGTGTATGCATGTGTGTGCATGTGTGTGTGTGTGTATGTGTGTGGATGTGTGTGGATGTGGGTGGTATAGAGCTGTGCCCTGTCCATACCTTAGAGATGTTTGAGCTATGGGAGGGGTCCGAGGGGGTGGGGATGTGGTATGGGAGGCGTGGGGATGTGATGTGGGAGGGTGGGATGAGATGTGGGAGGGGTGGGCATGTGATGTGGGATGTGATGTGGGAGGGTGGATGTGATATGGGAGGGTGGGGATATGGTGTGGGAGGGTGGGGATATGGTGTGGGAGGGTGGGGATATGGTTTGGGAGGGTGGGGATATGGTGTGGTGTGTTCCCATACCTCAGAAGTATGTTCCCATACCTCAGAACCAGTGACTGTAATCCATGTTGTGGATCCATCTGAATTCTATGTACAACGGCCTGGGGACCAGAAGGCCTTACAAGATCTAACAGTTAAGCTTGATGAATACTGTCCATCACAGAAGCACCCCCATCTCCGTAGCCTGTCACATGGTAAGCATCCCCACCTCCATTAGCCTGTCACATGGTAAGCACCCACCTCCATTAGCCTGTCACATGGTAAGCACCCACCTCCATTAGCCTGTCACATGGTAAGCACCCACCTCCATTAGCCTGTCACATGGTAAGCACCCACCTCCATTAGCCTGTCACATGGTAAGCACCCACCTCCATTAGCCTGTCACATGGTAAGCACCCACCTCCATTAGCCTGTCACATGGTAAGCACCCACCTCCATTAGCCTGTCACATGGTAATCTCTTGATGCATATGCAGGTGATGGTCTAGTAATAGTCACCCCTCCCCTTCCTCCTCCCTCCCCCTCCCCTGCTGTCACTTGCTTTCTAACATTCCTTCTCTTTCATCTCCCCGTCCCTCCCCTTCCCTCCCTCCCCTCCCTCCCCTCCCTTCTCCCTTCTGTCTCTCCTTCCCCCTCCCCTTCTTCCTCCTCCCCTTCCCCCTTCCTTCTACCCCTACCTTGGTAATCTTATAGGAGAGGTGTTTGCTTCCAAGAATGGAGATGGTCATTGGTACAGGGCCAAACTGGACCGCATCATAAAGGGAGCCTCCCAGGTGTCCGTATTTGTGATATACATTGACTTAGGCTGCAGTGGTATGACCACACGTGATGGGTAGGTGTGGCTAGCATGTGATGGGTAGGTGTGGCTAGCATGTGTGTGGCTAGCATGTGATGGGTAGGTGTGGCTAGCATGTGATGGGTAGGCGTGGCTAGCATGAGATGGGTAGGTGTGGCTAGCACGTGATGGGTATGATAACATTCCTCATGCACACACACACACATACACATTGCACACACATCCACTGCCAGACTTACAAAACTATCACCTGAACTTGCATTTGGACAATGTCTCTGTTCAAAGTGTTCTCTTGCTGACGTGTCCCCTGTACCAAAGTTCCACAATGTTGCCCCAAAGTCTTGGACTCAGCAATGTTTAAGCCAGTTCAGGTCCTTGGTGCTGGACAACCATGACATCAGGATGAATGTAAGAGCCCATGAGTGCTCACATGAGCCCATGAGTGCTCACATGAGCCCATGAGTGCTCACATGAGCCCATGAGTGCTCACATGAGCCCATGAGTGCTCACATGAGCCCATGAGTGCTCACATGAGCCCATGAGTGCTCACATGAGCCCATGAGTGCTCACATGAGCCCTGAGTGCTCACTTGAGCCCTGAGTGCTCACATGAGCCCAGAGGCACACCTCTTGCCCCTCCCTTCACATACCTCTTGCCCCTCTCTTCACACTCCTCTTGCCCCTCCCTTCACACTCCCTCTGCCCCTCCCTTCACATACCTCTTGCCCCTCCCTTCACACACCTCTTGCTCCTCCCTTCACACACCTCTTGCCCCTCCCTTCACACACCTCTTGCCCCTCCCTTCACACACCTCTTGCCCCTCCCTTCACACACCTCTTGCTCCTCCCTTCACACACCTCTTGCCCCTCCCTTCACACACCTCTTGCCCCTCCCTTCACACACCTCTTGCCCCTCCCTTCACACACCTCTTGCCCCTCCCTTCACACACCTCTTGCCCCTCCCTTCACACACCTCTTGCCCCTCCCTTCACACACCTCTTGCCCCTCCCTTCACACACCTCTTGCCCCTCCCTTCACACTCTTGCCCCTCCTTCACACACCTCTTGCCCCTCCCTTCACACACCTCTTGCCCCTCCCTTCACACACCTCTTGCCCCTCCCTTCACACACCTCTTGCTCCTCCCTTCACACACCTCTTGCCCCTCCCTTCACACACCTCTTGCCCCTCCCTTCACACTCTTGCCCCTCCTTCACACACCTCTTGCCCCTCCCTTCACACACCTCTTGCCCCTCCCTTCACACACCTCTTGCCCCTCCCTTCACACACCTCTTGCCCCTCCCTTCACACTCCTCTTGCCCCTCCCTTCACACACCTCTTGCCCCTCCCTTCACACACCTCTTGCCCCTCCCTTCACACACCTCTTGCCCCTCTCTTCACACACCTCTTGCCCCTCCCTTCACACTCCTCTTGCCCCTCCTTCACACACCTCTTGCCCCTCCCTTCACACACCTCTTGCCCCTCCCTTCACACACCTCTTGCCCCTCCCTTCACACACCTCTTGCCCCTCCTTCACACACCTCTTGCCCCTCCCTTCACACACCTCTTGCCCCTCCCTTCACACACCTCTTGCCCCTCCCTTCACACACCTCTTGCCCCTCCCTTCACACACCTCTTGCCCCTCCCTTCACACACCTCTTGCCCCTCCCTTCACACACCTCTTACCCCTCCCTTCACACACCTCTTGCCCCTCCCTTCACACACCTCTTGCCCCTCCCTTCACATACCTCTTGCCCCTCCCTTCACATACCTCTTGCCCCTCCCTTCACACACCTCTTGCCCCTCCCTTCACATACCTCTTCTTCCCTCGCACACAGGTAATTTGTACTGATGGAGGTGTGCTGTATGTGGACCTCCTTCTTCCACCTGCACACACCCCCGTGTCTGTGATTGGTCGCTTGACTAGGATGGGCCACATTGTATCTAAGAGAAAGTCTAAAGGCAGAGCTCAATACCCTCCTTGTGCCTCGCTGAGGCCTGGGGAGGAGGTGGAGGTGGTGGTCTCCAGTACGGACTCTCCTTCGAGCTTTTATGTACAGCTTGTGAGTTGTGGTGTTCCCTGGTCGAGGGGGGTCTAAGCGTGTACATCACTTTGGTAAGGTTGATGGCTACCATAGTGTCACTGAATTATGCAACCAGCTTCAGGTAGAAGTAGCCACAATTCAACCATCTCGTCTGGTTGATGGAACAATTGGTAAAGAGACTGTTGTTTGCCACCTTGTGTACCCTCCCCTTCATGTACCCCTCCCCTTCCTCATGGACCCCTCCCCTTCCTCATGGACCATAGGAACAGTGTGCCTAGCAGTATATTCAAGTGATGGTTTGTATTACAGAGCTGAAATAATTGGTAAGCTGTGTGTTGTTAGGGCCCAGCCGATGTGGGGGGGGGGGGGGGGGGGGGGACCCCCTGGGATAATTCTATAACATATGTAGCTGTTACTGAGAAGAGAGCGGAAGTATTCTTTATTGACTATGGGAACAAAGACATTGTTTCCATGGAAACTCTTCTGACCCTCCCACCTCACTACATGGATACACCGGTGCAGGTGGGTGTGGTCACCAGGCTGACTTGACAATGCACACTTTAACCGGCTCTCATCCCCAGGCCATCCAGTGTATGCTGAGTGACGTAATAAGTCTTGACCCTAAGGGTACATGGAGTGATGAGGTGTGTGTGTGTGTGAAAAGTTTATTTTGTATTATTAAATATCCATTATCGTATATACAGGTCCAGTTTTGTAGTTCAACTGCACCCACTTAATAATGAACATAACATACCCGCGTATTAACAAATTTTTCTATCAATGACCAAGTTTCAGTCCTTGAAAATTTGTGTAAACTAGTATGGCACCTGTGAAAAATCAGTGGCTGATTCTATGATAAGAAGCAATGTTTTCATAAAGCACACGTGACTAGGTTTGTGGCAAGGATTTGGTTGCTTAAGTACACATAGGGTATGTATGTATTTGCTAAACGTGTATTAGATTGATTACCATTCTAAGATGACTTACAGTGGAAACCATCACACTTGCTCCTATAATTTTTCTGTGCTGTTATTTTGTTCACTTGAATTATATTTCAATAACAATGAGCTCAAATGGAAATCTGACAACGTAGGTATAGTGTACAACTACTTTTCAATATATACTGAAAGTAAAAAAGCATCACGTGACTATTTACTTTTGTTATCAACACTTGTTGTGACCCCAGTACAAAAAAAATTGTAAGCATAATTCCTCCTCCTGTAGGCAATAGATCTTAACCATATTCGCAATATATCTAAAGAACAAGCATTAGCAACCTTTGGCCGTGTCGGTTTTTAAGTCCGGTAAATAGTTACGGTATTATCGAGCTAGATAAGCGTTTTTAGCTCGTAAAAGCTTAGCGATGCTATTTCGTAGCACGCTCTCACTGGACTGATATATTTCGTTTCTGAGTCGTCATATGTTAGATATATCACGAAATCGTCATTGGGAGGCAATTGACTCTCCTTTGCCGTTAAAAAAGTGCCATCAGAGCTGAATACCTGAAAACAGCCGCCATATCGCGATGAATTGCATTTGAAACGTCATCATTGCGTCATATTGTATCATGAATATATTTACAATGTGACGTATCGGCAGAGATAATACGAAATCAGTAGCATCAAATTAGGCAGGTTACAAGAAACGTCAAAGAGCAAGAGGCAACTCTAAAGCTGGAAGCGAAGCGGACCCAATTAGCTATTTAAAAGCTGCCATCAAGGATTCGAAGCTTTGGGTGATAGAACGCTATAGCTTTGCGAATGTCTTGATAGCCCATAAAGCTTCCCAATTTGATGCTACTGATTTACTAGACGTTCGCCGTGAGTGGCTGCAAGATGCAGCATCGTTAGGTTAAGAACCGTTTTCACAATCCTCATTGAGCCAATGACAGCACTTGCATCCATTCAGCCGATACGTCACATTATAAATATATTCATGATACAAAATGACGCAATGATGACGATTCAAATACAATTTATCGCGATATGGCGGCTGTTTTCAGGTACTCAGCTCTGATGGCACTTTTTTAACGGAAAAGGAGGGTCAATTGCCTCCCAAGTACGATTTCGCGATAGATCTAACATGTGACGACTCGAGAACGAAATATAGCAGTCCAGTGAGAGCGTGCTACGAAATAGCATCGCTAAGCTTTTACGAGCTAAAAACGCTTATCTAGCTCGATAATACCGTAACTATTTACCGGACTTAAAAACCGACACGGCCAAAGGTTGCTAATGCTTGTTCTTTAGATATATTGCGAATATGGTTAAGATCTATTGCCTACAGGAGGAGGAATTATGCTTACAATTTTTTTTGTACTGGGGTCACAACAAGTGTTGATAACAAAAGTAAATAGTCACGTGATGCTTTTTTACTTTCAGTATATATTGAAAAGTAGTTGTACACTATACCTACGTTGTCAGATTTCCATTTGAGCTCATTGTTATTGAAATATATTCAAGTGAACAAAATAACAGCACAGAAAAATTATAGGAGCAAGTGTGATGGTTTCCACTGTACATTATCACAAACACACACCTACACATGCACAAACACATACACACCTACACATGCACAAACACATACACACCTCTACACATTCACTTTCAATACATGCATGTGCACACACATACACAGGTTTCAGATATGTTTTCAGACATGATCAGCAAATCAGTTCATCTGCTGGTCGTCGAAGGGAAGGGTATGTGACTTAGGGTGAGGGTATGTGACTTAAGGTTAGGGTATGTGACTTAGGGTTAGGGTGTGTGAATTAGGGTTAGGTATGTGACTTAGGATTAGGGTGTGTGACTGCACTTGGTACCATAACTGCAAACAATGACCACCTCTCACAGGTAGTCCCCTGCCTGTTACACTGAAGGATGCTCAGTCACTACAATCTGTGTCCAAGGCTTTAGAGAGTCTGGGGCTGGCCAGGTGAGTGTATTAAATAGCTGTGTGTTCCTCTACTAACTGCAGCTTGTGTTTGGTCAGGTGCAGACCTCCAGTGTGTGTTCCGCAGTCAATAACTGTTCCATCGTCATCGTTGATCGTCACCACCACAACATCCCCCTCACAAGCAATCACTCCCTCATCCCCACGTATTAACTCCTCCAGCCCCAGTCCCCTCCCTCCTACCTCCAGTTCTCTCCTACACGTCCCCAGTCCCCTCCCTCTTGTTCCTACTTTGTCTCTTCAGGACTCCTCCTACTCCTCTGGGGCCTCCATTTCCCCTCCAATCCTCCCAGCCCCAGGAGATCACTTCACAGCTACTGTCACTCACATTGCATCTCTGTTAGACTTTCACGTTGTCATGGATACCCAACAGCTTGAACAGCTCAAGTTTGCCCTGATGCTGCAGACCCCTCTGACTCCCTACCATACCTCCCTACACCCTGGGGACTATTGCCTGGCACACTTCACAGATCAGGAGCTGTGGTATCGTGTCAGAGTTGAAGCCCTGGTGGGGGAGGGGCTATGTGTGGTGCAATATGTGGATTACGGGAATGTGGCCACCATTAGTGCCCAGGACACCGCCCCTCTCCCTCTCGAGTGTGCAAGGCTCCCTGCCCAGGCCATACCTTGCAGACTAGCTGATGTGGGTGGAGCCAGTGGGTGGGACCCAGCAGTGGGTGGAGCCAGTCCAGCAGTTCACCTGTTTTCATCACTTGTCATGGATCAAGTTGTCACGGTGACAGTCAAGGTTTGTGTGTGTAGTTGAAGGGCTGCACATAACAGGACCTCATGGGATACTGAAGGGGGGGGGGGGGGGGGGAGGGGCCTCATAGTCATTAACATTGCTTTATACTTCCAGGACTGTGATGTGATGTTGGGTGTGTCCCTAACTATTGAAGATGGCGGCGATGTTGTTGCCATGATGACCAAACATGGATTTCAACTTTAACACTGTGCACTCTGATTATCAGCAATAGATAGTTTCATAGAATATCGTGCGATTAAATAAATACTATAAGGCTACTGGACTAAGGGATGGGGAAGAGGAACTGTCATCAGGTCAAATGGTCCTGTTGTGTGCTCAACACGCCACTCCCCTCCGCTGGGTGGTCATACTTCCACCCCCCCCAGTGCACAGCTGCTGCCCCATATCGTGTGATCAGAGCACTCTTCAGTCTAAGGGCGTGTTCTTCATCTGTTGTCTCCACTACACAGTCAACCTGGGGGGAGGGGGAGGGGGAAAGGGGTGATGTGGGTGTGGCCTCTAATCCTCACCTCCACTAGAAATATGCTTGTCTTAAGCCATGTCCGCTCGTGAACTATGTCCTTCACACTGGTGGGGGATGCCAACGTGTGATATCACCATCACCACTCCATAACCCTCACCACTCACTCCATCACCACACACTCCATAACCCTCACCACTCACTCCATCACCACACACTCCATAACCCTCACCACTCACTCCATAACCCACACCATCACCACTCACTCCATAACCCACACCATCACCACTCACTCCATAACCCTCACCACTCACTCCATAACCCACACCATCACCACTCACTCCATAACCCACACCATCACCACTCACTCCATAACCCTCACCATCACCACTCACTCCATAACCCACACCATCACCACTCACTCCATAACCCACACCATCACCACTCACTCCATAACCCACACCATCACCACTCACTCCATAACCCTCACCTAACTTGTGCTTCATACAGTAGCTGTGTGAGGCCTGCAATGCCCCCAGGCCTGTCAGATATTAAGACGCCAAACTTCACAAGGCGACCATCAGCTGCCAGCCCACGCTCCAGGCACCTGCCCAGCACAGTGGTGTCAATGTTCCCGCCACTTAGCATTACAACAACTCTGCGTACGTATGTCAAAGATGACTGCACTGATTTAAGGAGGTGTGGCTTACGTCTTTCCCTTCAAATGGTCGAGCTGTCCAGACATGCAGGCGGCCAGACCAGTTGCTCCAGCTCCTTCAACAACTATCTTCTCCATCTCAACAAGTCTCAAGATAGCAATAGCTATGTCGCTTTCACTACACACACATGCAGACATACGCATCAGGGCAGTTTCTATATGCACACCCCTATCTGACCTGCCCCTCCTCCAGCCCCTCCCCCAGCTCCACCCGCCTGACCTGCCCCTCCCCCAGCTCCACCCACCTGACCTGCCCCTCCTCCAGCCCCTGAACTGCCCCTCCCCCGGCTCCACCCACCTGACCTGCCCCTCCTCCAGCTCCACCCACCTGATGGCTAGACACTTGTCCACTTTGTCCTTTGCAGTGGCAAAGGAGTTGGCTCCAACCAGAGGGACAGCCAGTCCATCAGCTAGAGACGGCTTTGGTGTGACATAGGTCGGCCGACCCACCTTCAATGACTCAGAGAAGCCTGGACACTCCTCTGATTCTGCTGCCTGCACACACACACACCACCACCACCCTCAATCCACAGGTCAAGTCAGGCATCTCTCACGTACTATGACTTCCACTTGAGGCTGGAGATGTTTGAATGCCACAGCCATGCCGGCCAAGAGGCCTCCGCCCCCCACAGGTATCACCACCGCGTCTATCGTCTTTCCGATGTTCTCCATCTGCTCGATTATCTCCAAGGCTGCGGTACCCTGGCCCGCGAGAATGGGCGGGTAATCATACCTGTGCAGAAATAAATGTATTATATTGCTTCTCGGAAGGGGGGGGGGGGGGGGGGGGGAGAGAGAGAGAGAGAGAGAACTTCAGAGAAGGGTGTGTCACGTGTTAACGTTTCGTGTGTGAGGTATGAGAGAACGACGTGCCATGGTTCCTTTTACCCGTTGATGTATTGCAGCTGCTGTTCATCGGCTCGTACGGTGGCGAACTGCTTGGCTTCCTCCAGGTTGCCGCCATGCTTACTGACCTTAGCTCCGCAGTTCCTGCACTGGGATACCTTCATGAGTGGTGCCGTCTCTGGTGTCACCACCTCCACCGGTATCCCCATCAGCTGGCCGTGGTATGCCAGGGCCAGTGCGTGGTTACCTGCCGATGCAGCGATAACACCTTTCTTCTTCTGCTCCTGTTTGTGCGAGCGACGCGGCGGGAAAGATCGCACATGAACTATAGCTATTCGTGCTTACAGGTGGTAACAATTCGAGTGCATTCCTCACTCCTCTCTCTTTGAAACTATGGAGTGGGGGTGGGGGGGAGGGGGGTGAACTTAAGTTAATTATAACATCTCGCGTATTTATACATGTAGTACCTTCCAGTGGGCAGCAGCAGGTCCTTCTTAAAGTAGATATCCATTCCAAGCTTTGCCGACAGCTTTAGTGACTTCTACAAATAACAGTACCGGTATATATGTTATTCAGAGAGCGAATGCTCCCTACCTCCAAAGGTGTTTCTTTCACTCCCTTTCTTATACGATAGGCCGCTGCAGTTACATCGTGGAACTGGATAGCCGGTTTTGCCTCCATTCTGTATGTTAGCGACGATATTTTGGTAGCCACGCCTACCCACTTAGTGTTAATACAACTTCTATATGACCACAAGCATATCAGGTTGTGACCCTGAAAAATCAGCACTCTAACGGAAAGAGAAGTGTTGAGCCTTAGAGCCAATATAACAGAAAGCTATGAGAGCTACTCCGCTAAGATCAGTTTAGTGATGTAGCATCCCCTCCACATTCAAAATTCACTATACCTATTTTAACACCTATGTCATTTTCACACATTTCTACTGCTTGACAGAACCAGGGGCACCCCCCCCCCCCCCCCCCCCCCCCCCCCCCCCCCCCCCCCCCATATTTTGGTAGGAGGGGAGATCGGGTCTACAACTGGTATACACAAACATGGAAATCAGCACATTGCTACAAAGGCCTGTTCACTGCTTCTAAATGAAGAGTGATGAACATTAAAACTGTAAGTTTGAACAAGTTAAGTTCCACCATCAGCTTGCTCATGTAGGAGCATAATATAGCTCTTTTATTAGAGCACACTGCTAGCATAGCTCCTCCTTATTAGAGCACAGCCTGATGCAACTGGTGTTGTGTACAAATAGGTTATGGTTGGTGGTCTGAGTATATGTGCACACACATCAATGCATGTGAAGAATATATCAATGCATGTGAAGAATATATCCCAGAATATTATCCTGTCATTAATAATCTTCTATTAGATGTGTGTTTTGATTCAGTAGAGCTGCCTCAATGAACCATTTTCAGGAGTCCACAGTCTTGAGTGCTACCATGGTAACCACTATCACCAACAAAGAGATGCTCACACTGACATACAAGCAGAGGGCGACCCATCGTATGGCTGCATTCTAAGGGCATACGATGATGTGGGGGAGGGGTCAATGTGATGATGTGGGTGTGTGGATGTGGGTGTGTGGATGTGGGGTGCGGTGAAAGTACGTTAATATTGGGTTAACAAAGACTCCATACCATGAGGACACGCCCATTGTCTCTGTGCCCTTCCCCCATGAGTGGCACACTTTCCTCCCAGTAGTAGGAAGACCTTGCCTCGTTGGCAAATAACCGTCTCCTGATGGTGGGCAAACATAGCAGCACCAGTCTGACCACAGCCGGGGTGCCTGGGGACCAGGGACCACACCCACATTAACACTGCCCAGGCCCCATACCCAGGCCCCAGGCCTACCTCCTTTGTACTCGGTGACAAACACGGTGGAGAGTAGCAGGAGTGTGTACATCAGCACAGTGAAGGCTGCAAAGAATACATACAAAAACACCATGGGCCCCACAGACCCTTCAAAGAGGTAGAGTCCAAGGCACGAGTTGATCACTGGGGAGAGAGTGAGTGGGAGGAGAGGGTTAAGTACTCGGTATGTCACATGGACCATTCAGAGAACGTACAGACAAGGACCTCAAACACCAGGCCCACCATTGCCCCATGAACCAGGTTATAGATCCAACGTCTGAAATGGAGGAGGATTACTGAGATATACAAGACCTCCTCCCCAGTCTACCTTGGAGCATCAGGTTTGCACCTGAAGATGGCAATGATGGGCTACAATAGAGGGAGAAGAGGGGGAGGGGAGAGAGAAAGGGAAGGGGGTAATATTTGGGAGGAGTGTGAAAGGAAGTGAGGGAAGGTGTAAAAGTGGAAGGTATTGAACACAGGAACAAACAGGTCAACATTCCCTCACATTGGATACCAACATCACCATGACAACCATGCCAAAAGTGAAGTGGATGATGCCACCTGGCTGTGTTACAGAGCACATGTAACCATGACTACCATGCTAACTGGTCAGATCAGCTTACACTTTCCAGTGGAACAAGTCCATAGTGTCCATTGAACATCTCATGGCGGTTTGCCACAAAGATGCAGATGAAACCAAAGGTACCCAGGAACAGAGAGGCGATCATCATGCCACGATGTAGCTGTGTGAGGGGGTGTAGTGTGTGTGTGTGGTGTGTGTGTGTGAGGTGGCATGTGTGGGGTGTGTGTATTATGAATCCTTGCAATCCACTCTCTCCTTACCTTGTACCACCATCCCTGTATCAACACTGGCTTCATCCAGGCAGCAAAGAAGATGCCAATGACTCCAAATATGGAGAATGCCACAGTCATCACCACACCATGCACCCGCACCATCACACTGTGGAGTGGATCACCACTGCCTGAGAAGTTGCCAGCTACGGTAGCTGGGTCCACCATGTTATCACTGATTGGAGGAATAAAGTTTGTACCATGAGGGGTGAGGGCAGGAGGGGAGTGGCCTGGAGGGTGTGGTCAGTATGATATAATAACCAGGGAATACATCTATTCCCTTACCTGTGGGGCTTTTCCCTCTCCCATAGAGGAGGTAGTAGGTACCATTCATGGGCACATCCTGGGCTGTGTCATTTGTGATGATCTGACGACTGAAACTGAAATGGATGTGCATGCAGTGATGGTGGGGGTGGTGAGGGGGCGGGTCTACTTACACACACTGGATCCTCCCACTGCTGTAGCTAGCACTGTGGGGGCACACATTCTGAGGGGAGGGGAGGGGAGGGGAGGGGAGGGGAGGGGAGGGGAGGGGAGGGGAGGGGAGGGGAGGGGAGGGGAGGGGAGGGGAGGGGAGGGGAGGGGAGGGGAGGGGAGGGGAGGGGAGGGGAGGGGAGGGGAGGGGAGGGGAGGGGAGGGGAGGGGAGGGGAGGGGAGGGGAGGGGAGGGGAGGGGAGGGGAGGGGAGGGGAGGGGAGGGGAGGGGAGGGGAGGGGAGGGGAGGGGAGGGGAGGGGAGGGGAGGGGAGGGGAGGGGAGGGGAGGGGAGGGGAGGGGAGGGGAGGGGAGGGGAGGGGAGGGGAGGGGAGGGGAGGGGAGGGGAGGGGAGGGGAGGGGAGGGGAGGGGAGGGGAGGGGAGGGGAGGGGAGGGGAGGGGAGGGGAGGGGAGGGGAGGGGAGGGGAGGGGAGGGGAGGGGAGGGGAGGGGAGGGGAGGGGAGGGGAGGGGAGGGGAGGGGAGGGGAGGGGAGGGGAGGGGAGGGGAGGGGAGGGGAGGGGAGGGGAGGGGAGGGGAGGGAATAAGGGAAGAGAAAAGAGTTGTATGGAAATGCATGAAAATGAAATTACAAACATCACACCTGTAAACAATCAACCACACATACACATTATGCACACATACACACAAACACACACACACACACACACACACACACACACACACACACACACACACACACACACTGTATAGTATCTCGAACATTATTATAATCTCCTGCCACATTCCAAGCATCAACAATGGCCACCTCACTAGTCTGTAATACACAACCAAGGACATCAGCAGATGGCTGTGAAGCAGTTATTAACAGTTAGTTATCAATCACTAGTTGTACCAGCACTTCACATTACCATAGCAGGACTTGGTGCAAATCCAACGCCCACCCATCCAGTAGCACTCCCCTCCAACACAAAGTCCAGATAGGTAGGGTCATTGTCATTGGTCCTGATGCCAAGGAAGTAGTCACATGTTGACTGGACACAGTTTGGAGGGTTGGTAGCAGTGAACCGATAGACTGCATTAGGTGGCTGGAGGGAGACATTGGTCATACCCCCCTGTGGGTCACCATGGATACAAGCACACATACAGGTCCAGATGGGCAGGGGGCATCCATGGGAGAGACATCATGAGCCTGTACCCCCTTCTGGGGGGGCACATAGGAAGCATCAGGACAGTAGGAGGTGTGGTTTGGGGGTACTTACATAGGTAAGGTCTGGGGATGAGAAGGCAGTGATCCTTACCCAATACTCCAGGGAACTGTGCATCACAGAGTATCTGAACAACAGAACCATTAGTGAGTGTGTGTGTGAGTGTGTGTGTGGGGGTGTGGCCAGTGTACATATGGGTGTGGCCAGTGTACATATGGGTGTGGCCAGTGTACATATGGGTGTGGCCAGTGTACATATGGGTGTGGCCAGTGTACATATGGGTGCATAGCTACAGGTACATTAACAAACATCAAATGTATGCTCACACAAAGTCCACTTCCCCAGACCCTTCCAAGGTGGGAGGAGCCTGCCATATGAAGCTTTGGACTGACACAGGATCTTTGGTTTTGTGGGTCACTGTGCCCTGTGGAGAGGATGGGGAGGAGGAGGGGAGGAGGGAGGAGAGGAGAGCTCAGGTATCAGCCATTCTTCCCCAAAACATGATGTGGGCAGTACATGCTCATTCCCATGACAGAGTATGGTCTGGGCCTTGCTGGTGTCCAGAGGGATAAATGATCCAAGGATGAGGCCTTCGTTCCAACGATCCCTGGCCTGTATGATGAAGCCCTCATATGGATTGACCAGTCCAATAAGGTCCACTGGAGGTATGTGAATGATGAAAGAGGTAAGAGTATATGGCTTTGATTCAGTCAATGAATAAAACACTATCACGGCCCCAGACCCAGTTCACCGTTGCTGCGGATGCGTTATACGTTATACTTAAGCTAGTGCTTTGCCTATCTCCAGTCCCGCATTCCTCCCTGGACCCTCACCTCTCCCCGTAAGGTAAGGCTGCGAGATTCTGGCTGCACTTCCGCACTAAACCTTACACCGATTCTCACTCACGGCTGTATTGCTTTCCAGGAGTGTACTTGCCGTTCAGTTCTCTGATGAGAGTCGACTTGATGACGAAGCCTCCGTTACCCTTCCGAAATGTCAATGTTTTATCGTACGAGCCTGGCAATCTGCTCTGGCAGGCCGTCCACCTTTCGGCGAGGACGGCGTGGCTAGTGTTAATTCCATGTGGCGGGAGCGGGTCGCAGCTACACGTTACCACCAGGTTCAGCATAAGGACAAGTAACATGCCCAACGCCATTAACGGTGACCCTCCGGAGCTACAGTACATTGTCATGAGACAAGTCCAATTATATTCATAGTTACAATTTATTAGGCCCACTCACCCGGCACCCAATACAATTCCTTTAAGTGGTGACCACACGTATATGTTGTTAAATCGATGATAAGCTTACAGCTAAAAGGGAACTTGCGGGGCTTGAGGGCTCTCAATAGAACAAGTACATTGTACATGTATAGCTTCCTTTGAAACTTGCAAAAAAAGGAGGTCTGTCTGTACATTGTACATAAAGGTTAGCTCTTCGGTTTTCACTGGGAACATCAAGGCACTTACATAATACTAGAAACCTGAGGACCAGCGACCAACCATTGCAATCCAGACCACACCCACCATTGGCATGACTCATGCATCACATAGAACCACTCCATTGCATCTATACAAACCAGGTCTCTGCTATGGAAATATCACAACACAATAGTTCACAGCAACATCACTATGGTAACACACAGCCAAGTGTCTACTCATATGTGAGACTTGAAATGTTGGTTGGAGACATCATCTTGGTGCTGATGGGAGGGATCATGAGGGGGGTGTGGTAGGTGAGGACAGGGGATGATCCAACTGGAGGAGGAACAAGGTGATGTCATTACTTGTTCTTTATTGGTAGTCCCATGATTGTCAGGATTAGAAGCAAAATAAGTAGAGAGAGTACATGTGTGCATTGTCATTGCAAATTTTTTTAATTTGGTTATAAAATGCAGCCCATGGTGTCCTGTACATGCAGCCCCATGGTGTCCTGTACATGCAGCCATGGTGTCCTGTACATGCAGCCCATGGTGCCCTGTACATGCAGCCCCATGGTGTCCTGTACATGCAGCCCCATGGTGTCCTGTACATGCAGCCATGGTGTCCTGTACATGCAGCCCATGGTGCCCTGTACATGCAGCCCCATGGTGTCCTGTACATGCAGCCCCATGGTGTCCTGTACATGCAGCCCCATGGTGCCCTGTACATGGTGTCCTGTACATGCAGCCCATGGTGCCCTGTACATGCAGCCCCATGGTGTCCTGTACATGCAGCCCATGGTGCCCTGTACATGCAGCCCCATGGTGCCCTGTACATGCAGCCCCATGGTGTCCTGTACATGCAGCCCCATGGTGTCCTGTACATGCAGCCATGGTGTCCTGTACATGCAGCCCATGGTGCCCTGTACATGCAGCCCCATGGTGTCCTGTACATGCAGCCCATGGTGTCCTGTACATGCAGCCCCATGGTGCCCTGTACATGGTGTCCTGTACATGCAGCCCATGGTGTCCTGTACATGCAGCCCCATGGTGTCCTGTACATGCAGCCCATGGTGTCCTGTACATGCAGCCCCATGGTGCCCTGTACATGCAGCCCATGGTGTCCTGTACATGCAGCCCCATGGTGTCCTGTACATGCAGCCATGGTGTCCTGTACATGGTGTCCTGTACATGCAGCCCCATGGTGCCCTGTACATGCAGCCCCATGGTGTCCTGTACATGCAGTCCATGGTGCCCTGTACATGCAGCCCATGGTGTCCTGTACATGCAGCCCCATGGTGTCCTGTACATGCAGCCCCATGGTGTCCTGTACATGCAGCCCATGGTGTCCTGTACATGCAGCCATGGTGTCCTGTACATGCAGCCCATGGTGCCCTGTACATGCAGCCCCATGGTGTCCTGTACATGCAGCCCCATGGTGTCCTGTACATGCAGCCATGGTGTCCTGTACATGCAGCCCATGGTGCCCTGTACATGCAGCCCCATGGTGTCCTGTACATGCAGCCCCATGGTGTCCTGTACATGCAGCCCCATGGTGCCCTGTACATGGTGTCCTGTACATGCAGCCCATGGTGCCCTGTACATGCAGCCCCATGGTGTCCTGTACATGCAGCCCATGGTGCCCTGTACATGCAGCCCCATGGTGCCCTGTACATGCAGCCCCATGGTGTCCTGTACATGCAGCCCCATGGTGTCCTGTACATGCAGCCATGGTGTCCTGTACATGCAGCCCATGGTGCCCTGTACATGCAGCCCCATGGTGTCCTGTACATGCAGCCCATGGTGTCCTGTACATGCAGCCCCATGGTGCCCTGTACATGGTGTCCTGTACATGCAGCCCATGGTGTCCTGTACATGCAGCCCCATGGTGTCCTGTACATGCAGCCCATGGTGTCCTGTACATGCAGCCCCATGGTGCCCTGCACATGCAGCCCATGGTGTCCTGTACATGCAGCCCCATGGTGTCCTGTACATGCAGCCATGGTGTCCTGTACATGGTGTCCTGTACATGCAGCCCCATGGTGCCCTGTACATGCAGCCCCATGGTGTCCTGTACATGCAGTCCATGGTGCCCTGTACATGCAGCCCATGGTGTCCTGTACATGCAGCCCCATGGTGTCCTGTACATGCAGCCCCATGGTGTCCTGTACATGCAGCCCATGGTGTCCTGTACATGCAGCCCATGGTGTCCTGTACATGCAGCCCATGGTGTCCTGTACATGCAGCCCATGGTGTCCTGTACATGCAGCCCCATGGTGCCCTGTACATGCAGCCATGGTGTCCTGTACATGCAGCCCCATGGTGTCCTGTACATGCAGCCCATGGTGTCCTGTACATGCAGGTGTCCTGTACATGGTGTCCTGTACATGCAGCCCCATGGTGTCCTGTACATGCAGCCCATGGTGTCCTGTACATGCAGCCCATGGTGTCCTGTACATGCAGCCATGGTGTCCTGTACATGCAGCCCCATGGTGTCCTGTACATGCAGCCCATGGTGTCCTGTACATGCAGCGCATGGTGTCCTGTACATGCAGCCATGGTGTCCTGTACATGCAGGTGTTCCACAAAACTGAGCAACTGGTATAAATGGCTATTAAGTTAATTAATTACAATTATGATTGTCATATCAATTAACATGGCTGGCTATAACTATCCCCATCTGCCTACACTTTGGAATGGAAAGATTAATTAACTTCAATGTGAAAACTTTTTATGTTTTGTTTACTCACAGAATGGTATGTCCCCTCTCCCATATAGAAAGTAGTACTCATCATTCATGGGCACATCCTGGGCTGTGTCATTTGTGATGATCTGACGACTGAAACTGAAATGAATGTGCATGCAGTGATGGTGGGGGTGGTGAGGGGGCGGTTCTACTTACACACACTGGATCCTCCCATTGCTGTAGCTAGCACTGTGGGGGCACACATTCTGAAGGAAGGGGGAGGAGGAGGAGGGAAGGGGAGGGAAGGGAGGAAACCAGAGAAGAGGAACACAAAAAAAAAAATTGTTACAGCATTACCTAGCATATAGCCATGGAACAAGACTTCCCTTACAAGCTCAGAATAAATAGCATGTTCCCACCCTTAGGTCAAGCTGAACTATTTGGTGCACCAACATGCCTACCTGTTGCTTCCTGGAAGTCACTTGTTACAAAAAAGTATAGGACTGGGCACCACCTGCAAACCTATGGCTCAATGGCAGCCCATGCAAGGTTAGATCCACAACACCACTGAGAGTAGTGTTGCCCTAATTTTTCATTAACCACACCCATGTCACATGACCTGTAACCACACCCATGTCACCACACCCTTGTCACATGACCTGTAACCACACCCATGTCACATGACCTGTAACCACACCCATGTCACATGACCTGTAACCACACCCATGTCACACGACCTGTAACCACACCCATGTCACATGACCTGTAATATTTGTTTTCCTTTCAGCACTGTCACAATATCTATCCATACATATTCTGCCATCACTTTAATTTATACCAATAACTAACCATATTTTATAACTAACCTGGATGTCATCTCGAACATCGTCATGACCGCCAGCAATATTCCAATCATCAACAATGGACACTTCTGTTGAAGTCAAATGGACAATGCAGCCCAGAACATCAGCTGCCTCCTGTACAGGGGCTCATTACTGCCCACATAACAACACTTGCCATACCATACCATGGTGCCTGTCTTAGTGAACCCAATGCCCACCCATCCATGAGTGTTCCCCTCCAACACAAAGTCCAGATAGGTAGGGTCATTGTCATTGGTCCTGATGCCAAGGAAGTAGTCACAGTTCGCAGTACAGTTTGAAGGAATCGTAACAGTGAACCGATAGACTGCACTTGGTGGCTGCAGGGAGACATTGGTCATACCCCACTGTGGGTCACCATGGATACAAGCACACATACAGGTCCAGATGGGCAGGGGGCATCCATGGGAGAGACATCATGAGCCTGTACCCCCTTCTGGGGGGGCACATAGGAAGCATCAGGACAGTAGGAGGTGTGGTTTGGGGGTACTTACATAGGTAAGGTCTGGGGATGAGGAGGCATTGATCCTTACCCAATATTCCAGGGAACTGTGCATCACAGAGTATCTGAACAACAGAACCATTAGTGAGTGTGTGTGTGTGAGTGTGTGTGTGTGGGTGTGGCCAGTGTACATATGGGTGCATAGCTACAGGTACATTAACAAACATCAAATGTATGCTCACACAAAGTCCACTTCCCCAGACCCTTCCAAGGTGGGAGGAGCCTGCCATATGAAGCTTTGGACTGACACAGGATCTTTGGTTTTGTGGGTCACTGTGCCCTGTGGAGAGGATGGGGAGGAGGAGGGGAGGAGGGAAGGGGAGGAGGGAAGGGGAGGAGAGCTCATGTATCAGCCATTCTTCCCCAAAACATGATGTGGGCAGTACATGCTCATTCCCATGACAGAGTATGGTCTGGGCCTTGCTGGTGTCCAGAGGGATAAATGATCCAAGGATGAGGCCTTCGTTCCAACGGTCCCTGGCCTGGATGATGAAGCCCTCATATGGATTGACCAGTCCAATAAGGTCCACTGCGCGGCCAAAAAGGAAGATCACATTGAAAAACACATATGCAGTATAGCAGGGCAGCATGCAGGCCTTCTTACACGTGTACTGATGCCCGACGGTGTACTTTCCATTAAACTGGTCAACGAGGGCTGAGCGAATGATGTATCCACCATTTCCTTCCCTCGGTGCTACCACGCGACTGTGCGAGCCGGGCCACAGGTACTCGCAAACCAGTTTATCCTGAACAGTTCCAGTTCCGTCCCAGTTCTTTCTGTCAGCGACACAGGAATGCGCGACGCACAGAACGGCAACTAGTGCAGTCACTACGAAAGCCATTAGGCTTCTGTTAGCAGAGAAGGAGTATCTCCACGTAGTAAATAGAGCGTTGTGCAAATATGGATGTGCCTTTATGTATGCTATGAATAAGGAAATAGACTAGCTTGTAGTGTACAAAATTATGCACAGGCAGGCACATTTTGTATCACACTGCAGTGTTAAATATGGCATAAAAGGTGGAAGCACTATTGCATATTGGGTCAATTTTAATGTTATGGACAATGGTAACTAGTTGAAATCGCCATTTTCTCTGGTAGACTTGCTGGATAATGTGTTTAGAGCTTCATTTTCATAGCGTTGGGCTTAGAAAGACAGCAAAAACTGTACGAGCGCATTCTACCATGAAGAGAGAGCACCCGGAGCTGGCTGTGGGAAGTTAAAGGAAAGTGGAGATTGCTATGGAAAATTTCATTGCACATGCGCATGCGCGAGCTGTAAAGCAAATTAAATTCTTTTTTCTTTTTTTTTTTCTAACATACAGTCAACTCCAAATTTTCGACAGTAATCAAAGGTTGCGTCCTCGAAAATTAGGATCTGAATGCTGCAGTTACTGCAGTTTTATTCTGGCCAGTTGCCCGGTACGGAGAGATGTCCTGACTTCACTATATGGTCATCAAAACTTGCGACAATGGATTTCTACGGCTTCATTCGGACATGTAATGGTACATGTATCCAGGAATCCGGAAGGGAAACTCAAAAATAAAAATAAAATAACCGCCACTCTTCTCAGCCAAAACAATGAATGGCTTTATGTTGGTCACGATCGTCTCAGTTTGGTGGAGTGGAACGTATTCAGAATGTCCTCGCCAACCCGTGAGTAGTCTGTATACATGTCGTATTACTTCCCCTGATCTCCCGCCACCGGCCCCGCGTATGTCTTCATCAGCTATCTAGCACATACCGACTGATAAGTACTCTTCCCGCAAACTGTGATCCCTCAAACTGCGACTACTATTTGGGGATAAGGACCAACGATGAAGACCCCCAGTTCCTTGACTTCATGATGGTGGGGAAGGCACAGGGCTGGATAGCTGTTGGCTTCTCGTCGAAGCCTGACATGGTATAAATGGCTACAAAGTACAACGTTCGCATTACTGCATGCATGTCCCTCTACTCTAGGACGATGCGGACGTATTGGCCTGCGCCGTGGACCCATCCACAATGCGCACAGTGGCGGTTCTTGATGCCTACAATATTCCCGATGGGCACGAAAACGTCAGGGATACCGTACAGGTGCGCTTAAGTGATATACATGTAGAGTCTTATATTTACGTGGTGTTTATGTGGTATCTTTTTAAAATTTTATCTGAAAGGATGTATGCCCCCATATGACCAGCTTCACTGATGGAAGAATTACCTGCATGTAATGGTGACAAATTGTTATTGAAAAATGCTATAATTTAAATAGTGATTTCAGTTTCAGTCGGGCCATCAACACAGGAGATCCACAGGACAAGGACCTCAATGGAGACTACTATGAACAGTTTGCAGCTGTGGATAACTCTGCTGGTACTAGTTATAAACCATGACAGGAATTTAATAACCTCTTCTGCCTGCATGCTTTGGTGCCCAGCCATTGTTGCAGGGAACGTCACCTTAACATACCATGGGAGTCAAACCCCTTTAATTAGCAAGTCCACAGTGAACCCCGCCTCCACCAATGCAAGCGTCCCCTCCTCCTCCTCCTCCCTACGTGTGACTCTGACAAGGGTGCACGGTGTCCTCATGGTGGTGGCCTGGCCTGTGCTAGCTGTCATTGGCATCTTCTTTGCGGCTTGGATGAAGCCAGTCCTGCCCAATGGGAGGTGGTTTCAGGTGAGACAGATGTACAGTGATATTCTACACCATTCTCCTTTGTCTTTCAATCACACCTCCCTTCTCTGATGCAGGTGCACAGAGCTGCCATGTTGCTTTCTCTGTTCACAGCTGGGGTGGGCTTTTTGGTAATATTTGTAGCCAATAAAGATTACATCATTCCTGGACTCATCCCATTGAAGAAGGTAATACTACTGCCTCCAATAGCAAGCTTCTCTGCTGTACTAAGACTGCCAAATAATGTGTTTCACTGCTAAATAAGACATATAAGGTAGTGGATGACTATATAAGGTAGTAGTAGATGACCATATAAGGTAGTGGATGATCATATGAGGTAGTGGATGACCATATAAGGTGTTGGGGTACATGTATATGCATACATGTATCTCTAGAAAAGTGGGAAGCCATGCTAGCAGTTTGCACACAGCACTTCCTACTCATGTTCACCAACCACCTCTGGAATTGAATAATATGTCAATGTAGCTTGCTAAAAGTTGATCTAATTATGAGGGTGGTACAGAACATTAACATGTACTTCATTTTCACATGTAGCCTCTAAATATTGCCCACTTTGTGATGGGAATCACTGTGATGTTCTTCCATGTTGCCAATGTGAGCAAATCACTTAGTATAATAGAATATACTGATATACTATTGGCTTTTTATTTTCAGCCTATTGTAGCCATATTTAGGTGTAAGCCAACAGCAGAAAGGTACTTGAGCGTGTGTGTGCGTGTGTGTATGTGTGTGTGTGCGTGTGTGTGTGTGCGTGTGTGTATGTGTGTGTATGTGTGTGTGTGTATGTGTGTATGTGTGTGTATGTGTGTGTAAATGTATGTTTTGTGTGTTGTTTTCCACATGTGGACATGTACATGTGTGTGCCTCCATTCTACAGGCGATGGATCTTCAATGCACTTCATGGCACTGCTATTGGATTTGGAGTTGGAGTACTAGCTTGTATGTTTATATATGTGTGTATGCATGTATGTGTTATGTGTGTATGAGCTGTGTGCTGTGAGTGTCACAATCATGTACAAACATCTCATTTCTCTCACATATACCTTCCTCTCCCTCTCTCTCCTTTTCTCATACCCTCCCTTCATCACTATGCTTCCACACACACACACACACACACACACACAGTAACTAACTGTGGACTTGGGGTAGCTCTGTTTGAAGAGATATTTGCCCACATTCCTGGTCACCACACCATCCTGTGGCTCTACGTAGGCTTCACATCATTCCTGCTTGTTCTTGTAGCTACTGTGCTGGTCCTCAGAGTCAAGGAAGAAGGTGCCCCACCCCCACCCTTATATGGTCAACATGGTGATGTGTGTACCCTCATTATAGACAAGGTGTTGTCAATATCTCTGAGACCTTTGAGGCCCATTGTGTGGAAGTATTTCGCCAAAGATGCTACAGCTGAAATGGTGACCCCTCTCATGGAGAAGGACTTGTCAGCTGCTCCATCCATGGTAGTGTGTGTGTGTGTATATTTGTGTGTATGTGTGTGTGTGCATGTGTGTGTATATTTGTGTGCATGTGTGTGTGCATGTGTGTGTGTGTGCATGTGCTTGCATGCATGCATGTGTTGTGTTTGCGTGTGTGCTTGCATGCATGCATGTGTTGTGTGTGCGTGTGCTTGCATGCATGCATGTCTTGTGTGTGTGCATGTGCTTGCTTGCATGCATGTGTTGTGTGTGCGTGTGTGCTTGCATGCATGCATGTGTTGTGTGTGCGTGTGCTTGCATGCATGCATGTCTTGTGTGTGTGCATGTGCTTGCTTGCATGCATGTGTTGTGTGTGCGTGTGTGCTTGCATGCATGCATGTGTTGTGTGTGCGTGTGCTTGCATGCATGCATGTGTTGTGTGTGTGCATGTGCTTGCATGCATGTGCGTGTGTACTAATAATAACATTTTGTTTCACTGGTTCATGTTATGTGTCCACACTCACACAGACAAAGGTTCTCCTTCGATGTGCTGTCTTGACTGCACTCCTAGTTGTGATGGTGCCCATGATGGTCACCATGGTTACACTACTAGTCATCAACTAACCACTCAGGCATATCATATCAGTGTGATGCATCACCTCATCAGCCCTATACGGCTTTGTTATAAAAAGAAGTGCACAGTCATTGCCACACATGGTCCTGTTAACCAGGGGATTGGGGGGCAGGTCCAGTTAACCAGGGGATTGGGGGCAGGTCCAGTTAACCAGGGGGATTGGGGGCAGGTCTAATTATAAGCCAGGGGGATTAGGGACAGGGCAGCAATGAAGCTTATGTCAAATTCATTTTGTGTGCTGCACTAACTCGTGTGCCTTGCTGGCCCTATATATCTTTTCTTTTTAGTGGTCCAGTTAAAACCTTACATGTAGAACTACACCTCATAGCCCTGAAGTGAAATTGCAAAAAATAAGCAGTTATGCCTGGTCACCCCTCCCCCTACTCCTAGGCCTGGGCACCCCTACTCCTACGCCTGGTCTTCCCCCTTGGCTTTCATCCCATCAGGGGTGTGTGGGAGGCTATCTATAACAAATGAGTCTCAGCCCCAGACCTGTTTGCAGCAGTGTGATCTGTTGTTGCACATAGTCTGGGGACGAGACTATGATGACATTGTATTAATGAAATGAATTGTCTTGATAAACAGTATATCTGGTTAAGTTATTATGTCTTATAATGAAAGTGAAAGGACAGTAAAAATACGAGATACCAGGGGATGGTCCCATATGGCTTTGTGTCAACTAAGACTAGACTACATGTAAGGTCACCTCCATGTGAGCAGAGATAATATCTATGTATTATCTCGGCTACATGTATGAGGCATGTGACACCAGCAAGCATATACATTGGCCACGTGGTGAATGAGTACTGGAACGCTCATGGCGTGTTCAGTGACTACACTGGTCGCTGTTCTGTGGTTCGCTTCAGCGCGTGCTTCCCTTCACGACAGTCAGGGCTGGAGTGTATCCAAGCACACATACGGACCTGCCAGAGATGTTCAGGCTAAACTGGTTTGCGAGTACCTGTGGCCCGGCTCGTACAGTCGCGTGGTAGCACCGAGGGAAGGAAATGGCGGCTACATCATTCGCTCAGCCCTCGTTGACCAGTTGAATGGAAAGTACACCGTCGGGCATCAGTACACGTGTAGGTGTGGTTGTAGTCTGTCAAGTTCATTCTTCCTCTTACCATTGGGCTCTTTAACCGTGACGTTGGACACGTATAATACATTACGTATACTAGTACAATGGCAATTTATAATTGCAATCGGGTGTATGGTTAAATAATGGAATAGCCCGTTCTATTATTTCTTCTAATACAACCCCTTGTAATCTTCATCCCCTTCCAGTGGACCTTATTGGACTGGTCAATCCATATGAGGGCTTCATCATCCAGGCCAGGGACCGTTGGAACGAAGGCCTCATCCTTGGATCATTTATCCCTCTGGACACCAGCAAGGCCCAGACCATACTCTGTCATGGGAATGAGCATGTACTGCCCACATCATGTTTTGGGGAAGAATGGCTGATACATGAGCTCTCCTCCCCTTCCCTCCTCCCCTTCCCTCCTCCCCTCCTCCTCCCCATCCTCTCCACAGGGCACAGTGACCCACAAAACCAAAGATCCTGTGTCAGTCCAAAGCTTCATATGGCAGGCTCCTCCCACCTTGGAAGGGTCTGGGGAAGTGGACTTTGTGTGAGCATACATTTGATGTTTGTTAATGTACCTGTAGCTATGCACCCATATGTACACTGGCCACACCCACACACACACACACACACACACACACACACACACACACACACACACACACACACACACTCGCTAACGGTTCTGTTGTTCAGATACTCTGTGATGCACAGTTCCCTGGAGTATTGGGTAAGGATCAATGCCTCCTCATCCCCAGACCTTACCTATGTAAGTACCCCCAAACCACACCTCCTACTGTCCTGATGCTTCCTATGTGCCCCCCAGAAGGGGGTACAGGCTCATGGTGTCTCTCCCATGGATGCCCCCTGCCCATCTGGACCTGTATGTGTGCTTGTATCCATGGTGACCCACAGTGGGGTATGACCAATGTCTCCCTCCAGCCACCTAATGCAGTCTATCGGTTCACTGCTACCAACGATCCAAACTGTGTCCAGGTAACATGTGACTACTTCCTTGGCATCAGGACCAATGACAATGACCCTACCTATCTGGACTTTGTGTTGGAGGGGAGTGCTACTGGATGGATAGCTGTTGGATTTGCACAAAGTCCTGCTATGGTAATGTGAAGTGTTGGTACAACTAGTGATTGGTAACTAACTGTTAATAACTGCTTCACAGGGACCTGCTGATGTCCTTGGTTGTGTGGTGCAAGTTAGTACAAGTGAGGTGGCCATTGTTGATGCCTGGAATGTGCCTGCATCAGATCCTGCTAACAATAATGTTCGAGATGATATACAGGTGTGTGTGATGTGCCCTCCCTCCCTCCCTCCCTCCCTCCCTCCCTCCCTCCCTCCCTCCCTCCCTCCCTCCCTCCCTCCCTCCCTCCCTCCCTCCCTCCCTCCCTCCCTCCCTCCCTCCCTCCCTCCCTCCCTCCCTCCCTCCCTCCCTCCCTCCCTCCCTCCCTCCCTCCCTCCCTCCCTCCCTCCCTCCCTCCCTCCCTCCCTCCCTCCCTCCCTCCCTCCCTCCCTCCCTCCCTCCCTCCCTCCCTCCCTCCCTCCCTCCCTCCCTCCCTCCCTCCCTCCCTCCCTCCCTCCCTCCCTCCCTCCCTCCCTCCCTCCCTCCCTCCCTCCCTCCCTCCCTCCCTCCCTCCCTCCCTCCCTCCCTCCCTCCCTCCCTCCCTCCCTCCCTCCCTCCCTCCCTCCCTCCCTCCCTCCCTCCCTCCCTCCCTCCCTCCCTCCCTCCCTCCCTCCCTCCCTCCCTCCCTCCCTCCCTCCCTCCCTCCCTCCCTCCCTCCCTCCCTCCCTCCCTCCCTCCCTCCCTCCCTCCCTCCCTCCCTCCCTCATCTTATTCAATATTTTGATTCTCAACTTACTCCTCCTCCCCTCCCCCTCCTCCTCCCCCTTCCTTCAGAATGTGTGCCCCCACAGTGCTAGCTACAGCAGTGGGAGGATCCAGTGTGTGTAAGTAGACCGGCCCTCTCACCACCCCCCACCATCACTGCATGCACATCCATTTCAGTTTCAGTCGTCAGATCATCACAAATGACACAGCCCAGGATGTGCCCATGAATGGTACCTACTACCTCCTCTATGGGAGAGGGGAAACCCCCACAGGTAAGGGAATAAATGCATCTGGTTATGATGTCATACTGACCACACCCTCCAGGCTCCTCCCCTCCTGCCCTCACCTATCATGGTGCTCTACTTATTCCTCCAATCAGTGATAACCCGATTGAACCAGACACAGCCTCTAACATACCAACACACCCATGTCCATCAACTCCTGTAAGTGCCCACCATCACATCTACCTACATACTTGTGATTGTCTAGGTGGGGTGGGATAAAGGAGGGGATGGGGTGGGAGGTGGGAGAGGGTTACTTATTAATCATTTTCACCTAAGATAACAACTCATGGATGATCCCAGCTGATCAACTGACCATGATCCCAGCTGATCAACTGACCATGATCCCAGCTGATCACCTGACCATGATCCCTGCTGATCACCTGACCATGATCCCAGCTGATCTCCTGACCATGATCCCAGCTGATCAACTGACCATGATCACAGCTGACCCATATCAGGACCCACGGTAGTGGGTCCTATGTAGGATTGGCTTCGGATTGGCTTCGTGGGCGTGGTTTTCGATTGAGCATTTAAAAACAGTAACGAAGCGTTGCCTTCGCCATATAATCCATCACAAGCATGACAGATATGCACATATAACGTGAGCTTCGCTAAACAGTACAAAAATTCTGCCATTTTATTTCTCCTCCTGTTCATCATGTATAACTCGCGACAGGAACGTTGTAAGAAGATGAGATTAGCTTCAAAAAGTAGCATTTTATTTCCAAACGTGCCCTTTCATACAAATAAGACCTGCAGTTGTTAGCTGGTGATGAAATGCCATGAAATGACCCAAGCAGGTGCAACTCATTATCGGTCAAATTCTCGTTGCCTAGCAGTACACAATATGATGCCACACACGCACCTTAATTTACTGTTGCCAGGCTACGCACACAGCTGCAGATATGTTTACAACAGGCGGTTCTAATTCAGCAAAGGTGACCAAGCCAAAAAAAAACGGCTCATTAACAAAGAGAACTCTGAGTTTAAGGTATCCAAAGAACAAAGGTAGGCCTATCAATAAAATTAAAAAGAGGCCTATATACTCAGATTACCCGATACTAATAAGAGGAATCTAAGTGTCCTATGCATTGCAACGAATACACTAAGCCATATATTATATTGACTGATCACTCCTGGCAGAGAAAAAAAAATTAGGGGAACAAGTAAATCAAAAACTTCTCTATCGAGAAAGTGATTGGTGGTATGTAGGATTGGTGGTGCAAAAAGCAAGGAAACAAGGTACAGTATGTTAAAGTGAGGTTTGGTAGGATCGTACAACTATAACAGTCCTACATTTGCAAATAGGCATCTTCATTTGCAAATTCAGGACTGTGAGTTGTAGGATCCTACCAAACCTCACTTTAACATACTGTACCTTGTTTCCTTGCTTTTTTCACCACCAATCCTACATACCACCAATCACTTTCTCGATAGAGAAGTTTTTGATTTACTTGTATTAGTTCACTGCTCTCAGCTCCCTATGGGACCATACTGTCATCCCCCACCCACCCACTCATTACATCATATCTGGTTGTCTTCCTCCAGCCACCTGAGGCAGTCTATCGGTTCACTGCTACCATCCCTCCAAACTGTACTGCCAACTGTGACTACTTCCTTGGCATCAGGACCAATGACAATGACCCTACCTATCTGGACTTTGTGTTGGAGGGGAGTGCTACTGGATGGATAGCTGTTGGATTTGCACCAAGTCCTGCTATGGTGATGTGAAGTGTTGGTACAACTAGTGATTGATAACTAACTGTTAATAACTGCTTCATAGGGACCTGCTGATGTCCTTGGTGACCTGCTGATGTCCTTGGTTGTGTGGTGCTGTTTGGTACAAGTGAGGTGGCCATTGTTGATGCCTGGAATGTGCCTGCATCAGATCCTGCTAACAATAATGTTCGAGATGATATACAGGTGTGTGTGTGTGTGATGTGCCCTCCCTCCCTCCCTCCCTCCCTCCCTCCCTCCCTCCCTCCCTCCCTCCCTCCCTCCCTCCCTCCCTCCCTCCCTCCCTCCCTCCCTCCCTCCCTCCCTCCCTCCCTCCCTCCCTCCCTCCCTCCCTCCCTCCCTCCCTCCCTCCCTCCCTCCCTCCCTCCCTCCCTCCCTCCCTCCCTCCCTCCCTCCCTCCCTCCCTCCCTCCCTCCCTCCCTCCCTCCCTCCCTCCCTCCCTCCCTCCCTCCCTCCCTCCCTCCCTCCCTCCCTCCCTCCCTCCCTCCCTCCCTCCCTCCCTCCCTCCCTCCCTCCCTCCCTCCCTCCCTCCCTCCCTCCCTCCCTCCCTCCCTCCCTCCCTCCCTCCCTCCCTCCCTCCCTCCCTCCCTCCCTCCCTCCCTCCCTCCCTCCCTCCCTCCCTCCCTCCCTCCCTCCCTCCCTCCCTCCCTCCCTCCCTCCCTCCCTCCCTCCCTCCCTCCCTCCCTCCCTCCCTCCCTCCCTCCCTCCCTCCCTCCCTCCCTCCCTCCCTCCCTCCCTCCCTCCCTCCCTCCCTCCCTCCCTCCCTCCCTCCCTCCCTCCCTCCCTCCCTCCCTCCCTCCCTCCCTCCCTCCCTCCCTCCCTCCCTCCCTCCCTCCCTCCCTCCCTCCCTCCCTCCCTCCCTCATGCGCAGTTTTTAACATTTCTACTCTCTACACAATTTCAATCACTCTTACTCCCTCCCATCCCCTCATCCCCCTCCCCTCCCCTCCTCCCCTCCCCTCCACCCCCTCCCCTCCTCCCCTCCCCTCCTCCCCCTCCCTTCCTTCAGAATGTGTGCCCCCACAGTGCTAGCTACAGCAATGGGAGGATCCAGTGTGTGTAAGTAGACCCGCCCCCTCACCACCCCCAACCATCACTGCATGCACATCCATTTCAGTTTCAGTCGTCAGATCATCACAAATGACACAGCCCAGGATGTGCCCATGAATGGTACCTACTACCTCCTCTATGGGAGAGGGGAAAGCCCCACAGGCAAGAGGATAAATGGACTTGGTTATGATGTCATACTGACCACACCCTCCAGGCTTCTCCCCTCCTGCTCTCACCTATCATGGTGCTCTACTTATTCCTCCAATCAGTGATAACCCGATCGAACCAGACACAGCCTCTAACATACCAACACACCCTTGTCCATCAACTCCTGTAAGTGCGGACCATCACATCTACCTACATACTTGTGATTGTCTAGGTGGGGTGGGATATAGGAGGGGATGGGGTGGGAAGTGGGAGAGGGTTACTTATTAATCATTTTCATGAGATGTGTAAGATAACAACCCATCTGCTGACCTGATGATCTCAGCTGATCACCTGACCTGATGATCTCAGCTGATCACCTGACCTGATGATCTCAGCTGATCACCTGACCATGATCACAGCTGACCCATATATTAGTTCACTGCTCTCAGCTCCCTATGGGACCATACTGTCATCCCCACCCACCCACTCATTACATCATATCTGGCTGTCTCCCTCCAGCCACCTGAGGCAGTCTATCGGTTCACTGCTACCATCCCTCCAAACTGTGTCCAGTCAACATGTGACTACTTCCTTGGCATCAGGACCAATGACAATGACCCTACCTATCTGGACTTTGTGTTGGAGGGGAGTGCTACTGGATGGGTGGGCGTTGGATTTGCACCAATTCCTGCTATGGTGATGAAGTGTTAGGTGCTAGTGATTGATAACTAACTGTTAATAACTGCTTCACAGCCATCTGCTGACGTCCTTGGTTGCGTGGTGCTGGTTGGTACAAGTGAGGTGGCCATTGTTGATGCCTGGAATGTGGCAGGAGATTATAATAATGTTCGAGATGATATACAGGTGTGTGTGTGTGTGATGTGCCTCCCTCCAACCCTCCCTCCCTCCCTCATTTTATACAACATTTTGACTCTCAACTTACTCTTTCTTTCTCCTCCCCCTCTCTCGGCTCTCCTCTCCCCTCCTCCTCCCCTCCCCTCCCTCCCTTCAGAATGTGTGCCCCCACAGTGCTAACTACAGCAGTGGGAGGATCCAGTGTGTGTAAGTAGACCCACCCCCTCACTCCCCACCATCACTGCATGCACATCCATTTCAGTTTCAGTCGTCAGATCATCACAAATGACACAGCCCAGGATGTACCCATGAATGATGTGTACTACTTTCTGTATGGGAGAGGGGAAACCCCCACAGGCAAGGAGATAAATGCACCTGGTTATGATGTCATACTGACCACACCCTCCAGGCTCCTCCCCTCCTGCCCTCACCTTTCATGGTCCGGACTTTATTCCTCCAATCAGTGATAACCCAATTGAACCAGACACAGCCTCTAACATACCATTTCATGATTTTTGAGTTCATTTTACACGAGCCTGCACCCATTCAAGGGCTGATACTGTGAGAAGTGTTTGTAAATACATATGCACATACGATTACCTATCAAACACTGCATTGAATTATTGTTGTCACAAAGGACCTACGTATTCTCTGGCCTGTACAGAATGCGCCACATTAGTTTGCTTTAATTGTGACTGTATGTGATAACATAAAATGCCTGGCAAGGATTGGTTGCTGTGGGCAGTCGGTCGTTAATTGGTTGCTAGTGCTGCCATCTCAGCCAGCCCATAATGAGGGAATATGCCTTGTCTTGCTTTTCAGATAGTGGGTCAGCTAGCCGTTTGTAAAAAGTGGTGGCTTCTCTCCTCATTGCACCATGGGTGGGCAATACAAGGGGTGTAAGGACACCGTGTTCAACATGTGTTGTCCATATTCCCTTTCTCTGCTTGCTCATAGGTGTGGAAAAGAACTGGGAGCATAGCTAGATGCATTTGGGTGAAAGAACCTTATGGCATCCTGGCTTTTTGACCAAAATCCTCTTGCTCTAACATCTGCCCTGGCCTCAGCATCTGGGTTGGCTGTAAGGTAAGAACATATTTATCCATTAAGAGGTTGTAGTGTTGGCTCTGTTGCAACATGGCATACTTCTGTGGTAGTAATATCTCTGATGTCATGGCATGGTCAATGGAAAACTGTTTTCCACAATTGTTGCAGTGTTGAGGGACATTGGTAAGTGGTTACTTTATAAGTTATATATATATATAATTATAATAGTAATAATAATTGGAAACTTGTACTCTTAAAAACACTCGTGCAGAGCTCCAATACCATTTGGATACTGAAAGTAAAATGGAGGAGCTACTTAAGCAAGACACTACTATGAAGTCAACCATCAAATGCCTTGAGCAAAGTAGGCAAAAACGAAATTAAAAAATGTACCCCATGCATAAAATTGCCTACCAAAATACAACTAAAAAAATGTCAACTGCACTCGAGCACTGATCAGGTTTTTCCTCCGGACAAGCGTTTATATGCGGTACGACTCCCGACCAGGTTTCATGCAAAGGCTCCAAGTGCAAATATGTGTGGAGAAATTAACTTTTTAAAAATTTAAATGGTACGTTTTTAAGATAGCTAGATTTTTTAAAAATGCAGCTGGGGCTAAAACTGTAGATCCTCAGATCCTAGTCTCGTTCCCAGACCCACATGTGCAGCAGCGGATGGATGACACCATATCAGGCTGGGGACGAGACTACTCCAGATCCTTTAGACACTTAAGCCACCATCTCCTCCAGAAATAGGTCTCCCACGCCACCCTCGTGTTGAAATCCTGGATCCGCCAGGCCCGATACGAAAATAGTCTGGGGACCCGACTGATCAATAGTTGATAGTACAACCATCAGTCAGGTCCCCAGACTGATATGAAAAATGATCACAATGGACCGGGGACCAACGAGCCCAGTTGATCTTCAAGCTTGTTTCTTTACCCCTTAAGCAGACCTTCAATCTCTGAGGCAGGGGGCGGGGGCGGGGGGTCCTCCCTGCCTAATAGTGCCTTTGGGCCTGCTCAGACAACAGAGATAACAACCACCCGGATTTCTATGTCCACGTATATTAATTTGCATAAGTCTCAAGGTTTTTGTATATGGGCAGGTTGGCAACCCTGCTCGAGCCTTTAAAAAAGTTTCTTCCGGATCTAAGATTATTAAAAAAAATTTAGGGTTAGGGTTATGCTTGGAAATGCTGACTCTGTCAGTTTCCCTGGTACAAGCTGCATCCTTTTGGTTTTTCTCATTTTCAGTCTGCTTGGAAGTCTTCCAATAGGTTCAAGAGCATCTCTGGCACTTTCCTCATCTGTGAGTAGGGCGCCATCACCATGGGGGTAGACCACCACTGCAAGTCACCTAGAGAACTGTGGGTGTTGGGGTTAGGGTTGGGGGTAGGGTTTCTCTCTGTAAGAGGTTTACGATTGAAGTGTAATATTAGTGGTTGTGAATAGGACCTAGAGAAGACAAGTTAGAAACTTACTACTTATTTTTTTTGGTACTATGAGTCTTATCTTATCACCTGTATGACTTTCCGAGTTAGAGTTTAATATGAATATTTTAACTCAGCTTATAATGAGTGAAACAAGGTAATGAAAAATTGGTGAAGTAAAGTTCAATTTAGGAAGCTTATAAGACCATAAACCCCTGATAAACGATAAACACTAATAATCACGCATCATTCTGAGCTAGACCTATCATAATGATAACACTATGTACCACAGAAACCAAGTTTCTCTTTTTACTGTATCATCGATAATGACGTAACCACCAAAAATGTAGCGCATTGCGCATCCTGTTGTTTACATAGCATTGCTATGCGGCATGCATGTGACACCAGCAAACATATACATTGGGCACGTGGAAGGAGGAGGGTGATCATAATAATATAATTGTACGCTCATGGCGTGTTCAGTAGCTACACTTGTCGCTGTTCTGTGGGTCGCGTCAGCGCATGCTTCCCTTCGCGACAGTCAGGGCTGGAGTGTATCCAAGCACACATACGGACCTCCCGGAAATGTTCAGGCTAAACTGGTTTGCGAGTACCTGTGGCCCGGCTTGTACAGTCGCGTGGAAGCACCGAGGGAAGGAAATGGCGGCTACATCATTCGCTCAGCCCTCGTTGACCAGTTGAATGGAAAGTACACCGTCGGGCATCAGTACACGTGTAAGTTCTTCCTCTTACCATGGGCTATTTAACCGAGGTTAGAAATATGTCCCGGGGGGAAAGGGGGAGAGGTGTGACACTTGGCTTGTACTGGGGTGCCCGGGGGTGGTTTAGTATTTGTCCCGGGGGGTTATTATCGTACGTAGGGATGAACGGCTTCCTAGGGCCATTCCAAATGGCGTCATTATAAACACCCGCCTTTATGTCCGTTATTCTAATTATCCGATTGTTGCCATGACAACACTGATACATGTAGTCCAGGTATTTAATAAGGGCCATGGAAAAGTCTTGTGCCAGGGGCGGATGCAGGAATTTGGCGAGGGAGGGGTCCAACAGGGGGAGGGGCGCGCGCGAAAATTTTTGTGGTGTGCATTCCTATTTTTCCACAGATTGTACATACAGGGGGATTGTATGTACGCTACGTGTATTGACACGTGTAGTACGCTAATATACATTAATTATATTCACATACAGGTTCGGGGGGGGGGGGGGGGGGGGGGGGGGTCCGGACCCCCCCCCTGCGTCCGCCCTTGTGTGCCTTAGTGACTTCAGCAGCTGCAGTAATGTAGCGTCATGCCTGATGCTGCATGGGTAGTGCAGCAAGGTCTGGGCAGAAAACTATAACCACATTGGAGTGGCCTAATCAGTGTTCTCCCTTTGTAATCCTCCTCCCCTCCCCTTCCAGTGGATCTTATTGGACTGGTCAATCCATATGAGTGCTTCATCATACAGGCCAGGGACCGTTGGAACGAAGGCCTCATCCTTGGATCATTTATCCCTCTGGACACCAGCAAGGCCCAGACCATACTCTGTCATGGGAATGAGCATGTACTGCCCACATCATGTTTTGGGGAAGAATGGCTGATACCTGAGCTTTCCTTTCCTCCCTCCTCCTCCCCATCCTCTCCACAGGGCACAGTGACCCACAAAACCAAAGATCCTGTGTCAGTCCAAAGCTTCATATGGCAGGCTCCTCCCACCTTGGAAGGGTCTGGGGAAGTGGACTTTGTGTAAGCATACATTTGATATTTGTTAATGTACCTGTAGCTATGCACCCATATGTACACTGGCCACACCCATATGTACACTGGCCACACCCATATGTACACTGGCCACACCCACACACACACACACACACACACACACACACACTCGCTAACGGTTCTGTTGTTCAGATACTCTGTGATGCACAGTTCCCTGGAGTATTGGGTAAGGATCAATGCCTCCTCATCCCCAGACCTTACCTATGTAAGTACCCCCAAACCACACCTTCTACTGTCCTGATGCTTCCTATGTGCCCCCCAGAAGGGGGTACAGGCTCATGGTGTCTCTCCCATGGATGCCCCCTGCCCATCTGGACCTGTATGTGTGCTTGTATCCATGGTGACCCACAGTGGGGTATGACTAATGTCTCCCTCCAGCCACCTAATGCAGTCTATCGGTTCACTGCTACCAACGATCCAAACTGTGTCCAGTCAACATGTGACTACTTCCTTGGCATCAGGACCAATGACAATGACCCTACCTATCTGGACTTTGTGTTGGAGGGGAGTGCTACTGGATGGATAGCTGTTGGATTTGCACAAAGTCCTGCTATGGTGATGTGAAGTGTTGGTACAACTAGTGATTGGTAACTAACTGTTAACTGCTTCACAGGGACCTGCTGATGTCCTTGGTTGTGTGGTGCAAGTTAGTACAAGTGAGGTGGCCATTGTTGATGCCTGGAATGTGCCTGCATCAGATCCTGCTAACAATAATGTTCGAGATGATATACAGGTGTGTGTGATGTGCCCTCCCTCCCTCCCTCCCTCCCTCCCTCCCTCCCTCCCTCCCTCCCTCCCTCCCTCCCTCCCTCCCTCCCTCCCTCCCTCCCTCCCTCCCTCCCTCCCTCCCTCCCTCCCTCCCTCCCTCCCTCCCTCCCTCCCTCCCTCCCTCCCTCCCTCCCTCCCTCCCTCCCTCCCTCCCTCCCTCCCTCCCTCCCTCCCTCCCTCCCTCCCTCCCTCCCTCCCTCCCTCCCTCCCTCCCTCCCTCCCTCCCTCCCTCCCTCCCTCCCTCCCTCCCTCCCTCCCTCCCTCCCTCCCTCCCTCCCTCCCTCCCTCCCTCCCTCCCTCCCTCCCTCCCTCCCTCCCTCCCTCCCTCCCTCCCTCCCTCCCTCCCTCCCTCCCTCCCTCCCTCCCTCCCTCCCTCCCTCCCTCCCTCCCTCCCTCCCTCCCTCCCTCCCTCCCTCCCTCCCTCCCTCCCTCCCTCCCTCCCTCCCTCCCTCCCTCCCTCCCTCCCTCCCTCCCTCCCTCCCTCCCTCCCTCCCTCCCTCCCTCCCTCCCTCCCTCCCTCCCTCCCTCCCTCCCTCCCTCCCTCCCTCCCTCCCTCCCTCCCTCCCTCCCTCCCTCCCTCCCTCCCTCCCTCCCTCCCTCCCTCCCTCCCTCCCTCCCTCCCTCCCTCCCTCCCTCCCTCCCTCCCTCCCTCCCTCCCTCCCTCCCTCCCTCCCTCCCTCCCTCCCTCCCTCCCTCCCTCCCTCCCTCCCTCCCTCCCTCCCTCCCTCCCTCCCTCCCTCCCTCCCTCCCTCCCTCCCTCCCTCCCTCCCTCCCTCCCTCCCTCCCTCCCTCCCTCCCTCCCTCCCTCCCTCCCTCCCTCCCTCCCTCCCTCCCTCCCTCCCTCCCTCCCTCCCTCCCTCCCTCCCTCCCTCCCTCCCTCCCTCCCTCCCTCCCTCCCTCCCTCCCTCCCTCCCTCCCTCCCTCCCTCCCTCCCTCCCTCCCTCCCTCCCTCCCTCCCTCCCTCCCTCCCTCCCTCCCTCCCTCAATGTGCAGTTTTATTTACTCATTCAACATTTCTACTCTACTCAATTGCAATCACTCTACTCTCCTCCCCCTCCCCTCCCCTCCCTCCCTTCAGAATGTGTGCCCCCACAGTGCTAACTACAGCAGTGGGAGGATCCAGTGTGTGTAAGTAGACCCACCCCCTCACCACCCCCCACCATCACTGCATGCACATCCATTTCAGTTTCAGTCGTCAGATCATCACAAATGACACAGCCCAGGATGTGCCCATGAATGGTACCTACTACCTCCTCTATGGGAGAGGGAAAAGCCCCACAGGTAAGGGGATAAATGGACCTGGTTATGATGTCATTTTGACCACACCCTCCAGGCTCCTCCCCTCCTGCCCTCACCTATCATGGTGCTCTACTTATTCCTCCAATCAGTGATAACCCGATTGAACCAGACACAGCCTCTAACATACCAACACCTACACCAACATCAACACCTACACCAACTTCCACACCAACTCCAATCCCAACACCAACACACCCTTGTCCATCAACTCCTGTAAGTGCCCACCATCAAATATGTCTACATACTTGTGACTGTCTAGGTGGGGGGGATAAAGGACTAAGGAGGAGATGGGGCTGTGGGAGAGAATTACTTATTTAACCCTTGTGCGGCCCTATGTAATTATTTATAACTTTACGTCAAGCGGATTATTGACAAATTTAAATTTCATTTGTGGCATCTGTAACTAGGACAATGCTTTGTACAAAATAGAACATTTACAACTACTGGGGGTGAAGAAAGACCATAGGTTATGAATATCATAAGAACAGTAACTGGATGTTGCCAGGCATACTGTACTTCTTACGTGTCGATCTCTTATTGTCATTATTGAGTAGCCAACTGAGTGCTTTGAAAGCCTTTTTTGTTCAAAACCAGTCCTAATCAGTTGTAAAAGACTGCTTCTGATGGCATGTAGCTGTAAATCATGTAGGTTTGACTCCAATGAACTGCCATCCGAAACAGAAGCCATATAACCATTCACAGCTTGTTGCTGGAGCTGGTTAGAACCGCTCAAACATTTATAGGGTACTTATCCATGTGTGTAGCAACAAAATAACGTACGACGGAACACTTGATCAGCTTCTTGCCCGACAAAATCCTGCTGGGTGACTAAAGTTGCCTTCCGCATTATGTAAACGTAATGCGGAAGGCAACTTTACCAGCTCTTAAGAGCGAACTTACTTAAATGCGTGATGCTTACTTAAGTAAGTCGATGCTTTCATCCAAAAAACCATGTTTTCCAGAGGTTCTTCACAGACCACTGCATCACTTGCATTCATACAGCTGCTAGCCTTGTCCCCAGGCCCAATTTTAGGGAAAAATAGCCTGGAAGACACTGCCAGGGTACTATGCGTTAGCCATTACCAAGAAAAGGAAGCACACTGCCAATGATGCAAAGTGTGCAGAGTTGGGGTGGGTGTCCATCCCTCGTGTGGTGGAGTCTTATGGGGCATGGGGCAAGGAGGCTCAGGAATCCTTTTCCAAACTTGCATCTCGCCTTGCTGTCCATGGCTGTGTGCCAAAGTCCATGGCAACCTTTGAACTTTATGCACGGCTAAACATCTCCCTGATGAGGGCAAACTCTCGGGCGATGTTGTCTAGGTCCTAGATATGTTTATTTTTATCATTAGTCTTATAGCTGTATGTCATGAAACAAAGAAAAGTGGTAATCGCATACTTTTGTAATTTTTGTTTGTAAACCTTTCCGTACACCATCTCGTTTTCAGCGTAAACTCTTCCTCGTCCCAGACTGTTGTGTATGTAGAGTTTCATACGTCGACTTACTACCCTTGCTATTGGTACGTGTAGGCTGGCCACCTCACGCTACTTGCCATCTTTAGCCGAAGCCACAATGCTGAAAACCTACTTGTACTCTCGTGGTGCGCATTCATTGGCAAAGGCCTTGTCCGTCGATACCAGACTCCTTCTCGCCAAAGTTTTCCAAGTGTGTAGGTAGTTCCAATGGGTGCACACCACGAGAGTACAAGTAGGTTTTCAGCATTGTGCAGATATGTCATGATCGAAATTTCTTTCCAGTAAACTGTGGCACGTTGTGATCGTAACGGAGGGTAGAAATACAATTCATATAATAACTACAGGGACAATGTTCCCTGGAGTTTAGTCCTTAACTGCCAACCCACCTTCATTTTAAAATGATCTTGAACCGATCTCCATAACTACGTGGGCACGCAAAGCTCAAACTGCTCATGGACGTGCAGACTATAACGGTGTAATGGTATTATAAATTTGAAACCTTAAGTATATAGCGTTAAAATGAGTTACAAAACAAAACAGTCATCTTATGTTACTTGCAGTTGGATTCAGCATGCATTTTTGCACCATCCTGCAAATTTTACATGATATGTTTACATTTCCAGACTATGGTTACATCATGTTTGGCTGCCCTATAAAATTATCTTATTGTGATAGCATTGCACATGTCTGGTTGGTCTCCCTCCAGTCACCTAATGCAGTCTATCGGTTCACTGCTACCAACCCTCCAAACTGTGTCCAGTCAACATGTGACTACTTCCTTGGCATCAGGACCAATGACAATGACCCTACCTATCTGGACTTTGTGTTGGAGGGGAGTGCTACTGGATGGATAGCTGTTGGATTTGCACAAAGTTCTGCTATGGTAATGTGAAGTGTTGGTACAACTAGTGATTAATAACTAACTGTTAATAACTGCTTCACAGGGACCTGCTGATGTCCTTGGTTGTGTGGTGGATAGTACAAGTGAGGTGGCCATTGTTGATGCCTGGAATAAGGCAGGTGCAAGTAATGTTCGAGATACTATACAGGTATGTGTGTATGTATGTGTGTTGTGTGTGTGTATGTATGTGTGTTGTGTGTGTGTGTGTATGTATGTAAGTTGTGTGTGTGTGCGTATGTGTGCATATGTATGTGTGTATGTGTGCATATGTGTATGGTGTATATATGTGATGTGTGTGTAAGAGATTTATCACATTTATACACTTACCCTCTATTCTCCTCCCCTCCTCCCCCTCCCTCCCTTCAGAATGTGTGCCCCCACAGTGCTAGCTACAGCAGTGGGAGGATCCAGTGTGTGTAAGTAGACCCGCCCCCTCACCACCCCCCACCATCACTGCATTGCACATCCATTTCAGTTTCAGTCGTCAGATCATCACAAGTGACACAGCCCAGGATGTGCCCATGAATGGTACCTACTACCTCCTCTATGGGAGAGGGGAAACCCCCACAGGCAAGGTGATAAATGCACCTGATTATGATGTCATACTGACCACACCCTCCAGGCTCCTCCCCTCCTGCCCTCACCCCTCATGGTACAGACTTTATTCCTCCAATCAGTGATAACATGGTGGACCCAGCTACCTTTGCTGGCAACTCCTCAGGCAGTGGTGATCCACTCCACAGTGTGATGGTGCGGGTGCATGGTGTGGTGATGACTGTGGCATTCTCCATATTTGGAGTCATGGGCATCTTCTTTGCTGCCTGGATGAAGCCAGTGTTGGTACAAAATGGTTGTTGGTTCCAAGTAAGATATTAGAAGTGTCACTGCACCACTACACCTTACACACACTATACCCCCCACACACACTACACCCTATACCTTACACACACTATATCACACACACACTACACACTACACCTTACACACTACACCACATACACACTACACCTATACCTTACACACCTACACCCCCTCACACCCTATACCTTACACACCTACACCCCCTCACACCCTATACCTTACACACCTACACCCCCTCACACCCTATACCTTACACACCTACACCCCCTCACACCCTATACCTTACACACCTACCCCCCCCCCCCCCCTCACACAGCTACATCGTGGTATGATGATTGCCTCTCTGTTCCTGGGTACCTTTGGTTTCATCTGCATCTTTGTGGCACATCGTCATGCATCCTTCAGAGGGCATTATGGACTTGTTCCACTGGACAATGTAAGCTAGTGTGACCAGTTAGAATTGTAGTCATGGTTACATGTGCTCTATAAACAGCCAGGTGACATTGTCCACTTCACTTGTGGTGTGGTTGTCATGGTGATGTTGGTAGCCAATGTGAGGGTCACATCTTCTAACATTGATACCTTATGTTCACCCCCCCCCCCCCCTCATCTTCCTCCCCATCCCACTCTCTGTAGCCCATCATTGCCATCTTCAGGTGCAAACCTGATGCTCCAAGGTAGACTGGGGAGGAGGTCTTGTATATCTTAGTAATCCTCCTCCATTTCAGACGTTGGATCTATAACCTGGTTCATGGGGCAATGGTGGGCCTGGTGTTTGAGGTCCTTGTCTGTACGTTCTCTGAATGGTCCATGTGACATACCGAGTACTTAACCCTCTCCTCCCACTAACACACACCTCTCACCTCCCCTCTCCTCCCCCTCTCCTTCCCCTCTCTCCAGTGGCCAACTCATGTGTTGGGTTTTACCTTCTCCTTGGAGGTGTTGGGACCATGTTCTACATATACCTGTCCTTCTCCATCTTCACTGTTGTCATGAATATTGTTCTTGTGTTGGTTGTAGCCTTCATCTCAGAAGGCAATGGAGGTGGGTGGGGCCACATGTTCATCGGAATGGAATATCAGCTGTTCTCTTCCCCAGACCTTCCTGCTGTGGTCAGGCTGATACATATGTTGTGTTCATCACTGCGTCTACGCAGACTTTATGACAAGCGTGCAGTCAATGATGATGACGTCCCTCTGGTATTGGGAGACAATACTGGCACAAAGGACATAAAGCTGCTGGTATGTGAGGGGTTAAATCCTAGGGTATCTGAGGGGTTAAATGTTCCAGAGTCTTTGGGGTGTATAGAGACCATCCCACCCCCACCCCCCTTCGACCACGTGAATAATTATGAATAATTGATGTGGTTATAATCTTGAATGAAATGGATAAAAGCCAACATAAGAGATGTATTCAGGCCTGTAGGCATTGATCAAACCTTACCTTAGAGGGGTTAAAGTATTTGTACACAAGTCCCTCACATTGTGTAGGCAGGTAGATATCTATGTCTTCAACATTTTAACATATGTAACAGAACTGTTTTTATTTCATGGTTACCTTGAGAAGGTGTCTAGTTTTGCCTTCTCACAAGTGCTCTTTTAATCCTCTCTCTCCCATCTCCCTCACTCTCTCCTCCCTCGGTAGAGTGTGACTATGCGCTGGGTCACTTTCTGTCTCTATACAACTATCAGTGTCACTGCCCTGCTGGTTGTGGTTGTCATGGTGACTCAAACTGACCCTGGCTAATTAGATATCGTGGAACTATAGTCACAGGAAGTAGTGTGTGTGTGTGTGTGTGTGTGTGTGTGTATTGTTGGCAGGTGTGCAGGTGTAATGATGTAATGATGTAGGCACACAAACTTGTGTGACATGCAAGAGAAATAATTTGCTGCAATGCAGCAGATTTGTGGGCATGTTGCTATGGGGGTAGGGGGCATGTTGTTATGGGGCAGTGTGGTCTAGCGGGTGTAGGTGTGGGCATGTTGCTGTGGGGGTAGGGGGCATGTTACTATGGGGGTGTACCTAATAATTGCCTGAAAAGGAGCAGCAAGTTGGAAAATACCAATTACTTAGTATCCTGGCATACACAAAAGTGTTACAATTACTTAGTATCCCGGCATACACAAAGGTGTTACAATTACTTAGTATCCCGGCATACACAAAGGTGTTACAATTACTTAGTATCCCGGCATACACAAAGGTGTTACGATTACTTAGTATCCCGGCATACACAAAGGTGTTACGATTACTTAGTATCCCGGCATACACAAAGGTGTTACGATTACTTAGTATCCTGGCATACACAAAGGTGTTATGTACAATTGTACCAGTACATACAGGGTACTGCATAATATACACAAACAGAGCAGTCACAGAGCACACAGCCTATTTTACTGCTATCATGGCCGCCACATACGCCAAGGGAGGTAGCATCACTACCAGGAGGAATAGTAGACCCATCCATCGCACAAGGGAACTCTGCATGAGGACAGACACACAACGTGACTATACAGCAGGCCTCTCCTCCTGCACACACCCACCTGCATCAGGCCCCTCCCCCTGCACACACACACCTGCATCAGGCCCTTCTTGTGTGTGGTGTCTGGCCTGTCCTCTACGATGTCCGCTTCCTCCTCCCCAATGAAGGGCTTTTCTTCCTCTCTTTTTACATCTTGTTTCGGCAAGTATAAGAATGAGTGGGCGTACCCTGTTATGAAATGGACTCAGCACATCAAACAGCTGGATGGGGACCAGTACCTGTTTTGTCTGTCTTGACAACAATGACAAGTACTAACAGAAGAGTGGCTATGAACGTCACAACAGCTAGAAGTGGCCACAAGATGACATGCTCTCCTGGCACTTTGCTGAAGTTGTCTTCAAACAGAGAGGCTCCAATGCCTGTGTTCACCACTGCATAAGGCAATGTTGATAACTCCTCCCCTTCCACTCCCCCTCCCCTTCCCTTCCACTGCCCTCCCTTTCCACTCCCTCCTCCCTTCCACTCCTCCTCCCCCTTCCACTCCCTCCTCCCTTCCACTCCCTCCTCCCCTTCCACTCCCTCCTATCCCACACAATGCTCCACATACATGCCAATAATAGAACTAGTAGTCCAATAGAAGTGCCATGAAGAAGGTTGAATATCCATCGTCTGTGGGCCAGAGGACTTATTAACTCTACATATACTTACCAAGGACATTCCATGATACCATGGTGATTGTTAGCACAACAATGTTTCTACTGTAAGTTTAACATGACAACGGCTCTCTAGTGCAATGGTTATAACTTAACTAGGCAAATAATGAAAGAACCACACCCACATATCTTTAATGACTCATTAAGCTGTTGTTACTGATGACAACAGAACAGCTAGATCAGTGGCCAGAGATGTGATACTTTCTTAATAAGAGCCTACCCCCCACCTCTAATGTTGAGAACAAAAAAAAATCAGTTATTATAATGATTAATAAATGCTACTTAACTGGCATGTATGCTGCAGTGAAACAAATATCCACATACCTGGGAGTCCCTGGTGCACATCTGAATAGGGCCATTATGGGCTGATGGAAGGAACAAGGCATGCTCTACTGGTTATTAAAGGACATTTATTAATGGTTATTGCAGGACATACATTAATGATTTGGAGAAGTATCACTGTGCATCCAACCACAAAGTGAGCAATGGCCTTTGGCTAAGGTGGGAAGGGGGAGGAGGAGATAGTAGTGATGACATCATTGTGCATTTCACAATGAATGGGTGCCCATTCCATACTCTGTTGCAAAGATCAATGAGGCCTGGGGTGGAGGCATCTTTGTTGGCTATGAATACCAGAATGAAGGCACCACAGCTGATGAATACCGATGACATCATCAGACAGCGATGGATCTGCATGGGGACAGTCTTACATGTTTGACACAAATACCATCTACCTCGGCTCACCTGAAACCACCTCCCATTGGGCAGGACTGGCTTCATCCAAGCCGCAAAGAAGATGCCAATGACAGCTAGCACAGGCCAGGCCACCACCATGAGGACACCGTGCACCCTTGTCAGAGTCACACGTAGGGAGGAGGAGGAGGAGGGGACGCTTGCATTGGTGGAGGCGGGGTTCACTGTGGACTTGCTAATTAAAGGGGTTTGACTCCCATGGTATGTTAAGGTGACGTTCCCTGCAACAATGGCTGGGCACCAAAGCATGCAGGCAGAAGAGGTTATTAAACTTCTGCAATGGTTTATAACTAATACCAGCAGAGTTATCCACAGCTGCAAACTGTTCATAGTAGTCTCCATTGAGGTCCTTGTCCTGTGGATCTCCTGTGTTGATGGCCCGACTGAAACTGAAAGGATATATGTAGTAAACAGCTGACATGTTTGCATGTCTACCAAAGACATGCCCCTCTACTGTGGACACACCCCTCTACTGTGGACACACCCCTCTGCTGTGGACACACCCCTCTGCTGTGGACACACCCCTCTACTGTGGACACACCGGACACACCCCTCTACTGTAGACACACCCCTCTACTGTGGACACACCCCTCTACTGTGAACACACCCCTCTACTGTGGACACACCCCTCTACTGTGGACACACCCCTCTACTGTGGACACACCCCTCTACTGAGGACACACCCCTCTACATATGCTTACGTGCAGCTAATTATTCCACTTGTAGTCCCTGTACTGTGAGGGCACACACTCTGGTGGGAGAGGAGAGGGAGAGGGAGGGATTAAATCTTTGGTTTGAAGTAGCATAATCACCTGTATGGAATCACGAATGTTACTGTAGTCAGAGTTATAGGTATCCATGACTACCACTTGGCTGGTGTCAGGGTTCACAGCACAGGCCAACACATCTGCATCAGGCTGACAGAGAGACATGAGGAATGTTATGGTTCAGGTGGGACCAAAGGGGTCTACCATTTCTTGCTTGGGAGAGAAGCCAACAGCTATCCAGCCCTGTGCCTTCCCCACCATCATGAAGTCAAGGAACTGGGGGTCTTCATCGTTGGTCCTTATCCCCAAATAGTAGTCACAGTTTGAGGGATCACAGCCTGCTGGGATGGTGGTCACCAATCGGTACTGGGCCTCTGGGGACTGAGGGGAGGAGGGGAGGGGGAGAGGAAAGAGAGGAGGGGAGGGGGAAGAGAGGGTTACAATATGCAAAGAGAGCAAGATTGGAGCATAGGGAAAAGGTGATGAATGGGGAAGAGGGAAGGGAGGGGAGTAACCTGGCCCAGCCATGACATTACTGGTATGCTTACAGGTCCTGATGGGCAGCTAACAGAGGGATGGTGGAAGGCTCCATCCAAGAGGAGAGGGGTGGTGTCTTTAGCTGGGTTGACCATGTCCTTACTGATGGAGGGAGTCTGGTGCTTGTGTTTGGAGAGGGACACATCGCCACCACTTATGACTATGGAGGCCAAGGGGTTAAACACACATTCCTGCTGCTCAAACATGGTGCATACTTGCAGAGTTATCCACAGCTGCAAACTGTTCATAGTAGTCTCCATTGAGGTCCTTGTCCTGTGGATCTCCTGTGTTGATGGCCCGACTGAAACTGAAAAGGATATATGTAGTAAACAGCTGACATGTTGGGTGTACTGGGGACCAGTACTCACACACAGCTGATCCTTCCACCAGTGAACTTTGCTGAGTGAGGACAGACATTCTGGAGTGGAAAAGTAGTGAGCAATAATTAGAGTACAATGTAGGGAAAGACATGTATAAAGTTAGAACTACATAACTAGCCCACATTTTGGACCACCTGCCTCAACTGTTAAAATTTTAATACATAATATTCCATTATTGTCTGATCAATTATCTTATGATTTGATGGCATGATATTCATATTTCCAATGGAGAAAAAATTATATCCAATTACCTGAATGGTGTCCCTTATGTTGTTGTGATCATCAGGAACATTGTAGGTATCCATGACTACCACTTGGCTGGTGTCAGGGTTCACAGCACAGGCCAACACATCTGCATCAGGCTGACAGAGAGACATGAGGAATGTTATGGTTCAGGTGGGACCAAAGGGGTCTACCATTTCTTGCTTGGGAGAGAAGCCAACAGCTATCCAGCCCTGTGCCTTTCCCACCATCATGAAGTCAAGGAACTGGGGGTCTTCATCGTTGGTCCTTATCCCCAAATAGTAGTCACAGTTTGAGGGATCACAGCCTGCTGGGATGGTGGTCACCAATCGGTACTGGGCCTCTGGGGACTGAGGGGAGGAGGGGAGGGGGAGAGGAAAGAGAGGAGGGGAGGGGGAAGAGAGGGTTACAATATGCAAAGAGAGCAAGATTGGAGCATAGGGAAAAGGTGATGAATGGGGAAGAGGGAAGGGAGGGGAGTAACCTGGCCCAGCCATGACATTACTGGTATGCTTACAGGTCCTGATGGGCAGCTAACAGAGGGATGGTGGAAGGCTCCATCCAAGAGGAGAGGGGTGGTGTCTTTAGCTGGGTTGACCATGTCCTTACTGATGGAGGGAGTCTGGTGCTTGTGTTTGGAGAGGGACACATCGCCACCACTTATGGCTATGGAGGCCAAGGGGTTAAACACACATTCCTGCTGCTCAAACATGGTGCATACTTGCAGAGTTATCCACAGCTGCAAACTGTTCATAGTAGTCTCCATTGAGGTCCTTGTCCTGTGGATCTCCTGTGTTGATGGCCCGACTGAAACTGAAAAGGATATGTGTAGTAAACAGCTGACTTGTTGGGTGTACCGGAGACCAGTACTCACACACAGCTGATCCTTCCACCAGTGAAGTTTGCTGAGTGAGGACAGACATTCTGGGGGGAGGAGGTGGTGGGCACTACTTAGAGTGGTAGAATAACCATATTGTGCCATCTGTCACCAATAAGACATTTACATGTCAACCACTCATCTATGGGGCAGCACCGGTTAAGGTAGTGCTTCTATTAATAAGGTTAAGGTAGTGCTTCTATTAATAAGGTTAAGGTAGTGCTTCTATTAATAAGGTTAAAGTAGTGCTTCTATTAATAAGGTTAAGGTAGTGCTTCTATTAATAAGGTTAAGGTAGTGCTTCTATTAATGAGGTTAAGGTAGTGCTTCTCTTAATAGGGTTAAGGTAGTGCTCCTATTAATGAGGTTAAGGTAGTGCTTCTATTAATAAATGTAAAGTAGTGCTTCTATTAATAAACTGCTCTAGCATAGTAACATGACCAATTCAGGAAGCTAGTATTCTAGACACTAGATATATTGTGTGATTTATTTTACCACAAGACAACATGATCTATTCAATGAGGACACTCTACACTTATCAGACCAGTGTCATTTTACTTTTTGGCTGGCTAGATAGTGGTACCATACATACATGTGTAACAATGTAGTACTGTGCGCCTGCGCACGGAAATGCCCGCGTAATAATATTCATTAGGAACAGCTGCGGGGTTGTTTTAGCTACGGAGTACGGCAATGTTGTAAGTGCATTTGTTGTGAAGTTACTATTAAAGTTGCCCGTTGACCCACGTAACAAATTGGTGTCAGAAGTGGGATAGTCATACGATATGGCTGAGAAAGTGAACATTCCACTTCCGGATATTGCTTGTGAGGATTTCGAATCATCATGGATTCGTTTTGAGTTGGTTGCGGCTGCCAAAGAATGGAGTCAGGAAAAACAGGCACTAATCTTGCCGACGCTGCTGAGGGGCAAGCTAGTTGAGTGCTATATAGAGCTTGAAGCTGATACGAAGAAGGCGGTGAAATGCGTAAAGGAAGAGCTGGTGAAGAGGCTAAGATTGTGTCGCGAGCCACTAGAGGCCGGGAAGCTATTCATGGCACGCTCACAACTTGAAAAGGAGAGAGTCGCTGAATTCGCAATGCAGTTGAAGAAATTGTTCAAACAAGCGTATCCTGAAGATCTTGCGGAGAGATTTGTTCAATGTCTCCACATACTGAGGTACCGTCGGCTCTCCCCCCTCTCCGTATTCCTGAACATTCAATTGACCGACGGCAATGTCAATTGGTAGAAGTGGAGAGCGTCCAAAGTTGACTCGAAATGGAGAGTAACCACTAGACTCATGGAAAGCCGTCCTATACGCGAACAGTGCCTTTGGGATATGACAATCCCACTTCTGACACCAATTTGTTACGTGGGTCAACGGGCAACTTTAATAGTAACTTCACAACAAATGCACTTACAACATTGCCGTACTCCGTAGCTAAAACAACCCCGCAGCTGTTCCTAATGAATATTATTACGCGGGCATTTCCGTGCGCAGGCGCACAGTACTACATTGTTACATTGTTGTAGGGGTAATGCAACCTCAGTTCAACAGACAGGCATAGTTTTGGTCCTTGACCTAGTTTTGTTACTATGATTGCTTACATGTACATGTACTGTACGTTCAGAATGAAATGTGTTGTAAAAAAAACATTTTATTAAGATGCCGGCCAGCTATTCGGTAATGTACATGTTGCGGGGTTAGCGAGTCTTGGAATAAGATCATGTAATGTACTTAGTAATTGGTCACTGCCTGGGAGAAATCCCGGCTGAGGTATAGTGTATCAGTGGCTTGGGGCCCCTCACCATCTCCTCCCCATGACCAAGATCACACAAAGTGATGTGGTGACTGACATTTACAATAAAACTGGTTCCTTCTATGCTGTATTTGCTCTGCATAGCGAAATTACTGAAGTCCCCATGGCAGCACTAACACCATCTACCATGATACTAATTTCCGATCTGGCTTCTGTTGAATTGGTAGTGACACTCAACATATTCATACTGCTCATGCCCTATACCAGTGGTTGCATTGGTCCAATAACCAGCAGTGTAGGGGGTGACTGTTTTATATTTTTGACTCATTTGTTAAAAATTTAATAAATATTGTTCTACGTACTTTCCTGCGATGGCTACAGTTATTATCATTTTTCCCCATCCTGCTTTCTGCGACTAAGGGTTCTCAGACCATCTTTTTAAACATTCTCTATAGGTAATAGCAGTGAATAATTTAACCGGATTCGCATCGCATTTTGCGATACAGTTTTTATAAAGTGCGAAACAACTTCAAAACATAGTCGCAGAAAACTGCGATGCAATCTATCCGCGTTTGCAGGCACGTTGCTCAGTGTAAATGCTACGCGAAAAGAGTGTATTAATTTATGGTAAAAAAGAATTTCAATCAGAAAGCTGGCGCCACGTTGCATCAGCCACACTCACGTGACATCAATCGCGACAATTAATTTTTTTTTTTTTAATATTTTTTTTTTTAAAGTAATAATTATAATTATAATTATATATATAATTGTTGTACAATACAGATAAACAAGCACATAACGTTACATTACCTACCACCTAGACTAAATAATATATCAGTAGCCTGTGTCTGAGATGGCCCTTGAAAAAAGAGCCCTCACATTTGCCCTAACAAGGGTCATGCTCAACCTCTGATATAGGGCTGTGACAGATGCAGACTTTGAGCAGTTCTGACGTGTGGCCAAGCGAGAGGCTAGCTGTGATATTGCCCACTTTGCTTCAGTGCCCCAACACCCATAGGTCTCCACAGCTATTGGGATGCATACCCAACCCAGTTCTACACATTTGGAATCATTGGCCTTATGCTTCCTCTCCTCTGCTGCAAAGGCTGCAGACCCTGCTGTCACACTCGCTTCAGGTAAATTACTTGAGGTTAGCGGTGATGTGACAGTAAAGTCAAATGCAGCAGGCTTTCCCATCATCCAGTTTGCTGCCAGGACATCAGCTGGTCGCGTGTGGCGCTCCTCAGATGTAAAGCCATACCCAACCTCCACCTGAGCACTTATGCAGGCTCTCCTACATGACTCTGCAAATACATCCCGGAGCCTGTTGTGACGAATGACCACATCGCCCCCATGCTTGCATGTCAAAGCATGATGGCCTAAAGGGTCCAAAGAATGGGCTGGACAGTGAGGACATGTGGCACCCTGAGAGCCTGAGATACTAACACCAAGCCACCATTGTATGGCTGCTTGGAACTCAGAAGGCTCCAACTGCAGATTGAGACCAGGAGAAGGAGCTGTGGAAAGCCATGCAGCAGCATGGGGAGATGAAACTGATAAAAGGCGAGCTCTGTCAGGCAATGATGATTTTGAAAAAAGCTGTGCAAACAGGCTGTCTTCCAATTTGTTCGAAAGCACCTATATTATAATTATAATTATATATTATTTTATCTATGAATAAAAACGAGATAAACCTTAATTAAGACACTAGGAGTCAAAAAACTGTGGAAGACCTAGCTAATATGGCCCTTGCATTGGCTCTCACAAGGACGATGCTGAGCCTTCCGTACAGAGCCGATGCAGCCGAAGACTTGGAACGAGCCGTGCGAGTAGCGATACGTGCAGCAAGTCTGTCAAGACACTTAATGGCTTCGTCTCCCCAACACCCGTACGTCTCCACGGCTAAAGGGATGCAGACCCAGCCCAAACGGTTGCATTTTGCATCGTTGGTGGCATGTTTGCGGGCTTCAGCAGCCGACGCAGCCGTCACACTCGCTTCATTTAAAGTAGTGGGATTTAGCGGTGATGTGACGGTGAAATCCAATGCTGCCGGTTTGCCGAACTCCCAGTTCTGGACCAGGATGTCTGCTGGGCGAGTTTGCCTACCCTCTTCGTCTAGGCTACTGCCTGCTTCAAGTTGACCCCCGATACATGCCAGCTTGCAAGATTCCCAAAATGTGTCGCGCAGAGCATTGTGCCTTACAATTAGATCCCCACCACTTTTACACGTGAGAGCGTGATGACCCAGGGGATCTAAGGCATGTGAAGGACAGAGGGAACAACGGGCGTTTTGGGAGGTGTCCAATCCTAGCCACCATTTAAGAGCCACCTGGAATTCAGGCGGCTCCAGGTGCAAGTTGAGCTGGGGTGTGGGCATGACTGAGAGCCAAGCTGAAGCATGGGGGGATGACACAGAGAGGAGACGGGCATGCTGTGCCGGTGATGACGCCAGGTCAAACAACATCCTCAGCTGCTGGTCCTCTAAATTTTTAATTTATTTATTTTTTCATAGATATACAGGATAAATGGACATGACAAATACACTGATATATAAACATATACTACTAGACTACACACAATGTACACAAAATGTTAATAATAATAATAATAAGATCAAGTAATTACATTGCAAGGATACATGATGTATGCTAATGTGTACTAAAGGGGGCAGTCACGATTAACGATTGCGTACGCGTACGAATGACATGGGCGCGCAGCGTACACAGCCGGCTTCGGGAAGTGGGGTGTCGAATTTTATATTAATAGGCGATGTATTGCTAAATTAATTATCAAGTTACCAAATCATTACTAATTAAAATGTACGTTTACGCGCACATGTACGCGGTACGTACTGCACATGAATATGCCAGAACGCGGGTGGACAAAATCTAAAACTTTTAAATGTGATGGTGACCTCGTTTTGCATAGAGAGGGGAGGGGGGGGGGGGGGGAAAGTGGTCGTTCGACTCGTACGCCTGAAAGCGAAAATGTAAGCATGCGACATGCGTGTCCGTGGGATAGCTATGCTTTGTGTTCAAATGACGAAACATCACACATCTCGGCGGGAACAAATTCCGATGCAACTAAACCAGGTTGCTAATCAATTTCGATTTTGGGGAGCAAAATTGCTATGAAATAAATTATTCCCTGATAATAGTGCTAAAAATAGGACTATTGCATTTTCACCCTAGGATTGAGTAAAAAGTAAGGAAACAAGGGATTATGCAATGACGAATTCATAACTACTGCAGACCTAACATTTAACCTATTGTTTGTTGAGCTTGCTAAATGTAATACTTTGTGCATAGCTTCCATAGTGAAGTGTTTCCTCACTTCTTACTCCATTGTATCTACAAATCCTACATTAATTTTTATATCTTGTTAATCATGTTGTTTATCCAATTACCTGAATAGTATCCCTTATGTTGTTGTGATCATCAGGAACATTGTAGGTATCCATGACTACCACTTGGCTGGTGTCAGGGTTCACAGCACAGGCCAACACATCTGCATCAGGCTGACAGAGAGACATGAGGAATGTTATGGTACAGGTGGGACCAAAGGGGTCTACCATTTCTTGTTTGGGAGAGAAGCCAACAGCTATCCAGCCCTGTGCCTTCCCCACCATCATGAAGTCAAGGAACTGGGGGTCTTCATCGTTGGTCCTTATCCCCAAATAGTAGTCACAGTTTGAGGGATCACAGCCTGCTGGGATGGTGGTCACCAATCGGTACTGGGCCTCTGGGGACTGAGGGGAGAGGAGGGGAGGGGGAGAGGAAAGAGAGGAGGGGAGGGGGAGAAGAGGAATGTGAGGAGGGGAGGGGGAAGAGGAATGAGAGGAGGGGAGGGGGAAGAGAGGGTTACAATATGCAAAGGCAGCAAGATTGGAGCACAGGGAAAGGGTGATGAATGGGGAAGAGGGAAGGGAGGGGAGTAGCCTGGCCTAGCCATGACATCATTGGTATGCTTACAGGTCCTGAAGGGCAGCTAACAGAGGGATGGTGGAAGGCTGCATCCAAGAGGAGAGGGGTGGTGTCTTTAGCTGGGTTGACCATGTCCTTACTGATGGAGGGAGTCTGGTGCTTGTGTTTGGAGAGGGACACATTGCCACCACTTATGGCTATGGAGGTCAAGGGGTTAAACACACATTCCTGCTGCTCAAACATGGTGCATACTTGCAGAGTTATCCACAGCTGCAAACTGTTCATAGTAGTCTCCATTGAGGTCCTTGTCCTGTGGATCTCCTGTGTTGATGGCCCGACTGAAACTGAAAAGGATATATGTAGTAAACAGCTGACATGTTGGGTGTACTGGGGACCAGTACTCACACACAGCTGATCCTTCCACCAGTGAACTTTGCTGAGTGAGGACAGACATTCTGGAGTGGAAAAGTAGTGAGCACTAATTAGAGTAGGGGAAAAGCTGAATTACATTATATATTTCAGGTCACCCACTCACATCTATGGGGCACAAGGTATCATTACTGTAGCAACAAGGAAGGAAGTGTAAGGGTAGTGCTTCCATTAATAAGTGTAGGTTAATGCTTTCATTAGCAAGTGTAAAATCGTTTTTCTATTAATAAATTACTAGATCAAGCATAAAACATGAACACTGCAGGAAGATATGTAAAGTTGCATAAAACGATATCTGCAAACATGATCCATTTCTAGACTGTGATACTACAATATTTGTTATCACAAAGCCATGCTAGTTATGGCCATAAAGCAGCCCCAGTTCAAGGGTGCATACCAGATAACCATCCAGACAGGAATAGTTTTGGTCCTTGACCTAGTTTTGTTACTATGATTGCTTACATGTACATGTACTGTACGTTCAGAATTTAATACCTATGATTGCTTAAATGTACATGTACTGTACGTTCAGAATTTAATACCTATGATTGCTTACATGTACATGTACTGTACGTTCAGAATTTAATACCTATGATTGCTTAAATGTACTTTTATGTTCAGAATTTATTGTAGAGAGTGTAACCAAACAACTGATTCTTTAATTTTAATTTCACCTCCATTGAACATTAGCAAATAAACTCAGACAGTGATCTTTAAGCCCTCTATAACAAAATGAATTTATGACCACAAATGCAAAAAACAAAGTGGAAGACACCATCCCCCAACTTTGAAGAGCTCATTGAGAGCATCACAAATATGCTATTCTTTTTAAAGGGGGGTCTAGGAAAAAAAGTTATGAGGTATCAAAGTTAGGGGGGGAGGGGGTCTTCGCCAAAAAGGAATTTTTTGAAAAAAATTCATCACTTTTCTTTATTTATTTATTTTGCACTTTAGCTCGCACTACAGCAACATAATGATGTAATCATATTGTTTGTAGTGTTCATGGGTGTCCAATACGTGCAAAGATAGGGCTTAACCATGGATATTAAATTTGATGGATAGGAAACAACTCCGTAATATACGAATTCGGGCAAACCATCCGCGTTACGGTTGTATGCAACTACCCTACACTTGGGACCCTATACTGGGAATGCACAAAACACACACACCCAATCCCAGTGCACGAAGGTCTGGGATTGTGCTTAGTGGTTACTAAACTCACCGGCGTGCTTTGGTTCGTGAGATGTCGTTACTCAACGCTTAAGGAGCTTCGAAGCTTTAACGGACGTAAAACGTATGTTTAAAAGTTCAATTTGGGGTATCCCAGTACCGAAAGAAACATTCTATCTCAGGTGCAAACAACCCACCAGGTTTAAAACTTCAGTCACTAGATCTCGTTACTCTAAGCACGGCTGTTTGCGGCTGGAAACCTAGTTTATAAATAAAATATTACGGTATTAGTTTACATCCTCTTAGCAACCAGCCTAGCAACCTAGTATGCATCGAAAAGCTCGATGTGTCTGGTATCGGGTGGCAGTGTATAAGGTTTGGCAAATAGCATGATGTGGGGCAGTCTTAGATGGATTTCGTGTCCCAAACACGCAACTTCAGTTTTTGGTTCCTGTCTACGGCGCACGTATTAGTTGCGTTACGTTTACAACGAGCGATTAGAGTGGTGTGCATAAAAGGTCACTTTTTCAGCTTCCTGCAGTTTTCCCAGCGATTCTGCCTACATATTCGCGTTCCTGTGTCATTATTCAACACGTACAAAGTAACCAGGTATAATGAATGTTTTTTTCTCGTATTCTATAATATGGCAAAAAATGTTGACTTTCGCGTAGTTTGATCTGAGCGTAGCCGTTTGCTTGTACCATATAGTCACATAATGGAGGAACATGCAGACCTTTTAGCAAGGCTATGCAGTATTTGTGCTGTCACAGAGGCTGCATATTACATTAGGCATTGATGGAAGTAGAAACCACTTATTGAATGTTAAAAATAAGGCTACTGGCTCATACAAGGCTCATACTGGCTTATGTACCAGGCTCATACTGGCTCACACTAAGGCTACTGGCTCATACTGCATGATACTAAGGATACTGGCTCATGGCTCATACTAAGAATATTTGCTCATACGAAAATGGGATACTGGTCATGTGTTCATACCAAGGCTACTGGCTCCCACTAAAGCAACTGCCTCATACAAAGGTACTAGCTCATACCCACACACACACACACACGCACTCACACACACACACACACACACACACACACACAACATATACTTATTGACCAGCACACACACACACAAATATGCAAAAACACACACATACACACATACACATTCAAATTGCTTGACAGCTCATGGCTCATACTAAGAATATTTGCTGATACTAATACTAAGGCTGCTTGCTCATATTGAGACTACTGACTCATAACACCCACACACACAGAAAAACATATTCACTGGCGCGCACATCACCTTCATCCTTTCACACATCACCCTCACCATCCACACATCACCCTCATCCTCCCACACATCACCCTCACACCTCCACACATCACCCTCACCCTCCAAACATCACCCTCACCCTTCCACACTTCACCCTCACCCTCCACACATCACCTTCACCCTCCACACATCACCCTCACCCTCCACACATCACCCTCATCCTTCCGCACATCACCCTCACCCTCCACACATCACCCTCACCCTCCACACATCACCCTCACCCTCCACACATCACCCTCACCCTTCCACACTTCACCCTCACCCTCCACACATCACCCTCACCCTCCACACATCACCCTCACCCTCCACACATCACCCTCACCCTCCACACATCACCCTCACCCTCCACACATCACCCTCACCCTCCACACATCACCCTCACCCTCCACACATCACCCTCACCCTCCACACATCACCCTCACCCTCCACACATCACCCTCACCCTCCACACATCACCCTCACCCTCCACACATCACCCTCACCCTCCACACATCACCCTCACCCTCCACATATCACCCTCACCCTTCCACACATCACCCTCACCCTCCACACATCACCCTACCCCTCTATACATTACCCTCATCCTTCCACATACACCCTCACCCTTCCACACATCACCCTCATCCTTCCATACCTCCCCCTCCCCCTCCACACATCACCCCCTCTACATATCACCCTCACCCTGTCCACACATCACTCTCATCCTTCAATATGGTTACTGATGTTAAAATTAATGCACTAGCCCGAAAAGGTATGTTTTAAAAATCTTTTTCTACTGAAATGATATTAATACTGGCTTCACCTTATTTAAGAGATGGTGTATTGGCTTTGGCTTTTTAGCTATGGAGCAGGGTATTGAAACTTTCAGGGTATTTGGGTATTAACCCATACTTCATTACCCTTGTTTGCACATATGACTCCATAAAGCACCAATTAGTGTAACTTCTAGGCCTGAAGTAAAAACCTACAGCTAGAAACATAAGCAGTTGTAACGTCAACCGTTTATTTATACATTACTCATTTCTTTGTAGGCCCTACTGGTATATTATAATAATTGTATTTCAGCTGGGAGGATACCTGAACGAACCTATATAGTAATGTACACCTTTATGTGCGATATGTTACATTTTATGATTTTTAAAATAATAATAATAATGAGTATTTCATGACTTTTAGGTGGCTGCATTGGATTTGTAATATACGGATTAAAAAAAGGATTCATAACAGTTGCTATGCATAATCTGGTAGACCATTTGGCAAGCCTTTTATTTTCTTTAATCATTTGCTTAGGAAAACTGCAGGAGTATCAATATAATTGAAATACATTTCGCGCTTTAAGGTCCAACAACGCGTGAATTAGTAGAAATTTAAAATCAATAAAAGCATTAAATCAGAGCCAGAGGACTGCTCCATACACCTTATAAGTTTCGAGACGTGGCTACACTCCCATGTGCTGGTAATACATTTGGAAGTGACGGGCATCCATGGTATCTAAGGAGGTTGCTAGGGGAAAATTTTACGCGGCGCGCGCGTACTAAGTTTCCACCGATTCAATGCAATAAAACAGCCGTGTAAGAGGACCACTTCACCGTAACGCGGATAGATTATTGAAACAATTAGATTACGGAGTTGTTTCCGATCCATCTAATTTAATATCCATGGCTTAACTGCCTATCTAGTGCGATTGTAAGCTATTTCATCAGATTATCACGTGACTGAGACACGATTTGTGGGCGTTGCCTTCATATACCGCTGTGAGCGATGACATCAATTCACTACCCAGTAGTGCAACAATCGAAGCGTCGCAAAGCAATAGATAAACGCTAGTAAGCCACGGATACACATGGTACTATTAAAAGTGACATGCATGAGCTCACGTCACTACTAGAGTACGGATCATCGTTACGTACATTTGGGTCTGGGTACGAGACCAGAGTACTTCTTCAAAATCTTGTTGGAGTACCGCAAGCCTTAATTGATGGGCAGGGATGTAATATTCGATAGGCCTACAGCCTGTTCATTACGTCATGGCACGAGAGACTGAGTATCGCGATATTCTAAGGTACAAGCGAAACAGCGTCTCCAGCTGCAAGCGACAAAGTACAACATCTACAGCAACGAAGCCTACTTGCAATTTGTAATCTTATTTTCATCGTAGGTGTGGTCAATCGTCAATTACGTAATGATTTTAAGGGGCGTGGTCGAAAATGGGCGTGGTCGAAGGCGGAGAATTTTTAGGATGGTGTCTATAACTTTTTTTTTGCCCCCCCCCCCCCCCCCCCCCCCCCTCGTCGAACACCAAGTATTTTTTGTGGACACCAAGTAGAGATGAACAATTACCTGAATGGTATCCCTTATGTTGTTGTGATCATCAGGAACATTGTAGGTATCCATGACTACCACTTGGCTGGTGTCAGGGTTCACAGCACAGGCCAACACATCTGCATCAGGCTGACAGAGAGACATGAGGAATGTTATGGTTCAGGTGGGACCAAAGGGGTCTACCATTTCTTGTTTGAGAGAGAAGCCAACAGCTATCCAGCCCTGTGCCTTCCCCACCATCATGAAGTCAAGGAACTGGGGGTCTTCATCGTTGGTCCTTATCCCCAAATAGTAGTCGCAGTTTGAGGGATCACAGCCTGCTGGGATGGTGGTCACCAATCGGTACTGGGCCTCTGGGGACTGAGGGGAGAGGAAAGAGAGGAGGGAGGGGGAGAAGTGGAATGAGAGGAGGGAGGGGGAGAGGAAAGAGAGGAGGGCGGGGGAGAAGTGGAATGAGAGGAGGGAGGGGGAGAGGAAAGAGAGGAGGGTGGGGGAGAAGTGGAATGAGAGGAGGAGAGGGGGAGAAGAGGAACAAGAGGAGGGGAGGGGGAGAAGAAGAACGAGAGGAGGGAGGGGGAGAAGAGGAACGAGAGGAGGGAGGGGGAGAAGAGGAACGAGAGGGGAGGGGGAGGAGAGGAATGAGAGAGGGGAGGGGGAGAAGAGGAATGGGAGGAGGGGAGGGGGAAGAGAGGGTTACAATATGGGAAGGGAGCAAGATTGGAGCACAGGAAAAGGGTGATGAATGGGGAAGAGGGAAGGGAGGGGAGTAGCCTGGCCCAGCCATGACATCATTGGTATGCTTACAGGTCCTGATGGGCAGCTAACAGAGGGATGGAGGAAGGCTCCATCCAAGAGGAGAGGGGTGGTGTCTTTAGCTGGATTGACCATGTCCTTACTGATGGAGGGAGTCTGGTGCTTGTGTTTGGAGAGGGACACATTGCCACCACTTATGGCTATGGAAGTCAAGGGGTTAAACACACATTCCTGCTGCTCAAACATGGTGCATACTTGCAGAGTTATCCACAGCTGCAAACTGTTCATAGTAGTCTCCATTGAGGTCCTTGTCCTGTGGATCTCCTGTGTTGATGGCCCGACTGAAACTGAAAAGGATATATGTAGTAAACAGCTGACATGTTGGGTGTACTGGGGACCAGTACTCACACACAGCTGATCCTTCCACCAGTGAACTTTGCTGAGTGAGGACAGACATTCTGGAGTGGAAAAGTAGTGAGCACTAATTAGAGTAGGGGAAAAGCTGAATTAAATTATATATTTCAGGTCACCCACTCACATCTATGGGGCACAAGGTATCATTACTGTAGCAACAAGGAAGGAAGTGTAAGGGCAGTGCTTCCATTAATAAGTGTAGGTTAATGCTTTCATTAACAAGTGTAAAATTGTGTTTCTATTAATAAATTACTAGATCAAGCATAAAACATGAACACTAGGAAGATATGTAAAGTTGCATAAAACGATATCTGCAAACATGATCCATTTCTAGACTGTGATACTACAGTATTTGTCATCACAAAGCCATGCTAGTTATGGCCATAAAGCAGCCCCAGTTCAAGGGTGCATACCAGATAACCATCCAGACAGGAATAGTTTTGGTCCTTGACCTAGTTTTGTTACTATGATTGCTTACATGTACATGTACTGTACGTTCAGAATTTAATACCTATGATTGCTTACATGTACATGTACTGTACGTTCAGAATTTAATACCTATGATTGCTTACATGTACTTTTATGTTCAGAACTTATTGTAGGGAGTGTAACCAAACAACTGATTTTTTAATTTTAATTTCACCTCCATTGAACATTAGCAAATAAACTCAGACAGTGATCTTTAAGCCCTCTATAACAAAATGAATTCATGACCACAAATTCATAACCGGGGGGGGGGGGGGGGGGGGGCAAAAAACAAAGTGGAAGACACCATCCCCCAACTTTGAAGAGCTTATTGAGAGCATCACTTATTTTTTTCAGGAGGGTCTAGGAAAAAAAGTTATGAGGTATCAAAGTTAGGGGGGGAGGGGTCTTCGCCAAAAAGGAATTTTTTGAAAAAAATTCATCACTTTTCTTTATTTATTTTTTTGCACTTTAGCTCGCACTACAGCAACATAATGATGTAATCATATTGTTTGTAGTGTTCATGGGTGTCCAATACGTGCAAAGATAGGGCTTAACCATGGATATTAAATTTGATGGATAGGAAACAACTCCGTAATATACGAATACGGGCAAACCATCCGCGTTACGGTTGTATGCAACTACCCTACACTTGGGACCCTATACTGGGAATGCACAAAACACACACACCCAATCCCAGTGCACGAAGGTCTGAGATTGTGCTTAGTGGTTACTAAACTCACCGGCGTGCTTTGGTTCGTGAGATGTCGTTACTCAAAGCTTAAGGAGCTTCGAAGTTTTAACGGACGTAAAACGTATGTTTAAAAGTTCAATTTGGGGTATCCCAGTACCGAAAGAAACATTCTATCTCAGGTGCAAACAACCCACCAGGTTTAAAACTTCAGTCACTAGATCTCGTTACTCTAAGAGGACCACTTCACCGTAACGCGGATAGATTATTGAAACAATAGTATTTTCGTAGATTACGGAGTTGTTTCCTATCCATCTAATTTAATATCCATGGCTTAACTGCCTATCTAGTGCGATTGTAAGCTATTTCATCATGGAAAGCATATTATCACGTGACTGAGACACGATTTGTGGGCATTGCCTTCATATACCGCTGTGAGCGATGACATCAATTCACTACCCAGTAGTGCAACAATCGAAGCGTCGCAAAGCAGTACACATGGTACTATTAAGTGACATGCATGAGCTCACGTCACTACTAGAGTACACGTACATTTGGGTCTGGGTACGAGACGAGAGTAGTCATGAACGATAATGCGTGCCGTTCTTCAAAATCTTGTTGGAGTACCGCAAGCCTTTATTGATGGGCAGGGATGTAATATTCGATAGGCCTACAGCCTGTTCATTACGTCATGGCACGAGAGACTGAGTATCGCGATATTCTAAGGTACAAGTGAAACAGCGTCTTCAGCTGCAAGCGACGAAGTGACAACATCTACAACAGCGATCTGCAACGAAGCCTGCTTGCAATTTGTAATCTTATATTCATTGTAGGTGTGGTCAATCGTCAATTACGTAATGATTTTAAGGGGCGTGGTCGAAGGCGGAGGGGGGGGGGGGGGGGGGGGGGGGTTGACCTGGCCCTTGAATTTTTAGGATGATGTCTATAACTTTTTTTATTTGCCCCCCCCCCCCCCCCCTCCCCCCCCCCCCCCCCTCATCGATCACCAAGTAGAGATGAAATATTACCTGAATGGTATCCCTTATGTTGTTGTGATCATCAGGAACATTGTAGGTATCCATGACTACCACTTGGCTGGTGTCAGGGTTCACAGCACAGGCCAACACATCTGCATCAGGCTGACAGAGAGACATGAGGAATGTTATGGTACAGGTGGGACCAAAGGGGTCTACCATTTCTTGTTTGGGAGAGAAACCAACAGCTATCCAGCCCTGTGCCTTCCCCACCATCATGAAGTCAAGGAACTGGGGGTCTTCATCGTTGGTCCTTATCCCCAAATAGTAGTCACAGTTTGAGGGATCACAGCCTGCTGGGATGGTGGTCACCAATCGGTACTGGGCCCCTGGGGACTAAGGGGAGAGGAAGGGAGGGGGAGAGGAAAGGGAGGAGGGGAGGGGGAGAGGAGGGGAGGGGGAGAGGAAAGAGAGGAGGGGAGGGGGAGAAGAGGAATGAGAGGAGGGAGGGGGAAGAGAGGGTTACAATATGGGAAGGGAGCAAGATCGGAGCACAGGGACAGGGTGATGAATGGGGAAGAGGGAAGGGAGGGGAGTAGCCTGGCCCAGCCATGACATCATTGGTATGCTTACAGGTTCTGATGGGCAGCTAACAGAGGGATGGAGGAAGGCTCCATCCAAGAGGAGAGGGGTGGTGTCTTTAGCTGGGTTGACCATGTCCTTACTGATGGAGGGAGTCTGGTGCTTGTGTTTGGAGAGGGACACATTGCCACCACTTATGGCTATGGAGGTCAAGGGGTTAAACACACATTCAGGCTGCCCAAACATGGTGCATACTTGCAGAGTTATCCACGGCTGCAAACTGTTCATAGTAGTCTCCATTGAGGTCCTTGTCCTGTGGATCTCCTGTGTTGATGGCCCGACTGAAACTGAAAGGGATATATGTAGTAAACAGCTGACATGTTGGGTGTACTGGGGACCAGTACTCACACACAGTTGATCCTTCCACCAGTGAAGTTTGCTGAGTGAGGACAGACATTCTAGAGTGGAAAAGTAGCGAGCACTAATTAGAGTAGGGGAAAGCTGAATTAAATTATATATTTTAGATCACTCACTCACATCTATGGGGCACAAGGTATCATTACTGTAGTAACAAGGAAGTGTAAGGGTAGTGCTTCCATTAATAAGTGTTTCTGTTAATAAATTACTAGATCAAGCATAAACATGAACACTGCAGGAAGATACTAGTATGTAAAATTGCATAAAACGATATCTGCAAACATGATCCATTTCAAGACTGTGATACTACAATCACAAAGCCATGCTAGTTATGGCCATAAAGCAGCCCCAGTTCAAGGGTGCATACTCACAAAGCCATGCCCCCAGTTCAAGGGTGCATACTCACAAAGCCATGCCCCCAGTTCAAGGGGTGCATACTCACAAAGCCATGCCCCCAGTTCAAGGGTGCATACTCCATGCTAGTAAAGCAGCCTAAGTTCAAGGGTGCATACCAGATAACCATCCAGACAAGCATAGTTTTGGTCCTTGACCTAGTTTTGTTACTATGATTGCTTACATGTACATGTACTGTACGTTCAGAATTTAATACCTATGATTGCTTACATGTACATGTACTGTACGTTCAGAATTTAATACCTATGATTGCTTAAATGTACATGTACTGTACGTTCAGAATTTAATACCTATGATTGCTTACATGTACTTTTATCTTCAGAATTTATTGTAGAGAGTGTTACCAAATGACTGATTCTTTAATTTTAATTTCACCTCCATTGAACATTAGCAAATAAACTCTCTTTAAGCCCTCTATAACAAAATGAATTTATGACCACAAATTCATATGTTGAATAAATAACCGAAGACCAAGTATTTTTTTTGTGGACACCAAGTAGAGATGAAATATTACCTGAATGGTATCCCTTATGTTGTTGTGATCATCAGGAACATTGTAGGTATCCATGACTACCACTTGGCTGGTGTCAGGGTTCACAGCACAGGCCAACACATCTGCATCAGGCTGACAGAGAGACATGAGGAATGTTATGGTACAGGTGGGACCAAAGGGGTCTACCATTTCTTGTTTGGGAGAGAAGCCAACAGCTATCCAGCCCTGTGCCTTCCCCACCATCATGAAGTCAAGGAACTGGGGGTCTTCATCGTTGGTCCTTATCCCCAAATAGTAGTCACAGTTTGAGGGATCACAGCCTGCTGGGATGGTGGTCACCAATCGGTACTGGGCCCCTGGGGACTGCACGTACAAATGGTACAATGACACAAAAGTAACATCAAACGGACTGAACAGTGCACTTACTGGACCCGCGGGGCAGCCACGTGGTATCGCACACATGCCTTGATGGACGAAGATTAAAGCAATCGCAGTAGTTATTCTCTCCATGAGCCGCGTACACACAAAAAAAGATCCACCAGTGAAATCTCCCTTTAAAATGCAACTGAGCGGAAATTCGAGCAACGAGCGTCCAAGGTTGTGCCAAGCGTGCGTGTACTGGTTGTGCCAAGCGTACGCCTGCACTGCTTCACGCTACTCGTCTTGCTGCTTAGCTTAGCAGGTGGTAATTAATACTTACAATGGAACTGCCTCCGCAGCTATATCTGCAAAAACTAGACTATAATATAGTGCTGGATATATTCGCAGTACTTATAACATCACATTTTGCAGAGTGTGCATGGTGCCCCGGTGTAGCGCGTATTAAAAGTGCTCGAGTTAGCAAATCCAAACTTACGCCCGAGCCCCGCGGCGGAGAACTGAAATGCAAAATTAATATCTAACAACGCGGGAGGAAGGTACGGTATGGGGGCTCGCGCTTTATTATACGTATATGTCTGATACATCCAGCAAATCATAAAGGATTCTATAGCAGTTACCATTCTGTTACAGTGCTGCCGAGGTAGCCACTTTGCACATCACAGTGTTACTTACGAGTCCACTTTACATTTGCACTTGGCTGGCTTGTTCACAAAATACCAGCTCTGCATGCAATTATCTGTTGATGTCAAATTCACTAATACCTTCGTGGCGTCAATTTATATAGTTAAACAGAGCGGCTTCAAACTACCGAACGGCTTGGAGCAAATATGATTTTTGCGCGTATTTTTCAAATGTTATGGGCGTGGCTAATTAAGCGATCTCCACAGCAACAGCGGAAGACACATGGAAGACCGATGCATGGAAGCAAGTTGCCTGCGCTATGAGGAAGGAGAGCACTCACAGTGGTGCAGCAACGTCCATGAATTTCTACGGCGACGTCTGGAAGACGTAAGCGACCTACTTGATTAACAGGACTTGAGTGACTGACTTTTCGATCTACTTTGACAGGGTAACGGCGGTCCTTGCGTGCTAAAAGTCGAGGGACCGCTGGCCTGCAGTATCCAGGAACAGTTCTTTCCCTGTCCAGAAAATTTGTGTGCTGCAAGCATTGATGTATATTTCGACCAGGACGTAAGCATTACACACTTCAGCATTATCTCACCCAGCCGCAGTACCATCACCCTTCTTCCCGCGTAGGGCGGGGAAGGCAAGAAGAACGTGCGCCAAATTAAAGTCAAAAACGTGGACGAACAGCAGGTATATAATTGTACGGGGGCGACAGCTCCTCCTCTATTAATGGCGTTGCTGCCCCCCCCGGTCCCCCCCCCCCCCCCCCAAGAACCTTTCGGATCATCTGTTGTGTGCGTGTACTAATGGCAGTGTGCCTGCTCTCTGCGCGGTGATGGACAGCAACAGATACCCAGACCTCAACACGCCACTTCGTTGCGCTAATAGCCAGGAGCTTACCCCGTTGTCAATCTCTGCCCTCGCTGGCAGCTGGGACTGCTGCTCGGTGCTCCTGCAAAGGGGTGCCGACATAGCTGCAGTGGGCAGCCTTGGTGTGTGTGGCCTGTTCTCTTGAGTGATGCAATGATTTTATTAATCCCTATATGGATAGGCCGCTGCGCACTGCATTGGGCAGTCATTGCAGGTCAAGCAGATGTGGTGAAGCAGCTTATCAGAGAAGGAGCTCCAGTGGGCATCTTGGACCAACAGGTACCAACGAGAGAGAGGATGGAGATGGTGGGAGGGGTTGTGGAAGGAGGGGAGGGAGGGGTGAAGGTTCTAACTTCTGCTTCTGGTTATCTAACCTGCTTCTGGTAATCTAACTTCCTGGTTATCTAACTTCTACCTCAGGGTTTCTCTCCTATTTGTCTTGGTGCACTCTCTGGTTCCAAGGAGATAGTGAATCTAATTATGAGACAAGTAGGTTACATTGTATATGCCAGTGGATATGAATGGAAGGTGCATTTTTTTCTTAACAGAATGTGATGCCAGACACACCACACCTACCAACTGGTGCCACACCCCTTATGCTGGCATGTGGGCGTGGCAATCATGCTGTTACCAAGGCAATGCTTAAATGCCATGCCGACATCAATGCGAGGGACCAGCTAGGTCACACCGCTCTCCACTGTGCTGTGTGGGGAGGCAACCTTAAGTGTGTCAAGGCAGTGCACACACAGAGCTCTTATGCCGTGCATGACCACTTTGGAAGGACGGCCTTCCATCTGGCAGCCTCCAAGGTTATATGGCCTCTCAGTAAAATGGTGGTTAATTTGAACTGCTGTGCAAACACCCACAGGGTAATACTGAACTGTGCAATTATTTTCTAAGCAAAGGCTCTAATTGGAATGAGCTAGATGGAGAAGGCAGGAACTGTGTACACTGGGCCGTGCTATCAGGAGTGGTAATATTGGAAAGCATTTGGTTCGTGGCTCAATGGTCTGTATGCTTTAAACCATCACAGGTGGAGTGTGTGGCAGCTCTGGTCACCCACAAAGAAATGGATGGAAAGTTCCTCTGCAGGCAACAAGACATCTGGGGGTCAACCCCACTTCACTGCACGGCCATAACAGAAAGTACAGAGCTGTTCAACCTCATCTTTGGGAAGGTAAGGTGATAACTACATATGGCCCTTACACATGTAGGGTTCCCACCCCTTACATGTGGCCATGTAGGTCCCCAGCCCTTACACATGTAGGGTTCCCAGTCCTTACATGTGGCCATGTAGGTCCCCAGCTCTTACACATGTAGGGTTCCCAGTCCTTACATGTGGCCATGTAGGTCCCCAGCTCTTACACATGTAGGGTTCCCAGTCCTTACATGTGGCCATGTAGGTCCCCAGCCCTTACACATGTAGGGTTCCCAGCCCTTACATGTGGCCATGTAGGTTCCTAGCCCTTACATGCCACCACCTTACCAGTGTGAGGAACTATCCCCTGTTGATACACTTGGATGGACGCCCCTCTCATGGGCGGCTTTGTGTGGCCGCACAAGAACAGTTAGCAGACTCCTTGAAGCCAAGGTTCCAGTCACATGTCCAGGGTCCGTACAGCCCTTACACGCTGCTGCAGGCACTGGGGCAGATGAAGCGTGCAGACTGATGGTGGAATGTGGAGCAGAGGTAGGAGAGGGGAGGAGGAATGGATGTGGCTAGAGGGGAAGGAGATAGGGCGTTAAGGAGGCGATCACAATATGTGTGTGATTTGCAATGGTTGAACCCTGTAGGTGAATGTTCAGGGACCCCAGAGGTGGACCCCTCTGCACTATGCCTCTAGGTTTGGCCACGCAGGATGTGTTGGTCTACTGCTAAGCTCAGGTGCGATGGTTGACAGCCTAACAGAGGAGCTGCAGTAAGGCACACACCTCTGCTGTACACCCTTGTGTTCAGGGACACACCCACTTTGTGCACCTCATTCAAGGACACACCCTTTTGTGTACCCTGCTTGTTTTCCTTCCTTTGTATCCACCCTCTCCAATACCTCCTCGAATACTTCCACCCCTCCATCACTCCATCCTCACCAATCACCTCCACCCCTCCAATACCTCCACCCTCTCCATCACCTCCACCCCTCCATCACCTCCACCCCTCCATCACCTCCACCCTCTCCATCACTCAGGACACCTCTTCACAACGCCTCATCTCATGGACATACTTCCATTTTGTGTCAGCTGCTTGCTGCAGGAGCATCAAAAGACATGCCATGCCCCCCTAATGGAGAGAGGTAAAAATATTACTTGTCCCCCTAATAGGGAAAGGGCATCCTTTAAAAAGTCTTCTAGAGTGGGTCTAATTCAGATGTACACTCCCGTAAAAAGAGGGCATTGTGTGTATTATGTAATATCATATGGCACCACCATCAGTCCCTCTCATCTGGCTGCTCGCAATGGAAGAACACGCACACTTGAAGTGCTACTCAAGTAAGCTCTCTGTCTCCCTTCATCCTCTCACCCTCCCCTTTATCAAATGAATGCCTCTTCCAGCAGTGGCTGTGGTCTTGACACTGCTCGCACGTCTGATGGCAGGACACTCCTGCACCTAGCCTCTATGGGTGGTCATCTGGAGTGCTGTCAGCTTCTAGTACAGCGAGGGGCCAATACCTCACTGAGGGACAGTACTGTAGAGAGGTCTGGGCACCTACCCCATTGAACAACACCTCTCAACCACCCCAAATATGCACACACACACACACACACACACACACACACACACACACACACACACACACACACACACACACACACACACACACACACACACACACACACACACACACACAGGTACACAGCTCTGGATCTGGCTATGCTAAGCTCTCACAATAGCTGTTCTGTGTTCCTGATGTCAGTGCATGCCCCAAGTGGTGGAGGGCGCTACCACAGAGCTGCCCTTACCATACAGGCAGTGTGGAGGTTCAGTAGACATAAGGTGTGTGTGTGTTGAGGATGAAAGCTGTGTCATCACGTGTCCATACGCCTGCGTACCCATACACCTATACCCATACACCTGTGTACCCATACGCCTATATACCCATATACCTGTACCCATACGCCTGTGTACCCAATGCCTATACCCATATACCTGTGCCCATACGCCTGTGTACCCATACACCTGTGTACCCATACGCCTATACCCATATACCTGTGCCCATAATAGCGCCGTAGAAACATTGCCAAGCAGTGGGCAGCCATGGTCCTTCAGAGGGCATACAGGAGGGTGAGGCTCCAGCGCAGGGCACAGCGGTTGAGACAGGTTAGGGCTCGGGCCCACAACATGGCTGCCAGCACTATACAACATCACTGGAGAGGCTACATAGAGGAGAAGAGGCGTTATGAGGCCACCTATGCCAGGCTGAAGGCACGCCTGCAGCAGTGAGTGTGCAACCATTTACTGAGAAGTGCAAGAGTCACTCTCCCAACCAACACAGAGAGCGGGCTGCCGCTGGAATCATTATGCATGAGCTGAACAGCCACACCCACAACATGCAGCTTCCCTCCACTGCCACCCGCCAAAAGCCCGCCACTTCGTAAGCAAGCTGCATTATAAGTGAATGTTCTACTTGACGCTTTTCTTTTTGCTGCACACCGTCATAGAGTTTCAAAGTTCCTGCTCCAGGCTGCAGCACAACCATCTGTTGCCATGGCATCCGGAGCCATCCTCTTCCCCAGGGAGGCACCAAAGCTAGATCTAGGAGCCAGGTGAGGTGGACACACATGTACACACATATACGTATATGTACACACATGTGCACACATATACGTACATGTACACACATGTACACACATGTGCACACATATACGTACATGTACACACATGTACACACATGTGCACACATATACACACATGTACAGTAATAACATATGTGTACACTTCTACGCCTACACAGATCTAAAACTGCTCCATCGCCTGCCTTTGCACCAGGACTCTCTGAAGAGAGGGCCACTACATCAGCTGTCAAAGAGGTGGCATGGTCTGGGGATGAGGAAATGCATGTTGAAATACACAATAACACAGCCCCCACCCCCAAAGTTGGGCATCCAGGCTCCTCCCCCAAAGTTGGACATCCAGGCTCCTCCCCCAAAGCTGGACATCCAGGCTCCTCCCCCAATGTTGGCCGCACATCCTCCTGCCCCAAATTTGGGCATACAGGCTCCTTCTCCAATCACTGCAGGGAAGAAGATACAACGGAAGTGAAGACCAGCGATAGGCATGTGCTCAGACCTGCCATCCATGGAGGGACTACAGGAGGGTGGTTACCACACCTGCCCAACACAACCAGCCTGGTGGCAGCTGGTAGACCTGTGCATGAAGCATCAAGGAACAGTGGAAGGGTCACTAATGGGGGCAGCCAAAGGGTCGCTAATGGAGGCAGCCAAAGGGCCTGCAAACCACCCAGTGAACCAGCAATTGTTAGGACAAGGTCTAATGTCCTCAATACAAGGTCTCCCACCAGGGCATCACAAACTGTACAAGGACAGATGTCCACTTCACCTGGTCGAAAAACTCAGGAAGCGAAAACTGTCAAGGGCAGTGGTTATGTGAATAAGCAGAAGGTCAGCAGTGAAGAGAAAATGGGAGAGGTGGTTACCATTTGTACCATTTCCCAGGGGGCATGGGGCAGTGTGGAGCAGGAAGTGCTGACCACAGCACAGCGGTACAGTGAACTTAACAAGATACTGTGTGCTCTGAAGCAGGCCCAAGCGAGCCCCAACCTTGCTACAGAGCTGAGCACTGCAGATCTCAAGGAGCACATCAGGACAACATTGAATGAAGCTGTTCGTCTTCGTGCAGACACTGAAGTACTGAAGAGCAGGCTGGATGTGAGTCACCTTCACTCCTCCCACTGTCACCACATTACATGTACTATTTTCCCAGGATTCTACAACATCAGGCTGGGTTACAAGCTAGCAGTGATGTCATCAGGCTGGGTTACAAGCTAGCAGTGATGTCATCAGGCTGGGTTACAAGCTAGCAGTGATGTCATCAGGCTGGGTTACAAGCTAGCAGTGATGTCATGTATGGTTGTGTTGCTGTACTCAGGGTGCCAAAGGTTTCCATGACCCCCTACAGATGACATCACAACCCCTCAAATGATTTAATTCCATGTTTTATTTTTATTTTTATAATTTTATTTTCAAGTTGTGTTGATATAAGAATACAGCCGCCACACACAGCAATGCCATGTACACACAGAGTACTGTTAGACAAGTAAGGGGGCCTGCCTGCAATGTGTTCATGGAAAAGTTCACTGCACCTGTCAGGACATTGGCCAAGAGGAAGACCACCATTTGGTTGTGATTTATGGCCGACACAACACACAGTGATTCCCACGATTGAGGCCTCTCTTCACCCCTTTTACCCCTCCTCTCCTTCCCTTCACCCCTGGTCTGGTCATGGTAGAGTGGGGAGATGGCAGAGGGAGGAGTACCAAGGAAGAAGGCCAACAGGAACACAATGAGGTCCTTGAGTGCAAAGACAGCTGACATGAGAGTGCTTAGGGACAGCTGTTGGAATAGGAAGGGTCTCTGTGAGCCCCTCGACCCTCCTCTTTACCATCTCCTCCCCACCCTCCTCCTTACCATCCCCTCCACCCTCCTCCCCACCCTCCTCCTTACTATCCCCTCTACCCTCCTCCCCACCCTCCTCCTTACCATCCCCTCTACCCTCCTCCTTACTATCCCCTCCACCCTCCCTCCTCCTTACCATCCCCTCCACCCTCCTTACCATCCCCTCCACCCTCCTTACCATCCCCTCCACCCTCCTTACCATCCCCTCCACCCTCCTTACCATCCCCTCCACCCTCCTTACCATCCCCTCCACCCTCCTTACCATCCCCTCCACCCTCCTTACCATCCCCTCCACCCTCCTTACCATCCCCTCCACCCTCCTTACCATCCCCTCCACCCTCCTTACCATCCCCTCCACCCTCCTTACCATCCCCTCCACCCTCCTTACCATCCCCTCCACCCTCCTTACCATCCCCTCCACCCTCCTTACCATCCCCTCCACCCTCCTTACCATCCCCTCCACCCTCCTTACCATCCCCTCCACCCTCCTTACCATCCCCTCCACCCTCCTTACCATCCCCTCCACCCTCCTTACCATCCCCTCCACCCTCCTTACCATCCCCTCCACCCTCCTTACCATCCCCTCCACCCTCCTTACCATCCCCTCCACCCTCCTTACCATCCCCTCCACCCTCCTTACCATCCCCTCCACCCTCCTTACCATCCCCTCCACCCCCTCCACCCTCCACCTTCCTCCTTACCATCCACCCTCCTCCTTACCCTCCACCCTCCACCTTCCTCCTTACCATCCACCCTTCTCCTTACCCTCCACCCTCCTCCTTACCATCCACAAGACAAAGGGTCCATTGGCAAACCTTCGAGACACAGGTTGTACAAAACTGGATGCAAGACAGGTAGCAGTCCACAGCACAACATCTGCAATGGACAGCTGGATCAGAACCGTTGCCAGTGACTTGAGTGTGCTCCTGCAAGATATGACGAATCAAGCCATATCCATATCACACACCCACCCCTATCACCACCACCAAACAACACACTTCACCTTTGACCAAACAGCCACCTTCCTATCTCAACACTAAAGAGATACAGAGAAAGGTAGCCCATGGATGAGATGATGCCTTCTCTGTTGGCGCTGAATAGTGTTGGTCTGGAACCATCCCCAAGTGGTCCAAGGAGAAGGTACTGCTCTCCTCCTCCCCAGGAGAGGAAGCACTGGTAGCCTAGGAGTAGCAGGGCAGCAGCAAGTCCATAAGGACACCTTGAAGGCAGCAGGACCACCAACGGTTGAAGAAGGGAACTAAAGAGCTGTGCGCAGGAAGATGGTCACAGTCAAGGGGGGGCACAGTGGGCTACAGCCAAGGGGGGACACAGTGGGTTACAGCCAAGGGGGGACACACTTGGCTCCACTGCACACTCACTCGCACTGCTGCAATGGTGAAGAAGAAGTTCCAATGGATGCCATACTCACTGACATGTTCCTGGTAGCCCGAACTTTTCACTGCCAGCAGGCGCAACACCCCAAGGACCATAAGTGGTAACACCCCTCTTGTCGTCTTTCCCACCAGTCTTAAGTAGGCTGCCAAACTGAACTTTCTCTGCAACTCTCCTCCTCCCCCTCCTCCTCGTGCCTCTGGGCTAGTTACCCCATGTGCATGCACGAACAGCCCCACCCCCACATCCATGAGGCCCACGCCATATGTCTCCACCTTTGCGAGGCGACGGGGGAATGCGGCGAAGTCTACGGCGAGGATGGCCACCACCGAGCACAGGGTTACAAAGGTTCTGAGAGCGCTCAGAAATGGTATTCGACTTGGGTATGGGTAATGCCACACTTGTGCAAATTTTGCCTGTGGCTGGTTTAGTGGGCGCGTGAGGACCGCCTGGAGTATGAGGGCAGCTGGGAGGAGTAACAAGACAGAGAGAACAACCAGGGCGTAGTCTGCAAGGACAGTGAAGACGAGGATACTAGGCAAGATGACGATAAGTAGTTCAAAGGCCCATGCAAATCTGCGCAACGAAATGGAAGTGCAAGTGTATACGTGCGACACGTTACACGGTAAAAACTCACAACATCCATGTATTCTTTGCTTCCCGAACGAACGGCACAGTAAGTAGTGTCAGGTTCCTCACGTGGTACCCCGCGCATGCTGTTAGGATTAGTGTTGAGACTTCGAGTAATGTAGTACCTGAGTACCCGCTCACGAAGGCTTCTTTGGCTTGCTTGTATGACAAATCCATCAAGTTATGCTATAACGTAAATAATTAATTTTTATATTATCAATTGCATGCATCCATGCTTTCGACAAATTCGGCTGGAGCAGCTGTAAAGAGATTTTTCCAGATTCAGGAAGAGAGGCGTATGGGAGGTGATTAGTGCCATAATTACGACCACAGAATCACGTGCAGCGCAGCACTCGATGACGCAGCGCAGCACTCGATGTTGCAGCGCAGCGAGACTTGCAGCGCAGCGATCTCGTTCCCAGGTGTATTATAAACAAAATCATTTATGTTTATAGTGCTCTACAATTAGGATACACAACTTGCGTGTCCACTTTCAGATCATGACTAGGTGAGAGATTGTTATAATTATGACCCATAAGTTTCTGTTAGGGCTACTGTCCTTTGTTGCACTAAAGAATAGTATTTGTGGTAGGTCCCACCCCATTGATTCCGATCCAATAATCCAGCTCTGTGCTGTCATCTCTGTACGCGTATATCTCCTTCTGATCCCTGACTTTATTTCCCGCCGCTACCGAAGGATTTCACCGGGTCGTGATGATGGGTACGACCGGATTCATCGAATAGGCCTATACCACTCGTCCGTCTACACGTCTCGCAACCTGACATTAAATTAGTCATTCGGTCTGGCCTGTCTATGGCCCTTGTGGAAGGTGGCCCTCTGAACAAAAGGAGGGGGCAACCCCTTCAAGTACCGTGCTATAACAGTGCCAGGTGAGGGGCTAATTACTTGACAGCACTTTGACTGCTCTGTGTGTGTGTATGTGTGTGTGTACGTGTTTGTGAGTACAATGTGTGTGTATGTGTGTGTGAGTACAGTGTGTGTATGTGTGTGTGAGTACAATGTGTGTGTATGTGTGTGTGAGTACAGTGTGTGTATGTGTGTGTGAGTACAGCAGGCCTGCCAACTGTGCTTTGATAACTTGCTTGAGCTTGGGCATGATTTTGCGGGAGAATGGGCAATTTTAGGTTGTAATGCGTGAGCATCAAAGATGATAAACTTTCCGCTTTGCCTTTGGAACTACCTACATTAACATAGGTGATGATTATAAGACCTCGTACTTTCAAAAATACAACAAGCAAGTTAACACACAATCCACATCACACATGTCTATGGATCACATGCACGGTTCCCAATCCTTCAACTCTATGGTTAAACAAAGACAGAAGTAAAAAAAAATTGCACTAAGTTAACATCGCATCCATGAGAAACACAGGGAAATTTTGGGGCATTGTGGATATTGAATATTCCCTCCTATCGTTTTCTTGATTCGAAAAATATATAATCAGAAAGCTCACTCATGCATTTGTAGAGTAATTATACCTTCTTTTATAAATGGCTCTCTGTTTCATGAAAGTTATAGTTTTTGATGTGAAAAATGCCCTCGGGTACACTTTTCAGGGTCATGTTTCCCATTCATGCACAACCTTGAGCACTACTGCATTAAACATTGGTTACACAATTATAGGAGGGTGCATTTTTTTTTTTCAAACAAGCCAAAGCTTCTATTGTACTCATTTTGCAGCAGTGAGTTGCAAGACATTTTTGCTTGTGGTAGGCAGGGGGCGTGATTCGTCCATTTAAACTGCCAGCGGAGGCATGCAAGTTTTGCAAGTTTAACCAGCAAATTCAGTCTGTACCTGCCTGGATTTAGTAAGACAGGATGAAAGATTTTTGAAGTCTGCCCACGCATGCATATCACTCCTACCTTGAGAGTTGATTACATGTATTTAATTAAGAGCCTCAATTTTAAACCATTTTCACGACATTTCATATGCAATTTTTGCAACACTCTAGAAGGAATACGTTGTTTTAAAAAGTCTGTACCTCTTACGCAATAAAGCTACAACCATGCACTCAACTTAGCAGTGACGCTTTGAGCCAATGGTATGCCTGTCAGTTTGAGATACAAAAAAGGAATCTGCCTAATAAATGGTACATGTAGTGTAACCTCGACTCAAAACCAAGCAATTCTGTCTAGATGGAATTAATCGCTTTTCAGTTTGCCCAAAAATTGAATAAATTCTCCCGCGTTTCTCATGGATGCGGTGTTAAAATATTTCTGCAAAGACGTAGAGGGATATGCGTGAGAATGGACATAGCTAGCGGGAGTGGCTGTAAATGCATGAGTCTCCCGTGAAATGCATGAAAATTGGCAGGTCTGGTACAGTGTGTGTATGTGTGTGTTTTGTGTGTGTGTGTGTGTGTGGTGTGTGTGTGTGTGTGTGTGAGTGTGTGTGAGAGAGAGAGTACAGTGTATGTATCCAGGCAACAATCTGCACAGAATCCTGAGCACCTATCCCTCTCCCTGGAGATACTTCTAGGCATATGGAGGTTGGCAAAAGTGATATTTAATCATCTCATAGATTTCCCATGCATGTTGTCATATTGTCTAAAAGTAAAGAGGAAGTGTAAGTGGAGATTTCAATAGAGGTAAGCGAATAGGAGACAAGGAAATGTCATCATGCTATGGTGGTTTACATATACACAGGTTTGTACAGTGGTGCCTGTAGTATGGAGAGAAGGACCAAGGGATACTAGCTCTGTTTCTGAGGAGGCAGAAGTTGCTCAAAACATTGAGAGAGAAATTTGAAAATGTGAATTTAATCTTGATTGGACACAGGCACTTTTTGTGACACTGTGTGTTGTATTTCATATCTTGTTTCTTTGACATAACTGTCACACTTTCCACCCAAGCTCATGTTGGTATTTGTAAAACCCAAACAATTGCTATATTATTATCAATTATATACACAAAACAAACACAACTAAACATCATTTAATGAGGGGGTGGATGGACCCAAAGGATGATGCATTCCCCTTCTGAAAGGCAACAGAGAACTTTTGCAGAAGGTATGCAAGGTAGTTTCATCGCCAGTGATGCTCACAACGCTGTGACTCAAGTTTGTCAAAAAAGGCATGGAGTGAGGGCCACAAACTCCAGTAGTTTCAAAGGCAACAGGTGTCAACATATTGACAAAAAATGTGCAAGGAGCAACTGCTCTAAATGATATGTTCTAAAAAGAGCTAGCCATGATCCTTGGAAGTCAGGTGACCACTTAATGCAGGAAAATGTAAAGTCATTGTTTAATGCCCATGCAGTCAGTCTACATGCATGTTTATTTATTTATTTATTTATTTATTGTATAACTATTTAAATAAGGAAGCACAGCCTCAGATCTGTGTATTTAATTACAGTAGACCAGCTTGCAGTATAGTATAATCAAGGAATACTTTAAGCACAATTAGTTTATTGACAATAAAAACAGGCAAAATAACATTCCTATTAATAGTAAATTAATGATTGATCAGAATATCAAAACCACTTAAAGTACATTGTCCATTGATAAATTCATTATTGCAACGTTAAATGAATTAGACAGTTTATGTAACTGCGTGGCTATTATATCATTACGGCAAAGCCCCAAATGAAATATCTGCTTGCATAGCTGGAGCAGGTCTGATAGTGCTAAACAAGCCTAATCCAGGGGATGTCCATCCTATTGCAGTTGAAGATGCCCTCTGCTAGGTAAAAACAAGTGACTCTGTGCAGCAGTGAAGTTAAAGCAGCTGAGTAAATGCCAGTCAAACCATCCCCACCATGACATTCCGGGGGCACTCTGACATAGGTGATATACAATTCTGTACCTCTTGTGTTTCTGCTGCTGACAAATATCTTCTCTACTGGCTTGTCTTTCCCCTGGGACAGTAGTACTGCAAGAACTTGTTGGGGCCAACAACCAATGCCATCATTTTAAGGTTCTCATGCTTACAGCATACTATTATTGCTTGCTCACATTATATACCATGCTAGTGTATTGTATCATTATATGTACCATTGGATTTTAAAGATTTAACTGATTTTCTTTACATAAGTATCTAAACATAATTGATAGATTATTAATAATGTTGTGTATATTCATTTATCCTGCAATATGATTAATAATTATTACTAAGTATATCATTCTTCATTAATAGAACATTTAGCACAAATTTAACATCAAGTTTTAACTGTTATACCTTATGAAGTAAAGCCGTCATTTGCACAGACGGTAAATGCACAATTTGGTGCTTTACTATCTAGATGTAACAATATAATGAAATTTAATAATGCTTCGTATTTCCCTAGTCTAATCATTATAAAATGTAAATCTGATCCTAATATGAACGTTCTTTTTACACTCCAATTGTAAACTAATTGCAAATTGAAGGATTTTAGATGTAGTGAATCAGTTTTAAATTAAAAAAATAGCGTCATGGAAATTGCAATTGACTTCACCAGCTATAGGGTAGGAATGATAAAAACAATGGATATGCCTATTTATACTTTGATGCTGAGCACATACATACAGTTAAATGACTATGAGCCTAAAAATCACTTCAATGCTTCTACAACTATGATAAATTAATTACAGCATTACAATGATTTTTTCAGCATTGTAGACATATGCAAACAAAAATTTAAGTTTCCCCCAAAAGAACATTTTGTTATCACAGAGTATTGATTCATACTTAATAATAGTCTACTGCACAATTATCCGGCATACCCTATTATAAAAGTAAATTCATTTCTGTACAATGAACAGTAACAGCTGCAGTATTGAATGCATGCACTAGCATGAAACAGTGATATTATGGAACTGGTGGGACTACCAATACTGGGTGGCAACCGAAGAAATGGACAGTGCATCATCCAACAAAGTGAACCTGGCAATTAACTAATAACCAAAATCTCAACTCTTGTTAGAATTGGAGTTGAAATTTTATATGCATTGCTTCATGTGACTTCTGGAATAACATTTTAGTGTTTCTGCTAGTTCAGATCTAGAACAGCCTATTGACAATGCTAAGAACTAGCTAGCCCCGGCCCTGAGGTCCTCCATCCCTAATGCAACTTATAGTGCTGCAGGCACACATGTGTAGTTGTACTGACTTAAATTTTTTTACTTCTGAACCAGAAATCAGTTCATGCTGTACTGACCTGTTATCAGTTGACATTATTTGCATAATGTGACATATACATAAGGTATTGTTATAACCCTTCTCTTATGAATTTCTGTAATGCTTCTTACAGTATGTGTGTACTGCATATGTGTGTGCATGCGCATGTACTCCCTGACCAAATTAAGGTTGCCCTATAGCTGGAATTTTGCCTCATGCCAGAGTGAGAGTGCCATATGGTTAAAATAGGGGGTCAGCACAGGCTATGTGGCTACTATGTATGGCTATTTATACTTTTATGTGTTGCACATCCTGATGACTGCATTGCCCCATCCAGCTGCAATTGAATTTAGCAGATTTATAGTGCTTTTATAAATAACATTTAACTATCAACTACACAGCAAAATACATTGCTGCAATAACACATTTAAATTGCAAGTAATGAGAGGCAAAAGACACTCGAGCATTTCACTTCATAGTGTCTAATGTGGCAAATTTATTACTATGTAGTGAGAGATCCAATGATAAATATGCAGTAAGAGGTAAGTAAGAGTTGCATTTGGTCTCGCGCTTAAATAATCGTAAATATACTCATTGCTCTCATGTCAGTAAAAATGCAGTCTGTAATAGCAAAAACTTCTCCCAAAGTACATGTAATACTAATAGGAGAACATCCTATTACTTGGAGCAACTGTCTTTCTGGTCTTTCATACCCTCTTTGAAACACCTAATTCAGCAATGTTGAAGCATACTATTTGTCTGTGAGAAAGTTGCATTGAGTAATATGAGTCCACATTATGTACTGGATGTGTTAATTACAATAGGTTTACATATTCTATGTATGCTGCAGGTGACTTTACACAATTTGCAAAAAGGCTACAAGAAATTTTTCTCATGGTTTAAGAATTACAGCAGTTCTTACACCAACTTGGTTCCCTCAATGGGACTGATGTTAACAATAGAAAAAAACATCCATGATTGGAGTGACAACAGTTGATTTGGTTCCCACACAACCATCATAACCAATAAAACTTTCTATTGTCTAAGCTGTACTATATAACTGAAACAAACATTCCAGAAGTGATACAAATGTTAATTGCAACACCCAATCCTTACACACAGCAAGAATTAAAAGTACTATAAATTTTCCTGAATCAGTCTGATATGTTAAGTAGTATAATATTGTTTCCTTTGGTATCAATTTACTAAAATTGTGCTATATTTATACATGGCTACAATTTCTCTCCTCTCATGGTTGAGCTAAGCCATCAGGCCAGGATGAGGTCTTATCAAAAGGGGCTACAGGATAACAGCCCCTGGTTAAGGACTCCCAGTGATCAGAGCCCTCAACCTCACAGTGCAAGTCAATGGTGTTTCAGGAAGCATATCTGTGTGTTTCACATATGCAACCACATTTCCATTATAGGGTGCATGCCATGATTGAATAATTTTGTACATAAAAATTATTAAGTATTATACATACATGTACATGTATATAATTAACAACAAAACAGTGAATAGGTCCAATCATGAACAATACACTTCTGCCTTAATTCTCAGAAACAGAGCTAGTATCCCTTGATACTAGATAGAGGCACCACTGTAAAAACCTGTGTATATGTAAACCATCATAGCATAATGACTTTTCCTTGTCTCCTATTCCCTTACCTCTACTGAAATCTCCATTTACCTTTGGATGATATGACAGCATGCATGGGAAATGTATGAGATGTCCCTCTCGTAGTGGAGGCATATGGAGGCTGGGGAATCACTGCAAAAGAAACATTCTCAAGAATTGCTAGGCGTTTGGCCATCCACTCCCACTCATCCAATACTGAAATGCTAAATGCAATATATTGTCGCCTCGGCACTGTTTTGATGAGGCAAAATGCCCGAGCCCTCCTGGCTCGATCGGCATCATTTTCGTGACTTGTATGTATAATCCTTGAGATGATCAAACATGATTTTTGCCATCCACCATAAACCTAGAAGTATCTCTTGGGAGTTGGGTATGGCATGTGTTTCTCTGCATTGGAGGAAAAGGTGCTCAGGATTCTGTGCGGATTGCCCGGTGTCATGGGATAATTGGCACCCCCAATGATTGGCACCCCCGTTCCAAATATCCTAGGATTCTTGGCACCCAATTCCAAATTTCCTATGGTATTTTCGGAATCCTTTAGGATTTCTGTACCCTCATGTTCAAGGCGACAAAGGTAGATTTGAGTTGAAGTCTGTTCATGACCTTGGGAACATTTATCTTTTTATGAGCCCTTATGATCTGGATAAATTGTGTGAGTGGTCAGTGATGGGTTACTAGAATATGGAAAACAATGTAGCAGTAGCTTATCATCTCAGGTTTTAGAGATTACTAGAGATTAGATGGTTATTGCATCTCTTTCAAAATGTTTATTGAAGTTAGTTATATATGCCTTCAGCTTGATGCAAGTCAGGGTTAGTTTCCTATGGCCATGAATGCTTGAGCCATTTGAATATTTCTCCACATTTGGCACATATATAAATTGTTGTATTAAGCAATGATGCTGGTGCAATGACCTCCAATTCCTAACCCAAGTGCCCCAGAGTCTGCATCCTTGATCATTTCATGCATACATGTAGCTTTCCATAGAGCTGCATGTATCTGGGGATCCATGGGAAGATAACATTGGATCTGTTGATCGTTGGATCATGTACGTTGAGATCAGCAGACGCAGTTTATTGTGACCTCCTGTGATCTTACTTATAGCTATATAAATAATCTGAAAGAAACTATCTCCATCTGCAGCAATCCTAGCTGTTGCTAATGGGCAGTGTGACACCACAATCATTGATGGCTGTGTCAAGTGAGAGTGATTCACACGGACTAATGTCAAGAGCACACCTCCACTCACTGCAAACTGGCTGGCAATTGATCAATGTTATAATCTTTGGTAATCTCTAAAACCTTAGATGATAAGCTACTGCTACTCTGTTTTCCATATTCTAGTAACCCATCACTGACCCACTCACACAATTTAAAGACGCATCAGAAAATAAATGTTCCCAAGGTCATGAACAGACTTCAACTCAAATACATATCAGACTGATTCAGGAAAATTTATGGTACTTTCAATTCTTGTTGTGTGTAAGGATTGGGTGTTGCAATTAACATTTGTATCACTTCTGGAATGTTTGTTTCAGTTGAATAGTACACCTTAGACAATAGAAGGGTTAATTTATTGGTTGTGGGGACCAAATCAACTGCTGTTGTCACTCCAATCATAGATTTTTTTTTTTCTATTGTTAACATCAGTCCCATTGAAGGAACCAAGTTGGTGTAAGAACTGCTGTAATTCTTAAACCATGAGAATAGTAATAAATTTGCCACATTTGACACTATGAAGTGAAATGCTTGAGTGTCCTTTGCCTCTCAATTTAAATATCTTATTGCAGCAATCTGGTTTGCTATGTAGTTGATGGTTAAATGTTACTTTTAAAAGTCCAAAGCATGTGACAGTATAATTAATAATGCAATTCGTATTTCCCTAGTCTAATCATTATAAAATGTAAATCTGATCCTAATATGAACATTCTTTTTACACTCCAATTATAAACCAATTGCAAATTGAAGGATTTTAGATGTAGTGAATCAGTTTTAAACAACGTCTTGGAAATTGCAATCGACTTCATAAAGAGTGATAAAACAATGGGGTATGCCTATTTTTATTTTGGTGCTGAGCACATACATACATTTCATAGACAAATGACCATGAGCCTAAAAATCATATCAATGTTTCTACAACTATGATAAATTAATTACAGCATTACAATGATTTTTTCAGCATTGTAAACATATGCAAACAAATATAAGTTTCCCAAAAATGTCATGTTTTTAATTTCACAGAGTACTGATTCAAATCCTTTTAATAATAGTTTATTGCAACATAATCTATTATAAAAGTAAATTCATTTCTGTACAATGAACAGTAACAGCTGCAGTATTGAATGCATGCACTAGCATGAAACAGTGATATTATGGAACTGGTAGGACTGCCTATTCTGGGTGGCAAGCAAAGAAATGGAGAGACATTGAACATCCTAACATCATGTCGGTATTTGTACTATTTGTAAAACCCTAACTATGGCTATGTTAATTTTTTATTATTATCAGTTATATAAGAAACACACACAACTAACATCATTTAATGAGGAGGTGGATGGACCCAAAGTTCCCAAAAAAGATGATGCATTCCCCTTCTGAATGGCAACAGAGAAGGTATGCAAGGTAGTTTCATCGCCAGCGGTGTTCACAACGCAGTGACTCGAGTTTGTCAAAAAAGGCATGGAGTGAGGGCCACAAACTCCAGTAGTTTGAAAAGCAACAGGCGTGAATTGTATTAAAATGTGCAAGTAGCAACTGCTCTAAATGATATGTTCTAAAAAGAGCTAGCCATGATCCTTGGAAGTCAGGTGACCACTTAATGCAGGACAATGTAAAGTCATTGTATAAAGCTCATGTAGTCTACATGCATGTTTAATAAATCAGTTATTATAACATTTTTAGTTTTATACTTTTATCTTGCTCAGCCTCAGATGTGTGTATTTAATTACAGAAGACCAGCTTGCAGTATAGGGTGTTCTACAATCAAGAAATACTTTAAGCACAAATAGTTCATTGACAAAAAATAACAGGCAAATTAGCGTTCCTATTAAAGAATGATCAGAATCTCAAAACCACTAAAGTACATTGCTAAATTCCTTAAATGAATTACACAGTTTACGTAACTGCGCGGCTATTATATAATTACAGGCTACTTTCAACTTACTAAGCCCCAAATGAAATATCTGCTTACATAGCTGGAGCAGGTCTGACAGTGCTAAACTAATCTAATCCAGGGGATGTCAATCCTATTGCAGTTGGAGAAGCCCTCTGCTGGTTAAAAAACAAATGACTGTGCAGCAGTGAAGTTAAAGCAGCAGAGATTTGTAAACGCTGTATGGTCATTTAATATGGTATCCTGCCAAGCAACTCTCGATCTCTTAGTGTTGAAAGGACATTCCGGAACTTTTACCTCTTTCATGGATGAGCAGGAGTTATTGCAATCATCCTTTCCTATGGCACCTCATGGGTTCATTGACATCAGAATCAGCAGGGTGATCCTTATTCTCCTTCGTAGCAGTATTGAAGGACAGTACCAGCACTCAGCATGCTTGATTTATGGATGGTACTGTCTTTGCTGGCTGAAGGTGTACTCTATGCAAAGTCCTAAGCCATGGTGACATGATTAATTTTTGAACAAAATGTAGCTTAGGTTTTCAGCTATAGCAGCCTAGAAACATTGGTAGATCAGATAAAGACGTCAAACCATCCCCACCATGACATTCCGGGGGCACTCTGACATAGGTGACATACAATTCTGTACCTCTTGTGTTTCCACTGCTGACAAATATCTTCTCTACTGGCTTGTCTTTCCCCTGGGACAGTATCAAAGTCCTCAGTAATGCAAGGACTTGTTGGGGCCAACAACCAATGCCATCATTTTAAGGCTCTCATGCCTACGGCAAACTTTTTATTGCTTGCTCAAATTATATACCATGCTAGTGTATTGTATCATTACATGTACCTTGTATTGTGAAGGATTTTATAATATTAAATAATTATGATTTAACTAATTTTAAATTCCTTTATATAAGTATCTGATTCTTCATTAATAGAACATTTAGCACAAATTTGACATCAAGTTTTAACTGTTAATTTTCCTTTATTGAACTATATATTAATGATCTTATGAAGTAAAGCCGTCATTTGCACAGACGGTAAATGCAGCATTTGGTGCTTTACTATCTAGGCTATAAATCTGCTAAATTCAATTGCAGCTGGATGGGGCAATGCAGTCATCAGGATGTTTGCAACACATAAAAGTATAAATAGCCATACATAGTAGCCACATAGCCTGTGCTGACCCCCTATTTTAACCATATGGCACTCTCACTCTGGCATGAGGCAAAATTCCAGCTATAGGGCAACCTTAATTTGGTCAGGGAGTACATGCGCATGCACACACATATGCAGTACACACATACTGTAAGAAGCATTACAGAAATTCATAAGAGAAGGGTTATAACAATACCTTATGTATATGTCACATTATGCAAATAATGTCAACTGATAACAGGTCAGTACAGCATGAACTGATTTCTGGTTCAGAAGTAAAAAAATTTAAGTCAGTACAACTACACATGTGTGCCTGCAGCACTATAAGTTGCATTAGGGATGGAGGACCTCAGGGGCTAGCTTGTTCTTAGCATTGTCTAGGCTGTACTGTTATTCATGAAGCAATACATTACAAATCGCAACTCCAATCCTTACATGAGTTGAAATTTTGGTTAAAAGGTAATTGCCAGGTTCACTTAATTGGATGATGCATGGAAAGTGTGACAGTTATGTCAAAGAAACAAGATATATATGAAATACAATACACATTGACACAAGACAGTGCCGGCGTCCAATCAAGATTAAACTGATTCACATTTTCCAAATTTTCACTCAATGTTTTGAGCAACTTCTGCCTCCTCAGAAACAGAAATAGTATCCCTTGGTCCTTCTCTCTGTACTAGAGGCACCACTGTACAAACCTGTGTATATGTAAACCACCATAGCATGACGACATTTCCTTGTCTCCTATTCCCTTACCTCTATTGAAATCTCCACTCCTTACTTTTGGACGATACGACAACCTGCATGGGAAATGTATGAGATGATTAAACATCACTTTTGCCTCCTCCATATGCCTAGAAGTATCTCCAGGGAGTGTTTGGAGGGAAAGGTGCTCAGGATTCTGTGCAGATTGTTGCCTGGATACACATAACACATACACACACACACACACACACACACATACATTGTACTCTCAACACATACACACACATACAGTGTACTCTCACACATGTATACACACACACACATACAGTGTACTCTCACACATGTATACACACACACACACACATACATTGTACTCTCAACACATACACACACATACAGTGTACTCTCACACATGTATACACACACACACATACAGTGTACTCTCACACATGTATACACACACACACATACACACACACATACACACACACACACACACACACACACACACACACACACACACACACACACACACATACACACACACAGAGCAGTCAAAGTGCTGTCAAGTAATTAGCCCCTCACCTGGCACTGTTATAGTACTTGAAGGGGTTGCCCCCTCCTTTTGTTCAGAGGGCCACCTTCCACAAGGGCCATAGACAGGCCAGACCGAATGACTAATGTCAGGTTGCGAGACGTGTAGACGGACGAGTGGTAGGCCTATTCGATGAATCCGGTCGTACCCATCATCACGACCCGGTGAAATCCTTCGGTAGCGGCGGGAAATAAAGTTAGGGATCAGAAGGAGATATACGCGTACAGAGATGACAGCACAGAGCTGGATTATTGGATCGGAATCAATGGGGTGGGACCTACCACAAATACTATTCTTTAGTGCAACAAAGGACAGTAGCCCTAACAGCAACTTATGGGTCATAATTATAACAATCTCTCACCTAGTCATGATCTGAAAGTGGACACGCAAGTTGTGTATCCTAATTGTAGAGCACTATAAATATAAATGATTTTGTTTATAATACACCTGGGAACGAGATCGCTGCGCTGCAAGTCTCGCTGCGCTGCAACATCGAGTGCTGCGCTGCGTCATCGAGTGCTGCGCTGCACGTGATTCTGTGGTCGTAATTGTGGCACTAATCACCTCCCATAGAGGCAGGCTTTTTATTCTAGGTTGAAAAAGTACAATATCGCTATGCTCATACGTAGACATGAATTGACTCCATTCCCTTCAGGATACACGAAGACTATGCAGCGCACTTGAATCACGAGGTCTACGGGGCCCAGATGAACACCGTTACCAGAGGATTTTCAGAGCTGTCAAAGGAGGTCATGAGCTGCATTGCATTTTGGAAGGAGTTGGGTCTGAGCGCAATAGCCACGATTTTAAGTCAGTTACAGGTCCAGGAAAAGGAAAAGTTAGAACTGGTTAGAGTGTATGTTTATAAAGGTGCTGTACGTGTTAGTGGATTTATAAAGGTGCTGTTAGTACTATTAAATAGTGGATTTATAAAGCTTTATAATTTCCTACCTGTAGACAGTGAAGATACTGCTCCTGCAGCAAGAAGGTGAAGGAAAGGGTGGGGAAGGCTTGGAAGACTCAGCAACAGTAGTTGATGTTAAGTGGGAGATGAGAAAAAGGTATTTCTGTGAGTGTGGGTATGTGCTGGCATGTATATGTGCTGGCATGTATATGTGCATGCATGTGTGATGTGTATACCTGTTACCTGTCCTTCGATAGACTAGCAAGGAATGAGGAATTGATTGCAAGTTTGATGGATGATTTGAAATTTGAATGTGAATCATTTTTAATGCAAGCAAATGACATAAAATGATTCATTCATGTCATTCTCTGCCACATGTTGGGTGCTCAATATGTATGACAATATGCTCCTTATAATTGTTTGAAAATCGTCATATTTAGTATTCTTCTACCATATTAAAAAATCAAATTTTCCCCCCATAAATATTGTTTCCTCTGAAATAATGTGACTCCAATCAGATCATCAAATGCATCTATGTATGCGTACATTATCCAATTAAGAGTAATGGCTAATGTGCACATGACAATGCATACATACATGCTAAAATTAAGCCTAACTGAAGCACCAGTCCCACTATCTGACACACAAGCATCAATCCCACTACAGTTAGTAGCTTCAGTTAATGGGACCAATGCTTCAGTTAGTGGGATTGATGCTTCAGTTAGTGGGTCCAGTTAGTGGGACTGATGCTTCAGTTAGTGGTAGTGATGCTTCAGTTAGTGGTCACAGTTAGTGGGGCTGTCTTGATTTTAGTGTGAGTGCTGTTGTACAAACCACATGTACAACATTATAGCCATTAATGTATAGTTGCATAATTTTTTGTAGCGAAAACAAAAGAGCTAATAGACAAACAATGTACACTGTGTCCAGTAGGCTGAACAATAGAATTCACTATTTACAAAATCCCCAAATGTAACCTCAGATAAATTTCATTGATTGTCTTTCTTTTATATGAGAGAACTGAAATTTCCATCTCATCGATTGGTTTACTAATGGAGCAAAAAAAATAATAAGTTTGATATACAGGAGATATACAGGAGATATACAGGAGATATACAGAAGCACTTTGAGAATAGATTCCCAAGATAAGGTATGCATTGGCAACATCTCCCACAGGCAATTGTTGTTTGCATGTGAGCCTTGATTTTGAAAGCTGTCATCTTCCTCGAGTATCGTCAACAAGACAAGATAATCAAAAACAGCTCAGATGACACTTTTAAAACATGGCTTTGATATAATGTATGAATGGAAATTTGAAACACTCTCTACGATACTCTGATGAAGATAGTAGTACCTCAGCTGCTAAATGCACACATACCCAGGCAATCTGCACACATTTTGTGTTATTAGTGACACACCGACATGTCAAAATAAATATAAAACAAGGTCAATGTGAAACTTATAAATATGCAAAGGTCGTATGACCTCTGCAACAGTACTTTCTCCTCTCTGTTGGATGAACCTGTTGAGTGATACTACCAAGTCAACAGAACCCCAGATTGGATTGCACCTAGCAAGGGGGCTACTTCCACTTCAGTTATGTACTGCATAAAGAGGAACTGGTCTTAGTATGAGCACATGTAAATGTGAATCATGTCATCACTTTGTGCAGTCTTGGTCATGGGGAGGAGATAGTGAGGGACCCCAAGCCAATGATCCACCATACCTCAGCCGGGATTTCTTCCAGGCTGTGACCAATTTCTAAGTACAGGACATAAGCCCCATGCCAAGACTTGCTAACTAACCTTGCATGTACTGGACATAAGCCCCATGCCAAGACTTGCTAACCTTGCATGTACTGGACATAAGCCCCATGCCAAGACTTGCTAACTTTGCATGTACAGATAATGCCATCGAAGTATTTACAAGTAAATCAAAAACTTCTCTATCGAGAAAGTGATTGGTGGTATGTAGGATTGGTGGTGCAAAAAGTGAAGAAACAAGGTACAGTATAACTAACAGTCCTGAATGTGCAAATGAAGAAGCCTATTTACAAATGTAGGACTGTTATAGTTGTAGGGTCTTACCCTTTACCCCATACCCCATACCCATACCCATACCCATACCCATACCCATACCCATACCCATACCCATACCCATACCCATAGCCATACCCATACCCATACCCATACCCATACCCATACTCATACTCATACCCATACCCATACCAGCAAAGTTTTAATCTTCTCATTACTCTACCCAAGCCCGTTTTCTTGATAAGGTGTGACCACTTTGCTTCCTTCATTACAGTACTCTTCAAATTAAAGTGATCTGTGTCAACTCAACTTGTAAACAGTATTGTTAAAGCTGTTATACAATCAAATTGTTTTTCCGAAGGAAGGACGCATCTGACCATTGACGATTCAGCATGTACACACACCTGATGATATCAGCAATCACACAGCTGACCCAAACAAACCCCTACATGTACACATACAATGCACGCGCAACACACCGCGCAGTTACGTAAGACTAAGTGTCATGAATACGATTAACAAAACACCATTGACTTTATTGCATTAATAGTCCGAGCGAGCACGTTCTGTATTCTGTCAGTCTTTTAGCAGTCTGTTTCTTTTCAGCTAGGCTCTGCTTGATATTTTGCGCATTGAGAGGCCCGTTCCTTTAATGTTCAGGCTCGCCGTGCGTGAATCTAAATTGTCTCGTATTTTGCTCGTTCTTTGGCTCTCTTCTTTTCGTGACGTGAAGGCATGCAGAAAAATTCACTACATGTATAAATGTCGAAATGATGTAACAAAAAAGTAATAACAATTTAGAGAAAGGGAGTGGCATCCTTCCTAAAGACCAGCATACATTGTAGTGCCAAACTGTTCCCAGCTGCATTAAGGTGATCAATCCACTAAAAAAAAAAGACGCGGGTCAAATCAGAAATCATAAAAGTCATTGGGAGCATTGTCCGCGTTGATTGGTGTTGATATGCTTCGTTTCCTCGTGCAGCTGAGATGAGGCCAAGCATTCTAGAAATGATGAGGCATGTGCCTTTAGAGGATGGTCATGCATCCCTTTGGTGTGGAAGATGGGGCAATGAAGCAAACAATGTACTTTCAGCCCTGCCCTGTTCATTCCAAAGCGTTGCATTCTTTCGTACATGTATATAGTTGTATGTGTAATCCTGCTGCAACGGCATTTTTGATTAATTACAAGTTACAATTATCCATTCATTAACACAAATTAATATGTAGGCCAAAAGTTCAACTCTAGACAAACACAGCTCAATACATATCTAACTACACCACATCTAAATCCAAACCCAGCACACCCCAGAGCTGATACAGCATTGCCTCTCTGCACCGCAACAGAAATTTGTTAGGATGTGGATTTGATTCTGGGAGCCAAATCACACAAGTTTGCATAGGCATCCAGGCCAAAGACACCTCAATAGCAATGGCCTCATATTTGGTATAATTATACCGATACTAATTAATTTTCATATAGTATGTACATTGCACACTTTAAAATCATCCTTTTAACTCATATATGGCTGCTACAGTTGTATGGTTGCACGAAGCCAGCATGATGTGCTGACACTGAAAGCAAACGTGCTTTATCAGCCAGCGAAGATTGGGCAAGAAGAAGCTGGAAATCAAAGTATAGTCACATCGCTTGGAGGGACCAGCCCCATTAAAACGGGCAACTGCTTGAATAAGGTGAGAATTAGTTCTAATGAATGCCCCCGCCCCTAATAAATTTAATATTGTACGATCGAGACAGGATTTGATGATGGAGCTGGGCTACCTGCCAGAACCATATTGAGACGTGTGACGTGTGTGTGTGCATGTGTGTATGTGCGTGTGTGTGCGTGTGTGTTGTGCCTGCAAAAGTGTGTCGGTGTGTGCACTTAATCAATATTTGAAATCGTATACATGTACATACGTATATGTACATGATACGTTAATATTGAAGGATTATTGCTGTCGTACTAGTCTCGTACCCAGACCCAAATGTACGTAACGATGATTATCGCTTAAACCACAAGTTGCGATTATAATACAACTTCATACTAACACAATGACATTATAACACATAAGGGTTCAGCTAACAGGCCAGCTGGATCTTGCCAGGATAGCCTTAGCGTTCTCCCTCACTTTCTCTCTCTACGTACTTACAGTGATGTTATCAAATCATCGTTACGTACATTTGGGTCTGGGACGAGGTCTGGGTACGAGACTACATGTAATTATTAGTTATAATGGGTGTGGTTAGATGTTATTAGCGCAGCAGACGGCAAAAAAATAATGTCTCCTATAAGCTTATTGTTGGTGTTGTCAGCGATTGTGTTGTGTGTGAACGGTAAGGTATTAGTAGCAGCATTACTAAAGAGTTCCGCTTATTTCTTTTCCCCCTGTCTATCAATAATTATACTCGCTCTCTCCTCCCTCTCCCCCTCCCCTTCCTCCCTCCCTCCCCCTTCTTCTTTCCCCTTCCTCTTTTTCACATCCACACCTTTCCCCATCTCCCTCTTCTCTGTCTCTATCCACCCCTTTCACTATCTTCCCCTCCCATATCCTTATCTCCTCCCCTCACTTTCTCTCTCTCTACGTACTTCGTACAATATAGCGGATGTCACTGTACAGCTGTCAGAGGTTGGAGGGGCTACCGTGGTCCCCCTGATTCTAGTTAACAATGCAAGAAACATAAGTCTCGTTGGCGGGAACAGCTACCAGATAGCCTGCATATCAAGCGTAGGATACGGTACCGCGACGTACGCCTGGACGAATGCCTCTGGAGGCGTTATTCCAGTTGGGAGTGGTTCCAGTGTTTGCCAATCATTTGGTTCCACGTCGACAGGATGGACCTTAACATTTTCGCCCTTCTCTCCCGCCATGGCGGGAACTTATAAATGCTCAATAATCACCAGCAGTGCATCCATTACCATCAGTCAAGGTACCCTCACCACTTGCAGAGGGTACTGCAAAGTGATGTCTGTTCCTTGGTGCAGGTAACCCAGTGGCCGTTGCAAGTCAGCTCAATGTGGTTGGGACACAGGGTGCTACTAGCAGTGCTGGCGTCATGCTCTCCTGCTTCACATCAGGAGTGCCCAGTCCAACATTCGTGTTGTGGTACTTTCAGAATCAGCTTGTTGGTAACCTCAGCACTCTGGCTACCTATCCTGCTGCCCCACCTAACCAACGTCTCTCATCCTTTGTGGCTGGGACCTACTCATGCTCAGTTGTAACCAGTGCAGGGACTGCTACTGCCAATGCTACGGTGGAAGTAGACAGTGAGGAAGGAGGGGGAGGGAGGTCTGAAGGGAAGGGGGAGGAGGGAAGGGGACGAGGTCTGAATAAGTCTGAGGGAAGGGGGAGGAGGGAGAGCAAGGTGTGATTTATGGTAAGGACACAGGTATTGTGGAGGTGATAGATACCATGTGGTGGACGTTCTAAGGCTTTTGTTGGGTTACTGCTTTCTCCTCCATCTTCACTCCCTCACCTCCACATCTTCACTTCCTCACCTCCACACCTTCACTCCCTCACCTCCACGTCTTCACTCCCTCACCTCCACATCTTCACTCCCTCACCTCCACACCTTCACTCCCTCACCTCCACATCTTCACTTCCTCACCTCCACACCTTCACTCCCTCACCTCCATGTCTTCACTCCCTCACCTCCACATCTTCACTCCCTCACCTCCACACCTTCACTCCCTCTTTCAACCCCACCCTCTCCCCCTACCACACAGTTCCCGCCGTGTTGTATAGGCCACTTCTTGGTTCCCCGCTGGCGTACGAAGGAGGGAACATCACGCTGACCTGTGTGGCCTCACAAGGGTTCCCCCTGACCTTCTCTTGGATGTTTGGCAGTACTCCTGTTTCCAATGGCGGCAGAGTGTCCATCACGGCCCTCAACAGCAGTGCCTCTCAGCTAACAGTGACCCAGCTCACGTACATGGATGCAGGCACCTACCTGTGCACAGCCTCTGTGCTGCCCATAGCTCAGCAAGACTCAGTCCCCATGTCCATTGTCGTCCAGTGTAAGTCTGTGCATGTTGAAGGATTCAGAATGTTGAAAAAGACTTGCCTTTGTCTGTGACATATCCAGTGTGCAGAACTTGTTTACACCAGGTGTATCTGGTATTACCACATCTGTATTTACATCCCAAAAGAATGGCGTATTGTCGTGCTGATGGTTGCCATAGCCCTACATAGTATGCTTGTACCCCCTCAGCCCTCATCAGAGGGAAAGCATGCAGGGTTTGTATTCATCGGGGGTGGGTTCCATCTCCAATTGATTTGCGTCATGCTTCACTTTACCCTGTGACCATCTGGGGGTGTGCCCCTTGGTTACCAAGTGGTAGTGATTTGTTTATACATGTATCATATGGTGTCTGTTTTTTTTTTTGAAGCAAACTTTGAAATGGTTTCCCCAAATACTGCATTTCCTCCAACACCCAACACCAGATGCTCCTATTCTGCAGCCCCTGTTTTCGTACAACGTCACAGGCATTGAGAACTCCAGTGCCATTCTTGGGCTAACAGCGATGAGTGTACCCTCTGTGGTGGGTGTGGTCTGGTCAGGAGGAGGGAGTGTGCTTGTCAGCACAGGACAGAAGTACACCACCTCACTCTTGAACTCCACCAGCCCCCTCTACAACGCTTCGCTCACCATATCAGGCCTCAAGGCTGCAGATAGCGGCTCCTACACCTGCACTATTAGCAACAGCTTCAGGGCCACTTCTGTGACCTTTAACCTGATGGTGATGAGTAAGTACATGTGAAAATGAGGGAGATGTGTACATGTGTGTGTGTACATGTGTATGTATGTGTGTACGTGTGTGTGTATGTGTGTGTACGTGTGTGCATGTGTGTATGTGTGTGTGTATGTGTGCATGTGTGTGTGTGTTGTGTACATGTGTGCATGTGTGTGTACAGTGTACATGTGTTGGATGAGATGTATATATGTGAGATTTCATAGTCCCAAGGGAGACTTAGTGTTATGGTGGGGTGATGGTGTTATGGTGTTATGATGGGATGATGGTGTTATGGTGTTGTGATGGGATGATGGTGTTATGGTGTTGTGATGGGATGATGGTGTTATGGTGTTGTGATGGGATGATGGTGTTATGGTGTTGTGATGGGGTGATGGTGTTATGGTGTTGTGATGGGGTGATGGTGTTATGGTGAGGTGAGGTTGTTATGGTGTTATGGTGAGGTGAGGTTCTTATGGTGAGGTTGTTATGGTGGTGATGCTCTGCATATACTCCTTCACCACTGTAGCTGCTCCTGTGCTAGTCCCCAGTCCTTCTGGATCACAAGTTCTAGGGGTGATGGGTTACCAGCTGGTGATCTCTGTACAGCTGCTGGGAGCTAACCCGCCAGTGTCCTGTGGTAGTATCACGTGGCTGGGAGGAGGCTCCCCCCTGTCTTCTGGTGGTCGCATCATACTGGTGTGCTCGAGCACTGTGGCTGTTCTCAACATCACCTCCGTGATGCCAGGCGATGCCATGAACTACACCCTCATGGTGCCCCATCCTGCTGCTATGCGGAACCATTCATTCCAGCTCCTTGTGAAAGGTATGTGGACCTAAAGGGATGGCCTGGGGACACTGCTGGGATGGCTCGGGGACACTGCTGGGATGGCCTGGGGACACTGCTGGGATGGCCTGGGGACACTGCTGGGATGGCTCGGGGACACTGCTGGGATGGCCTGGGGACACTGCTGGGATGGCCCGGGGACAGATGAAGCCTGATGGGATGGCCTGGGGACCAACTACATGACCATTCTTCTCACATCTCTCCTCCCCAGCCCCACCTCTGCCCCCCACAAACCTTACCGTCAGTGCTGTCTCGGAGTGTACCTTCACTCTTGGCTGGAGCCCACCACCTCTGAACAGCTCCAGTGTGCCCGCACAGCAAGTGATGTTCCAGGTCCGGGCCAATGGGAGTGGCCAGTGGGTGAATGTAGGCCCAGCGGTGCCTGTGCAGGACACCTCTGTGGTGCTGGGGCAGCCCTATGTGGGAGGGGCCGGTGTTCTCTCTGGACAAGCGTACCAGTTCAGAAGTGTTAGCCTGTACCAGCTCATCAGCGGGGGTGTGGCCATCAGCGGGGGCCCCTCTGTTGAGTCAGCATTTGTTATGGCTAACCCACAAGGTATGTAGTGTGTGTGTGTCTACATGGTAGGGGTATGTGGGCACATGTGTTGCATGTGCACGTAGTGATTCTCTACTACTTGTGGTACATTGATGTTTTAAACCCCTTGCAGAGGGGGTCTTAAGGCCAGGAAGGGGGGGGGGGGGAGGAGGGGGGGAGTTGTAAGGCAGGGGGAGGAGTCGTAAGGCAGGGAGAGGAGTTGTAAGGCAGGGGGAGGAGTTGTAAGGCAGGGGGAGGACACTGTAATGATGTTGTGCACCACTAGTGATAGAGTGAATGATAAGATCATGTGTGTAGATAGACAACTATCACATCTTGCATAACAAACCTCCGCATGTGAAGATTGGTGGGCGTTAATTAAAGTAGCTACCTTTTTGTAGTTCCATTGCATGTACATTCCCACCCACAGGCACACACACAGCAGTTGGCATGGTGACGGCTGATCTGGGCACTTCACAGTCCCTGGTGCTCCACTGGACAGTGGCCCAGCACTCATGCTACATCATCACCGAGTACCTGCTCACCTGCGGTACTGCTCCCACGGTGATCAGTAACCAGACAACAACCAGTGGGGAGGTGGTGGGGCTTTCCCCTAACACGCAGTACAATTGCTCAGTGACAGCAGCTTATGTTGACTCAGCAGGGAGTAACTTCTCCAGCAGTGTCACCAACTGTACATTCACCTACCCAAGTATCCCTGCAGACACAGTACCCACGTTGCCCATGACAACCCAGGTGATGGGCACGACTGTCAAGGTGACCATCACTCCTCCTATGAGCTTTGTAAGCAGGTGAGAGAGGTGCAGTGTTTTGTGCCTCTGCTGTGATAGACCCCCCTCCATTTCTCTCCATACCTCCTCCATTTCTCTCCACACCCCTCCATTTCTCTCCACACCTCCTCTATTTCTCTCCACACCCCTCCATTTCTCTCCACACCCCTCCATTTCTCTCCACACCCCTCCATTTCTCTCCACACCTCCTCTATTTCTCTCCACACCCCTCCATTTCTCTCCACACCCCTCCATTTCTCTCCACACCCCTCCATTTCTCTCCACACCCCTCCATTTCTTCTGTACCCTGCACACCCCAGCCAATGTTGGGTTGTGGTCCTGCTGGGCGCCGCCCCTGCTGGATCACCTGACCAACTGTACCCAGCTGGGTATGCCTTTGGTCAGTACCAGACCTCCCCCCTCAAGACCAGAGACACTCCATCACCATACATCACGGCAGAGATACCACTCACCAGCCAAGGACCGTTGGTGTTCACAGTGGGGGATAACAGTACTGTGGGAGGCTATCTGAATGGGCCCTTGTCTGGAGGGAGCAAGTATGCCATCTTTGTGAGGTATTTTGCCTCCTCCCCCTTTGTGGCAAGGCAGTATGACGTCTTCGTGTCCACTGGCTTCCTTGCTGTTCAGTTATGTGAGCTGTTATATATAACATGTGACATACGTAATGAAAGCATGACCTGTCGTGTGACATATGTAATGAAAGCATGACCTGTCGTGTGACATACATAATGAAAGCATGACCTGTCATGTGGCTGAGACCATATGAGTTACATCTGTTGTGCCAGTCATGTGCCTTGTGGCCTGTATTGGCTGTGTGTGTGTGTGTCATGTGGTCATGTGCTTAGCTGTCATGTGTTGGTGTACATAAGTGTCCACATTTTAATTAACACCTGCAGTCTACATGGTGTGTAATATTAACACCACAGCAGTGTACATGGTGTGTAATATTAACACCTGCAGTCTACATGGTGTGTAATGTTAACACCTGCAGTGTACATGGTGTGTAATATTAACACCTACAGTGTACATGGTGTGTAATATTAACACCTGCTGGTGTGTGATATCTTCTTTCCACAGCTTCCCCTACCACCGTGGCACCTAACAGCGTTGTGACTCCTCAAAGCAGTGTTTCTATTGTTGCTGGCGTGGTGGGCGGGGTAGTGGGCGTGGCTGCAGCTGTCCTGCTCATCATCCTGCTGGTGGGGTGTGTGGTCTGCTACAGGAGCCGTACCAGCAAGGAGGAGGAACGGGACAGCCATGTTGAGGCATCTTTTGTCCCCCAGGGCACGGGAACGTTCTCCTACACAAAGACAGACAATGACGAGTCTTTCCTGTGTGCAAGTCCTCCACCCTCCAACCCCCCACAGTACAGCACCCTGCCCAGCCGCCCCATACCTGTGAACCAGGAACAGCAGAAGGAGAAGGAGAAGGAGAAGGAGAAGGAGCTGGAGATGGAGAAACAGCTCCTGTCTGACGACATCCCGGATGGGCCCCTCCCACCTGGATTCTTCCCTCCGCCCACCTACAGGAACCTGTTGGAGGCGGAGCAGATGGTGCCCTCAAACATGAAGATGTCAGAGCCTGTCCCTGTGTCGGACTTTGAGCAGTACGTGACCGCGAGAGATGCCAAGAAGGGACTGCTATTTGAGAAGGAGTTCAAAGTACGAGATACCACATGACTGGGATGTACACATGCTTCACATACTAGTATTCTAACCATTCCCTTAGTATACTAACTACACTAACCATTCTCTTAGTATACTAACCATACTAACCAGTATACTAACCAGTATACTAACCATTCATTCTTATAGTGTACTAAACATGCCCTTATTTCCTTGGTCCTTCCTCTCTCATGTTTTCTCTCCTCCCACTATGTACCCTCCCTTCCCTCTCCCTCCCTCCCTCTAGTCTGTTCAGGAGAACTCCCCAAGGTACCCAGCATTGGCTAGTGAGGACCCCCAAAACGCTGATAAGAACAGATACAGCAATATTCTTGCTTGTGAGGAACCCACATTACCTCCTCACCCCACACCCCCTGATCCCCACCCTCCCCTTTGATCTCCCCCCACCCCCACTGACCCCACCCTCCCCCTGATCCCCACCTCCCCCACTGACCCCCACCCTCCCCTGATCCCCACCCACCCCCACTGACCCCCACCCTCCCCTGATCCCCACCCACCCCCACTGACCCCCACCCTCCCCCTGATCCCCACCCACCCCCACTGACCCCACCCTCCCCCTGATCCCCACCCACCCCCACTGACCCCCACCCTCCCCCTGATCCCCACCCACCCCCACTGACCCCCACCCTCCCCCACTGACCCCCACCCTCCCTCTGATCCCCACCCACCCTCACTGACCCCCACCCACCCCCACTGACCCCCACCCTCCCCCTGATCCCCACCCACCCCCACTGACCCCCACCCTCCCCCTGATCCCCACCCTCCCCTTATCCCCACCTTCCCGATCCCCACCCTCCCCCTGATCCCCACCCACCCCCACTGACCCCCACCCTCCCTCTGATCCCCACCCACCCCCACTGACCCCCACCCTCCCCCTGATCCCCACCCACCCCCACTGAACCCCACCTTCCTCCTGATCCCCACCTTCCCCCTGATCCCCATATCCATGGTCCACTCTCTTCACCACAGTTGACCACACCCGTGTCAGGCTTCCTCCATTGGAAGGAGTGATGTGGTCTGATTATGTCAATGCCAACTTCATTAAGGTATGGGAGTTAATGTGTGGGTGTTAAGGTACGGGGGGGGGGGGGGGGGGGGTTAAGGTGTGGATGTTAAGGTGTGGGTGTTAAGGTACGGGGGGTTAAGGTGTGGGTGTTAAGGTGTGGGTGTTAAGGTATGGGTGTTAAGGTACGGGTGTTAAGGTATGGGGGGTTAAGGTGTGGGTGTTAAGGTGTGGGTGTTAAGGTATGGGTGTTAAGGTATGGGTGTTAAGGTACGGGTATTAAGGTGTGGGTGTTAAGGTGTGGTGGTTAAGGTGTGGGTGTTAAGGTATGGGTGTTAAGGTACGGGTGTTAAGGTGTGGGTGTTAAGGTGTGGTGGTTAAGGTGTGGGGGTTAAGGTGTGGGTTTTAAGGTACGGGGGGTTAAGGTGTGAGTGTTAAGGTGTGGGTGTTAAGGTACGGGTGTTAAGGTGTGGGTGTTAAGGTATGGGGGTTAAGGTGTGGGTGTTAAGGTACGGGGGGTTAAGGTGTGAGTGTTAAGGTGTGGGTGTTAAGGTGTGGGTGTTACGGTTGGGTATTAAGGTATGGGGGGGGGTTAATGTATGGGTGTTAAGGTGTGGGTGTTAAGGTACGGGGGTTAAGGTGTGGGTGTTAATGTGTGGGTGTTAAGGTACGGGGGTTAATGTATGGGTGTTAAGGTGTGGGTGTTAAGGTACGGGGGTTAATGTATGGGTGTTAAGGTGTGGGTGTTAAGGTACGGGGGTAAAGTGGGTGTTAAGGTATGGGTGTTAAGGTGTGGGTGTTAAGGGGTGTGTCATTGGGTGTGGTCTTCCTTATCCCTGCTATCACCATCACTGTTACTACCACTATCAGCTATATAGCTTTTTCAGCACGTGATTTAATTTCCTCAATTTGTCTGCCATGTTGGTACTTGGTACTTGGTTTTGGTCAGTTACATGATCCAATACAAAATCTAATTAGATCTTACCCTCGGAGCATGAATACTTACCAAGAAATTGATTATAAGCCCATACGTTTCCATAGTAAAATGGACACCAGTATGTCGGAAAATTAACACAATTAACCCATGTGTCATGTGACCATGAATTACATCACCTCTTGCATAACCACGCCTCCATCACCATAACAACAGGGCTACCCTGGGAGTACCAACTACATCGCTGCACAAGGCCCTTTGGACCAAACGGTTGATGACTTCTGGAGGATGATTTGGGAACACAACGTAGCAACGGTTGTCATGCTCACCAACATTGTGGAGGAGGGCAAGGTCTGTGGATGTGGCTTGTGGAAGACATCCTGTCACATGTGAATTCCCATTCCTACCCGCTGTGACTAATAGGCAAAGTGTTTTCAGTACTGGCCCAGTGCTGGCACACAAAGATATGGAAGCCTGGAGGTGAAGGTGGACCACGTCATCATACTACCTGACCACACCATACGATGTCTGACTGTGATACATGTAAGCCCCAGGTCTTGTGGCATGTGATCAGGCAGCTGTCCTCCATTGTGTCACCTGACCTTTCTTATGTTTATCTCTTGTCCCTCTCCTCCCCTCTCCTCCCCTCTCCTCCCCATCCCCACTAGCCTGATGGGACATTACGTACTGTCCTGCACTTCCACTACACTAACTGGCATGACTATGGCACACCCACCCACCTGGCTCCTCTCATTAACTTCATCAGAGTGGTCAACCAATCTCATCTGGTGAACACACCTCTTCTTGTTCACTGCAGGTAGGAGGGTAACAAAGGAGGGGGTGTGGTCATGGAGAGGGAAAGGGGTGTGGCCATGAAAGGTGTGTGGTTATGGAGGGGTGTGGTCATGGAGAGGGAAAGTGGTAGATGACAGGACTGCTTGAAATGACCATGTAGCCAGTACTGAACATAAGGTTTGTGTTGGCATGTACATGTGTGGGTTGAGGGTGTGTACATGTGCTGGGAGGTGTATGTGTAAGTGGACTATGGGAGGGTGTATGTGTAAGTGGACTATGGGAGGGTGTATGTAAGTGGACTGGGAGGGTGTATGTGTAAGTGGACTGGGAGGGTGTATGTGTAAGTGGACTGGGAGGGTGTATGTGTAAGTGGACTGGGAGGGTGTGTATGTGGTGTGAAGTATGGACTATGGGAGGGTGTGTGGACTATGGGAGGATGTGGGACTATGGGAGGATGTGGGACTATGGGAGGGTGTGTGGACTATGGGAGGGTGTGGGGACTATGGCAGGGTGTGTGGACTATGGGAGAGTGTGTGGACTATGGGAGGGTGTGTGGACTATGGGAGGATGTGGGACTATGGGAGGGTGTGTGGACTATGGGAGGGTGTGTGGACTATGGGAGAGTGTGTGGACTATGGGAGGATGTGGGACTATGGGAGGATGTGTGGACTATGGGAGAGTGTGTGGACTATGGGAGGGTGTGTGGACTATGGGAGAGTGTGTGGACTATGGGAGGATGTGGGACTATGGGAGGGTGTGTGGACTATGGGAGGGTGTGTGGACTATGGGAGAGTGTGTGGACTATGGGAGGGTGTGTGGACTATGGGAGGATGTGTGGACTATGGGAGGATGTGTGGACTATGGGAGAGTGTGTGGACTATGGGAGGGTGTGTGGACTATGGGAGAGTGTGTGGACTATGGGAGGGTGTGTGGACTATGGGAGGATGTGTGGACTATGGGAGGATGTGTGGACTATGGGAGAGTGTGTGGACTATGGGAGGGTGTGTGGACTATGGGAGAGTGTGTGGACTATGGGAGGGTGTGTGGACTATGGGAGGATGTGTGGACTATGGGAGGATGTGTGGACTATGGGAGAGTGTGTGGACTATGGGAGGATGTGGGACTATGGGAGGGTGTGTGGACTATGGGAGGGCGTGTGGACTATGGGAGGGTGTGTGGACTATGGGAGGATGTGGGACTATGGGAGGATGTGGGACTATGGGAGAGTGTGTGGACTATGGGAGGGTGTGTGGACTATGGGAGGGTATGTGGACTATGGGAGGGCGTGTGGACTATGGGAGGGTGTGTGGACTATGGGAGGATGTGGGACTATGGGAGGATGTGGGACTATGGGAGGGTGTGTGGACTATGGGAGAGTGTGTGGACTATGGGAGGGTGTGTGGACTATGGGAGGATGTGGGACTATGGGAGGGTGTGTGGACTATGGGAGAGTGTGTGGACTATGGGAGGGTGTGTGGACTATGGGAGGGTGTGTGGACTATGGGAGGGTGTGTGGACTATGGGAGGGTGTGTGGACTATGGGAGGGTGTGTGGACTATGGGAGGGTGTGTGGACTATGGGAGGGTGTGTGGACTATGGGAGGGTGTGTGGACTATGGGAGGGTGTGTGGACTATGGGAGGATGTGTGGACTATGGGAGAGTGTGTGGACTATGGGAGGGTGTGTGGACTATGGGAGGGTGTGTGGACTATGGGAGGGTGTGTGGACTATGGGAGGGTGTGTGGACTATGGGAGGGTGTGTGGACTATGGGAGGGTGTGTGGACTATGGGAGGATGTGTGGACTATGGGAGAATGTGTGGACTATGGGAGAGTGTGTGGACTATGGGAGGGTGTGTGGACTATGGGAGGATGTGGGACTATGGGAGGATGTGTGGACTATGGGAGGATGTGTGGACTATGGCAGGGTGTGTGGACTATGGGAGGATGTGTGGACTATGGGAGGGTGTGTGGACTATGGGAGGGTGTGTGGACTATGGGAGGGTGTGTGGACTATGGGAGGGTGTGTGGACTATGGGAGGATGTGTGGACTATGGGAGAGTGTGTGGACTATGGGAGGGTGTGTGGACTATGGGAGGGTGTGTGGACTATGGGAGGGTGTGTGGACTATGGGAGGGTGTGTGGACTATGGGAGAGTGTGTGGACTATGGGAGAGTATGTGGACTATGGGAGGGTGTGGGACTATGGGAGGGTGTGTGGACTATGGGAGGGTGTGTGGACTATGGGAGGATGTGTGGAGGTGTGCATGTGCTGGTTAGATGCAATCACCTATAGTGCTCTATTCCCATTCCAGTGCTGGAGTTGGCCGCACAGGAACTGTGATCACTATTGACTACTGTCTGAAGCAAATACAGGAAGAGGGTGTGGTCGATGTGAAAGGCGTGGTGTCCCTGCTGAGGGAACAGAGGAACTTTATGGTTCAAACTGAGGTGATCATGGGGGCGGGGCTTTTTGAAAGGGATGAAAGAGCACATGGAGAGGGTTGTGGGCTGTCATGTGACTGTCATGTGGTTAAGATTTTGTAACTGTTTTTCTCCTACCCAGCAACAATTTATGTGCATCCACTATGTGTTGTTGGAGGCCATTGTGTGTGGTGATACCTCATACACAGTTGCGGATTTTTCCAGAGAATATCACAGCTTACAGCTCACCAACAAGGAGACGGGCGAGTGCCTAATCGCAGAGGAGTTCAAAAAGCTGAACTCGATCAAGACAATGATATCGAAGTCGTCGTTTATCAACAGAGTGAAGCACCAGAGTGCCTCCCAGGAGTACCCTGCCTATATCGTCAAGGGCTACCACCTAAACACACAACAGTTCATAGTGGCAGATGGGCCATGCGAGGACACGATGGAGCAGTTCTGGCAGATGGTAGCTGAGAATGGCTGCTCCAACATTGTCATGCTGACCCCGAGGGATGTGCAAGCGGACCACTATTGGCCTCCGCTCAGCCAGAAGATCTCGTTCAATAACATCAGCGTGGAAGTACTAGAGGAGAAAGCAGAACACATGTACAACTTCAGGAAGATTGTGGTGACAAACAGGGTGGGTAGTTGTGTGGCTATGTGGAAGTGATGTGTGTGGAGGTGATGTGTGTACATGTGGAGGTGATGTGTATACATGTGATGATGTGTATATGTGGGGGTGATGTGTGTACATGTGATGATGTGTATATGTGGGGGTGATGTGTGTACATGTGATGATGTGTATATGTGGGGGTGATGTGTGTGCATGTGATGATGTGTATATGTGGAGGTGATGTGTGTGCATGTGATGATGTGTATATCTGGGGGTGATGTGTGTGCATGTGATGATGTGTATATGTGGGGGTGATGTGTGTACATGTGATGATGTGTATATGTGGGGGTGATGTGTGTACATGTGATGATGTGTATATGTGGGGGTGATGTGTGTACATGTGATGATGTGTATATGTGGGGGTGATGTGTGTACATGTGATGATGTGTGATGTGTGTACACGTGATGAGGATCTGTGGTAGTGGTTTTAATTTGTTGGATTGTACAACCTTTTTTCCATCTCAGTCTGGAGAAACACATCAAGTCATGCAGTACGAGTTCATTGGCTGGATTTCAAGCGAGCTTCCTGTTGTCACCGACTTTGTTCATTTTGTGTCTGAAGCCTCAAAGGCCATTGATGAGAACAGCTACACCAACAATGCCATCCTTGTGCACGACACGTGAGTAGAGGCTCCACCCCTTTAGATGTGCATGACATGTGAGTAGAGGCTCCACCCCTTTAGATGTGCATGACACGTGAGTAGAGGCTCCTCCCCTTTAAGTAGAGCTCCACCCCTTTAAGTAGAGGCTCCACCCTTTAAGTAGAGGCTCCACCCCTTTAAGCAGAGGCTCCTCCCCTTTAAGGAGAGGCTCCTCCCCTCAAATGCATGGCCTCTCCAAATTGCCATGTACCCCTATAAACACACACTCTTTGCCACCTTCCCACCCAGGGCTTACATATCTGCCCATTGCAGAGACTCATGCCTCTCATTTTAGCCTGGTGCCCCACCCCCACCCCCTTCAGTACCAGCCTGGGTCCCTCATTCACCCCCACCCCCACCCCCACCCAGCCTGGGTCCCTCATTCACCCCCACCCCCACCCCCACCCAGCCTGGGTCCCTCTGGTGTGTGCCTCATTCACTCCCACCCCCACCCCCTTCAGTACCAGCCTGGGTCCCTCTGGTGTGTTCTGTGCCCTCTGGTACTGCATGGAAAGGATTCGGCTGGAGAAGGTTGTTGACGTCTTCCAGGCGGTGCAGAAGCTTCAGCTGCAGAAGCCGGGCATGGTGGAGTCCGTCAAGCAGTACGCGTTCATCTACGACTGCATCCACGAGTTCATCAAAATTAACTCCACCACCACCACCATGGTGTGAGGTGGTGGGCCACACCCACAGGTTGTGGGCGCTGCTGAGTATCATGCAACACACTAGAACAGTGTGCAGCAGGGGGCTAGTGTAAATAATAATAATAATTTATATCAGTAATCAAATATGTAAGATATGCCTGCTTTGTGTGTGTGAAAAGTTTTCTGTGTGCTTTTCGTGTTCAAGTCACTACATTCGAATAACGCCATGAACAGACGCCTCTTTATGGGTGGAGTCGTTGTCATGGTGTCTGTAATGCTGCATGCAAATTTCCAGGCATTGTATCAGCACCTGTGTGATTTAATCACCCTCGTGAGTACAATATCGGCTGAACACAACACAAACCTGTCGTGTCTGATGAGGAAGGATCAACCCATCGCTGACCAGGTTGAATGAAGGAAACTGTGACTCCTCCCATGACAGTCTACGACCATAGTGTGTATGGGTATGCGTGTATCACCAAAACATTTGCACATACACACACCACATATACACACACTATACACACACCACATATACACATTATACACACACCACATATACACATTATACACACATCACATATTCACATTATACACACACCACACATACACACACCACACATACACACACCACATACACACACCACATATACCCACACACACACACACACCTTGCTGTTAACTTCTCACCACCTGTGTGCTGCGGTTTGACAATACACAATAACTCCATGATCACTGAATTTTTAAAAGAAGTGTACCTGCTGACCCATGGCCTCCATGATGTGCTGCTGACCCATGGCCTCCATGATGTGCTGAGGGTCTGCCACAGCCAATCGAGAGTGTGGCCACACGAAGAGGAAGTTTGGTTGCATAGAGCGACCACACTGAAAGGGGAAGGGGCCACTCAAGGGGGTAGGTGGGGAAGGGGGCCACTCAAGGGGAGGGTGGGGAAGGGGGCCACTCAAGGGGAGGGTGGGGAAAGGAGGCAGTACTATTCAGCCACCCCTTCCACTACACAACGCCCTCGCACCATATTCCTCCTCTCACCATAGCATAGCTGCTGGGTCCATAGCTGTTGCCAAGGACAACTGTGATCTTTGGAACTCGTGAGCAGGCCAATGTGGCCATCATTCGAGCTCGAGCCTTCACTGTCTCTCCATCATTACCCGATGGAGAGAGGAAGTCATTGTCCGAGGGTGTGTTCTGAAGGAACACCATGGGCACTCCCCTCAACGTACACAGCCGTATAAAGTGGGCTCCTTTTAGAGCTGCATGTGCTGTCAAAGGTCCATTATTAGCCAGCATTCCAACCAGGAAGCTGCCAGATAGAGAGAGGAAGTAGAGAGGCACATATGAAGTGGTACCAAGCCTTACCCGCCAAGCCTGGTGAACCCAGCACACAGGGTGGCACCAAACCTCTCCTTGAATGCATGAAACTGGCTTCCATCGACCAACCTGGCAATGATCTGAAAACACGTTAAATTTGGTTAAGAGTAAAGGACAGATCGACTGACCTCCAAGATAGGCCACTGAACATCCTTCTGGTGTGGGATGAGTTCAGCAAAGGCATCTTCGGTGTCTGGGTACTGTGGAGACACTAACAGCAACAGACATAGGTAAACAATAAAGGTCAGGATGATCAAAGTGCCCACAGCAGGAAACCATGGCCATGTTGAAGACCTCAGCATGCCTCCTCCCACATCCAGCACACAACAGACACCACAAGTGAGGAGGCCCCAGCTACTGGCATCACACCACAAGTGAGGAGGCCCCAGCTACTGGCATCACACCACAAGTGAGGAGGCCCCAGCTACTGGCATCACACCACAAGTGAGGAGCCCCCAGCTACTGGCATCACACCACAAGTGAGGAGGCCCCAGCTACTGGCATCACACCACAAGTGAGGAGGCCCCAGCTACTGGCATCACTGTTCCATCTCACCTCACAGCAATGTGTGGTAATGCACTCAGCACATTAGTTCTTCGTGCTGGTCACTCTTGTCACATGACTAGTGATCATGTGATCATCACATAACTTGATATGTGTATGCATCACATCCTCCAAACCACAGATATGGCACAACACTATGACATACACATCTGCCTCCTATATGCGTTAGTACATTATTTTTAAGATTAGACAAAGCAAAGGAACGAATCAAACCTAGTAGTGTACATGTGTATGTCATGTGTACATGTGTATGTCATGTGTACATGTGTATGTCATGTGCACACGTGTATGTCATGTGCACACGTGTATGTCATGTGCACACGTGTATGTCATGTGCACATGTGTATGTCATGTGTACATGTGTATGTCATGTGCACATGTGTATGTCATGTGTACATGTGTATGTCATGTGTACATGTGTATGTCATGTGCACACGTGTATGTCATGTGCACACGTGTATGTCATGTGCACACGTGTATGTCATGTGCACATGTGTATGTCATGTGTACATGTGTATGTCATGTGCACATGTGTATGTCATGTGCACATGTGTATGTCATGTGCACATGTGTATGTCATGTGCACATGTGTATGTCATGTGTACATGTGTATGTCATGTGTACATGTGTATGTCATGTGCACACGTATATGTCATGTGCACACGTGTATGTCATGTGCACACGTGTATGTCATGTGCACATGTGTATGTCATGTGCACATGTGTATGTCATGTGTACATGTGTATGTCATGTGCACATGTGTATGTCATGTGCACATGTGTATGTCATGTGCACATGTGTATGTCATGTGCACATGTGTATGTCATGTGCACATGTGTATGTCATGTGCACATGTGTATGTCATGTGTACATGTGTATGTCATGTGTACATGTGTATGTCATGTATGGACTAACCAGGAATGAAGCGGTCAATCATTGCACATGTAGGCAAGTTCAGGCTTGCCACAATGGAACGTGCAGTCCCCAGGCCCTCTTCTTCACTGATGGAAAAGTAGTCTGTGCACCCACTAATGCTGCAATGAACCATGGCCCCGCCCAGGTCTTCTGAGGTCACACTCTCACCAGTTGCTGCCTGGGGAAGAGGTTGATGATCTGAGTATAGTTGCATGTGTAGAGGTGTTAAGATGAGTGAGTTAAGGTTCACGAATGAGATGTGTTAATGTGTGTTAAGATGAGTGGTATGTGTGAGGTGTGTTAAGGTTAAGTAGGAAAAAGCCTTGTGAAGTCATGACTGAAATTTGTATTCAAATATATTCATGATTATATACTACTGCTAAACTACATCAGGTAAATTTTTCAACTCTTTCTAGAAAGAAGATTCCATTGTGTGGATTTACATGCTACTGGGCAAATAATTCAAGACCACATCACATTCATGTTTTAAAAAAGAAAATCTACCCACAGAGGGGGCAATATGGATTCCTCCCCCCCACTTTCAATACGGGTTCCCTCCTCCCTTTGATCCCCTCTTCTGTCATATAAATAAGGGTGTGGCAGCACTCCCCACTGGAGGGGGCTGGAGGCATGGCTGGGGCTGGAGGTATGGCTGGGGCTAATATGTTTAACCCTTTCAAGCCCCATTCATTGTAATGCACCAGTTTTCCCATACCTTAGAGGGTCCAACCACACCATCACACCATCACACCTCACCTCATACTGTTCCAAACTTTTACCTTCACAAGGGGAGGTCCCCCTAGGTACAACGACCCAACTCCCTGGACCATGACAGCCTCATCAGACATGGTGGGCACATAGGCACCCCCAGCAGTGCAAGGTCCACACACCACTGATATCTGCAAGTAGGGCACATAGGGATAACACACACAAACATTTCACACATGCACACATGCACCTACACACACATGCACACACACATGCACACACACACATGCACCTACACATACATGCACACACACACATGCACACATGCACCTATACATACATGCACACACACATACACACATGCACACACACACACATGCACACATGCACACACGTGTATAGGCGACTTTATTGTGGCACGTACACATCGTGCAGTACGGCACCAAAGGTGGGACGAGAGTTGCATTTTTTTTTAGCTTTTCTCTGACCCCAATGACCCCAAGTGTTGTTGAGCAATGTTTCAACACCGAGGTGCTTCCCGGGTGCAATTTGACACCAAGGTGCTGTGTGCAATTTGATACCAGATTCTGACTCCTTTGGGCTTACCCTGTCTGCTTACCCTGTCTCCCTTTAAATCATGCGTGCTTTGCGCTATGTGTATGCACACAAGCATGCATGTTAGGATTATACAAACATGCATAGATAATCGCAATATTGAAACGCATAGAATTACTGGCCTTGAATACAGAGCAATCTAACAATTCTTTATGCTAGGCAGGGGTCAGGGGGTCAGGCTGAGCCATTATGCCAGGGCTGGTTAAGTTTCTGCCCCAGCTGTGGTCATGTATGCTGGTCAATAACTCAGGTCCATTCAGTATGTGGCATGTTCGTTTTCATGTCACACTCTCAGCGCAACAAGACAGCTGTATATCACCAAACAGTGTATTTTGCTTTGAGTTGGAATAACGGTATGCCCTTTCCTCCAGTACTTGTATATATTGAAGGCATAGGTAGATTTTTTTATATTGGAGGAATACCGTTAATCCAATTCAAGGCAATGAAATTCATTGTTTGGTGAATAAGGTCTACATGTACATCCTTTCCTAAGTCAACCATTGCATAAGAAACAGTTACTTGTACTTGTAAGTTAATAACATTTGGATTTGACACAGTGTAAATTGTATACATACCTAGTAGTGTGAATACGGGACCATTTTATGTACTATCACTAATATATATATATTTAATAAGCAGGTCACTGCTAAACACAACATGTACATGCAATGTGTAAGATTCAGTGTCCAGTGATTCCCACTTTGAGATTGTTTTTTTTTTCACGGTAAAGAAATAAATAACTAGCTGCAATGGGGAATTAACTAACAGCCACGTGATGAGTGTGGTTAGAGGTGCACTACCACGTGATGATGCACCAACCACGTGATGAGTGTGGTGTGCGGGCCATCAGAGCCCAAAGCATGGAATAGTTAGGTTAACACAATTACACTTAACCTTTGCATACGTAATATAATAGTTAAGGACCGTTTTATTAACTAGGGGCCACATATGGCTTCTATTGTTCCATAAACAATTATCAAGTTTCCATTGTTGTCGTTAAACAATTAGGCACAATAGGGGCGGGGCACATGAATACTTGTTCCCCCCCCCCCCCACCCCCATTATTGCTCTCTGTGGAGAATTCCAGGAATGGAAGTGGGCTTTTAAATGAAATGCAACATGTGACATCAGGAGACCTAAGTGGTCCATGCTTCAGCTAAATGACTTTATCACAAGCCATGTCATGTTGTCTGAGGGACAGCTACATAGGGACAGCTACATAGGGACAGCTACATAGGGGCAGCTACATAGGGGCAGCTATATAGGGGCAGCTACATAGGGACAGCTACATAGGGACAGCTACATAGGGACAGCTACATAGGGACAGCTACATAGGGACAGCTACATAGGGACAGCTACATAGGGACAGCTACATAGGGACAGCTACATAGGGACAGCTACATAGGGACAGCTACATAGGGACAGCTACATAGGGGCAGCCACATAGGGACAGCTACATAGGGACAGCTACATAGGGATACAAATCTAATTATTTGCCACTATGACTACGGTCAGCCCCCCTCCCCGCATTATTCCACCACACCACTGATACTAGGCCCCAGTCCAGCAGTGATTACATCACCATTACATCACCAGGCTTGCATTTCTACTTAATTTGACAACATAAACAACAACAGACTCCTCAAAGCAATCCCTAGTCCCCAGCCCCCCATCCCGGTTATAGGATCTGCCTCCACCCAGCATAGTGGCATACCAGGCAAGGCCTTCTATGGAAGGCTGCTTAGGGACTGGTCTGCAAACACAAGAAAATGACTCCATGCTTCTAACCTGAGGAATACCCAAAGATGACATCATGGCTTGGTTCCGGAACACTCTCCCTCCATGTTCCTTGTCAGGAAAGATGTCCGCTTGTAAGGGGAGGAAAGCACCTCCCGAGTCCACCAGGTATATGCATGGCAGACGGTTCTGCATGGCTATCTCCTGGGCTCGGAGCTGCTTCTTAAGCGTGATGGGATAAATGGTGCCGCCTTTAATGGTCCAATCGTGTGCCGATATGAGGCACAGCTGCCCAGAGACCCTGGTAATGGCGGTGCTGCAGCTAGCATTGAATATGTCTCCATATGCCATCCCAAGCCCAGCTAGCTGGGATAACTCCAACACCTCGGCACCTTCATCCTTGAGCAGGGCCACCCTCTCCTTCACTGTCAGTTTTCTGGAGGCCCTGTCCAGCTGTTTCACTTTCGAGTCAGACATGGACACCTTAAGATGCAATTGAACCACATTTTGGTAGAGACCCTTGTTGAAGTCCTTGTTGTGCGCTGCCGTCTTGGGGTCCAGGGGAGCTCCGGGTCTGATCACTGGAAACTGTGCCCGCTGATAAGCTGCTCTATCTGACATAAAACGGGCAATTTTTGCCGCCGAAATCACCTTTGCACCGATTGTACGCTTCATCAGCTCCGGGGTGCGGAAAAAAACGAGCGCGCTTTTTTCTTTTTCTTTTCTGCTGGGGGAGTGTCAGGGAGGGAAAACGTTTCGAGGCGTGGTAGTTGCAGCGGCAAAAAGGCGGAGCAATGAGCAGCAGAGTTTCACATATCACCAAGCAAGTCTTGGCTTCGTTGTTTTATGGAGTAGCGTCCATCTTGATCATCACGGTGAATAAAGATCTCTTCGCCACTTATCAGTAAATGACAACGTAACACAATATACTAGTACTGCGTCGTGTATTGTTACTTTCTGCAAACACGCACTTCATTTATAAGGTTCCCTTCATTTCAAGTGGTAGGACTTGGACAGGTGTGTGTGTGTGTGTGTGTGTGTGTGTGTGTGTGTGTGTGTGTGTGTGTGTGTGTGTGTGTGTGTACATGTGCGTGGTTGTGTGTGTATTGTGTAAGTACATGTAGTTTCCTGTTCTTCACACACATGCACATCCACACCCACACACACACCCCACACACACACACACACCACCACTGCAGATCTTCACCACCATAGCAGTCATAACCATTGCAAGGTTGGTTAACATTGTCCACTTCCAGAAGCCTAGTCTGGAACAAGCTAAGAATGTAAGCTAGGAAGTAAGAATAGATGCTCTTAAATCACCTGTGTTATGTTGACCAGGTCTTCCCACTGCCTCTGTTTTACCTGTTGAACCTGATGTTTGGTCTTGGAAGTACCCAACGACTCAAGTATGCTAGTTCCTGTCACTGATATGACCATAGCCTAGCCACACATGTCTGGTGCTAGCCTCCCCATGTTCACTGTGCTGAGACGGTTCACTCTCATCTTTGTGTCTGTAGGACAGATTTTTGTGCTCAAGTAGGTAACCCACGTCTGGTCTCAATGCCATTCCGTGTTAATGTTCTGGTGCTGTGCTGTTCCACACTTCTCCATACCATTCATGTTTTTCTTTGGGTGAAGTAAGAAGGAGCGGGTACCAGTGCAAGCAACGTTAGTAGTGATGGTGGTGGGAGCTATGGTGGCAGCATTGTGAGTACTGCTGGGGACAGTCAGCTGACATAACCCCCCCCCCCCCCCCCCCCCCCCCCCCACAGCAATGACCTCACCTTTGATACCTATGGCTACTTCTTTGTGTTGATGAATGATGTTACCACGGCAGCAAACAGTGAGAGCCTTTCCTTGTAGTGTTGGCGGGGGAGGGAGGGAGGGAGAAAGTAGTGGGGGTGGTAGAAACTGATGAAACCGAATAGAAATTTAAGAACAGTGGGGAGGGAGAGGGTGGGAAGGTGCAAAGGTGTGGGGAGGGAGAGGGTGGGAAGGTGCAAAGGGGTGGGGAGGGAGAGGGTGTGAAGGTGCAAAGGGGTGGGGAGGGAGAGGGTGTGAAGGTGCAAAGGGGTGGGGAGGGAGAGGGTGTGAAGGTGCAAAGGGGTGGGGAGAAGTGGGCGGGAGGGAGAAGGTGTGAAGGTGCAAAGGGGTGGGGAGAAGTGGGTGGGGAGGGAGAGGGTGGGAAGGTGCAAAGGGGTGGGGAGAAGTGTGGAGAGGGAGAAAAGTTGTATATTGTGGTAGATATTCATATGTACTTGCTTGAGCCACTCTGACAGCCAGAAGGGAGTCATTTATATCTGCAAAGTTTGCTGCATTTGGTGTGATGGTTCCCTTTCCCATGATTTGTTTACTAGCCACTCAGCAGCTTGTTGGGGGACAGGTCATGCACAAGTCATGTGGCTTCCTATCCTAGGTTTTAGTTCAGGACATGCCCAGAGCATTTTGACGGGACCATCACTGGGGTGTTGAACAGGGGGTATTGTTGGAACTTGGCACTAAGCATGGCGGAATGTTTTGTGATGTTAATCTGTGCGGTCATTTTTGTTTGGGTTTCCTGAACAGCACTGTACGTCAAGAAGAGGCTGAACTCAGAGGTATATGTAGATAGATACGACTTTTCAAATACTGTGCACCCTTTTTTTCGCACCTGACCCAGATGGACAAGTATGAGCTTATGCTGTATAACTCCTTCATCGTGTCTCTCCCTGCGCTATGCTTGGCTTATTACACAGGAGAGCTTGAGCGTGTAAGTGGCGTGATGTGTGTATGGACACCCATCCCCCTCCACCACAGCACATGCACAACAACACTGTATTTATATGCAAGCATGTATGCACACATATATTATATGCAAGCATGTATGCACACATATATTATATGCAAGCATGTATGCACACATATATTATATGCAAACATGTATGCACACATATATTATATGCAAACATGCATGCACACATATATTATATGCAAACCCTGTACAGAGCACACCCACACTTCTATATAGTGCACATCTGTGCTTCTTTGTATAGATCGAGCACACCCATACCAATGCACCAAGCTTGCACACACACACGTACGGGGGCATGGGAACACACATTCACACTACCCACACCATACCTCAGTATCTCTACAAATTAAATCATCTTGAGCTTTATTGTATCGTGATTGCATAAATAATCACTTAATCTTTAAAAATCTGTGTTATGGTATAATTTATTGTTAGCACACCATGCGTATAAGCCACGCCCACAGTGTGCCACGCCCATAAAACTGTGCACACATTGTCCATTCTAACGGGTAGATTTATGGTATTACTGTTCAGATTGGCTGTGTGCACACCTATATGGTATTACTGTTCAGATTGGCTGTGTGCACACCTATGGGGTATTGCTGTTCAGATTGGCTGTGTGCACACCTGGATGGTGTTACTCTCTGCATCTTTATCTGCACACAGGCATATGAGTTCACTGGATGGTCAAATCCTTGGTTTGTGTTCAGCTTCATCCTTTCCTGTGTTATGGGGTAAGTGAGTAGGAGGAACCATTGCCAAGTAATTGGACTGTTGAGCTGTGGGTTGGGGGCTGGTGGAGGGGTTGGGAGGTGGGAGTGGTACAATAAAACATTTGGGTCCATTCAGTACCTTTTCTTGGATGTGTCTGCCATGGCAACCTTTTAAGGTACTGCACAGACCACCAGAGGAGCACCATTGTTCACGTCTGTTTCATCGCTGCATTCCAGCCCATTTCTGCATCTGTGGTTAAATGAATGGGACCATCCTCTCCCATCCACACACACACATGCACCATACACACATGCACACACACATGCACCCCACACATATACACACACAAACACCACCACACAACATATACACACATACAAACACCACCACACACATATACACACATACACACACATACACATTCATGCACCCCCACACACATATACACACATGCACACACATACACACACATGCACCCCACACACATACACATCACACACATGCACCCCCACACACATACACACACATGCACCCCACACACCTACACACACAGCTTCATCCTCAACTATGCTACCATGCTGTGCACCCAACTAACATCAGCTCTGACGGTTACTGTAGTGGGAGCTATCAAGGTACACAGGGTGGAGGGGGGGGGGGTAAGGGTTAGGTGGGTAGGGCTAGGGAGGGATATTGTGGAACAAGAAGAGGAAGGGAGTCCATGGAACTGTGTGTGGGAGCATCTCCTTCTCACCTAGCTGCATCCTCTGGTTGTGTGGGTGGTAAGAGCAATTATGGTGGATGTGGTGTGGCTTCATCTGTGCACACAAGCTATGTAGCTGGTGTCTCCATTTCCCTTGTAGCACCATGGCGATGGTTACTACATGCATATGTGTGGCTTGACAGAGGCATGGGGTGGGGCATTTCCTGTGTGATGTAGCCCATCAAAGCTGGAGGAGTGGCAGGCCAGCAGTATGGGAGCTTGTCCCCAGCTGAGGCATGATGGAGCTTGTGTATGTGTGGAATTATGGCGGGCTTATGGCAGGCTTATAGCAAGCTTACAGGGGACTTATGTGGGGCTGGAGTGCATATGTGTATGTGTAAATGTGTGTGCAGGTGTGTGTAGCATGTTGGCTGTACATGTGTGCATGGAGAGTGCACATCTTGCATTCTTGCATTTCAGAATATTGCAGTCACCTATGGTGGAATGTTGATACATGATTACATTTTTACTGTCTACAACTTTGTTGGCATCAACATAAGGCAGGTCCCCCCTGGTCAAGCTAGGATTGTGTTTATGTTATGTTGGTTGGTGTCTCTTTAAAGTGTGGCTGGTAGCCTGCTCTACTCCTACTTGAAATTTAAAGAGCAGTCTGGAACTTCCAAATCTAGTGTGGCCGTCTGAACTTTTTCTAGTGTTGATTGCATTCTCCTGTCATCTAGCTGTTTTTATACTGTATAGAACGACACACGCATTTTACTTGTGATCAGGTAATAGCTGTGTGAAACACAGTTGAAAGCGCTGCATACGATTGTGCAAGTAAAACGACCATTGCATCAGCTGCTAAAAATCAAAATTAATACATAAATGTGCATGCATATTGAATTGATTATTACTGTCAAATTTTACTGATTTGTAGTAACATCTGCATTCAGCTCAATGGCCTTCGCTTCATAATACACAATTCCCGCCGTTCTGTGTGGGCTGTTACCCTTGAGCTGTTTGAACTTTTTTATACCTGTTTGTTGTTCCTTGGCACAACGCTTATGAGATCCGATGACGAGTACCGCAATAGCTATGGCTTCGTTTACGTGGATATAAGATATTTAACGAAGCGTGCAAACGGCACAATAACACGATAAGCTTGCAGGACAGGCTTACCTCGACGCGACCAAGAGAAGCTATACTCTGCATCTGCTAGTAGTGTGCAGCAGCATAACTGTTGGGAACAAAGTGCAAAAAAAAAGAAGAATTTTCTTTTATCGCTATGCCCGAAGTTGACGATTGGTCTCAGATGGAACAAACAGAATATACCGGTAACCTGATCGAGGATGGAGCACAGGAGTACAAGACGGTACGTTACTGGATAGGTCGAGTATTTGCAAATGCTCGCGACCTTTCAGTTTATTCACAAGTTATGCGTGGTACTTTTGTGTATAAAGGTTTATGGGTTGGAGCAGCTAGGGGACGATTACTTCATAGCTTTCTTGCACCTCGCAGGATCAGCAGAGAACCTTTATCGAGCTACTGCTGCCGTACGTGCGCTCGTTCGCTTACACATGGCTCAACCTGCAAGCACGCAAGCGGAAATTCCTTAAAGACAATGACCGGCGAATGTCCGCTGACGAAGAGCGCCAGTGCAAAGAGGAGCTTGACAACGAACTGCCGGAGGTGAAGAGGAAATGGGCCTCGCAGCTGCTGGCGAAACTGCGCAAGGACATCCGAGCCGAGCACAGGGACTACTTGGTGAAGGCTGTTACGGGACAGATGCGTTCTTGCTGTGTCCTTTCCACACCGGATCAAAAGGGGAAGATGCGTCGTATTGACTGCCTACGGCAAGCTGACAAAGTCTGGAGGCTGGATCTAGTGATGGCTATCCTCTTTCACGCTTTTCCTCTGGAATCGACTGACGGTGAGAGGCTAGGCAAGACACCGGAGTGCCGCAACCCTGGACTGTGTGTGCAGCCGCAACACATCCAAGTGACTGTCAAGGAGCTCGACCTCTACCTCTCCAACTTCGTGTGTCCTTCCAGTAAGTATACCGGAGGCAATAAACACACGCGCGCACTTTTTTTTTATTTGCGCACTTTTTGTACTTCTGCAATTAATTAATATTCACAACTCTTCTCTTAAGATCTAATGAAGCGTGAAGACACTCTTAAAGTGAGAGAAAGGACTCTCCAAAACCTAAAGCTGAAGGGCGCGTTTTCAGCGCAAGAGCTCTACGATGGACATCTGAGTAAGTCAAAGACCAAACAGTGATGGGTGGGGTCACAGTGGTTCTCTATTTTGGGCCATGATTTCACCTACCCTCTTCTCCCTAAACGTTCAGTTCCAATCACCAGCGGCTATGCACCTGAAACGGAGTCCTCCTACGTGTACTCATCTATGCCTGTGCCCTGGTCATACCAGGCCCCTGAGCTCATGAACGGGTCCTCGGGCATAAAGAGGCCACTCGACTCCTTCCCCCTACCACTCGACATGTACAGCCACATGCAGCCACACAGCATGAAGTACCTCAAACCTGACCCATCCTACTACCCTTACCCAGAAGACCGCTTCTCCCTCAGCTCCATGCAGCAGCAGTCGGCACAGTCCCATTACGCCAGCGGCACTGGACTTGTTAGTTACTCAAGCTCACTCCAATATAGCTTTCCAACAAACCACCCCATCCATTTTGGCTCTACAGGGGACGGGAGTGCCCTTGCCTATCCCTCCCAGCAACCAGGCACATCCTGCCATGCCACTCCCCCCACAAAGGCCTGCAGCCCCTCCTGCAAGGTTGACGAACGGACTGCTTCCTCCATGGCTTCCGGGAACATGGGGGACCTTGGAATGAGCACACCCCTCACCCCTCCCCACAGCGTCTCCCCAGGCCCCATCAACGTATCTCCCTCGCCCTCCCAAAGCATCTCTCCGACACGGAACAACACTTACCTCGAGAAAGATAACACTATAGGGTATAGATCTGGCTCATCCAGCCCCTGCTCTCATGACTGCGACTCTACCACAACACTCCCCCTACAAATGCTCTCGGACTTGTCAGAAGGACTCTCCCTTCCTGGTATGTAGGCTGGTACGTCTGTACTAATGCTATCATCTATTCTGTGTGTGCACTTGTGTGTGAGTGCTTGGTGATGACTGCTCTCTCTTCTCTGTCCCTCTTAGGTCCCATGTCCATGCCTTACTGTAACAACCCTTCAGCTTCCACACACAACACAGGTCAGTAATAGGCTCAGACACTACCTCGCACTAATTACATTATCACCCGGGGTATGGTCTAGTCTGTATGGCATCCCTACCAACAACAAGTCGTTTGTTATGTGCAGCGAATCCCCACTGCATGACATTGTTTTACATTTCTGATGACCCTAAAGCTGTACTTGAAAGCATTTGGATAGCATTATATCCAATATCTGTGTGGATGTAGGGGTGCACTAGTGAAAACAATGATGCTCACTGAGTGTAGTGCAACACAGATTAATGTACTTTCTCTGATTTCTCTTTGCAGAACTCTTACTGGGCTACTGACACCACCTGGGCACCTCACTAGATTGCTGGACATTCTCTTCCCCTATGGCCCCTCCTCCATCCATCTCTTCTTCCATCTCTGATTATCACTTAACTAATATCTCTTTGTTACTGTAGTCTTTGTAAGTGTATGAATATATGTGTACATGTAGTTTTTGTACAGATCTTAGCATAGTGATAGAAGGCTAGAAGCTAATGTATCTCTTATTGTGTAACTCAGAAATTCCTTCTTGTATTTTCATTTTTCCTTTTTAAATAGCAGGGATTGTCACATGACATCACTGGTGTATGTGTTGTTATTATATTTGTATTACATCACTGACCTATTTTGAACCAACATTGTGCGCATTGCATTGTATTGCAAAATAAAAACAAGACTTTATCTTTATATTAAAAATTATGAATGGCCAATATCTGAGAATAGCTATATTGTGCTGTGTAGTCTGTGTGTGTACTCAGCCCTACACATGTGTACTCAATGGGGCAGTCTACACATGCGTAGGGGGCAAGGGGAGGAGACATGTCCAGTCAGAGATAAGTGAACACTCAGTGCTGATCTGTGTCTTCGAACCTACTCTAACGAGATTTGGTCCAGTCCGTTATGCCGTGGATAGACAGCTTGAAGGAGCAATATCATGTTTACAAAAACACCCACTGCTCATAAACAATCATTGCTGTATGCACGTATCAGCAATTAAAAGATCCCTCCTCCCCATCCACTACCTGTCCTCTATCATACATGGCTCCAACAACTTGACTTCTGCTAAGATACGAAGGCGTGGCCCCAGAGGGATGCCCAGTCCCTCCAGCGTGGGTTCATCGATGTGCTTTAGCTCCGACAGAGTGATTCTGTTACTCCTGAACGTCTGCAATGTAAACAAAATACCACAAATATAACCAAATCATTGTGCATACATTGCAGGTGCATGTGTGTGCATTTGAGTGTGTGTGTGTTGTGTATGTGTGTGCATTGTGTGTGTTTGTATGTGTGTGCATGTGTGTTGTGTATGTGTGTGCATTGTGTGTATTTGTATGTGTGTGCATGTGTGTGTTGTGTATGTGTGCATGTGTATGCTGTGTATGTGTGCATGTGTGTGCATTGTGTATGTGTGTGCATGTGTGTGCGTTGTGTATGTGTGTGCATATGTGTAATGTGTGCATGTGTGTGTTGTGTATGTGTGTGTATGTGTGTGTTGTGTATGTGTGCATGTGTATGCGTGCGCATATGTGCAATGTGTGCGTTGATGCATCTTTTTGAGGGTGCAGTGAATTATAAGGTACAACCTATGAAAGTATAGTCTGCATAGTCATGTGACCAGGCTGCATAGTCATGTGACCAGCCTGCATAGTCATGTGACCAGCCTGCATAGTCATGTGACCAGCCTGCATAGTCATGTGACCAGCCTGCATAGTCTGTGCCATGTTATCCATACATGTATGAACATGTTTGTAATTTTAGCACAAATGTATTCATACTACTGAGGAGAGAGAGAGAGAGAGAGAGAGAGGGAGAGGGAGAGAGAGAGAGGGAGAGAGAGGGAGAGAGAGAGAGAGAGAGAGAGAGAGAGAGAGAGAGAGAGAGAGAGAGAGAGAGAGAGAGAGAGAGAGAGAGAGAGAGAGAGAGAGAGAGAGAGAGAGAGAGAGAGAGCAACAGGCTCAGAGAGAGAGAGAGAGAGCAACAGGCTCAGAGAGAAAAGACAGAAACAAAGGAAGAGGTATTCACAGTTGAATGAGAGAGAGGTAAAGAATGACTGGATCCCAAACCGTTAAGTGGACGAATACACACCCAGCAGGGCAAGCACACTTTGATGTTGCCCTACTAGGAGGACTGTTTGTCACTCTTAATTAAGACACATACAGGAGTGTTTTCGCTAGTTTATGGCTTGACCCAACCCACCAATCATCACTTGTGAACATCCCAAGTAGGGCAGGAAATACAAAGGTCTGTGGTCTCTCAGAGATGAGCAGTTTGAGGCCTTCCTCTCCCACTCATGGGGGATCAACCACATCCCTTAGCTTTCTGACAATGGGGGCTTAACGCCCACGGATGGACCCATGCACCAAGTCAACTAGTACCTCATAGAGGTCTCCATAGTTCAGGCCCTGGAGAAAGCCTTGGATGGTCAGCAGTCTTGGAGGTTCTTCCCCAAAGAAGCTCTGTAGCTTTCTAAAACTTGCTTCTGAGCCTTGAAAAAATGGACCAGTCTTCAAATTTACCAGTCTAGTTCCCTGCAATGGGAGGAAATACAGTGGCAGTTAGGAGTGATTGTGAGGGAGGTGTGGTCAAATGTATCATCCATGCTTTGTATGGATGCGTACAGTGAGGTCATGTGAGGTCATGTGAGGTCATGTGAGTGGCGTGTGTGACATGGAGAGTGGGAAGTGATGATAACTGCAAAGGTGGTGGTGCGTCCTATTTAAGGGTTTCAACAGCAAATGTCAGGCTTCATGGTTCCCATGGATCACAGCAAGCAAGTGGACTAGAGGACCTTCCATCTTGGTGGTGACCATAAACAAATTCATGTAGGTGATTGTGGCCGATAAGGTAAAGCTGCGCACAGCGGTGACCATTCAAGGCGCAGGGGTGACCATTCATGGCGCAGGGGTGACCATTCAAGGCGCAGGGGTGACCATTCAAGGCGCAGGGAAAATTAATAAATAGTTGCTGAACGTGGTGGAAAAAGATGGCAGCCTGTCTGCATGAAGGTTTGCACAATAAGGGGAGCACTCCATTATAGGATGCCAAGTCTCTCCACCGGCTTTGCATGGCAACGTGACATGCTGATGGAAACCATAGTAGATTGCATTGTGATTCAATTATTCATTTACTGCAAACATAAAGTGTCTTCATGTAAAGTGGAGTTATGAATGTGTGCGATATGTCCCTGTTGGAGATGAATCCCATACATATGCTTCTGATCAATTGTATACATCTTAATTGTAGGATATGAATGTGTGTCTGTGCATACGTTTATGCTCACATGTTGTGCATATTGTAAAGAGCAAATGCCTAAGTGTGTGTGTGTGCATGTACCCCTTTCGTGAGGAAGTGCAAGTGTGTGTGTGTATGTGTATGTGTGTATGTGTACATGTGTGTGTGCATGTGTGTATATGTGTATGTGTGTATGTGTACATGTGCGTGTGCATGTGTGTATACATGTGTGTGCATGTGTGTGTGCATGTGTGTGTGCATGTGTGTGTGCATGTGTGTGTGCATGTGTGTGTGCATGTGTGTGTGCATGTGTGTGTGCATGTGTGTGTGCATGTGTGTGTGCATGTGTGTGCATGTGTGTGCATGTGTGTGTGCATGTGTGTGTACATGTGTGTGTGCATGTGTGTGTACATGTGTGTGTGCATGTGTGTATGCACACATGCAGATGTGCAGGAGATAGGAGGGAACGCATGCATGGCATTTGTTTATCAAGGGTGTGTGCAAGAAGTGAGGTGTGTTCCCTCAAATGTAAGCTGCCCAAGTGTGCCTCCAAGTGCAGGCATACGTGTACACAGATGTTATTTGTGTAGAGCCCAGCACTTTGCCTATGTAACATTATTTGTGGGAAACCAGGGCTATGGTTTCAGCTGTTAGTGGTAAGTGGATGGTCCTCTACATATACCACACATCAGATCAAATCTTGCACTCAATAATAACAAGGTCTTTGAGGCTAGTTTGGGGTTGAAATCTCCAGGGTCACATACTTCCCTTCTGCAACCTCAAGGAATTCAAGTTATCACCATGGGGACCAACATGGGGGTAATGGAAGGACAAGTAAGGAAGGAGAGGCGAAGGGAGGAGGTGGAGAGGGGAAGGGAGGAGGTGGAGAGGTGAAGGGAGGAGGTAGAGAGGGGAAGGGAGGAGGTGGAGAGGTGAAGGGAGGAGGTGGAGAGGTGAAGGGAGGAGGTAGAGAGGGGAAGGGAGGAGGTGGAGAGGTGAAGGGAGGAGGTGGAGAGGGGAAGGAAGGAGGTGGAGAGGGGAAGGGAGGAGGTGGAGAGGGGAAGGAAGGAGGTGGAGAGGTGAAGGGAGGAGGTGGAGAGGGGAAGGGAGGAGGTGGAGAGGTGAAGGGAGGAGGTGGAGAGGGGAAGGGAGGAGGTGGAGAGGTGAAGGGAGGAGGTGGAGAGGTGAAGGGAGGAGGTAGAGAGGGGAAGGGAGGAGGTGGAGAGGGGAAGGGAGGAGGTGGAGAGGCGAAGGGAGGAGGTGGAGAGGGGAAGGAAGGAGGTGGAGAGGTGAAGGGAGGAGGTGGAGAGGCGAAGGGAGGAGGTGGAGAGGGGAAGGAAGGAGGTGGAGAGGTGAAGGGAGGAGGTGGAGAGGTGAAGGGAGGAGGTGGAGAGGTGAAGGGAGGAGGGAGAAGGGAGGAGGTGGAGAGGTGAAGGGAGGAGGTGGAGAGGGGAAGGAAGGAGGTAGAGAGGTGAAGGGAGGAGGTGGAGAGGCGAAGGGAGGAGGTGGAGAGGGGAAGGAAGGAGGTGGAGAGGTGAAGGGAGGAGGTGGAGAGGTGAAGGGAGGAGGTGGAGAGGTGAAGGGAGGAGGTGGAGGGATGAGGTGAAAATGGAGATGGTGGAGGGGATGATGAAGAAACCATTAATACAATATTCAGCTCCTAGCAACCATTTATACTGAGCTGAGCACTGCATAAATGGTTGCTAGGAGCTGAACATTAGCTGAGGGTTCACTGTGCTCATTGCACATTTCCCTTATAGGCAAGATCCCATACTATTGATATTGAGTTCTTGTTGTGCGTAATTGATGGTTGGTTGTGAGTGTAGTGTATCCACATGGGGCTCATGTCCTGCCAAACACGGCACATTTCATACTCTGTACGTGCCTTCGCTTCCTCTCTGACCTTGTGGGCCATGCGTCACAATAACAAAATGCACCACAGCGCAAACCTGCTTAATGAAGGCCAGCTCTGTCTCCACTATCTCCTCGGTTAAAACCTAAAAGGAACAGTAGAGAACAGAGGGAAACAGAGGAAAACAGAGGAGAACAGAGGGAAACAGAGGGAAACAGAGGAGAACAGAGGAGAACAGAGGGAAACAGAGGAGAACAGAGGAGAACAGAGGAGAACAGAGGGAAACAGAGGAGAACAGAGGGAAACAGAGGAGAACAGAGGGAAACAGAGGAGAACAGAGGGAAACAGAGGAACAGAGGGAAACAGAGAAACAGATCATACTTGTTGACCTTTGCACACAAATTGGAGTGCTCAAGTGAATCAATGGTTTATAATGGTTGCCATGGATACAAGGCTAGCTTCTAATGCTTCTACACAGATTAGGCAGGGTTAACTGTAGTCTAAATAAGTGCCAATGTAGCCACAACACCTTACAAGCTATTTTCTCCATGGTACCCCTCTGGTGTGTATCATGCAATCTAGAATGTGTGATCTACCGTCCTTCCTGCGAACAACACCATCCTTCCATTGAGGTTAAGACAGTGGTTGTTTAAAAAACATGTGGCAACAAATTAACCCTACCTGAACCCTGCCGGGCTGTTTGACGGAATCCTTAAGATTGCTTACCCTGTCACTATCAGCGTTTTGATCTGTGTCCTTATGTTTCCATTGTTCTGAATCTTCCTATGTGAGCATAAATTGTTAGCAACACTCGTTTGCTTGTGCAAAACAGTGTCATGTATGTATGTATGTATGTATGTATGTATGTATGTATGTATGTATGTATGTATGTATGTATGTATGTATGTATGTATGTATGTATGTATGTATGTATGTATGTATGTATGTATGTATGTATGTATGTATGTATGTATGTATGTATGTATGTATGTATGTATGTATGTATGTATGTATGTATGTATGTATGTATGTATGTATGTATGTATGTATGTATGTATGTATGTATGTATGTATGTATGTATGTATGTATGTATGTATGTATGTATGTATGTATGTATGTATGTATGTATGTATGTATGTATGTATGTATGTATGTATGTATGTATGCATGCATGCATGCATGCATGCATGTATGTATGTATGTATGTATGTATGTATGTATGTGTGTGTATGTGTGTGTATGTGTGTGTATGTGTGTGTATGTATGTATGTATGTATGTATGTGTGTGTATGTGTGTGTATGTGTGTGTATGTATGTATGTATGTATGTATGTATGTATGTATGCATGTATGCATGCATGTATGTATGTATGTATGTATGTATGTATGTATGTATGTATGCATGCATGCATGCATGCATGCATGCATGCATGCATGCATGCATGCATGCATGCATGTATGTATGTATGTATGTATGTATGTATGTATGTATGTATGTATGTATGTATGTATGTATGTATGTATGTATGTATGTATGTATGTATGTATGTATGTATGTATGTATGTATGTATGTATGTATGTATGTATGTATGTATGTATGTATGTATGTATGTATGTATGTATGTATGTATGTATGTATGTATGTATGTATGTATGCATGTATGATGTCGTTAGTTGATATCATTGATCTAAGGTTGCTAATTTGCTAAGTGATTTGATTAAAATCCAAGTTGCATATAAATGAATTCAACTTTCTTGTGATAACGAATGGATCAAAGGTACATTTAGTTTCAGTGTGTGCTGTGGTGATGTGATGGTGATATTAACCCTTAATCACCATCACACCACCTCTGCTTCACACACCCCACACCCACACCCCATTCCCCATACCTCATCTCCCACACCCATCTCCCCATCATTCCCTCAAAAGGAGGGGTGTGTTGGGTTGTTGGACCTCCTTTGTAAGGTGTACCTATCTCCCCCATATGTCGTTGTCTCATTTTGAAGGCTTCCTTCTTTGTAGGGAGAGGACAATCATGGCAAATACCACTCACAGAAACCTTTGCAAGTACACCTCTGGATATTGTGGTATTAATAGCCTTCCTTTAGGCATTGAGCACAAAGTGGAAGGGGAAGAGGTAGGAGAATAAAAAGTGGGGGTGGAGGTGGGGGTAGCAGGACCACAGCCTTGGTTTTGTATAGCATGAATAGAAGGGAACTTGGCTCCAACCCCTAGTGTAGTGCTGCCATGCTTACCTGACGTTGCCCCGGGTCACCTGACTCCTCCATGAGTGGCCCAGCCCCACCATCTTCTTGGTCACCAGGGGGATGTGTGGCCTGGGGACTCAGGGCTGATATCTGTATCAACGCAAAAAATAAAAATGTATATGCAAAGATGAAAACTGTTTATTTCGATAAATTGGCTTGCAAACCATGTCATTGCCCAATTAAGGCAATTTATCTGAACTGATGTGGTTAAAGGCAATGCACATTAAGGCAAATGTGTGTGTTGGAACAGAAGGAGGAGATGGGAGGGGCCTATGCTACAAGCCTATCAATGACATTCTGGTGTTTGTTTGTGTATGCATTTGGTGGTATGCGGGCCTTTAGTCTCGGCACAAAGGCCTGTTAAATCCAATGGTGTGGTACTAAACTTCTTAGAAGGAACAGGCCCACTTCGCTCCATATATGTCCACCCCAGTCGCAAGAATGCAGCAGCCCATGCCAAATGAACAGATGTATTTTGCTAGAACAACCACTTTGCAGTGCCAAATTATTTTTTCCAATGCAACCATCAATCGTGTGATCACTGCAAACTTGTTTTTACTTGAAGGAGAATTCCTTACAGATGCGTACACATGCTGGTCCTTACAGATGTGTACACATGGCTGGTCCTTACAGATGTGTACACATGGCTGGTCCTTACAGATGCGTACACATGCTGGTCCTTACAGATGCGTACACATGCTGGTCCTTACAGATGCGTACACATGCTGGTCCTTACAGATGCGTACACATGCTGGTCCTTACAGATGCGTACACATGCTGGTCCTTACAGATGCGTACACATGGCTGGTCCTTACAGATGCATAGACATGGCTGATTTCTGTAACAGCCACCACACCACTCTTAACATATGGTACCACATGTTTGTGCATCTCTTTTACACTAATGAGCTTGTAAAGTCTACAGTGAAGCAGTGAAGTATTTAACTTATACACGAAACCAAACATTAATTCCACAGTTCCCCCACTTACCTGTCTGGCCAACTGGAGAAAGCATTGGCTATAATGTTTATGTAACTTCTGAGCTGTTGCTTCCATTTGATGCACACGGAGTTCCAAAGCTTCTCTCGTTCTTCTCTCTTTTACAACTGCGCAAGGATACATTGTCACACATGCACACATATGACATACATACACACATGTGTGCATGCATACAACACATATGTGCACACATACACATAGCATGTGTACATACACATGTGAAGAAAATAAATACCTTTGTCATTTAAGTGTTTGAGAAGACTCTGCCTCTCAGAGTCCAACACAGCAGCCAGCATTGTCACTCTCTCATGAAGATCATCGATCTTTGAGGGCACCTCACTGCTGTAGTTCAGTGTGGTAACAGACGAAGCTCTTTGCGGACGGTCCTGGAAGACCGTGGAGGTCCTGATTTTACTCCCGGCAGATGCTAACTGGCTCTGCGATCTTTTCAGATGGGAGAGGTGTGTCTTTGAGGACTTTGAAGGACTGCCCAGTGATGTTGCTGACCCAGTGCCTTCAGGGGGAGCCAGGGACTCGGGGGAAGAGACGGTCCTCCTGGCCATGGGGAACAGCTGTTCCTCTGTACTTTGCTTGCTTCTCTCTGGGAGGGTGCTGAAGTTTGTTGCATGACTACTAGGAGCAGTGTTACTGCTAAGTTCCCTGTCAAAATAAGCGGAGGGGGAGGGGACAGGAGATACCCTGTTAGTCCTGTTACTATCTGTTGTCAAGTTGCTATGGCTACGAGAGGGAGCAAACTCTCCATGGCTACCAGAATAAGGGATGTGGTCACTACCCATGTCATTACCATCCAGCTGGCTTCTAGGAAGGCTAGAATCAGGGTAGCTATTAAGAGGCTTTGGGTCAGAGGCAAGAATATCCCTTGTACTATCAGAAGGGGAGTGAACACCTCTGGTGCTATCTGAAGGGGAGTGGACACCTCTGGTGCTATTTGAAGGTGAACAGACACCTCTGGTGCTATCTGAAGGGGAGTGAACACCTCTGGTGCTATTTGAAGGTGAACGGACACCTCTGGTGCTATCTGAAGATAAGTGGACACTTTGATTGTTTTTGGAGCTGGCTAAATGAGCAGCACTGCCTCCGAGCTCTTTGGTACTAGCAGGAGCAGAGGGCAGAGCAGAGGAGGGCAGGTGACCCAGAGCAGAGGGCAGGTGACCCAGTTCATAGTCCTTAGATAGCATGAAGCCATTGCTATCAGGAGGAAGCAGTTGCACGTCTCCGGTAGGTGACGCATCAGAATGCACTCTTCTGGCTCTTTCTGTCGTATTACTAGAGACATGAGCTGGACTATGCAACTGCTGATTTGGCAACGTCATGCCTTGGCTCTGGGCTATTTTGTCTGGCATTTGTTTTGTGGGAGTGGCTTGCAAACTGGGTGTGTCTTCAACAGCTGGAGTAGTATTGATGGAAGGAATGGTGGGTGTGGCCTGCAGTGGAAGGGTAGCCAGGGGCAGTGGTTTTTCTGCGCTCCTTCGTTTTTGGCTTGACGAATTCAGAGGGAGTGGCATTACAGCTTCAGCACTTACTGGAACTGAGAGTCTCTTGACTGTGGCACGCACAGCCATCATCAAAGGTTGGTTCTCTCTCTTCAAAGGTTGGTCCTCTCTCCTCAAAGGTTGGTCCTCTCTCTTCAAAGGTTGGTCTTCTCTCCTCAAAGGCTGGTCCTCTCTCCTCAAAGGCTGGTCCTCTCTCTTCAAAGGTTGGTCCTCTCTCCTCTGACTTCTCATCTGCTGCCAAGCAAGCATGCACTCCTCCAGGTATTGCCTGATAGCGTCATCACCTCGCCCTTCCACTATCCCCCGCACATCAATGCCACTTCCTTTCACTCCTAGCTGCCACTCAATGGCTGCAAAGAACGCCATTAGTTTGTCATCAGGAGAACCATTGGCTATGAGCTGAAGGAAGGACATGTCCTTTGACCATAGCACGTGGCGCTGCATATCCACATGCTCCCATAAAAGTACATGTGTTTCCACATGCTGCAAGCACACACATGCACGCATGCACACATGCACGCATGCACACATGCACGCATGCACACATGCACGCATGCACACATGCACGCATGCACACATGCACGCATGCACACATGCATGCATGCACACATGCACGCATGCACACATGCACGCATGCACACATGCACGCATGCACACATGCACGCATGCACACATGCACGCATGCACACATGCACGCATGCACACATGCACACATGCACACATGCACGCATGCACACATGCACGCATGCACACAGGCACACATGCATGCATGCACACATGCACACACACACATAAATGCACACATGTACGCGTACACACATGCATGCACCAATAGTCTAATCAAATTATGTGTTGACTATGTGCAGGCAGTACACAGGGATAAGTGGCCTGGGTGTGTACCAGGGGGAGGCGAGGAGTTGATATCATTGGGGAGGGAGGGGGAGGGAGGGGCACACCCACACACAGTAGCTCTTGAATGTGTGTCCTGTGTGTGGTCATGAACAATGCTTTCAACAAATCAGAAGAGGGTTATAGTTGGCACAGAGGCCATGGGAAAATGCTACTTCTACATGCACAGCAGGTGGATGTCGTTCTTATCGGGCAACAGCAGTTTCCATGGTGACCATATTCCACTTACTTTGTTCGGTACCGCTCCATTGTGCAGGTTGTTGGCAAGAGCGCAGAGGGTCCTGCCATCACGCAAGCTGTGTGTGGTGTGTGTGGGGTGTGTGGTGTGGTGTGAGATGTTATCTATGTCTGTGCTTGTATGCAGATGATGTCACCTCACCTGGAATACGATGGAACCAAGGAGTTAACGTTCTCACTGACCCAGGTTAGTGCAGGATCACTCCTCGCGGGGGGCTCACTCCTCGCGGGGGGCTCAATAAGCAGCGATGAGGGTCTGGTGGTAGGTTTGGGGTTTGGGGTGTGGCCTGTGTACATGTACATCGTGGAAGAGTGTGTAAAATTGTTTTGGATATAAGTTTTTGTGCACATGTGTACAATGCATGAGATCATATGTACAATGTGCATGACATCATACATACAATGTGCATGACATCATACATACAATGTGCATGACATCATACATACAATGTGCATGACATCATATGTACAATGTGCATCAGTGGTGAGTATGTTGTGGGCAGCTTTGTACTCACCTCTGCGAGTTGGTGCAGAGAAGTGCTGCTTGAGCAGATGAAAGAGCGACAATATGCTTTTGAGGTTACCTGCAACAAGGTCTGGGGAAGAGGTAATAGAACAGCAGCATGTGTGCCATTTGAATACTTTCTGTGGTCATCCCATTTTGGATATTCACATTCCAACCATTTGAATGTTAACCCTTTACCTTCTACATTCAAATGGTTTGGATGCTAACCCTTTACCTCCTACATTCAAACCATTTGACTTTACCTTCTACAATCAAACATTTTGAATGTTAAACTCTTTACCTTCTACATTCAAATGGTTTGGATGTTAACCCTTTACCTCCTATATTCAAATCATTTGAATGCTAACCCTTTACCTTCTACAATTAAACCATTTGAATGTTAACCCTTTATGTTCTACATTCAAATGGTTTGGGTGTCAACCCTTTACCTCCTACATTCAAACCATTTGAATATTAACCCTTTACCTTCTAAATTCAAATGGTTTGGATGTTAACCCCTCCTAAATTCAAATGGCCCTTTACCTTTTGCATTTAAATGGTTTGGGCGTTAACCCTTTACCTCCTACATTCAAACCATCCCTTTATCTTCTATATTCAAACCATTTGAATGCTAACCTTTTATTCAAACTATTTGAATGTCAACTCTTTACCTCCTACATTCTTTGTTTACATTCCACATTTAAATGGTTTGGGTGTTAACCCTTTACCTCCTACATTCAAACCATTTACATTTTAACCCTTTACCTTCTACATTCAAACCACATTGAATGTCAACCCTTTACCTTCTGCATTTAAATGGTTTGGGTGTTAACCCTTTACCTTCTACATTCAAAACCATTTGAATGTCAACCCTTTACCTTCTGCATGCACTCCTTTTAATGCCAACCCTTTCTTCTTCAGAAACTGTAGGCATATTTGCATGTTCTCCTGTTTCTGTACCCTCATGATTGGGCTGGGATTGTATCTTGGAAGCTGTTCCTGAGCTGACATATGAAAAGAAAGATCTTTGTACAAGAATAGAAAAGAAAAAACTTATACGGAAGGTAGGATAAAAGGCATGTCAGGGCCTGTCAAGTGGTTGTGCTTTGGTGCTGAACATGAAGTATATCATGTACAGTGTATCGGTATGTGCACATATATAGTGTACTGGTATGTGCACATATATAGTGTATCGGTATGTGCACATATATAGTGTACCGGTATGTGCACATATATAGTGTACCGGTATGTGCACATATATAGTGTACCGGTATGTGCACATATATAGTGTACCGGTATGTGCACATATATAGTGTACCGGTATGTGCACATATATAGTGTACCGGTATGTGCACATATATAGTGTACCGGTATGTGCACATATATAGTGTACCGGTATGTGCACATATATAGTGTACCGGTATGTGCACATATATAGTGTACCGGTATGTGCACATATACAGTGTACCGGTATGTGCACATATATAGTGTATCGGTATGTGCACATATATAGTGTACCGGTATGTGCACATATATAGTGTACCGGTATGTGCACATATACAGTGTACCGGTATGTGCACATATACAGTGTACCGGTATGTGCACATATATAGTGTACCGGTATGTGCACATATACAGTGTACCGGTATGTGCACATATACAGTGTACCGGTATGTGCACACATATAGTGTACCGGTATGTGCACATATACAGTGTACCGGTATGTGCACATATATAGTGTACCGGTATGTGCACATATACAGTGTACCGGTATGTGCACATATATAGTGTACCGGTATGTGCACATATATAGTGTACCGGTATGTGCACATATACAGTGTACCGGTATGTGCACATATACAGTGTACCGGTATGTGCACATATACAGTGTACCGGTATGTGCACATATACAGTGTACCGGTATGTGCACATATATAGTGTACCGGTATGTGCACATATACAGTGTACCGGTATGTGCACATATATAGTGTACCGGTATGTGCACATATATAGTGTACCGGTATGTGCACATATATAGTGTACCGGTATGTGCACATATATAGTGTACCGGTATGTGCACATATATAGTGTACCGGTATGTGCACATATATAGTGTACCGGTATGTGCACATATACAGTGTACCGGTATGTGCACATATATAGTGTACCGGTATGTGCACATATATAGTGTACCGGTATGTGCACATATACAGTGCACCAGTATGTGCACACATATAGTGTACTGGTATGTGACATGTACAGTGTACCAGTATGTGCACACATATAGTGTACCACACATATAGTGTACCGGTATGTGACATGTACAGTGTACCGGTATGTGCACACATATAGTGTACCGGTATGTGACATGTACAGTGTACCGGTATGTGCACACATATAGTGTACCGGTATGTGACATGTACAGTGTACCGGTATGTGCACACATATAGTGTACCGGTATGTGACATGTACATTGTACCGGTATGTGCACACATATAGTGTACCGGTATGTGACATGTACAGTGTACCGGTATGTGCACACATATAGTGTACCGGTATGTGACATTTACAGTGTACCGGTATGTGCACACATATAGTGTACCGGTATGTGACATGTACTGGTATGTGACACAAGCTCCATGTACAGACAGACACACTCCTAAGACTACATGTAGGCCATTAATGCAAAACATGGAAACCCATAAAGCTGTGCAATACGCCGCCCTACCGGATGTATGGAATGGAATGCTATGTCAGTGTGTGTCTGTTTAATTAGTACTACAGTCACGTGTCTTTGTGTATACCAATTGCCTCCACCACTCTCAGTAATGTGACTCCATCAGAAATGTCTCCAACCAGATCAGTCAGCAGCTTATCTGTCTGCCCACTGGCAATTAAACGCTGATTGAGCCAACCCACGGCCTCCTGTTTCATAATTTGAGGAGGGGGGAGGGGCGCGGAGAAAGTAGCGAATCACGTGCGTGCCTTTTCCAACATGCGTATAGCACTTACTGCCTGCTCCACCTCAATGCGGTTGCCAAGGACTCCTTTTCTCTCGGGATCGCGGTAGTCACGATCGCTAGCTGTACTGATCCTGTCCATAATCTGTGGGCGTGCACCACTGAGCCCCACCCCCCAACAATGTCAGCGCCACTGAGCCCCACCCCCAACAATGTCAGCTCGTAGCTTACCTGCTTTAATAGCGTTGTACAAATACCAGCTCTCTCTCTCTCCCTCTCTCTCTTTAAAAAAAAAAAGTTTTAAGGCGCCTTTTCAAACATAAAGATATACATGGCCTGTAATTAGCCAATCAGTATATTGGACGGATATGTCCGAACGCTCTTTGTCACCTCATTAGCGCGTATTATTTAGAATTTTAGCTTCAGAATGACGTTGCTTGCGCGAGCCACATGGAGACTGGATGCAAGACACAGTGTAGGTGGCGTCGGAATTCTTTTGTCTACATTTGTACGTGGAGTGCACACCAAGAATACAGATCTCGTGAACGGCAAAGATAACTCGTACTTAGAGAAATACAGGGCAAGGATTGAAGAGGTGCAAGGGTGAGCGGCGGTCGAAGGAAAGGGCTTCTTCGCAGTGTAGCACTTATTTTCAGGCCGTTGGAGGAGAAGAAACGCAGCCTCGAGCGAAAGAAAGCTCCAGAAGCCAAGGAGTCCGCTCCGCGCCATACCCAGCATTTCAATCCAGCTGCACGGGTGGGTCACGTGCTTGTATCCTGTGGATGTATATGTACATATGATGTGAGGTGGTGGTTTATGAGGTGTGGGGTGGTAATGTGATATGCGTATAATGGTAAAAGATGATGTAAGAGATGATGTAATATGCCTTCATGATGTAACATGCCTTCGTGCCACAGAGCCTATCATCTGTGATGCACGTGGACCTTATTGAAGACAAGACTCCAGAGGAGATAGCCAAGGTATGAGGGGGGTGGGAGGATTGAAGCAGTAGGAGTGGCTAAATAGGAGGATGTAGGGGGAGGGTGAAGTGCGAGGGCACAGTTTAATTTGCCTGTTCCCATGGAGATATGGACAGAGTACCACAAGACAAAAGAAGGAGTGTGCGCTGTGATACCAGTGAGCTGTTTCTCTTGCAAGCAGCAGCTGTAGTTATGTCCCTTGCTCTGCTAGGCCAGCACTTACACACAGCTCCATGCCAAGGCCACTCTGTGCCCACTGGTGAGGGTGTGTCATGCTGCTTGAAATTTTCATGACCTCTGTGTGTGTGTGTGTGTGTGTGTGTGTGTGTGTGTGTGTGTGTTGTGCAGTTTCTCTTCCCCCTACCGCGTGATGAGGGGTATGAATTCATTTATTCTCAATTTGCTGGCCACCGTTTTTACTTCACCAGCCTAATACAATACAAGGTATGTGGGTGTGGCTTTATGGGGATTCGTGCACAGTTATTAGTTTGTTGGAAGCTATGTATGGATTATATGGAGCAGGTTATGTTTAACAGTTAATTAACTAGAATAAACCCCATGTTAACACACCAGTTCAACGTCTCTATCTTCCTGATTTAACCCCATCCACACCTTGTGATTTTTGTATTCAAAAGCTACTTTAATGAAATTGTCATTCTGAAAGTATAGCAGATTGTACATTACTTTATTTAATTCATAGTCATGGGAAAAATGATTATGTTTAGGGCTAATTAAATCATTCAGCTAACTACTGATTATTTTGGTTCATTTTCAAAATGTTATTTTTCCAAAACTGCGTTTTCTTTTCCTTTATAATTTATACACACTTATTGTCCCGTCCTTTCCATACATGCAAAATGAGAATTACTCTGCTCAACATATCCGTGGTCTGATAGGTACGTAGGGGTTAAAATTCATCATACCTGATGCCTCAGTGTAGAATAGGCAATTAGGTAGCCCTTGAAGCGAGAGAGCTTGTCAGCAGGAAGGCGCAGGGACCATGCAGCTGTGTCTAACTCGATACTGAGGAAAGTGAGGCAGGAGAGGTCGGGCCCTCACATTTTCCTGTTGCCAGGGGAACGGCCAGCTCCTTACATGCGATGGTCAATATTTGAAGGCTGACAGCACATTGTGAGGAGTGAGGCACGCCCACCACTACAAAGCCACCCAGATAGTGTGCTCCTCTTTGGCCAAGATCCATTCCAAGACGTCGGCTAGTGCCGTAAATATCATGGCCGATGATCTGAAGCCAAAGGGCAGCATGGCATTGCAGTAAGTCTGCCCTGCCCACTTGACCCCTAGAACTGTGTGGCCGTTAGTGTGGACCGGCACCAGGCAGATTCGATGCCATCAGAGGACAGGGCAGGATCGATGCCATCAGAGGACAGGGCAGGATCGATGCCATCAGAGGAGAGGGCAGGATCAATGCCATCAGAGACAGGGCAGGATCAACGCCATCAGAGGAGAGGGCAGGATCGATGCCATCAGAGGACAGGGCAGGATCGATGCCATCAGAGGACAGGGCAGGATTGATGCCATCAGAGGACAGGGCAGGATCAATGCCATCAGAGGACAGGGCAGGATCGATGCCATCAGAGGAGAGGGCAGGATCAATGCCATCAGAGACAGGGCAGGATCAACGCCATCAGAGGAGAGGGCAGGATCGATGCCATCAGAGGACAGGGCAGGATCGATGCCATCAGAGGACAGGGCAGGATCGATGCCATCAGAGGACAGGGCAGGATTGATGCCATCAGAGGACAGGGCAGGATCGATGCCATCAGAGGAGAGGGCAGGATCAATGCCATCAGAGACAGGGCAGGATCAACGCCATCAGAGGAGAGGGCAGGATCGATGCCATCAGAGGACAGGGCAGGATCGATGCCATCAGAGGACAGGGCAGGATCGATGCCATCAGAGGACAGGGCAGGATCAATGCCATCAGAGGACAGGGCAGGATCGATGCCATCAGAGGAGAGGGCAGGATCAATGCCATCAGAGACAGGGCAGGATCAACGCCATCAGAGGAGAGGGCAGGATCGATGCCATCAGAGGACAGGGCAGGATCGATGCCATCAGAGGACAGGGCAGGATCGATGCCATCAGAGGACAGGGCAGGATCAATGCCATCAGAGGACAGGGCAGGATCGATGCCATCAGAGGAGAGGGCAGGATCAATGCCATCAGAGACAGGGCAGGATCAACGCCATCAGAGGACAGGGCAGGATCGATGCCATCAGAGGACAGGGCAGGATCGATGCCATCAGAGAGGAGGTGAGGAGGAAACAAAAGGTTGGTAATTAGGTACCATTTACCCGGGGGGAGGGGGATGTCCTTTAGGCATGATTGTGGTGCACACACTGTGCAGCGTGCCTCTACAGAGGGCTGATCAGGCTGATCAGGTGACCGAGGGCTGATCAGGCGACTGAGGGCTGATCAGGTGACTGAGGGCTGATCAGGCGACAGAGGGCTGATCAGGTGACTGAGGGCTGATCAGGCGACTGAGGGTAAATCAATCACGCTAACCCAAAATTAACAATAATCCTTGATCTCTTAACGTGTAATTGTACTATCCAATATTAATTTTATGTAACCTGGATGAAGCCTCAAAAATATCATTAAAAGTTTAGATGTACATCATGATTAAAAAGGGGTCTGCAAATCAAGATTTAATGTAGATGTAGCTGTACTTGAGTACTGTATTTAGCATACCAATGCTATATTCTTTGGGGACCAGCAATTCAAATTTGTTGCCTTGCAGCAACGATTATTTAATTTTAATTAAGTGTGTCATAGTTCTTGTGAGTCATATATTTTGTTGCAGGGTGGGGGGGGGGGGGGGGGGGGGAAAGCGAGAAATATTTCTTAAACACCCATCCTCAGATTTCTTAATAGGGGTACCCACCACCCTATGCCCCTTTTTTCACCACAATCAGCATCTGATGAACCATGTAGTGATGAATATATAATGCCTTATCACAACATTAGTCCACAAGAATATTCGTTCCCACAGCGTCAAATCATCCAAAAGAGGGAGTTGGTAACAGATGCTTCAACCTGGTGAGGTCTATCTTTAGCCACTTCACCTGCTCCTGTGCTGCATGGTCCCTTGCACGAAGGAATAAGGGCACATCCAGTACATACATGTACCCCCGACAGCTTAGGCAACCTCTGGTTCTGCTCTGCTACACTACGGACTCCTCGCAAGCAACGGGTTCCTTGGTAGAAGCAGCACTTGCAGCGCTCGTGCACAGAAGCCCACTGCCTCTTTTCTGCAGGTGGCTGCGGCTGCAGAAGTTATTGCTGGTTAACCGGTTCATCGCTAGCTAGTGCGCTGCAGTCTTCCGCACTGTCATACGTTAATTATCAATTTGCCACGCCTATCGCATCAAGGGGGGGTCAGCATTAATTTCATCGCTGCTGGTTTTGCAAGTATCTGGCGGTTATACATGGGATCTCAGTGACGCCCTTGGCTGGGAGAAACAGATTAAGGCAACTCACATGTAAATTCGAAGCGAAACAAAAACATGTGAATTTTTCTTAAAATGTAATTTTAGCAGGGGTACCACCTCTACGCCCCTTTTTTTATCCCTCGTATCTTTTTTTGTTTTAAGTCTGATTATTATTTTGAAAGCAGATTCATAATAAGCTCTGCAATATTGAATGATGGGGTTCGTACATTTTTTCTTGCCCCCCCCCCCCCCCCCCCCCCCCCATTGCTTTTAAAGAAGATTTAGTGTCACCCTCTGTGTCCATAAAATTGATTATAATACTGAGTTTGTTCACATCCTTTTAAATGGCTAAGATCAGGTACCATCATACCATCACTGCTAATCTGCTGTCAACCACCTGTTGTGCCATAATCATATTATAGTGGGGGTCCTCTTACATGGTTTATGATGGTTCAAACAAATCAATTAGCAACCAACCTGATTATTGTGAATCTAATCAGCTTGGTGTGCTGGTTAAAGCTACTGCTAATTGAACCACTAATTTGTTTGTTGATGTGCAATAAGCCGAGCACCTGACAAGCACCACTGCGTATTCTTATTGCATACTCTTGTACACTTACTGCATATTATTGCATACTCTTGTATACCCACTGCGTATTCTTATTGCATACTCTAGTACACTCACTGCATATTCTTATTGCATACTCTTGTGTACACTCACTGCGTATTCTTATTGCATACTCTTGTGTACACTCACTGCGTATTCTTATTGCATACTCTTGTACACTCACTGCGTATTCTTATTGCATACTCTTGTACACTCACTGCGTATTCTTATTGCATACTCTTGTACACTCACTGCGTATTCTTATTGCATACTCTTGTACACTCACTGCATATTCTTATTGCATACTCTTGTACACTCACTGCATATTCTTATTGCATACTCTTGTACACCCACTGCATATTCTTATTGCATACTCTTGTACACTCACTGCATATTCTTATTGCATACTCTTGTACACTCACTGCGTATTCTTATTGCATACTCTTGTACACTCACTGCATATTCTTATTGCATACTCTTGTACACCCACTGCATATTCTTATTGCATACTCTAGTACACTCACTGCATATTCTTATTGCATACTCTTGTACACTCACTGCGTATTCTTATTGCATACTCTTGTACACTCACTGCATATTCTTATTGCATACTCTAGTACACTCACTGCATATTCTTATTGCATACTCTTGTACACTCACTGCATATTCTTATTGCATACTCTTGTACACTGCATATTCTTATTGCATACTCTTGTACACTCACTGCATACTCTCCTTGTACACTAGCTGTATCATGAAAATGCTCCCATTTGTCTCACCCTTACACACTACACAGAGCTTCAGAACTCCAAAGGTTTGTCCTTCTTTTGCCCCCTTTCTGGTAACCAGGGTGACTTTTGACTTAACCCTGGGGACTGCAGGTCTAGTTCTTATGGCTGGCGAGATAGGATCAGGTAGTATTGTGAGTTGTCTACTTATTTTGTATGGCCAGTCAACAGTCAGTAGGCAATCTTTCCTCCTAGTCACTCATGGATGCGCAGTGTTTGGCTAACGAGGTACAGTTGTACTACGCATCAGCTGATCCAGACCGTTATGCCCTTTTGAGGCAGTTCAATCACGAACCTCAGAACTTTGATTACACAAAACTTGTACAACAACTGCAAAAAAGTGCTGTCCAGATTTGAAGCCTTTGTCATCACATTCCTGTTGCCATGCATGTTTTGTAATTATAATCTGTGGAACTTATAAGTTATTCATCATAGTGTACTGTTACTAAATTTAGTTGTAGTCCTAAAGTGCCAATTATTTTTAAACGATAAATACAAGTCCCAGCAGAAATACTACTGAAATTTATTACTAGGATGTTACCTTGAAGAATGTGCAGCCATTGGGCTTACAAAGCAAGCTTGCTCATCTTGCACTACAATGTGGGCTAACATTTCTGTTACGATTAAGAAAAATACATTAAATTGAATGACCAAGCATTTAATGTTTAACATTTAACGTAATGTTTGAGTTGACATTTTTAACACTTATACAAGTATAACGTAGAGCAGTTTCTGAATTTCAGGTTCAAACGTGGAGGGTGTGAAAAAGGAGCGAGGGGTAAAGATCAGATATGGTGGGTGAGAGAGGGAGAAAGAGGGGTCCCTATATCTATCATGATCTCCGACCATGTTGCTATTTTTCTTCATTAGTTTTTTTTCCCAAGGATAACTAAATATTACAACCCTATGATGTTAGTATTCTCGTTTTCCCTAATGATTAGATTTTATAATCATCAATGCAATGTATAAATACACATACATGTACTAAGAACAATTCAATAAATCTGAGCAGCAGGCATCAGGGATAGAAAGGCTCTAGCATTGGAGTGAACCACAGAAAAGCTCAGCTTGCCATACATATAGCCTCTGAGTGTTATGTACAGCTATCCTGCTTTACCCAATGGTTGTAGGATTGCCAGCTAGGGTTGCATTTACTAGTGTTGTTCCCTTCAGAACATATTACAGATTGCAGTGAAGAAATTAGGCGTGTGTTATACACTTTATACATTCTTCTTAAGCACACTTTCTGCTAGTACAATTACTTTTGTATGTGTGTGTATGTTTGTGTGTGTGTGTGTGTGATAAATGCAGCCTGTTAGCATACGGACACACAGGTACACATCTCTTCCACAGGTACACATCTCTTCCATAGGTACACACCCCTTTCATAGGTACACACGGGCAGCAGACATTTTGTTGTCAAGTCGACCCTCGTCAGTGAACTGGATGGAAAGTACACTCCTGGGGAGCAATACAGCCGTGAGTGATACGTATACTATAATACTATATCACGATAGCTAGCAGGAGCGCAAGAGGGGGGGGGCCAAAAAAGGCGGTAAAAGATAGCGACAGGGGCGGATACAGGATTTCAGACAAGGGGGGGTTGTTAATCAATAATAAGACGAGCGGAGGGGGGGGGGGGGTGCTGTCTGCTTTCGGCCAATTCTGCGGGGGGGGGTGCTATCCGCTTTCGGCCGATTCTGCGGGGAAGGGGGGGGGGGGGGGGGGGTGCTGTCCGCTTTCGCCCAATTCTACGTGCAAAAAAAAGGAATTTGGACAAAAGGGGGGGTTGCAAGTTTGCAACCCCCAACCCCCCCCCCCCCCCCCCCCCCCCCCCCCCCCCCCCCCCAACCCCCCCCTGTATCCGCCCCTGAGCGATTAAAAGTTTAAAACGCAGTAGCGTCAGATATAACTATATATCGCGTACTATTGATTTATTATTAACTGATCTCTGTTTACCAAAATATTTCAAGAGATCATAATAAATATTATGATCTCTTGGTAATTACGTAAATCGAGGTCATCAATGATAGTACGTACCAATATATATAGGATCTCTGATTTACCATAATCGGAAAATCAAAATTAGTAATTTTGACACCTCAAATTGTTGATTTACACGCATGCACAGCTGGTGGCGAATCTTGATTGTCTGGAACCGAGACACTAAGCTAACACGCCCAACCACTGACTTGCATGCTGCGGCCCCGGCATGGGTGACAGGGGGGGGGGGGGGGGGGGGGGGGGGGTCGATGGATTCGAACGACCCCCCTCCCCAAAACAAAGTCACCATCACACTTGAAAGTTTTACTATTTGTTGATTAATTAATCCACCCGTATTTTACAACATACGTCTAGCATACAATGATACATGTATACGTACGAAAATTCACAAAAGGTCACCTTTGAATAAAATTCGACCCCCCTTTCCTGAAGGCTGCGTGCATGCTGTGCAGGACTTTAATTGACGAAAGGTGTGGAATACGATATACGGGGAACACTATCATTATATCGAACGCGGAGGTCAAGTTTTTAATGTCTATTGTCCTGAATGTCCACCCGGGGGTACAATTGGACACTCGGGTGGACAGCAAAAAAAGTTTTTGCCGTTCGGTCACGGAAGGGACCTGGCTGCATTTAACAGTACTGGCTTACAGAACAAGTCTTTTCCGGATCGGGCCGAGATAAGTATGGCTTAAATCCTTTCGGTACTCGTAAAATGACCCGTGCTAGCGGACCTATCCATTACGCTCCGACCGATCCGCACGGAGCGTAATGGATAGGTCCGCTAGCACAGCTCGTTCTACATGCACCAAAACGATTTAAGCCTTGCTTAGCTCGGCCCAATCCTGAAAAGACTTGTACAGTTGTAGTTGTAGTCGTACTATAAGCCAGTACCGTTAAATGCCACAGGTCCCTTCCGTGACCGAACGGCAAAAACTTTTTTTGCTGTCCACCCGGGTATACAATTGTACCCCCGGGTGGACATTCAGGACAATAGACATTAAGCAGCTATTTCCAACAACGCATGTAGTCTGGGGACCAGACCATTGATCTGGTCCCCAGACTCTAGAATACATGGAATGCACGCTCGAGCGCTTTATTCAAGTAATGTATATTGCGCATGTAAACGATAACACATGCCTACACACTCATTGTTATGATAGCTTTTGCCTCACACGCTAGCCGTACGAGTGATATTTTGGTTGGACCGTGGAGTGAGTGTGTGTTAGTGTGCGTGGTGTGTGTGATGTGTGTGGGGGGACCTGGCAGATATATAAACTGTATAATATATTATAGAACTTTTTAACTGATCACTGTTTCGTAAGCGGTCACCTTTTTTATACCGCTTACCGCTTGTTGCGTTCTTTTGCGTTGTTTCTCCGTTCCGATGATATTGCGCTATAGGAAGCATCCTATCGCGGAACTGAAAAACGATTTTAATCGCGACAAAATGTTATCTGTTGACGTGTTGTGCGAAGGTATACATGCATATGACCGTTTTAATTTTCATCAAAGGACCCGTGCATGCGTTTAACGTTGCCACGGGGCTCGCTTTGATTCTTGGCCGCCCTGGTATTGTAAGAACTCAGTAGGCTCGAGTTTTGGGTTATGCAAACGTTTCAGTATGGAAGAGATTTTCAACCGCAGCCGAAGCAGGGTGGGGAAAAAAATATTATTGGCAGGGAATAAGTGCTAAACTATACATGGTGTAGAGTGTTAAGTCTTGTCCTTCTGTACATTAATGAATCCAGGCAACAACTATTAAATGTTTGTCCCAAAGTTTGTGACAATCGTTTGATTGGAATTAGCAAGAATTCATGCAAGCCAAAATTCCATATACCTTTATTTGTACAGAAGGAGACTTAACATTCTACATCATGTATATTTTATTTAGCATCTATGGGTAAAAAATTCTTGCCAATCATTATAATTTTGTCCCAAAGTTATAAACAATTGGGGTTATAGGAGACGGGTTGCCCTAAGTTACTAGTTGTTCGCGCATTCGCACGCATGCGCACAAGTCTAATTAAAATTCAACTTGTCAGTGAGTCGTTTTGCAATCCTATTCTCAAACATAATTGAATAACTTCGCAAGGTCCCCCCGCCGCCGCTGCTGTTAGCTGTTAGAACTACATGTATAGCGCTAGTCGCGTTTTTAATAACATTCATAATCTGGTTCAAATCCTTGCTAACGCAACCCCACATATTTTATTGTTCAACTTTACGTCACATCCACCTCTTCCCTCCTTCCCCTCACTCTTCCCTTCCCTCTTCCCCTCCTCTTCCCCCTCCTTCCCCTCCTTCCCCTCTTTCTTCCTCTCCCTCTTCCCCTTCTTTCCCCCCTTTTCCTCCTTCTTCCCCTCCTCTTCCCCCTCCCCTTTGCTTTCTCTTTCCCTCCTTCCCTTCCCTTCCAGTGGACCTTATTGGACTGGTCAGTCCATATGAGGGCTTCATCATACAGGCCAGGGACCGTTGGAACGAAGGCCTCATCCTTGGATCATTTATCCCTCTGGACACCAGCAAGGCCCAGACCATACTCTGTCATGGGAATGAGCATGTACTGCCCACATCATGTTTTGGGGAAGAATGGCTGATATCTGAACTCTCCTCTCCTCCCTCCTCCCCTCCTCCTCCCCGTCCTCTTCACAGGGCACAGCGACCCACAAAACCAAAGATCCTGTGTCAGTCCAAAGCTTCATATGGCAGGCTCCTCCCACCTTGGAAGGGTCTGGGGAAGTGGACTTTGTGTGAGTATACATGCATACCACATGATGCAACCTCTACACATGTGATCTGCACACTTTGCACATGACCCGTACTGCACACACAGGTACTCCACCATGCAAAGCTTCTCCACATCCCAGCACTGGATTAGTTCGACAACTTCAGCTCACAACATGGTAACCATAGTAACCACATTTTTGACCTTTTACATCATTTTGATGGTTTTGTAGAGAGGAAGGAGTGTCCCTCACATGGTGCTGCCTCGCGATGTAGAGAGGAAGGAGTGTCCCTCACATGGTGCTGCCTCGCGATGTAGAGAGGAAGGAGTGTCCCTCACATGGTGCTGCCTCGCGATGTAGATACTACCAATGACACTACCGACCCTTATTATCAAGAGCACAGTATCTTGATCAGGGTGCACAGTGTGCTGATGTTGGTGGCCTTCAACATACTGGGTCCCATTGCCATCTTCTTTGCTTCCTGGATGAGGCCTGTCATGGCACAAAGGGCTCTTTGGTTCCAGGTGAGGGCTCAGGTGGAGAGAGTTGTATTCATTGGGCAGGTAGTCAGTGGACCATACTTTGTGTGTATACCATTGGATATCATCACTGTATACCATTGGATATCATCACTGTATACCATTGGATATCATCACTGTATACCATTGGATATCATCACTGTATACCATTGGATATCATCACTGTATACCATTGGATTTATCACTGTATACCATTGGATATCATCACTGTATACCATTGGATATCATCACTGTATACCATTGGATATCATCACTGTATACCATTGGATGTCATCACTGTATAGTTAAGCTTGTGTATGCAGACCAATTGTAGTGGCCACATCAGAGAGTTGGCCGCATTACAAGGTACACATATGCTGGATAAGTGGCCATATTAAACAAGGTGGCTGCATTATACAAGTGACCTTTGTATACTATTGCATATCCTCTAGTATATCATTTTATATCATTACCGTATCCTCTTGCATACCATTGTGTATTTTCACTCCCTCCACATAGCTACACCACATCTTTGTGATCGCCATGATTGTTGTGGGTGCTGTTGGCTTCATCTGAATATTTGTGGCACACCAGCATGCAGAGTTCAATAACCTGTATGGACTTGTTCCTTTGAACAAAGTAAGCTAAATATCTACATTCAAATGTCTCTGTGGTTATGTCTTTTGTGGCCCACAGCCAGCAGATGATGCCCACTTTGCTCTTGGATTTGTAGTGGTGATTCTGCTAATAGCCAATGTGAGGAAAGGGGAGGAGGTAGTGTGAGGAAAGGGGAGGAGGTAGTGTGAGGAACAGGAAATGGGAGGAATGAGTAAATGGAAGGAGATTGTGTGAATAATTAATTGTATGAGAAAAGGGTGTGAGGAAAGAGGGAGGAGATTGTGTGAGGACTCACTCCTACTCCTCTCCCTTCAACCACTCTTCCATCCTCTTCCATTCCATCTGATCCCTCCTCCCCTTACCCCTCTCTCCCTCACAGCCTCTCATCTCAATCTTTAGGTGTGATCCTAAGCACCCAAGGTAAGTTGAGATCAGAATGAGTGTACACATTCAATGTTATATGTCATCAGTCGCTGGATTTTTAACTTGGTTCATGGAGTACTTGTTGGCTCCTCGTTTCAAATCATTGTGTGTAAGTGCACCAGTGTCTTCAATCTAAATTTCAGTAAAGAAGATATTCTCATTCTACTCCGCTAGTGGCAGACTCGTGTGTGGGTGTGTACCTCATTGGTGGGGAAGGAGCCATGCTGGGCATCTTCTTGGCTTTCTGTGGCTTCACTATTGTCATGAATATTAGTATGGGCGTGGTCATCTTCGGACCTAGTGTGGGTAGGTGGAGTTATCTGCACACTAATGGAGCAGTGTGAGTTGATCTTGTCCCCAGACCTTCCTGCTCCAGCTAGGCTACTGTTCCAATTTCTGAAGCCAAAGACTGGGGACCCTGCTCCAAAGGAAGAGATGGTTGAGCTTGAAAAGTCTAACGAAGTGAGTGTTAAATGAAAAACCAGATGAAGTACATATTAAATTTAAAATACTCTAATCCATGTTTCTATGTCTTCCTCATTACTTACCACAGCCCCTAGCCTCCTCTAAGTCCCCCTCCTCTTCCCCCCCCCCCCCCCCCCCCCTGCTGCCTCATCACTGGAGTCAACGATACGCTTGGCTGGGCTCTTCACCTACCTGTTCATCACCTTGCCACTTCTCCTTGCCGTGATAGCCCTGGTGTGCCAGAGCTCACCTGACTGACCACACCCCTTCTGGGACACAGATCTGGACAATAGTACTGTAGGGAAGTAGTATGAGGGCTGCATGTAGCTGGTGTCACAACACACCATTTTTTACTTTTGTTATGTAGCTGAAATGTGTCCTCACATGTATATGTTTGATTTTTGTAATACTAAAATTTAGTTCACAGCCGCAATACCAGCCGTGCCTCTCCACGTGCCACTGACCCCACTCTGCTTTTGAATTCTCCTGCTTAATACGGAAAATGATTAAAAGAAACGTAACGTTATGTAACATAAATAATCTAAAATTTTGGGAAACTTGCAAATACCATAGATACTTAACTCCAATATCTATCACGTGCAGTGCGTCACTGAAAACAGGTCGAAATGTATTACGTACATGCATTGACTCAATGACGTAACGCGGGGGATCGTCAGTTCTCCATTGCTATTATCATGGAGCGTTCGTTGCTTCTTGTCGCGGTTCTGGTTTATCAAGCACAGTGCTTCAGTGACCGAGACTTGAAGGGAAATGGCGTCAAGATAATGTGTAACGACCTACGACCTTCTTATGAGCCTTTTGAGGCGGGCAACAGACATTTTGTTGTCAAGTCGACCCTCGTCAGTGAACTGGATGGAAAGTACACCCCTGGGGAGCAATACAGCCGTGAGTGATACGTATACTATATCAGATATCTATAGGATCAGTACATCGTTGTACATGTCGCAATACTTTATAGCTATGCTCATAGCAAGCTATGGATTCCAAACTTACTGCCGTGCAACTGCATAATTAGTTATATATACACAACTGATACCTGCACACATGCATATGCCACTATGTGTGATCCATACAAGTCGGTGGGTTGGGCGTGGTAGCTTGCATGTAAAATATTAATGTAAACGATAATGCGTGCCTACACACTCATCAGTCCGGGCTATGTGATAACAAAAAAAAAACGATTGATAGTTTTCGCAGGTGATATACTTGGTAGGTGGGAGTGGAGTGTGTGTATGCGCTGTGTGTGTGTGTGTGTGTGTGTGTGTGTGTGTGTGTGTGTGTGTGTGTGTGTGTGGTGTGTGAAGCCTGGCAGAAATATTATAGGTAAGCGCATGTACTTTTAATGACCGTTTTCGTGTGCGGTCACCAGCCCGCTTTACAGCTTATCTTTTGCCGTTGTGCTCAAAACGCATGTTCGCTACTAGTGATGTAATTATTTGACACATTGTCAAATAATACGTCATGGCCCGCGGGACTAGTTCACTACATGTATCTGTTGTGCGAAGGTAAATACACCGTTCCTTTTTAATTTTGCTCAGAGGACCCGTCCATGCTGCCATGGGGCCAAGCTTGATTTTTGGCAGGTCTGGGCCCTGATATTTTAAATGGTGGCAAGAACTCATCTTTTCACTCTCGAAGAGATTTTTAACCGCAGCCGGCGCAGGTGCTAGCACTTCCAGACACTGCGAGACTGGTTGACAAAACCGGCAACTGTTGTTTTAATCTTGTCACGTACCGGGCCGGAAAAGTAGTCTCGTGCCCAGACCCAATGCATCGCATCTGCGGATGAATACATTACCGCTCATCCGCAGCTGCAATGCATTGGGTCTGGGCACGAAACTAATATAAAAGCACCCCTGGACAAACTTATATTATATATTATCTTGACCCCCTCCCCCGGGGACAGACTTGCGCTATGTGAGCAGCAGCGCTGTCCACGCCTGTGAAAGCAATAGCAATAAGAAAACTCTGACATTGACATGTGATTAGAAAAAAACTCCGTAAAGTGTATGAATCTTGCAGCTCTCATATTGAAGCACAGACAAATGTTCCAACTAGTGCTAAATATAGGACTATTGCCCTGTGTCCCTCCTTTTTTACACCACAATTGCCTTCAAATTAAACATACCACCAACTTCCTCAGAAAGAATGTTTCGTTTCTCTTTTCCTTCTCTTTCCCTCCTCCCCTCCCCTTCCATAGTTTACCCTTCCATCCTTTCTCCTCTCTCCTCCCCTTCCCTTCCAGTGGACCTTACTGGACTGGTCAATCCATATGAGGGCTTCATCATACAGGCCAGGGACCATTGGAACGAAGGCCTCATCCTTGGATCATTTATCCCTCTAGACACCAGCAAGGCCCAGACCATACTCTGTCATGGGAATGAGCATGTACTGCCCACATCATGTTTTGGGGAAGAATGGCTGATACCTGAGCTCTCCTTTCCTTCCCTCCTCCTCCCCTTCCTCTCCTCCCCTTCCTCCCCTCCTCCCGTCCTTTCCTCCTCCCCATCCCTCTCCTCCTCCCGTTCCTCTCCTCCCCATCTCTCTCCTCTTCCCCACCCCTCTCTTCCCCACCCCTCTCCTCCCATCCCTCTCCTTCCCATCCCTTTCCTCCTCCTCATTATCCCTCTTCTCCCCTCCTCCTCCCCATCCTCTCCACAGGGCACAGTGACCCACAAAACCAAAGATCCTGTGTCAGTCCAAAGCTTCATATGGCAGGCTCCTCCCACCTTGGAAGGGTCTGGGGAAGTGGACTTTGTGTAAGCTAGGTAGCAATGCTCCCCATAAGCTTCCTTCCAGGGCGTTTCTATTAGGTACTCTGTGTTGCAAAGCTTCCATCGCTGGATTGGCCCATACAACATGGTAACCATAGTTACCATAAATCACGCATTACATCATATCCAGTGGTTTTGTCCTATAGGGTCAAAGGAGACATACAAAAGCTGGTGCTGACTGCCACACCCCCTAGATCCTGCCCCTCCCACCCCACAGCTACCCATGATACGCCACACCCCCTAGATCCTGCCCCTCCCACCCCACAGCTACCCATGATACGCCACACCCCCTAGATCCTGCCCCTCCCACCCCACAGCTACCCATGATACGCCACACACCCTAGATCCTGCCCCTCCCACCCCACAGCTATCCATGATATGCCATACACCCCTAGATCCTGCCCCTCCCACCCCACAGCTACCCATGATATGCCACACCCTCTAGATCATGCCCCTCCCACCCCACAGTTACCCATGATATGCCACACTCCCTAGATCCTGCCCCCCCCACCCCACAGTTACCCATGATATGCCACACCCCCTAGATCCTGCCCCTCCCACCCCACACAGTTACCCATGATATGCCACACCCTCTAGATCATGCCCCTCCCACCCCACAGTTACCCATGATATGCCGATGAACTCAACAAATTCAAGTGATGAGAGCACGCAGCTCCACAGTGTGATGGTGCGGGTGCATGGTGTGGTGATGACTGTGGCATTCTCCATATTTGGAGTCATAGGCATCTTCTTTGCTGCCTGGATGAAGCCAGTGTTGGCACAAAATCATTGGTGGTTTAAAGTGAGTATGAGTGAGATGACTCAGAGCAGTTATTAACAGTTATTATAAGCTCCTTGACAGTTCAGTATTAATAAATGCCTTTTAATTCTACTTGTCTCCTGATCAGTGAGGCAAGTATGCTGATCCATGGAACAAATCCAGCCACATGTAACAGTGCTTCAGCAAAGCAGATTGACATTCAATATTTGTATTGATATGCACATGCTAGTCACATGGTGTGTGGCATGCTAGTCACATGGTGTGCACATGCTAGTCACATGGTGTACAGCATGCAGTCAAATTACACATGTACACACCCACATGTGCTCACCCATGTGTGCCTGTAGACACACCCACTACATTATGTCATGTGTGTGGGATAATAATCAACACTTAACTTTTCAGACCACTTTGCTCTATAACAATAGGTAGTGTAAAGGATTATAAATTTCTTGCACACTACAGTCTATTCCAGATGTCCACAAAAAAAAAACGCAGCACTTTAAAATGAATACAATTCCTTAGTAGGATTATCAATCTAAATGAATTTATAAGTGAAATTCACACCTACCCCCCTCTCCCTCACACAGCTACATCGTGGTATGATGATTGCCTCTCTGTTCCTGGGTACCTTTGGTTTCATCTGCATCTTTGTGGCACACAGCAAGGAGATGTTCAATGGACACTATGGACTTGTTCCACTGAATAATGTAAAGTTTGTGTGGTATGTTTTGATTGTCACCATAGTAACGTACACTCTTCTATGTACAGCCAAGAGACATCACACACTTCACTTTCAGCTTCATCATCATGGTCTTCCTGATAGCTAATGTAAGATCTTGTGAGTATGGCAGCCGTGCAGGGGTATATTGAACTTAATAAAAAAACTCCAGTATGATATCAAAAACTTATTGTGATTAACCTTCACCTTCCCTCCCCCACCTTCCCTCCCCCACCTTCCCTCCCCCACCTTCCCTCCCCCACCTTCCCTCCCCCACCTTCCCTCCCCCACCTTCCACCCCCACTTTCCCTCCCCACCTTCCATCCCTCCACCTTCCATCCCTCTCCTCCCATCCCTCTCCTCCCATCCCTCACCTTCCATCCCCCACATTCCCTCCCCCACCTTCCATCCCTCCACCTTCCATCCCTCCACCTTCCATCCCCCACCTTCCCTCCCCCACCTTCCCTCCCTCCACCTTCCATCCCTCCACCTTCCCTCCCCCACCTTCCCTCCCTACACTTCTCTTCCTTCCTCCACATTCTCTCCCTACACCTTTTTCCTCCACTCCCTTCTCTCCTATCTTCCTCCTTCCCGCTTCTTCCCTTTCTCTCCCCCCTCACTCGTCTCCCTCTAATTTAGCCCATCATTGCCATCTTCAGATGCAAACCTGGTGCTCCAAGGTAGACTGGGGAGGAGGTCTTGTATATCTCAGTAATCCTCCTCCATTTCAGACGTTGGATCTATAACCTGGTTCATGGGGCAATGGTGGGCCTATTGTTTGAGGTCCTTGTCTGTACGTTCTCTGAATGGTCTATGTGACATACCGAGTACTTAACCCTCTCCTCCCACTAACACACACCTCTCACCTCCCCTCTCCTCCCCCTCCCTCTCCACTTCCCCTCTCCTTCCCTCTCCTTCCCTCTCTCCCCATTCCCTCTCACACACAAAACACATATATATCCTCTTCTCCCCTCCCATATACACATCTACTTAGTGGCCAACTCATGCCTTGGGTTAATTCTCCTTGGAGGTGTTGGGTCCATGTTCTACATATACCTGTTCTTCTCCATCTTCACTGTTGTCATGAATATTGCTCTTGGTTTTGTCATCATCTCCTCAGGAGGTGGAGGTGGAGGGGGAGGTGGAGGTGGGTTGGACATCTCTCCACTGGTTGTGTCGTGACCAGTTTTCGTATCTAGACTTGCCAGCTATTGCCAAGCTGCTGCGCAATGTCCTTAGCAAGAGTCGCACCCTTCAGCTTCCTTTAAGTCCTGTGGAGGGAAACAATGGTTTGAAAGATGAGGAAGATGTTTTGCTGGGGGAGAAGAAGGAATATGATGGAGCAAAGGTAGGAACTATTTATCCCTATCGATTCATCATTACAGCCTCTGCTATTCTGTACTCTTCCAAATCCTCATTCTACACCCCACACCCACACCACTTATCTCCCACACCACTCATCCCTCCACACCTCCCTCCCACACCATCCATCCCTCCACACCACTCATCCCTCCCACACCTCCCTCCCACACCATCCATCCCTCCACACCACTCATCCCTCCACACCTCCCTCCCACACCATCCATCCCTCCACACCACTCATCCCTCCACACCTCCCTCCCACACCATCCATCCCTCCACACCACTCATCCCTCCACACCTCCCTCCCACACCATCCATCCCTCCACACCACTCATCCCTCCCACACCTCCCTCCCACACCATCCATCCCTCCACACCACTCATCCCTCCCACACCTCCCTTCCATACTGCCCATCTCTCCACACCACTCATCCCTCCCACACCTCCCTTCCATACTGCCCATCTCTCCCCACCTACCATCCCCTTTCACACCACCCTTCCCTACCATCCCCTTTCACACCATCCCTCCTCATTCCAAAGCCTTCCATCATTGCCTTTGTACCTCCCCCTACTCCCTCTGCCCCTGCACCCTCTTCCATGAATCTGCTCCGCTGGGGTGCCTTCTACCTTTATGTGGTCGTTTCTGTCCCACTGCTCGTGGTGGTCATGGTGATGATCACCATGAGCATCCCCAGTGGCTAGCTGGGCCCCAGACCATCCCAAGCGGCTAGCTGGGCCCCAGACTTATTTCTGTGTGTTCCAATTTTTGAAGTTGTGCTAATAACTTTTTAAAAAGAATGTACGTGGTGGAATTATATATGTGAGCATATAGAAAGTGCTGCTGCTGCATCGTTGAAATGCATCGTTTATCCATATATGTCGTATAAATGAAGCTGGGGAGGACAAATAGTGTCATTTGACATTATAGTTCTCTATTTGTCGTTGAATTAATAATTATATTGATTATATAGTGAATAGACCAAAAGCCAAACAACAAAAATATATATGCCATACAATTCACACAAGGGTTTCAGTAAGCTTCTTTAGAAATAAGCAGGGTGTAGTTAAAAATTAGTTTTATCATTAAAGGTTTTTACAATTATTAATTTTATTGCGTAATATTTATAAAATCATGTTTTTTTTTTTTTTTGTAAACCGCCTATTTTCTATTTAATGCGCTCGTAGCCTATCTGCACTGTTTACAATGGACAGCGACGTGAAGGATATTCTCGACCTAGACAGGGAGACATCATCTGGAACACCGCAGTTTTTAAAGGAAGCTATAATGGGCCAAAAGGTATGGCTGCTCCGTTTTTCCATTATGAGCGAAAAGTTATCTTCATGATACGCGTTCAGGAGCCCAAAAAGATGAAGAAAACGGAGCCAATGATGAAACGCCCTACAGGGATGAATAGAGAGGTCTACGCACTGTTGTACAGCGACAATAAAGACTCGTAGGGACCTATTGACGAGAAAGCTAGTATTCCTTTTCACCATTTGCATTGTCATGCACAGAAACGTCACGTCGCTGATACCTACCGATACAGGCTGTGGATACAGGCAACCGAAGGCTCGCTTGGGTAGGAAGCACGTGCGTTCATGGAAGTGGATACCCTTCACAAATCCTGCTCGACAGGTTTGTATAATAACGCAACTGTACCAGGCACTTGGGACAAACGTCTGGTCTCTTTACTAAGGATGGGCTAGCTCTACAACACTGGAGGAGGACTGCAGATGAAGGAAAGGACTACGCATTTGCCCAGTTCAATAAGTCCACAGATGTACCAGCTTACACTGATGAGGAGTACTCTGTGAGTGATCTTGTGCTCGTCACATGACCATCTCACCACACAATGTGCTGCAATTAGAAGCATCTCGCTGAGGAAGCGTGGACCAAGGATGAGACAGATCACCTCTTTGAACTGTGCAGGTACATGTGCCGAGGGTGTGGCATGGAGGGTGTGAGGTGTGGCATGTGAGGGTGTGGCACAGAGGGTGTGGCATGGGAGGTGTGGCATAGGAGGTGTGGCATGGGAGGGTGTGCGGGGTCAGGCTGGATGTTAATGATTGTCTTCACTGCAGGCGGTTTGATCTTCGTTTCATCATTGTTCAGGACAGGTTTGATACAGGCAGGTTCCAGGTATAGGTTTTGGGTGCTGTATGTTACTATGGCTACATAATGTGTTTGATCTTTTAGAAGCGCACTATTGAAGACCTCAAGGAGAGATATTACAGTGTTTGTAACCGTATCAAGAAGGTATACGTCGAAGGAGAGCCACACACCTATGGTCATCCTCCCTTTCCCCCTCTTCCACCCCTCCCCTCTCCTCCCCAGGCTCACAATCAAAGCAGCGACGAGGGTGAGCTGATAGCATTTGATGCGGGCCATGAGTGCAGGCGCAAGCAGCAGCTGGAGCGTCTGTTGGGCAGGACCAAGGAGCAGGTGGCAGAAGAGGAGGTGCTGCTGGCAGAGCTCAAGAAGATAGAGACGAGGAAGAAGGAAAGAGAGAAGAAGCAACATGACCTCCAGAAGCTTATCTCTGCTGCTGAGCAGAATGTTGACAGGTACGGGGGTGGGAGGTGAAGGGGGGGGGGATTAAAAAGGGAGGGGGCAACATTGGAGGGAGCATCGAAGGGGAGGGGGATGGCAGGAGTGTAAATTTTGTGTGTTGGTCACCATCACAGCACTCAGAGAGCAAGTACTAAGAAGTCTTCTACTTCGAAGAAAGTCAAGATGCCTGGAACACCCCAGCAGCCAAAGGTGTGTGCATCGTAGCTGTGCGCTTGTGCCTGCATTTGCCTAAGTTACCATGTGTGTGATTGTGTTTTGCGTGTTGTCGCATGTATGTATCAGATGATATTGTGCTTTTTCAAAAGGTCGCTGAAGCGTCACTAGTTTTCAAGTCCTATGACAAGACCAGTGGTGTGACTCTCAGAAGTAGCAAGGTATCACTGACTCCTCCCCCTATATTACTGGCTCCTCCCCTATATCACTGGCTCCTCCCTTTATTACTGGCTCCTCCCCTATATCACTGGCTCCTCCCCCTATACACTGGCTCCTCCCCCTATATTACTGACTCCTCCCCCTATATCACTGACTCCTCCCTATATCACTCCTCCCACAGATGAAAACGCCTATGACCCTTGGACAAAGAAAAGCTAAAGCTATTGAACAGTTCTTGGAGGACATGAACATAGGTAGAAACATGCATAACCCCACACATCGCACACTGATAAATGGTCTGTAGCAAAGTAAATTTTCTGGTGTGTGCATTGTACTGATTAGCACAAATCAGCTCCCCCCCCCCCCCCCCCCACCCACCAGGGTGGTACTATCAGGCCTATCAGCCCCCCCAGGGTGGTACTATAAGGCCTATCAGCCCCCCAAGTGCACATGGCCACAATTATAAAAATGTTATTAAGTTTCACTGTGCACACCACTTTAATATAATAATGCAAGCACCATTCACCATTCAACTCACTCACACCATAATAATGCTGCTGGTTTGGCTCTAACCTTTTAGGCACCAGACCTATGCCCACTGAACAAATATGTGTGCAGTTCAATGAGCTGAGGTATGGTGCAGTGTGCTTGTGTGTGCCATAATATATGCTGGTGTGTATCAGGAATGATATCCTACTGCTGTTGGACCTCAAAGCAGCCTGCGAAGTATGCGAGTTTGAACTACAGTCATTGCGGTAAGCATGTCCCCTCCCTTGACCCACTGGGTGTGTCCCCTCCCTTTCCCCACTGGGTATGTCCCCTCCCTTCCCTCTATTGAGCACACCTTCTGTCCACCCACTAGGCACAAGTGTGAGGACCTATCTCCTACCAAGTCGGCATCTGTTAGACCACCAGGTGACCCCCATTTTGGTTGGTTAAATGGATGCAACGAGATTAAATCCTTCTGTTATTAATGATGTTATTAATGACTGTGCATTGCTCCACAGGGACATCCACTTTGCTTGCCTCGTCCCCAGACCTACCCCTTGGTACACCAAAAAAGGTTGAGTGGGTGTGGTTGTCCATAGACTACTAAACCATGTTTCTCCTCATAGCCATCTCTGTCAGGATCACCAACTCTAGAAGTTTCCCCTGTCACATTTGGGGTACGTATATGATGTAGCCACACCCTCCTGCAGTCACACATTGGGGGATCTATCCTATAATATAAGTAGTTGACCTGTGCATGCAGTGTTCATGGAGACAACCTTTTTCATGACTCTAGCGTAAAAGGAAACTGCCCAATCTTGATGTTTCATCCATCACCAAGAAGATACGGAGAGCATAACGGTTGAAACTACTGTTGTACATGTGTTATTACATCAATTTTATTCCCTTGTGATTTTCTATGCATTGCATGCAAGTTGTTGATTTAATGACAGGCTGAGGGAAACCACACTCCCAGTGACAAAGCCAGATGACTTCAAATATGACCACCCCCTATAATTTTAATCGCAACTGTTTCCTTCATGTGTTCGCCATATGAATAAATATTGCACAAAGACCATGACATCACCATATTAAATAAATCGCACAAAGACCATGACATCACCATATTAAATAAATCGCACAAAGACCATGACATCACCATATTAAATAAATCAACAAAAGGATATAATGCGAGAATAAGCGATACGTGATTAGCAGGATACATAAGTTGTAAGAAAGTGACTGCGAAGCTGTGACCTACTCCAATATCCACATGTAAAGGTCAGGAAAGATACAAGGATTGCACATAGCTCTCTGGGGTCTACCAATCATCAGTTGTTGCCGCTGAGGTTGCAAACCCTCCAGTGTTAGAGTCTGAAAACTCTCCAAAACCTCCCTGATCATTTCCCACGGCACTGGAATCTCCTTTCAACCCACCTCCCTGTTGTGTTGTCGCAAGGCACAAAGGGGACCAGTTATAATGACTGCCGCATGTACAGAGAGAGAATGACAACTCACCTGTCTGTAGTCCTTGGAAGCAAATCGTCCTCCAGCTGGTCCATAGTTTGTACCCACAGCAGCCTCTGCAGCTGCCTCCAGAAACTCTGGTACCTCTTGATAAGCCTGTTTGTATACAACATCAGTTCAATCACTCCACTTGCACTTCACACATCAAGGCATCATTAGCAGTGGGTGTGGCCATGACAACAATACACAATGATATATCTTGTTGACAGGTAGCAATAAGTTTGAGGATGGGGAGTATGGCTACATACACTTTTTTTTATTTACACAAATAGTACATTTGGAATTAGTACAACTCTTGAAATTCATACACATTTTTGAAGGGGAGGGGGGGGAGAAGCTACACATTAACCCTGCAATACTTCCAGTTTTGACCAAACCTGGCCACCCAAAATGGGTAACCACCCCCACCAGTCACACTACTGCTGCTGCCACTAAGTCAATGTACTAAAAAGCTTACATCAGAGAGCACTTTGATCAGTGCTCGAGCCAGAGGGCCATCCTTTTCCTTGTGGAAGAAAGCTGTAGCCAAACCTTGATTGCCTATACGGCCAGTACGACCAATCCGATGGACATATTCCTCAATGTTGTTGGGCAGGTCGTAGTTTACCACGTGCTTAACATCAGGGATGTCCAACCCACGAGCTGCTACTGAGGTGGCCACCAACACAGGAGCTAGTCCAGAACGGAAATCTCTCAGAGCTTCCTCTCTTTCTCTCTGGAAGCGGTCTCTTAAAAATGGATGAGAAAAATATATAGCAACCCAATCAACAAGAGAGCAAAGATTTACACACAAATAAGAACTGTCCATTATGAACTAATGAAGATAAGGTGGTGGCATGTTATCATGTGACAGGAGGTACGTTATCATGTGATTCACATACCACCTGTGCTAGGCACAGTTGGGGTACAAATCAATCGCTATCACTGAACCAAACATCTTAACAGATTTTCTAATTATACATGGTTATTTTCAAAATTAGCCAAGCCACATCAGCATCTTTCAAGAGATGGCTATTGTACTATCAAAATGGTCGGACTAATGCAACAGAATGTAAGAGCAACACTAGCCAATTTGTCACAGCTCATTAACAGTGTCTTGTAGTCCTCTAGTAGCTGTAGACTTATAGTAGTACAAATCACACCTAACATGGACAATGCTGATGCCTAAAAAGAGTGTATTACAACATGTAAAACTATTCATCACAACTATCTGTTGTGTGTGGTGGATTACTAAGGAAAGCTAGAGTAACCTCTCCCCCTTCATTAATGGATTACTAAGGAAAGCTAGAGTAACCTCTCCCCCTTCATTAATGGATTACTAAGGAAAGCTAGAGTAACCTCTCCCCCTTCATTAATGGATTACTAAGGAAAGCTAGAGTAACCTCTCCCCCTTCATTAATGGATTACTAAGGAAAGCTAGAGTAACCTCTCCCCCTTCATTAATGGATTACTAAGGAAAGCTAGAGTAACCTCTCCCCCTTCATTAATGTGTATGTTTGGAAATACACTCAAACCGAGCCAATGTGTACAACGGAGTTCTATCAAACTGAAAGACTACATCCTCACAACTTGATCAGGTGTCAATAAGTGGCATCAACTAGTTTGGAATTACTATCGACATTGGTAACTTATTTTGACCTGAACAACAAGATGAGCAAAATGGCTCAAAACACTGCAGAGCCATCCGGTCAGGTAATAGCAATATCACCACAAAGTTCCTCCATCAATTGATTCTCCTTACAAATAATCTGATTTATGAGTTACAACACCCTTAATTTTTTTAATTAGCCATACATTTAATGCCCTTTGCTTGTCCTTGTGATTATGTTGGACATTGTCCCATATTCCTCTAGCTATGGCCACTAGGGAGGTCCGGTTGATACCAAACAAGTTATTTACTTTCCCTTTGTAGAAACGTGCAGTTAAGACCATCACTACTGCCATACCCGTGAATGCTGGTGGTTGGGAAGTTCTCTTGTGACAAATATGTGGCCAGGAAGTCTGCATTTCGTTTTGTTTCCACGAACACCAATGTTCTTTCAGCACCTGTTCAATAAAAGATCCTCAAGGGATATGATATCCACACCCTCTTAAACTTTAGTCCCCCCCTTAGGTGACACTAACGACCCTCTCAATTGGTCCCTCCTCTCCTCTCCTACACTTCAGCATTTATTTTATGCACTTCAAAACCAGTTAAGTAAATGTACAAATATGAAGCATAGTGAGATAACTAAAAATGATGCTACATTTGTTGAGCTTCCAGGCCAAACTCATCATTATGCATGCAATTACATGTAGTCGTCAACTTGTATAATACTGTACATTTCAAATGAAATGATACATAGATAATTTTGATACGCTTCCTACACTTTGGTATCACCATTAAACTTACAAGAAATTACATTGGATTTAAAATGTTCTCTTTAGTAATATTTTACAAATTACACTTCGGTCACACTTCTAATATGCCCTCTCCCTATATCTTTATCATATACTTTGAAACCCACCCTGTTACAAACATGGCAGTAAATCCCTGCCCTCCTCCCTTTACCCGTGGTGCCCCTGCCCTCCACCCCTTACCGTGGTGCCCCTGCCCTCCTCCCTTTACCCGTGGTGCCCCTGCCCTCCTCCCCTTACCCGTGGTGCCCCTGCCCTCCACCCCTTACCGTGGTGCCCCTGCCCTCCTCCCCTTACCCGTGGTGCCCCTGCCCTCCTCCCCTTACCCGTGGTGCTCAATATTTCCGACAGCTTTTCTCTCTTTCCAAATTCATCCACTTCCACCACCTTCTGTGTGATGTCACTGGTAGCCCCTCCCACCCTACCCACCGTCAGGAAAAGGTAGTTGTTTAAGAACTCGTTTGCAATGCGTTGGATCTCCTCAGGGAATGTCGCAGAGAACATCAGTGTTTGGCGCTTCCCGGTAGCAGGAATGTGGTAATTGGAAGACACAATCTTTCTTATTTCTGGTTCAAATCCCATGTCCAGCATGCGGTCAGCCTCGTCCAGGATTAGCATGGAGATGTTATCTAGCAAAACCTACCAGTGGAGAGCCCCAATATGATACGCATTGCCACCACAATATACAACTTACCTTTCCTCTGTTCAGGAAGTCGAGCAGACGGCCTGGTGTGCCAACGAGGATGTTGCAGCCTCCTTCCAGCTGCCTCAGCTGATGCCCGACAGCTGTTCCTCCATAAGCCACAACTGGGCGATAGATGGTGCCATGAGTGAACTTCCTGGCTTCGTTATAGATCTGGAGAGTGAGCTCCCTGGTTGGTGATATGATCAACACCTGCGGATATTGGGTCTCTGCCTGGCTGCCCCCGGCAACCTGCTCCTTGATCAACTTGGTGATAGCTGGCAACAGAAATGCAGCCTACAGAGACAAGAGTGACATCACCAGCAATGTATACCCACTTCCTACAGCTGTAACTCGAACACCAACACCTCAAACTTACAGTCTTTCCAGAGCCGGTCTGGGCACACGCCATGAGATCTCTACCAGCCAGTATGATCGGAATGGCATACTTCTGAACAGGGGTAGGCCTCTTGTAACCGCACTTCGCAACAGCTGCTTTGGTTGACTCGAAGAACTCCACCTCTTCGAATGTTGTGAGGTGCTGAGGTGGGTCCACCCCCGTAACATCCACTGGTATGTCATCATATTTGTCAAAGTTTATTCCAGCTGCCATGGTTGCAAAAATGGACTTCTCATCGTCAGGTGGGGGTGGAGGAATGTAAAGCTCTCCTCGTGGTCGCCCTGAATTTGTTTGAGTGAAACATTTTCACTCCCACCCAAACTCCAACTTTAAATTTAAACTTGCTCACCTTCCCCTTGTTCCCCACCATGTCCACCTTGATCCTACAGACCAGAACAGGTTATCTAACAGCTGCGTTCTCTACATATAAACACACATGTTTACCTCTCCCCCATCTGTTTTTTGGCCAAATCCTCCACGGCCTTTTCTGCCATCCTCCCCTTTCCCATCTCCGCCTTCTCCATCACCTGACCTACCAAACCCTCCACGACCTCTTCTGCTACCAAATCCACCTCCATCACCCCCATCTTCAGACTTGTTAAACCCTCCACGACCTCCTCTCCTGCTTCCAAATCCACCTCCATCACCTCCATCTTCAGACTTGTTAAACCCTCCACGACCTCTCCTGCTACCAAATCCACCACCTCCATCACCCCCATCTTCAGACTTGTTAAACCCTCCACGACCTCCTCTCCTGCTACCAAATCCACCTCCTCCTTCACCACCATCACCCCCATCTTCAGACTTGTTAAACCCTCCACGACCTCTCCTGCTTCCAAATCCACCTCCATCACCACCATCACCTCCATCTTCAGACTTGTTAAACCCTCCACGACCTCCTCTCCTGCTTCCAAATCCACCACCTCCATCACCACCATCACCCCCATCTTCAGACTTGTTAAATCCTCCACGACCCCCTCTCCTGCTACCAAATCCCCCACCTTCACCATCGCCAGACCTATTAAACCCTCCGCGACCGCCGCCTCTTCTCCCGAAGCCACCTCCTTCGCCATCGCCAGAGCCACCATTAAACTCTCTTCTGCCAAAACCACCTCCATTTCCGAACTGTCTGCCGCCTTCTGATGAACCTTCTTCGCCATTTCCATCACCGGACCTACTCTGTCCGAAGCCTCCACCTCTGGACCCTCTACCGCCACCTCGAGTCCCGCGACCTCCTCGTCCTCCGCCAAAGCCGCCTCTGCCGAAGCCCGACTCGTCTGAACTGGAATTTGGGAACCCCCCAGACGAAGTTGCGGTTGTATCTCCTCCCTCCTCCCAACCGCTGTCATCAGCTGCAACCTTGGGGAGAAAATAAATTACCACACACCTGAACACAGCCACTTTTCGTCGTTCAGACTTACAGTTTTGGGTCCTGTTTTTACTTCTGCGTTTTCATCCCAATCATCTGCCATTACTTAAAAGCTTCAAATTTTTGAATCACCCTAGTAGCTTTTAGTCGAACAGCGAAAAATCACGCTAGTGCACAGCCACGTGGTCACTCGCGTGCTATTTTATAACATTATTTTATCGCAAGCCGTATAATTAGAACATATGGGCAACAGCTGCAACAATTCGGTACAGCGAGACTTGGACTTGTGGTCGGAAGGAGGCGGGAATCAGATTGTTAACGCAGGCTTGAGGGTTACCTTTGTTATTAGATGTAATCACATGTATTGTAATGTAGCTATCAATACACATGTAATGCAGTAGTTATAATTATTAATAGATGAGTTTTTGTATTGTGTATGTAGCTAGCTAGTATGAAAAGGAGTTCAATAAAATATATAACTACACTACACATAAATCTAAACCAGCACACCCATGCATTGCCCCTCTGCACTACAACAGAATTTTTTTTGGAACAGGTATGCCCTTGAGTTTGGCTGACTAGATACATCTTTGATTTGGTGAGCCAAATGTGTGCATATTATAATTGATTCATTATTGTTTGATTCTGAGTTATTGATGAAATGCAAAAAAATTAACACACACAAAATTTTCTGTACACAAAACTGCAGTGCAATGACTGTCAGAGAAAGGGTATAAACTGCATTGATGGATGACACTAGAGGGACGATGGAGATGTCACGTGGCTAGACCTTGAACCTGCTTCATAATGGCGTCCAGCTTCTTACTCTTCTGCTGGAAGACCTCCTGATCGCGGACCAGCTCACTATGCAGCCTCTCGAGTCGTTCCTAAGGAAAAGCATTATTCAATGCACTACTGCCCATAGCTCTGGTCCACCAACTTCTTAAATGCCTTCCCTCAACTCTCCCCAACCACCACTGCCATCACCACCACTGCCATCACCACCACTGCCATCACCACCACTGCCATCACCACCACTGCCATCACCACCACTGCCATCACCACCACTGCCATCACCACCACTGCCATCATCACCACTGCCATCACCACCACTGCCATCATCACCACTGCCATCATCACCACTGCCATCACCACCACTGCCATCACCACCACTGCCATCACCACCACTGCCATCATCACCACTGCCATCATCACCACTGCCATCATCACCACTGCCATCACCACCACTGCCATCATCACCACTGCCATCACCACCACTGCCATCATCACCACTGCCATCATCACCACTGCCATCACCACCACTGCCATCACCACCACTGCCATCATCACCACTGCAACACTTCTCCCACAACCACTCTTACTTACTTCCTCGTCCCCAGTCCTTCAACACTCCCCAGATGGTGCATACCTTTTCCTCAGCGTTCTTCCTTCGTGTGTCATCGATTTCCTTCTGCTGGGCATCCAGCCACTCCTCATTCTGACGTCGATGCTGCTCAAACATTTCAACAAGGCTCTACAGGATTGCAGGTGATGAGAAGCCTACCTCTCCCCCCTACATTACCTTTTGCTGTTGCTCAAACAGCTCAGAGTACGCTTTCTTCTCAGCTTCAAAAGCTACCCTCTCAGATGCGAGAGTTTCAGCACCTCTATAAAGCAAGAAATCTGTTTACATGTATCAGTACCTGGCTCCTCCCACATCACCTCCCCCTCCTCCTCCTCCCTTCTAACCCCTCTCTTTATCTCACAAACCAACTCACACATCAGCTTCATGAAATTTCTCAGCCAGGGTGCTAATCATGTCAGTGATCCCTTTGATATAAGTAGCCTTCATTTCTTCAAAGTCCCTAGGCTTGACAGCCTGGAGTGTTAGAGCAATTATTAGGTGGTAGGGGAAGCCAAAGAATTAGGGTGGGGATGGAGGAGGGACAATGGGAAGCCACAGGAAAGCTTAAAGTCACCTTGGCCACAGGAATCACTACCCTTCTAGGAGCAGGGAGAGGTGTGTTGAGAGAGTAACGAGTCCTTGGTGGTGGTGTGGGCTCAAATCTGAAAAAGGAAGAGGAGGAAGGGATAGGAGGTGTGGTTTGTGTGGTGGGTGTGTTATGTGGGGGAAGGAACAAGAAGTGGGCAGGGTATAGAAAACAAAAGGGAACATAATTACATGTACCCATACCAGTCCCCTACATGTACCCATACCAGTCCCCTACGTGTACCTATACCAGTCCCCTACACATACCCATACCAGTCCCCTACATGTACCCATACCAGTCCCCTACATGTACCCATATCAGTCCCCTACATGTACCCATACCAGTCTCCTACATGTACCCATACCAGTCCCCTACATGTACCCATACCAGTCCCCTACATGTACCCATACCAGTCCCCTACATGTACCCATACCAGTCCCCTACATGTACCCCTACATGTACCTATACCAGTCCCCTACATGTACCCATACCAGCCCCCTACATGTACCCATACCAGCCCACCAATTGATACTATAGCCCCACTCTATAGCAATGTAGGGAACACATCGATCCCCTAAGATTGGCCTTGCAGTGAGGTGCAACGGAGAACACTCACCCTGTGACTGGAACTGTGCAATCCAAGTATTGATGAAAATTTAAGATCAAGTGGTGCACTTTAATTAGAACTCATCCTACCTGTCATCTGAAGTGTCCACACATCGTTAAACTCCCCTTCCATGCTGGTTCCTCCAAACACCACAAGATGAGAGAGAGCCTGAGTGAAGGACGCAGAGAAGCACATGAAATGAACCAACATGACTGCCCATATAAATATGTAATTTGTGTGTGTGTGTGTGTGTGTGTGTGTGTGTGTGTGTGTGTGTGTACGAGTGTTTTTTTGTGTATTTCATTTGTGTTGTGGGTGTACATAAGACAGAATGGGCTATTCCATTATTTAACCGTAAACCACTACAGATGATAATAATTGCAAACGTATCCCCCCCCCCCCCCCCCCCCCCCGACAGACTTGTAAATGCCCCCTTAGACAAGCTTCTATTTTGCCCCACCCCCCCTGGACAATCTTCTATGTTGTTCCACTCCCCCCCCCCCCCCCTCCCCCCGGATGAGCTTCTATTATGCCTTCGAATAGCCCCCCCCCCCCCCCCCCCCCGGGACATATTCCCTATATCCCCCCTGAGCACCATTTATTGTCATCTGTAGGGATGTATAATTAAATAATGCAATAGCCCAATATAAAAGACAGCCTATTGCCTAGGCAACTAGCCCCACCCCCATAATCACCTTTCTATGAACAATAGCTGAAGTGTGCCCATAGCGAGCAGGGGGAGTGGCACTCCCAGGTGAAACCACACTGCAACTGAGGGCCTCTGTTCCATGCACACAACAGAGAGCACGTGATCATATGTGTATATGTGTGTGTGTAGGTGTGTGTGTGTAGGTGTGTGTGTAGGTGTGTGTGTGTAGGTGTGTGTGTAGGTGTAGGTGTGTGTGTGTGTGTGTGTGTGTAGGTGTGTGTGTGTGTAGGTGTGTGTGTAGGTGTGTGTGTGTAGGTGTGTGTGTAGGTGTGTGTGTGTAGGTGTGTGTGTAGGTGTAGGTGTGTGTGTAGGTATGTGTGTAGGTGTGTGTAGGTGTGTGTGTAGGTATGTGTGTGTGTAGGTATGTGTGTAGGTGCAGGTTAGTACTTGCTGTTATATCGACCACATGAAGATCAGCAAAAGCTTGTTCCTCTCCATCGCTTCCACTGAATCCACCAAACATGATGAGGTACTGGCCATTGTAACATAGGTAAGAGGAGGCCATTGGAACATAGGTAAGAGGAGGACATTGGAACATAGGTAAGAGGAGGCCATTGGAACATAGGTAAGAGGAGGCCATTGGAACATAGGTAAGAGGAGGCCATTGGAACATAGGTAAGAGGAGGCCATTGGAACATAGGTAAGAGGAGGACATTGGAACATAGGTAAGAGGAGGCCATTGGAACATAGGTAAGAGGAGGCCATTGGAACATAGGTAAGAGGAGGCCATTGGAACATAGGTAAGAGGAGGCCATTGGAACATAGGTAAGAGGAGAACATTGGAACATAGGTTAGAGGAGGACATCCCCATGCTCATACCCAGTTGTTGAGGCAGGTCAAAGCTGGGTAATCACGAGGCTTTGGAACTGTTCCCTTCAGGTCCAAACGTGACCACAACAAAGAGTCTATGTAGATAAAGGAAATATCTTACTGCCCTGTACACATGCACACATACATACACATATACACACATACACATAAACACATACACATACACACACATACACATACACATACACACACATATACACATACACATACACACATACACACACATACACATACACATACACACATACACATACACACACATACACATACACATACACATACACACACACATATACACATACACATACACACACACACATACACATGCACATACACACACACATGCTCATGACCTTACCGAGGTTGAGGCAGTAGAAGTCATTTAACCACACGTCTTCCCCAGCACTACCAGCAATGATGTACATCTTTCGACCAACCACCACGCACCCATGGTCACATCTATATGAAGAAGAGACAAGGGAGCTGGCAGGAACAGAAGGGGTGTGGTAACCCCATCACCTTGGAGATGGTGGTGCTCCATGTGTTTCCACTAAAATCCACTTAAGCGTTTCTAGCAATAAGTGAGGGCAGTGGAGATGGGACAAAGGTGGGAAGGTGTAAGGGGTGAGGGTGGCAGGGTGTAAGGGGTAAGGGTGGGAAGGTGTAAGGAGTGAGGGTGGGAAGGTGTAAGGGGTAAGGGTGAGGGTGGCAGGGTGTAAGGGGTGAGGGTGGGAAGGTGTAAGGAGTGAGGGTGGGAAGGTGTAAGGGGTAAGGGTGAGGGTGGCAGGGTGTAAGGGGTGAGGGTGGGAAGGTGTAAGGGGTGAGGGTGGCAGGTGTAAGGAGTGAGGATGGGAAGGTGGAAGGAGTGAGAGTGGCAGGTGTAAAGGATGAAGGTAAGAAGACATGATGTACAGAGAGAGCACACAGGGGGGCACAGGGGGGCAAGCAGAGGGGGGCAAGCAGAGGGGGGCAAGCAGAGGGGGTACACACAGGGGGGCACAGGGGGGCAAGCAGAGGGGGTACACAGAGGGGGGGCACATAGGGAGGGGGGGGCACACAGGGAGGGGGGGCACACAGGGAGGTGGGGGGGCACACAGGGAGGGGGGAGGACACACAGGGAGGGGGGGGGGGGGGGGGGGCACACAGAAGATCATACCTAGGTCCAGGATGTGTACATTATTCTGAGCCTTGCCAGACAACACTCCCCCAAATGTGTACATCTTTACTTCTGACACCACAGCAGACAGGCTCACTGCTCTAGGTGCACACCCAGTGCAGCTGTGTACCTTACTGGTGTAAGTCTCTACAGTGCAAAACATATTTAAGTAATGCCATTGTACATTCTTTACACACACACACCAGTGTTAATAGCATAGAGTCCTTCGAGAGCTGTGTGGGCTCCATCCGTGTTCGTACCGCCGTAGAGGTAGAGGGTTGAACCAAAAGCACTTCACAAGGAACAAGTGTGGAAGGGTGTAAGAAGGGAGGGTGTACATGTGGAAGGTGTGAGGAGGGAGGGTATAGGGTGAGGAGGGAGGGTATAGGGTGTGAGGAGAGAGGGTATAGGGTGTGAGGAGGGAGGGTATAGGGTGTGAGGAGAGAGGGTATAGGGTGTGAGGAGGGAGGGTATAGGGTGTGAGGAGGGAGGGTATAGGGTGTGAGGAGAGAGGGTATAGGGTGTGAGGAGGGAGGGTATAGGGTGTGAGGAAGGAGGGTATAGGTGTGAGGAGGGAGGGTATAGGGTGTGAGGAGGGAGGGTATAGGTGTGAGGAGAGAGGGTATAGGGTGTGAGGAGGGAGGGTATAGGGTGTGAGGAGGGAGGGTATAGGTGTGAGGAGGGAGGGTATAGGGTGCGAGGAGGGAGGGTATAGGTGTGAGGAGGGAGGGTATAGGTGTGAGGAGGGAGGGTATAGAAGTGTGTAGCCTCGATAGAATCAGTGCAGACGGACGGCTCACTTCAGCGAGTGTCCTTCTCGAGGGCACGGAACGTCCCCTTGTAGTTTCACTTCCTCCCATCGGGGTGTTTCGCCTCCAACTGCAATTTTTATATATTTATTTTTTCAACTTAGAAGGCACACGTCTACTAAGCGGCTCGGTAGACCCTTACAGTGAAGGACGTGCAAGTCGTTATAATAAGTGGCGGGAACGTATTCATCTCCTCCGTTAAACCCACCGAAAACATACATGCTAGTTCCCATGACGGAACAAGCATGCCCAGACCTGTATGTGTAAAGGCGCATTTCATCTAGGTCTTTTAATTTATTTATTTTAAACCGTCACAACGCTTACCTTGGACACGGGGGATTCGCTATACTAAGGTTTTCCCATTTCCCAAAGGTCAGCTCCATCATCAAACGTAAAGTGGCTTCATAAATTAAAAATTAGAAAATCCCAGGATGTGGGCGGGGTCCAGTGGAGAACTATTAACTGAGTGCGCATCAAATTGAGCTGCACGGTCATGGCACAACAGCCGGGCAGAATAATCAGCTTGTTTAGGAACATGCTGATTGGAGTAAGCTTATATGTGAGCTATTTTCTGGTGTGTAACAGCCTCCCGCTCGTAGAGGACGGTCGAAGCTGCTCCCTGGGTGAGGACCCCTAAAATATTGTCGCCTCGGTCACCACCCCCTCCCGACCTACCCCACGGCCCGAATCATAAATTGGCTTCAAACTACTATTACGATAGAGATTCCCGAAGAGCGATCTTACCACCAAGGCTGATAGCTGTTAACCCCGCGCTTCTAAAGGCGGGAACAAGGTGCGTGTGGAGGTGGGAGAGGTTCTCAGCTGGGCTTGGTGCGTGTTAATTCACGCGCATGTGTGGACAACTAAGACTGAAGTCCCAGTGGTTTGAGTAATAGTTTGTTTTGTGAGGGAAGATGGCAGAGAATTCTGGTAGCTTTTTTTTTTTAGCAAGATCTGGATGTGCCTGTGCATAAGTTACATATGGGTTATCTCAGGCATGATTTCTGATATCTGTTCCCTCCTCCTCAGCAGCAGCACAGCAGAAGCTCAGGCGATAACCACCCCCCAGATACCTGGTACAGGCCACAAGTGGGTGTGGCGAGAGACATGAAGTGGACCAATAGGGTCCTGCTTTTAGTGACACTTGTTATATGTACAGCTAGTCAGTACAATAATAGATACAACACAAGGAACAACAGGAAGCAGTTAAAACAACACTATTGCAATCTTCTGAGTGGACACACCAGAGTGCAGAGGGGCGTGGCATCCTGCACGGGGACACGTTTGTACGATCTCCTGTGTTTGTCGTCCACGGCAACAAGGTAATAGGTACCCGGCCAGAGTGAAGCTGGGTCTCCCACTGGTGTGTAGGGGGCCAAGTGGTGTGTGTCCTCTCTCAGTTTCATGATTCTCTCAAACTCGGGGGGAGGGACAGTCTGTCTTGCCTTGAGCCTGGCCTGGAGGTCGACCACGCCCCCTGACACGCGGGTCAACTCGGCAATGTCTGTAGTGGCCCTGATGGAGTATAAGGTGGAAGCCAGGCCAGAGCCGTAGGAGAAGAGGACTATCCTCTTGCCTACCAGCTCATCAGGTGATCTCCTGTAAGAGGGGCGGGGCCTGGCGGTGACTACATGCATGTAAGCAGTACACAGATCAAGGGAAGGGGTGGGGTGGGGTGGTGACCATGTTCAAGGGAAGGGGTGGGGTGGTGACCATGTTCAAGGGAAGGGGTGGGGTGGGGTGGTGACCATGTTCAAGGGAAGGGGTGGGGTGGGGTGGTGACCATGTTCAAGGGAAGGGGTGGGGTGGTGACCATGTTCAAGGGAAGGGGTGGGGTGGTGACCATGTTCAAGGGAAGGGGTGGGGTGGTGACCATGTTCAAGGGAAGGGGTGGGGTGGTGACCATGTTCAAGGGAAGGGATGGGGTGGTGACCATGTTCAAGGGAAGGGGTGGGGTGGTGACCATGTTCAAGGGAAGGGGTGGGGGTAGTGTTCATATCACCACTTACACAGCCAGCAGAGAAGCTAGGCCGCCATACAGGGAGGCTGTGTACATGTTGCCCACCTCTCTGGCTACTAGCAATGTGGGGGCTGTCTTGGTTTCGAACTCTAAGGTGCTACTTTCCATGGAGGCCTTCTCTACATCTCTGTCACCAATGGTGGACTCCAGAGTCCTCCCCCTAAGGAAACGACACACAGGCACGTAAAAAAATGTGCAGTACACATGCAGCCATAGTGCACACACACACACACACACACACACACAGACACACACACATACACACACCTGAAGGGTTCCAGTCCCTTGTACTTGTCCCCAGCCTCACTGGCAGAGCTCTGATCTTTCAAGAAGTCATTCAGTTTTAGGCGGGCCAAGCTTTTCTGAACAAGCTTAGTGAAAGGTGAGTGGAAGGCAAAGAAATCTCCATTGCTGAGAGTAAACGGCTTTCCTGGGGAAGATGCCAAGTCAGCATACCGTTGATAGCAGGTGTCAAGGGCGCTCTGGTAGCACTGGATGGACAGTTTTCCGTCCACCACTGGAAACTCAGAGCTTAGGTTGGGCTTGTAGAAGTCATAGGCATGTTCAAAGTGCATACCGCGTAGCCCTGTGCGCGCGGTACAGCAAGACACCATTAGTTATTAAATAAGTCGACATTTAAAGTAGTTCCCCTGGCAGTAGTCTACTGGTGCCCATGCAAAAACCCCAAGTAACATATGTGATATAAGCCCCATGTATGGTACGACGGACCTTTCTCAAGGACCAGTGGTGCGTCTGGTCCCACGAGCATGGCCACGGCACCAGCTCCTCCCGTTGGGCGGGCGTTTCCGGAAGCGTACACAGCAATGTCAGCTGCCACGACAAGAGCAAAGCGGCCTGCGAAAGAAAATACGGAAGGACAAACGTCAGATAACGACCGTGCACTAGTAATACACTCACCATCCCAGAGACTAGACTCCACCCATGATACCGCATTGAAAAATGCCTGCGTTCCTCCATAGCATGCGTTGGTCGTGTCGACACCTTCCACGCTGCTGTTACCACTGCTTGCAAACAGTTGCATGATGACCGTCTTGACAGACTTGGACTTGTCCAGTATGGTTTCCGTGCCAACCTCCAATCGACCGATGTCTGTGAAGGAAACGTTGTTCCTTTCCACCAGCCGATGGACGACTGTCATGCAGAGTGAGTTAATGTCTTCGTTGTCCCCGCAGAACCCCATGTTGAACTGGCCAAGGCCGATCGTATACTTGCCGCTTCCGGCCTTGTCAAACGTTTCTAGTTCTGTCTGGTTCACACACTGGCGCGGCAAGTAAACCTCCAGGGCGACAATTCCAACATTTTCGGGCCATTTTCCGGCTTGAAAAGAAGGCAGTTTGGCACCTCCAGAAATTGACATCGTTGCTATAATACACAATGATAATGGTAGTATCAGCCTATTTTATTACGGGCATCTGGCGACTGGTCTTCAGGTGATCCTGTGCACTACATGTGCAATGAACAAAATAAACACCTGACCGACCAATCCACATCTTCTGATTGGGCGGGCGTGGCTTATCAGTATTCACAATTATTTTACAATTCAGTAACAGCGGGGGCGGTACATAATCATTTTTGAAGAGCTAATGGCTAACGTCGCGCCCGAAAGTGTATTTGAGGCTGCTTTAGCCTACATTAGCGAAGTACGTGCACGCTTAGTTGCTCTTTTTACTGTAGTTGTGCGGGCCTATCCCTTCCCTTTCTTTATAACATAGGCACCTTCATACCACATTGCACTGGAGATGGTTCTGATACTGTGGATTGTGTACCTGCTGTTCTTCTCGCGACAGTACAAGCCGGAATCCAAGCGTGACAGGCTCACTAAAGAGGTAGACAACCAGCGGGCACTAATTGGGTGTGGAGCCGTTGTCTGCATTCACAGGAGGAGGAGCAGATAATAGCCCAGTGGGAGCCGGAGCCACTAGTGCCCAACGTATACCCGACCGACAGAGCAGTAGACCACGCTCCTATTGTGACTGGGTGCGCACACATAGGAGCTGCTTGCATTGTGTGGTTCTTACGTGATACTTACTTGTTTTAGCGTCGCAGGCCTGCACGTGACCGTGAATGGAAAAAGGTGTCTCAATCTTGCAACATTTAACTTCCTCGGACTGCTTGGTGAGCAAGGCATTACGGTGAGTGCATGGTCGAAAGATTATACACAATCAATGGGGCTTTCCCTTGCAGACCAAGGCTGTACATTCCATCCAGAAGTATGGTGTTGGTTCGTGTGGTCCCAGAGGTTTCTATGGCACCTTTGGTGTGTGTGTGTGTGTGTGTGTGTGTGTGTGTGTGTGTGTGTGTGTGTATGTGTGTGTGTGTGTGTGTGTGTTCATGCGTGTGTGCATATGTATGTTCGTGTGGTGCATGCATGTATGTTTGTGTAATTATCCTTTGCACTGTTCTTCCTGACCAGATGTCCATCTTGAACTGGAAGAGAAGCTAGCCAAGTTTCTAGGGTGCGAGGAGTCTATCATATACTCGTACGGGTTTGCAGCTATATCCAGCGCCATTCCTGCCTATTCAAAGAGGAGGGACATCATTTTCTGGTGAGGCCCCCTTTACAGTGTATGTTATTGTATGCATACATGTTCCCATGGCCCCCTTGTATGCATACATGTTCCCATGGCCCCCTTGTATGTGTACATGTTCACGTGGCCCCCTTGTATGTATGCATGTTCCCATGGCCCCCTTGTATGTATGCATGTTCCCATGGCCCCCTTGTATGTGTACATGTTCCCATGGCCCCCTTATATGCGTACATGTTCCCATGGCCCCCTTGTATGCATGCATGTTCCCATGGTCCCCTTGTATATGTACATGTTCCCATGGCCCCCTTATATGCGTACATGTTCCCATGGCCCCCTTGTATGCATGCATGTTCCCATGGTCCCCTTGTATGTGTACATGTTCCCATGGCCCCCTTGTATGTATGCATGTTCCCATGGCCCCCTTGTATGTGTACATGTTCCCATGACCCGCTTGTATGCATACATGGATTGGTTCCTATATTTTGGTGTGTCTTTTGGGCCCATGGCTCTACAGCGATGCAGGTGCTAATTACGCCATCCAAAAGGGCCTTGTTGCATCGCGCAGCAAGGTGAAGTACTTCAAGCATAACGACATGGCTGACCTTGAGAGGATGCTTGAAGAACAAAAGAAACTGGATGAGAAGGTAGGATAGAGGTTTGGTGTATGGCATGAGCACTTTGAGAGGTTCCATCAATTGGTGTTCGGGTGACCACACCCTTGTATGCTGGCCACACCCACTCTTGTTGCTTTGCTCTTTACCTCAGAACCCTTCCAAGGCAAAGGTCACACGAAAATTTATTGTAGCTGAGAGCTTGTATATGAACTATGGAGATCTCGTACCCTTGCCTAAACTGGTAAAGCTTTTTTTTTTTGTGTTGTGTGATTTGAATAATTTGTAGTTAAGGTTATATATATACCAGTCCCCAGTCCCTGTCATATTAATATTGTCTTAGGTTGAACTGCGCAACAAGTATCGAGTCCCCATCTTTCTGGAGGAAAGCCTGTCCTTTGGGGTACTGGGCAAGACCGGACGAGGTGCAACCGAACACTTTGGCATCTCGGTGAGCAACTTCACTTCATTCTGCTTGCACATGCACACCCTGTAGATTTGGATCCTGTAAAAATGGGGGAGGTTATGAGGTTTGTGAGGAGGAGGGAGAATTAGAGGTGTTTGTGTTGCTTTTGTGGGAGAGGTGTTGATCAATTGGTTCAAAGGCCTTCTTCACACATACACACACACATATGCACATTTACACACACACACACACACACATACACACACACACACACATACACACACACACACACACACACACACACACACACACACACACACACACACACACACACACACACATACCTGCAGGTTAATGAAGTAGATGTGATAGTTGCATCCATGGAAACATCAATGGCTTCGGTAGGAGGGTTCTGTGCTGGGAAATCCTACATCATAGATCACCAGCGCCTCTCAGGCTTAGGATACTGTTTCTCTGCTTCCCTGCCACCTCTCACAGCAGTAGCTAGTATTGAGGCTTTGGGTGTTCTAAGTCAGTCTTCGGAGAAGCTGGAGCGTCTGAGATCCAATGCTCAGTACATGAGGAAGCTTCTCTCAAGGTGCCTGTGAATGCGTGCACATCAATGTGACCTTTACTGATGTAACTGCCACTTACCAATCATGTTCTCTACCCTATGTGCACACACATGCACACACATGCACACACATGCACACACACATGCACACACACATGCACACACACATGCACACACACATGCACACACACACATGCACACACACCACATCACACACATGTAGTGTAAAGGCTGTAACAGTTAGTGGGGAAGAGGTGTGTCCCATTATCCACCTGCGTCTGGCCAAGCCTGTCTCCAATGATGTTGCTGCAAAGGTTCTCCAGGACGTGGCTGATGAGTGTATTGCTGAAGGGGTTGCTGTGGTGACATCTAAGTACCTTGACGAGGAGTCCACCCCTCCCCCACCCAGGTAGTCCCCCCTCCCCCTCCCCCACCCAGGTAGTCCCCCCTCCCCCTCCCCCACCCAGGTAGTCCCCCACCCAGGTTGGAGTGGACCAACATACTTTTTTTAATGCATGAGAACAATACCATTTGTCCCCTCCCCTCTAATGATGCCATTTGTCCCCTCCCCTCTAATGATACCATTTGTCCCCTCCCCTCTAACGATACCATTTGTCCCCTCCCCTCTAATGATACAATTTGTCCCCTCCCCTCTAATGATGTCATTTGTCCCCTCCCCTCTAATGATGCCATTTGTCCCCTCCCCTCTAATGATGCCATTTGTCCCCTCCCCTCTAATGATACCATTTGTCCCCTCCCCTCTAATGATGTCATTTGTCCCCTCCCCTCTAATGATACCATTTGTCCCCTCCCCTCTAATGATGTCATTTGTCCCCTCCCCTCTAATGATACCATTTGTCCCCTCCCCTCTAATGATACCATTTGTCCCCTCCCCTCTAATGATGCCATTTGTCCCCTCCCCTCTAATGATGCCATTTGTCCCCTCCCCTCTAATGATGCCATTTGTCCCTCCCTCTATGATGTCATTTGTCCTCTCCTCTAATGATGTCATTTGTCCCCTCTCTTCTAATTATGTCATTTGTCCCCTCTACAGCCTTCGCCTCACGGTGTCCAGTGAACACTCACAAGAAGACCTTGGTCAAGCTTTGGCCGTCATAGAAGCTGTTCTAACAAAGTTCCTGCCATGAGGAAATATGTACTGTATGAGTACTCAAATTCTGCACATAAGAATTTCACAATTATGTTTATTGTAATCTGTAATTTGAAATTTCATATAACTAAAATTCAATAATGAACTCTTGAGATGGTACAAACAATAGGAACACACACACATTGAAGAAGAGGGAGCTGTCAGTGGCTTATCACTGATAACAACCAATCAAATGCCCCTTCCAAGCCAGTTAATGTCTCCATGGTAACTGAATGAACCTGTAATTCAATGTGATAATGCCAGCATTTAACAGAGGTTTCAACCACTGTTTACCTGCCAGGGCTGAGTCAGGTTGCATAGTTCAAGCTTATCGGCTACTTGTGCCGGGCTGAGAGTGGGAACCGGACTACTGCTAAAAGCGACAACAAGCAGCGGACTTAGGTCCCCAGGCCATCTCACCATGGCATTCAAGATGGTCTGATCAAGTGCAAGGGCTGGGAGAGAAGGACGTGTGTGTTGAGCACCAGCAAGGCGAGGTATGGGTGCTACAAACCTTCTCCATCTAGCTTGTTGGCATCAATGGCTAGAAGCATGGCATCAGAGTGCTGGCACAGGGTTCGAACGGTCTGGGTTAGCTCTGGCCTGCCTTCAACTGCCTGGTCATAGTAGGAGACCAGCTTGTTGACGCGGGGAGTGTTCCCTGTGGATGCAGCGTTCCTCTCAGCTCTAGCGGAAGGATAGTGGGACACCCAGTAACCAAAGGGACAGAGGAGGAGGGTACCATTGGGGGTGGTGGTCACATGACATGGAGGTGGTGGGGTGGTCACATGACATGGAAGCGGTGGGATGGTCACATGACATGGAGAAGGTGGAGCACATACCTGGTGGCTGTGTACAATGTCACCAAGTTGAGGGGCGTGTCCCTGTGATGAATGCGCATCCCACTTCCAACCCCATCCTGTCCTGGGTACAATCCCATTGGCCGATATGGGGAGTTGTCATCCAACATCATAGCTCGGACCACCGGCAGGGACTCCAGACCGGATCCAAACATCAGCACCTTTGGAATGCGGCCGCTGATATGTCGAACCAGCGATTTGAGTTTACTGGTCAGAGAGCGGTCAAGTGGGCCAGGCAGAGCAGCTCCATGGAGACGACAATAGCAGTAACTGTAGAAGGTAACAGTCATCACGTGCACCGTGCTCAATGAAGCCCGCCAGATGTTACATTTGTTTTGAAGTAAGGTCCGAGGAAGCGTCGCGATAGACTCTGGGGTGGGACAGATGGCCGACCACATTCCAGGTGTGGAGGTCCCGCTCAAGCAGCCTGTTCCACAGCAGCGGGTCGCTGGCCACGTCCCGCATGTAGCGACACGTTTGCGAGAGCTTGCAGATGGACGCCACGTCTAGGAGCGACAGTATGCGCAAGTGGACGCCAAGCTGGTGGGGAAGCGCAGGCGTGACAAGAGTTGTGTAGAGTAAAGGGGCGTGTGCTCACCGGAAGGTTGATGAGGTTTGGGTTGGGTAGCACCAGAGAGGCGGTACCAGAATAAAGAGATGAGAGGCGCGCCTCGGCGCCTCTAGGCACTGCTGTTTGTTCGTCTCCGTTCCTCGTCTCTGTATTGATGCCTTCCATTTCAACCGGGCGGTCTGTCTGCATTGCTGTGATGAAACCGTACCACTTGGACAGCCAGTCTGTCACAACGGCCCCGTAGTGATTTTCGTTCGCTGATGATGATCGGTGCTGCTCTACTGCCAACATTACTCGCTATTGCATGTTGGAGGCATCAGCGAGGACGCCTATATACTGATATGAAGCAGGTATGCTGGATTGCTGTGACGGAAATTTAGTGATTGTCAATGTTGTCGACGTGGCAGCTAGGTGCGACCAAATATGGGAAATCCCCTAACAATTAATTACGCTATTGCAATTTTTTAATTTTAGACCGGCATTATAGTTTTAGCTATTGCGCATGCGCGTTCCTTTCAGCCTTCAAGGCGGCGAGAATGGTAAGGAGGATTTATATCCGTTTGCTGCTGTGTATGTGATAAAACTAAATGCGAAGTTTGTACTAAAATGAACTGGTGAATGGTGTATTTTAGTCTTCTTTAAGTGTATGGCCGTTAATTATTCTCACAGACCAAAGGAACGCAATCGTTCGGCAAGCGCCACACTAAAACACACACGTTGTGCTGTCGCTGCGGGAGGATTTCGTACCATATTCAGAAGCATCGTTGCGCGAGCTGTGGCTATCCTCGGGCCAAGAAGAGAACTTGTACGTTGGGTTATTGCATGAAGCCGCGTGCTGACAGTACACGTGACTGTGTTGTTGTCTCGTAGATCACTGGAGTGTGAAGGCCAAGCGGCGTCATACAACCGGTACGGGACGCATCCAGCACCTTCGTGACGTTCAAAGACGATTCAAAAATGGTTTTCGCGAAGGGACCCAAGCAAAGTCCCAGCGAAAGGTGAAGGGCGCTGAACAGACAGCATGAATGGTGGACTAGTGAATTGTACCTGTCAAAAAAGAAAATTTCTCCCTATTGTTGATGGGGCTTATGCAAAGTCTTGTGCACTGGTTTATTGGTTCGTGTCATTCTGCATCGAACATCAACATATATATAAAATGATAGCTGTGTCTTAGAAAATACAAATAATATCTGTAGTGAAAGTTGAAAGGAAAAAAAAAAAGTTTAAATTAAGCACACACGCCCGTATGTAGTTCTGACGTTCACACAGGTGGGTTACTGGCGTACGCTTTGGACTGCCGAACTGTCGAGATGTTGATTAATGCTCGATCCCTTTACAGAAGGCAATGCAGTGTTATTGCGAGCACTGAGCCCGTCCATTTTCTTTACCTTGGTCTTTTGTGTTTCCTTTTGGTGCTCACCATCGGTTCCAGCTTCTCTTTGAAGTCTTTGAAGTTTTTCTGGAGTTCTTTCTGGTAATCTCGCTGCTCATCTGAGATCAAGGTCTTGTTCAAGTCTAAAGCCTCCTCACACCTGAAGGTGGCCATGGAGTCAAATTTATATTCCCTCACCTTCCCTCCACCCTCCTTTCCTCTTCCCTCCCCTCTACCCTCTCCTTCCCTCCACCCTCGTCTCCCACAATTACCTTCTTGTGAAATCCTTGAAGCACACCTTTAGTTTTCTGTGTAGTACTGAATCATTATCCGGACCAGACAGGAAACATTGGGCAACAGCAAATGGACCCTTATTTAAGGAGAGGGGTGCAGAAGGCCGGTACAGTCCCGCTCGGTACCACAACCTGATCTGCTTACCTGGTTCACAGCAGTAGCAATGCCCCCTTGGAGCTGCATCTGAAGCAGCTTGGTATCAGGTGGATCTTGCTGCACAGCATGCCTCAGGCTCTTGGTCTTGTCTTGCATATTCAAGATGGCCACCTCCAAGGGAGTGAGTTCTATCCTCTCCACTTGAATGATCTTGCTCCTCTTCTTCACATAAGGGAAGCTGTCCTGAGTGGTCAGGATGGTCTTCCTGATGTATTGGGCGTCCAGTTCTCCATGGGCCTTCCCACTGGCAGTGTAAGGAGTGCTAAACACAAACCGGCCTGTGTGTGTGTGTGTGTGTGTGTGTGTGTGTGTGTGTGTGTGTGTGTGTGTGTGTGTGTGTGTGTGTGTGTGTGTGTGTGTGTGTGTGTGTGTGTGTGTGTGTGTGTGTGTGTGTGTGTGTGTGTGTGTGTGTGTGTGTGTGTGTGTGTGTGTGTGTGTGTGTGTGTGTGTGTGTGTGTGTGTGTGTGTGTGTGTGTGTGTGTGTGTGTGTGTGTGTGTGTGTGTGTGTGTGTGTGTGTGTGTGTGTGTGTGTGTGTGTGTGTGTGTGTGTGTGTGTGTGTGTGTGTGTGTGTGTGTGTGTGTAAGCTACATTCATGATGCAGGATGCTCTCTCACGTAAGTTGAAGGTCTTGTCAAACACAGTTATACGTCTTTTCAATTCCCAATCTTCAATGTATGGCTCCACATATGTGATTTGTATGTACCCCTGTGAAAAGAGTGAGGAAGGAGAAGAGGAGGGGAGGAAAGTTTTGAGAGGGATGAGAGCAATGGAGATGACCCCACCTTTGAAGGGTTCAGTGAGTGCTGCTCCACATCCCTAGAGTCCTTGAGCAGTTCCACATCGTCTCCGAACTTGTCTGTGTACTGTTTCTGTAACAGGAGAGGGCACACTAAACGTGCAAGCTAAGGTCCCTTACATCGAGCAGACCTGCAATTTGAGGGAGAAGTCAGCCAGCCTCATCAGTGCAGCCTCCTTGTAGATGAACTCCTCGCCATCAATATCACCAAAAATCATCCCATAAAACCCAACTCTGAAGAAGGAGCAGATGAAACGCTTCTCCCCCCTGGTCACCATCTCCTTGTAGCAATCTGATAGCTTTTTGTGAATGTTTTCTATCTCCTGGTGAGCTCTCTTAGCCTCCAATATAGGAATCACCAGCTTGTACACTTCATTAACTGCTTCGTACAAGTGAGCCTGTTGACGAGGCGTGTGATTGGTTGAATGCAGTGAGGCGGAAGCACATGATTGATCAAATGTGGTACGAGTCACTTACAAGCTTAAAAAGGCTAGCAGCTTGTTCCAACAAACCAATCATTCCTTTCTCAGTGAATAGTTTGCTTGTGCAGATACCCTCTTCCTCCTACACATCACACAGCATACATAAGCACAAGTGGCACAACACAGTGTGGACACTAACAGGAGTGCAGCTATCTTCAGAAATGGCACTCTCTTCCAGCACGTTAGCAGACAGCTTTTGGAAGGCCACACACCCAACAGGAAGGTAAGGTTGTCCCTCTAGTAGATAGAGGTATTCAGCAACCACAGCTGCCCCATGGACCAGACACATGGCTGCTTCCGTTGAATTAGAACGCTGTGTGGTAGGACACCAGAGTGTGAGAACCAGGTAGTAGCAGGAACCAGGTACCCAAAACAAAAACCCACCCCAACACACACACACACATATACACACACACACACATATACACACACACAGACACACAGACACACACAGACACACACACACACACACACAAAAACACACACACACACACACACACACACACACACACACACACACACACACACACACACACACACACACACACACACACACACACACACACACACACACAACTCACAGAGCTATGTTTCTCAGCCATATGTTGGAGCCAGTTAAGGCGAAGATCTGGTGAATTCTGGTACCTGCGATGGACAACAAGCAGACATCATGGATGAGGTACAGAGGTACTTAGTACTGGGTACAGAGGTACTTAGTACTGGGTACAGAGGTACTTAGTACTGGGTACATAGGTACTTAGTACTGGGTACATAGGTACAGAGGTATAGAGGTACATAGGTACAGAGGTATAGAGGTACATAGGTACAGAGGTATAGAGTAGGTAGCTTTACCCTTTAGCTATACGATGCATTAAATCCATAAGCATCTCTGGGTCCTGAAGTGGGAGTGACAGTGAAGGGAAAAGGTCCTGCACAGAGAACAGACTTACATCCTTGAACTCCTGCATCTTGACTGTGTCGAGAAGGATACGATGAAGGTTTAGTGCCAGCTCCCGCACCTGGAGGGAGGAGGAGAGAGAGGGAGGAGAGAGGGAAGGAGAGAGGGAGGAGAGGGAGGGGAGAGGGAGAGGGAGAGGGAGAGGGAGAGGGAGAGGGAGAGGGAGAGGGAGAGGGAGAGGGAGAGGGAGAGGGAGAGGGAGTAGGAAGAAGGGAGGGAGGGGAGGGAGGAGAGGAGACAGGAGGAAAGGGATAGGAGGGCATGTGCTGGAGGATGCACTTGTTACCTGGAGGGGGAAAGGACTGTCTGCCATAAGCTTGTCTTCCTCTGCATATCTGATTAGGGTCTTCAATGAACGACGGAGGTGGTGTTCATTGAAGGTCTGAGGAGGAGGTGAGATGAAACCAACCCCCAAATGCAAAATGCACACACCACCCCCACACATGCATACACCATCCCACACACCACCCCCACACATGCATACACCATCCCACACACCACCCCCACACATGCATACACCATCCCACACACCACCCCCACACATGCATACACCATCCCACACACCACCCCCACACATGCATACACCATCCCACACACCACCCCCACACATGCATACACCATCCCACACACCACCCCCACACATGCATACACCATCCCACACACCACCCCCACACATGCATACACCATCCCACACACCACCCCCACACATGCATACACCATCCCACACACCACCCCCACACATGCATACACCATCCCACACACCACCCCCACACATGCATACACCATCCCACACACCACCCCCACACATGCATACACCATCCCACACACCACCCCCACACATGCATACACCATCCCACACACCACCCCCACACATGCATACACCATCCCACACCACCCCCACACATGCATACACCACCCCCACATGCATATACCACCCCCACACATGCATACACCATCCCACACACCACCCCACACATGCATACACCATCCCACACACCACCCCCACACATGCATACACCATCCCACACACCACCCCCACACATGCATACACCATCCCACACACCACCCCCACACATGCATACACCATCCCACACACCACCCCACACATGCACTTACTGAAGTTGTGCCTGCCACAATGGAGGACAAAGCCACCGTCACCTGAACCTTCACACGAGCAAAAGTCTACACACACACACAGATAGATAACATCACATATATTTATTGTCCCCCTACATTTCCAATCTCATAGTTGTGTCTCATAAGGAGATAGAGTGAGGCAGTGGCCAGGGCTCTGATGTCCGCCTCTGAGGAGCTGCAGTGCCTCAGGAGTCGATTGCACAGTTCTGCACATTGCTCTGTCTCTTCTTCAAAGAGCAGCTCAGGAAACTTCCAGACTATGGCACGTTGGGTGGCAAATATGTTCTTCATCACCTCAGTGCTCTGGTTACAAGCCAACAGGCGAAGAAGAACCTCAAGGGCCTACGTATGAATGCATGTGTGTTGTGTGCATGTGTATGTCGTGTGTGTGTTGTGTGCATGTGTATGTCATGTGTGTGTTGTAATGTGAGTGGATATAAATAGAAAAACACCAATAGCACCATAACAACACTCCCTACCCTGGCCAATAGCACCATAACAACACCCCTACCCTAGCCAATAGCACCATAACAACACTCCCTACCCTGGCCAATAGCACCATAACAACACCCCTACCCTAGCCAATAGCACCATAACAACACCCCTACCCTAGCCAATAGCACCATAACAACACTCCCTACCCTGGCCAATAGCACCATAACAACACCCCTACCCTAGCCAATAGCACCATAACAACACCCCTACCCTAGCCAATAGCACCATAACAACACTTTACCTACCCTGGCCAATAGCACCATAACAACACCCCTACCCTAGCCAATAGCACCATAACAACACTCTCCCTACCCTGGCCAACAGTGTATGCATGTTGTCATTGAGGTGGGCTCCCTGCATCAGCAGCTCAAGTGTATCCAGGACAACCAAACTAGCCTCTGCAGCCAAGCTGCCTTCAATCTGTGCATCAGCTTCTGCATCCACCTTTGGCCTGTTAGAACACGGGAGATAAGGATACACCACACTCATATGATAAGGATACACCACACACCCCCACCCACACACCCCTCTGCCTTACAGATCTGTACATTCAGCAGTTGCCTGCCAATAGGTCTTACCCCAGCGATGTACTTCAGCTTTGACAGAAAAGAAATACACATATCACAAGACACATCACACCACACACTACACACATCACACCACACATAACACACCACGCATCACACCACACATATCACACTAAACATATTACACATCACACCACACATCATACCACACATACATCACACCCCTCACTCCACATATCAACAAATACCCCTGCCCATACCTCCACGCTCCCGTTCCAGACTCATTGTAGGCTGGGTTCCACGGCGCCTCTCCTGTAACCTCATCCTAGCTGTCCCTGGTCCAAGAATGGCATTGGCGATCTGCGCCTTGATGTCTCCAGGCCCTTTGGCTATGGCAGTCCCCAGGGCATTGACTGTGGTCCCCATGCTTCGCTTCCCCTGTGGGGTGGGGGGGAGGGGGCAGTGGCAGATGGCTACATTGCCTTGGGGGGAGGACACCTTACCTTGTACTCAAAGCAACTAACACAGAGGTCTAAAACGTTGAGCAGGGTGGTCAGCCTGGGGAGGAGATCAATGGAGGCGATCACATGACACTCACACGGCGGTCAGGTGACACAGACCTGCTGATGGAAAGCACTGTGAGCCACTGATAGAACAGTGGTCTGTCGATGTTCTTCAGGACCCAGATGAAGCATACGAGGAGGTTGCGTGTGGTGCCTGGCCCAAGGAGGCTCTCATTGCTGACACCATCCTGCATCAAATCCTACACACACACACACACACACACACACACACACACACACACACACACACACACACCATACACACACACACACACACACACACACACACACACACACACACACACACACACACACACACACACACACACACATACATTGCGATAAACGGCTATCACTCACACAGTTTGTCATCACCTGACCTCAGGGTTCACCACTTCGAAGACATCCGCACTCTCCTTTATGATGACAGATCTCCTTACTTCAGAGTTCTTCTCAAAGGTGGCACCCCAATCATCCCAGCCGTCGGGCCCCTTGTACAGCTGTGGGTAGTAGTCCATCACTACGCTTAGGAGGGGCAGGTAGATGGAAGAGATGCGGGCGTGGGCCTCCGACCCCTGGAACCTATTGTCGCTGTCATGAGATGCTATCAGATCCCTCACAACCTCCACAGCTTGGTCCTTCAGCTTAATACTCCTTGGGTGGTGTGTGACAAAAAACGTTGGTTAGAATGTGTAAGCACCCCCTTCCTCCCCCTCCTCCCCTTCCTCCCCTGCCACTTTCAAGAAAACAGGACTTACTTTCCATCTAACACCACCCACAGTTCGGTAAGAACTAGACCAGTGAGGTAATGGTACGATCGAAACTCAGAGGACAGCTCCCCCATGGCTTCTATGTTGGGTGTCTCCCGAAGACTTTCAAACGAAGAATTAAGAGACCCTATAGTGGTAATGGTGATGATGATAGTGCAGTGACAGTGATGGTGTGGTGACAGCAGTGTGCAACACCAATGAGTATATCTACAAGACCACACCCACCTGAAGGTGAAGAGTGGGGACTAGGGGGGTAGAGGATGGGTCCAAGAGGAAGGTTTAGACTGATGTAGTGCTCATGGCTACAGATAATACGATAGAAGTCCAAACGAAACTCTGTCAAATTAAAGTCCTTAGTGGCAAGAGAGAACTGAGGTGGAGGAGGAAGGGGAGGGGGAGGAGGAAGGGAAGGGGAGGGGGAGGGGGAGGAGGAAGGGAAGGGGAGGAGGAGGAGGAAGGGAAGGGAAGGGGAGGGGGAGGGGAGAAGACCAAGGGGAGGGAGGAGAGAGGTTAGCACCACAGCAGTAGGGTTACACAGTGTACCTTCTTCAGATAGTTCCTGATCAAGGAGAATACAAATCCTCGGTCCATCAAGGAGAAGGCATCATGAATGAAGAAGGCAAGACTTGTGTTTAACCTCCTACTGTATTCCACATCCTGTGGGGTGGGGCCAGATGGCATTATAACAGAAGCCACAAAGGCATGCACGTTCACATTACTATTACTTAATAAACTGGAACCTCAAAACCACTTAATAACATGCAGGACTCATGCAAGCTTACTACTACAAAAATGTTTCCTAAACAAAGTTTGAAAAAATTGCAACATGGTGGACATACTAAAAGCAGGTTGACATACACCAACATTTCTACAGCAGGTGGAACATACACCCACATTCCTACAGCAGGTTGACATACACCCACATTCCCATGAGCAGGTGGATATACACCCACACTCCTAACAACAGGTTGACATATACCCACAGTCCCAAGAATACCTTGATATGTTTCTCTGTGATCTCCACGGCGATGTTGGCCACAAGAGTGTCAAGGTCATTCAGAAACTTGACAGGAAAACGATCTGTACGCTTGGCACTAAGTTTGCCTGTTGTGTGAAGGTGTTGAGCCATTCCTTTTATCTGTGGAGACAGGTAGCGATGGGAAGAGGGAAGGAGGGAATGGAACGGAGGGTGTGTGTGTGCTTTAAGGTGACATACCATTGCTTCAAAGAAAAACCATGCATTTCTGTAGATGATAAGCCTGTAATTGGGGTGGCATACAATCCATTGGAGAGCCAGTTCCTCATGGAAAACCTGATGATAAAAAGGGGAGCAGGGGAAGGGAGGGGAGCAGGGGAAGGGAGGGGAGCAGGGGAAGTGAGGGGAGTAGGGGAAGGGAGGGGAGCAGGGGAAGGGAGGGGAGTAGGGGAAGGGAGGGGAGCAGGGGAAGAAAGGAGAAGAAAGCAGCGAGGGGGCAGGGAGGGGCAGAGGCAGGCGAAAAACAAAAGTGATTGATCAAATGACATTGTTCTGATTCCATGCAGCAGCCAGCTAGTAACCTTAGCTCCACCTAGGTTGGGTGGTATCTCAGGCTGCTCAGTGGAAGTAACAGTGGGCGAGGCTGGGGGGTGCAGGATGCAGGATGATCCAATACACACTACACAAGGACACACCCACACAGGAAGAACACACCCATCTACCACATACTAGGCACGCTCGTTTGACGCAGGTGGGAACCAGATAGTCTCAATGATCCGCTGCGCCTCATGGCATCTTCATCGATTATGCTTCCAGGGCGGCTCCGCGACATGGTGGAAGTTCTGTTCTCGAATGCATTCAGAGGCAGCTGCCCCACAGGCGCACTGAACACATACTGGATGTAGGAACACAGGATGTCGTTCCTGCCATGCTTGTCTCCTGGTAGGTCCAGCTTGTGCACAAGGTCGATAAGGTTGGCCAAGGCCTGAAAGGTGGCACTGGGAATCTCAGCTAAATGAAAAAAAGTGGTTTTTTTGTTGTTGTTAAATATTCCTTTGAGTGATAGGTAACGGGAAGAGGATGCTAACATCTCCCTTCTCACACCCACACATCTCCCCCTCTCCTTTCTCACACCCACACATCTCCCCCTCTCCTTTCTCACACCCACACATGTCCCCCTCTCCTTTCTCACACCACATCTCCCCCTCTCCCTTCTCACACCCACACATCTCCCCTCTCCCTTCTCACACCCACACATCTCCCCCACTCCCACTCCTTCACACCCACACATCTCCCCCTCTCCCTTCTCACACCCACACATCTCCCCCTCCCTTCTCACACCCACACATCTCCCCCTCCCTTCTCACACCCACACATCTCCCCCTCCCTTCTCACACCCACACATCTCCCCCCTCCCTTCTCACACCCACACATCTCCCTCTCCCTTCTCACACCCACACATCTCCCCCTCTCCCTTCTCACACCCACACATCTCCCCCTCTCCTTTCTCACATCCACACATCTCCCCTCTCTCTCACATCTCCCCCCTCCCTTCCCACCTACCTGCTTCTTCGGCAATAACTGGCCGCACCAACAGAGAACACAGGTTATTAAGAATTATATGAACGAATTGCACCATCTGGTCAGGCCGTGCCTGTGTAAGGCCAACAATGGAGAGCCTCAGACCCTTCTCCTCCCCTTCTGCACCCAGGCTGGTGTGCAGCTGGTAGTACTTGTTGAAGAAATCAAAGAGATGGGGATCTTGAGGGTGTATGGAGGAGACCAAGGATAGAGACACTTTGAACAAAGGCTTGTGCCCATCTATCCACTTCAGATTGGGCAGGGCCACATCAGATGACAGCTGGCTATAGGCAGCTGGAGGGTGATCTGCAGTGATGGCGAGGTTAAACTCTCCAAGTTGGATCTCATGATTGATGCCAAGCATGGGGATCCACTGTGATTTGGTGTGTGTGTGTGTGTGTGTGTGTGTGTGTGTGTGTGTGTGTGTGTGTGTGTGTGTGTGTGTGTGTGTGTGTGTGTGTGTGTGTGTGTGTGTGTGTGTGTGTGTGGTATGTGTAGTATGTGTGGTGTATGGTGTGTGTGTGTAAACAAAATGACACAGCGCTGACGATCATTCCAGAAATTATTTGATTTTTAAAAATAAAGGAAGGGCCTTGAAATATTGAGACAATAACAGCCCTCCCCCCCCCAAAAAAAAAAATCAAGGGCCCTTGAACTCACTGTACAGCCCACAAACTCGGGGTCCATCATTGCTGGCTCCCGCTCCTTTGGTTTGTGGCAACTGATCTGATAGAACATGAAGAGGATGTGATGTTTGTGTGTCAGCTTTGCAGGCAGCTCCATCTTGATCTCATCATAGTACTCTGGTGTCCTGAAAGTGATGGGGAGGAGGTGGATAACAGAAGGGAGATGGGGAGGAGGGATGGGGAAGGTGGATAACATAAGGGAGATGGGGAGGAGGTAAATAACATGGGGAGGTGGATAACTGCATGGGGAGGAGGTGATGCAGGCACATATGTACCTGTTATGATACAGAACAGAAGACCACGTCTCTCGAAGGAAGGAGGGCCCAGAGGAGCGACCATATATGACACAGCAGGCATCTTCCTTCTCCTCCCCAGCCATAAAAAGCACACGTATACCAATGTTGCGACCTTTGCCTGCTTTGAAATCCAAGCTACGTGGGCACACATATAGAAAGTTCCTGGGGAAGAGGTTCACAAAAGGGTGAAGGGGGAATGTGAAGGAGTGCACAGAAGAGTGCAGAGGGGCAGCAGAACAATAAGGGAACATATGTAGACAAGGAAGTGAGGATACTAACTTGTATGTGGTGGCTGGGTGGTATACAGGTTGTGGGGGGAACTCTTCAATTTCGCGTGTTGGTCGTCGTGTTTTGTTGTCAGGAAACGGATCAACCTGAAGGGGAAGTCCCATTCATGTAGCCAATAACATTAATCCCTTTAATCCCTAACAACACCCAATCCTTCATCCCCACCCATAATCACTCATCCTCATCTCTTCAAACCCCACCTCTAAGTATTCCTACCTACCTCCCACAGGTTTGAGGTCAGGCAGCACTGCATGTTTTCAAAAGGAGCAGAGATATCAATCTTCAAATTGCCTGTGTTATGGGTATGAGTGTGGTGTGTGGATGTGGTGTGTGGATATAGTGCAGGGTGTGGTGTGTGGATGTGGTGTGTGGATGTGGTGCAGGGTGTGGTGCAGGGTGTGGTGCAGGGTGTGGTGCAGGGTGTGGTGTGTGGGTGTGGTGCAGGGTGTGGTGTGTGGGTGTGGTGCAGGGTGTGGGCACAGTGTAACATAATATATTTAAACAGTGAGGGTGAGTCCTGTGGATAAGTGCCAGTAAGACTGCACACCTGGAATACTCTTGAACTTGCGACTCAGAACAGCTGACGGTTTCTTCATTTCAAGAAGGAAGCGAAACATATCCTCCTCAGACAACTTGTCGCTTTCCTGAGATAGGCAAGAGTACATCATAGCAACGTGGACATATGCTATCCAAGATCTCCTCCACCCAACACTCAACTCCTAAACCTTAACCCCTTCCACTTACCTTAACTCACAAGCGTTAAGCATTTCAACTTTAACCCTTAAATTCTTCCAACCTTAATGGTTTTCAAAATATGCCTTCCAAAACCACTTCCAAAATTCCAAACCTTAACCCCTTCCAAACCTTAACCCCTTCCAAACCTTAACCCCTTCCAAACCTTAAGCCCTTTCAAAATCCTTTAACCCCTACCAGTCACTCACCTGCTTGAAGAATACATTGACGGTCAAAGTAACAGGTCTGAAGTTCTGAGACAGTTGCATGGCCGATGGAGAGTCTCTGGTCTCCTCCGCTGGAGCTGCATTCTCACTTCGCCCATTCCCACTAACCAAGCTACCACTGCGCATCTTTTTGGTGGGTTCAGGGGTCGTGCCTCTCTTCTCCTGAGCCTGGGAGGCTTCGGAGGCTGCTGGCGGGGGTGGGGGTGGGGCAGATGACCCCCCAGGGTTAGAATTAGACTGGCTTCCTGCAATAATGTCCAAGACATTGATGGCCACCCAAGCAAAAGGCATGCGATATTGCCCTAGCCGCTGACAGTAGAACTTTGCATTCTGCTTGACCTTGTCTTGGGCTTTCTGATCCAAGTCCTTAATCCTGATGTATGGGTCTGCAGCATCACTGATGTCCCCTTGTTGCAAGACCTTTTCAACCTGGTGGTAAGGTGAGGGAACAGTGGGTGGTGATGGGGAGGGAACAGTGGGTGGTGATGGGAAGGGAACAGTGGGTGGTGATGGAGAGGGAACAGTGGGTGGTGATGGGGAGGGAACAGTGGGTGGTGATGGGGAGGGAACAGTGGGTGGTGATGGGGAGGGAACAGTGGGTGTGATGGAGAGGGAACAGTGGGTGGTGATGGGGAGGGAACAGTGGGTGGTGATGGGGAGGGAACAGTGAGTGGTGATGGGGAGGGAACAGTGGGTGGTGATGGAGAGGGAACAGTGGGTGGTGATGGAGAGGGAACAGTGGGTGGTGATGGGGAGGGAACAGTGGGTGGTGATGGGGAGGGAACAGTGGGTGGTGATGGGGAGGGAACAGTGGGTGGTGATGGGGAGGGAACAGTGGGTGGTGATGGGGAGGGAACAGTGGGTGGTGATGGGGAGGGAACAGTGGGTGGTGATGGGGAGGGAACAGTGGGTGGTGATGGGGAGGGAACAGTGGGTGGTGATGGAGAGGGAACAGTGGGTGGTGATGGAGAGGGAACAGTGGGTGGTGATGGGGAGGGAACAGTGGGTGGTGATGGGGAGGGAACAGTGGGTGGTGATGGGGAGGGAACAGTGGGTGGTGATGGGGAGGGAACAGTGGGTGGTGATGGGGAGGGAACAGTGGGTGGTGATGGGGAGGGAACAGTGGGTGGTGATGGGGAGGGAACAGTGGGTGGTGATGGGGAGGGAACAGTGGGTGTGATGGAGAGGGAACAGTGGGTGGTGATGGGGAGGGAACAGTGGGTGGTGATGGGGAGGGAACAGTGAGTGGTGATGGGGAGGGAACAGTGGGTGGTGATGGAGAGGGAACAGTGGGTGGTGATGGAGAGGGAACAGTGGGTGGTGATGGGGAGGGAACAGTGGGTGGTGATGGGGAGGGAACAGTGGGTGGTGATGGGGAGGGAACAGTGGGTGGTGATGGGGAGGGAACAGTGGGTGGTGATGGGGAGGGAACAGTGGGTGGTGATGGGGAGGGAACAGTGGGTGGTGATGGGGAGGGAACAGTGGGTGGTGATGGGGAGGGAACAGTGGGTGGTGATGGAGAGGGAACAGTGGGTGGTGATGGAGAGGGAACAGTGGGTGGTGATGGGGAGGGAACAGTGGGTGGTGATGGGGAGGGAACAGTGGGTGGTGATGGGGAGGGAACAGTGGGTGGTGATGGGGAGGGAACAGTGGGTGGTGATGGGGAGGGAACAGTGGGTGGTGATGGGGAGGGAACAGTGGGTGGTGATGGAGAGGGAACAGTGGGTGGTGATGGGGAGGGAACAGTGGGTGGTGATGGGGAGGGAACAGTGGGTGGTGATGGGGAGGGAACAGTGGGTGGTGATGGGGAGGGAACAGTGGGTGGTGATGGAGAGGGAACAGTGGGTGGTGATGGGGAGGGAACAGTGGGTGGTGATGGGGAGGGAACAGTGGGTGGTGATGGGGAGGGAACAGTGGGTGGTGATGGGGAGGGAACAGTGGGTGGTGATGGGGAGGGAACAGTGGGTGGTGATGGGGAGGGAACAGTGGGTGATGGGAAGGGAACAGTGGGTGATGGGGAGGGAACAGTGGGTGATGGGAAGGGAACAGTGGGTGATGGGAAGGGTAGGGTGAACAAAGATATAGAGCACACTACATGGCATGATTTAATTAGAGAACACACCTTGATTAATAAGTACACATCTGGATTAGGATAGCTGACATTGAAGATGGCCGAGCGACTGAGAGAGGCCATGCTTCTCTCCTGTGAGGAATGGTTGTCTTCCACCATCTTCAGAAGCTCACTTGAGTTACAGTCGAGGTGGAAGGACTCTGATATCTTCTTTCTCTCCTTTGCATCGTACAACGCCATCACTGCAAATATTGGCTCCACGCTCAGCTCAAACCTTTAATGCAGTGATGTCATCTTTATTAATGCCTTCCAGCAGCCGTCCTTCATTTAGAAGACCCCTCCCACCCACCACACCTTCTTTAGGATATCCTCCCCTCTCATTAAATCTTACCAGATTATTCAATGAACATTTGATTGGGCCCTCCCATGGTACCTACATGGCCCCTCCCATGGTACCTACATGGCCCCTCCCATGGTACCTATATGGCCCCTCCCATGGTACCTACATGGCCACTCCCATGGCTCCTCCCATAGTACCTAGATGGCCCCTCCCCCTAAACTTACCTAAGCTCAGACACTTTGACCAGTAGCCGCACCCCCTGGTGCTCAGAGGGCGGGGCAGCAGCAGCACGGTTCTCTTTGAGGTCCCTCCTATCAGGGAGGGGGTAGAGGCCGAAGAGCGAAGGGTGTCTGTCCATGGAGCGGCCTGTCTGATTCTCCCTGTCCAGCTCTGCCTCATCCTTCACCTGAAGGAGGTCAGCAAGCAACTTATCTGACTCCGCCTCCACAAGGTTGTAGTCCACACTGGGAGGAAGATGGTAGAAGGGAGGAGGGGAAGGTAGAAGAGGAGGAGGGAAGGGGAGGAGAGAAGAGGGGGATGAAAGGGGAGGAGAGGAAAGATGGGGAGGAGATGTCACCATATTAGGACAAACCATTTTAAACTCACTTTGATGACACACTCATTCTATATCTCCTCTTATCATCAGCAGTGGGCTAGAGATAAGAGAGGCATGGTATGGTATAATTACATGTTACACACATCTGGAGGAATCATTGCCTCACAGTGTCCGAGTTGTCCTGAGCAGGTATGTCTATTTCATAATGGTGCCGTGGCAACAACTTTGAGTAACTGGATGTGCGCTTGCATGTGGAGAAATGTTGGGACAGAAATTCCTCACTGTGTCCATGGAAACTGCCAAACCTGTGCAGGATAAGCATCAAATCTTGAGCAAGTTGGCAGGTAGGAGGCTAACATACTTTCTTTTGACAATTGTCCAGTCTTGAATGAATGATTTAACACAGTCTCGAACAAGAGGGTCATCTGTGCGCCTAGAAGTGTGTGCGTGGGTGGTGAGTACACGTAATGCAATAAGTACTGTACAAATATTACAATGAATCTACATTCTCACACACTACATGCACGTCACACCACACACATTACACACTACACACTCCATACACCACATTACATGTCACACCATACACCACACATACACACACTACACACACGACTGGTTATACACATTAAACTCTTCTTCCAGATGTAGTTGCATCTTGATCTAACCATAAGATAGGCCACACCCCAGCCCCCAGCTCATGCACACCACTGCCCCCAGCTCATGCACACCACTGCCCCCAGCTCATGCACACCACTGCCCCCAGCTCATGCACACCACTGCCCCCAGCTCATGCACATCACTGCCCCCAGCTCATGTACCCAACAGCTTTAGGCAATTTACTTTGTTTGACATAACACTGCATGCAATGGTATTTGAACAAATAAACAAAACACGAAAATGTTTGTGACAATCTGTACCTAACCAGTGATGTGAGGTGTACACCTAACCAGTGATGTGAGGTGTACCTAACCAGTGATGTGAGGTGTACACCTAACCAGAGATGTGAGGTGTACACCTAACCAGAGATGTGAGGTGTACACCTAACCAGTGATGTGAGGTGTACACCTAACCAGTGATGTGAAGTGTACCTAACCAGTGATGTGAGGTGTACCTAACCAGTGATGTGAGGTGTACACCTAACCAGTGATGTGAGGTGTACACCTAACCAGTGATGTGAAGTGTACCTAACCAGTGATGTGAGGTGTACCTAACCAGTGATGTGAGGTGTACCTAACCAGTGATGTGAGGTGACACCTAACCAGTGATGTGTACACCTAACCAGTGATGTGAGGTGTACACCTAACCAGAGATGTGAGGTGTACACCTAACCAGAGATGTGAGGTGTACACCTAACCAGTGATGTGAGGTGTACACCTAACCAGTGATGTGAAGTGTACCTAACCAGTGATGTGAGGTGTACCTAACCAGTGATGTGAGGTGTACACCTAACCAGTGATGTGAGGTGTACACCTAACCAGTGATGTGAAGTGTACCTAACCAGTGATGTGAGGTGTACCTAACCAGTGATGTGAGGTGTACACCTAACCAGTGATGTGAGGTGTACCTAACCAGTGATGTGAAGTGTATCTAACCAGTAATGTGAGGTGTACCTAACCAGTGATGTGAGGTGACACCTAACCAGTGATGTGTACACCTAACCAGTGATGTGAGGTGTACACCTAACCAGTGATGTGAGGTGTACACCTAACCAGTGATGTGAAGTGTACACCTAACCAGTGATGTGAGGTGTACCTAACCAGTGATGTGAGGTGTACCTAACCAGTGATGTGAGGTGTACACCTAACCAGTGATGTGAGGTGTACACCTAACCAGTGATGTGAGGTGTACACCTAACCAGTGATGTGAGGTGTACACCTAACCAGTGATGTGAGGTGTACCTAACCAGTGATGTGAAGTGTACCTAACCAGTGATGTGAGGTGTACACCTAACCAGTTATGTGAAGTGTACCTAACCAGTGATGTGAGGTGTACACCTAACCAGTGATGTGAGGTGTACACCTAACCAGTGATGTGAAGTGTACCTAACCAGTGATGTGAGGTGTACACCTAACCAGTGATGTGAGGTGTACCTAACCAGTGATGTGAAGTGTACCTAACCAGTGATGTGAGGTGTACACCTAACCAGTGATGTGAGGTGTACACCTAACCAGTGATGTGAGGTGTACACCTAACCAGTGATGTGAGGTGTACACCTAACCAGTAATGTGAGGTGTACCTAACCAGTGATGTGAGGTGTACACCTAACCAGTGATGTGAGGTGTACACCTAACCAGTGATGTGAGGTGTACACCTAACCAGTGATGTGAAGTGTACTTAACCAGTGATGTGAAGTGTACCTAACCAGTGATGTGAGGTGTACACCTAACCAGTGATGTGAGGTGTACACCTAACCAGAGATGTGAGGTGTACCTAACCAGTGATGTGAAGTGTATCTAACCAGTGATGTGAAGTGTATCTAACCAGTGATGTGAGGTGTACCTAACCAGTGATGTGAAGTGTACCTAACCAGTGATGTGAGGTGTACACCTAACCAGTGATGTGAGGTGTACCTAACCAGTGATGTGAAGTGTATCTAACCAGTGATGTGAGGTGTACCTAACCAGTGATGTGAAGTGTACCTAACCAGTGATGTGAAGTGTACACCTAACCAGAGATGTGAGGTGTACCTAACCAGTGATGTGAAGTGTACTTAACCAGTGATGTGAAGTGTACTTAACCAGTGCTTCGGGAAGCTTACTTGCACATGCAGTACATACATGAGGCAGTACACACATGAGGCAGTACACACATGAGGCAGTACACACATGAGGCAGTACATACATGAGGCAGTACACACATGAGGCAGTACACACATGAGGCAGTACACACATGAGGCAGTACACACATGAGGCAGTACACACATGAGGCAGTACACACATGAGGCAGTACACACATGAGGCAGTACATACATGAGGCAGTACATACATGAGGCAGTACATACATGAGGCAGTACATACATGAGGCAGTACACAGGTTCATCAATTTGTACCACAAAACAAATATCTACATACACACTCGTATGTGTAACACACACACTACATGCTCACATGTACACACACACACATACAAGCACACACACAGCGACACACACACACACACAGAAGCCTTACTTCGCTGGACCAGGTACAGGTATCTCCACCGTTCTGAACTTTCTAGGAAGTGGCGGTACACTGATGTCATCGTCAGGGAAGAGAACAAGGTCCTTCTGAGGGTCATTCTGGAGCAAAGCTGCATTCTCCTCAAGGAAGCGCTCGTAGTTCAGCGGGGGGACCGGTTCCATATACGTGGCCGTGTTTCCTCCTCCTCCTCCCCCTCCGCTGCCGACGGATAGCTGCGTGTCTAGTAGAGAGGGCTGGATGGGGAAGAGGAAGCGGATGAGGAGCGAAGGGGTCAATGGAAATTTCCAGAACCAGACTGAAGCAATAGCGGGTCGGGTTTGCCATCAGCTTGGTACGCTACACATGTTTAATAACTGACAAACTAACCACAACTCCCGAAGGATTCGCTATCATATCTGGAACTAGGCTTGCTCCACCATCAACAACGTTTACGGACTCCCTGAAGGCAGCAGACACTTTGCTGCGGATAGCAGCTGCCGACCCCTGCCTTGAAGAGAAATAACGCTCATGTTAAGAATATACGCCCCGCCTTATTCGTCTCTCTTCTCTGACTGTCTGATGATAGACAATCTGATGAAAGCCACTTACTCTTGCAACTGGGTGACGAAAGAACGCTGCCGTTTCTCGGTCATCTTCGCGCTATTTCAGCTTTGACGGTTGCATAAACATTAGCCGTCCATCAGTCACATCACGTGAGACTGATGACGCTGCATGTACATAAATAGCAATCATTAACACACAAAAAAAAGCTGGCCCTAACATTTACTAGTACCGGTACATGTAAAACAGATCTTACGAAGTCGCAAATTTGGGGCTGCATTAAAACCTTACAATGTATAGGCAACTAAAATTGCTAACCCAATGGCTGATTCAGCAGCCGCTACGGTTAGTATCAATAGTGTAAATATTTGTCCTATTTAAATTATCTATGACAACACTAACACAGCTGAATCTTGTAGTCTGGATCAGTATGTTGCAATAATTATTTGTGTACATTTGTAATTTATTTATTTTTATAGTCGAAACACTTTACTTCACAAGAGATTGGTCCGTCGTGACACCATACAATTACCCAATGTAATGTACGTCAATAAGTAACCTTAGCATTGTCTTTAGCCCAGTGAAGCCACGGGAAACAAAAGGTAGAGACAGGCATAGGGGCAACTGAAAACCATACAGGCGGCCTGGCCGCACATAAAACTGCATTGATTCCCTCTGAGAAGATTTTTAAAAGGAAATTTAAAAGGGGGCAATTCCTGCATAATTACCTATGATTCTTGTAATAAGGATGGCTTGAACATTTCCCCTAATTAGGGTTAGGCTAAGTCCGCCAGCCCAATAACTCCTCAGTGCCTCACTGACTCGAAACTGATCCTATTGTAATTGTCCTTTTTCTGCTGTGTTCGCCACCCATAAAGGTGGCTATATTGTTACTGTTCTCATTTTTAATGCATACCTAATTGCAAGAGAAAATACCTTGGTGCAATTTATGGGAGTCTGCAATATCCTGTACGAAATGGTTCTGTTCTCAGAGATAGAAAATGACCCATCAAGCACCGGATTTTTAACTAATTGCATTGCCCTTCATTTTCTTGTCCCATAGTGGGGTTTTAGACTTTCAGTGGAAGTGGTTGCGACCTTCTCGTACCGTGACTAGGATAGTTTAGCTCTTTGTTGCTATCAAACTAGAAGGCAACGATGGTCATTTTCATGTTGTCGGACCCTTTGCTTTGAGACCAAAAAAAACAGACCCATTTTTCTCCTCCGTCGTCATCATTTTTTCCTCAGGTTAGCAAAACTTTGTGGTTTACAAAAGCTCGCCAATCATATCATTAGAGTTAACCTGCTGAGTGCCCCATGGTGCATGGTTGCAGTGATACGGATTGGGCATGACACTGATTACGTATAAATACATCATATTGAGTGCCATGTAATCGTTACCATGGCAATATTTCAAGCAGAGAAGCGTACGGTACACTGTACTGAATGAATAGTATACATGTATAATGTCATGTTATCGTTTGTAAGTCATAAATCAATTGGAAATCAAGAATTGATTCCACGCGTTTTTATTTATTTTTCTGAGGAATACTTCCAAAAGCGAGACGACGAATATAAGTTTGCCCTAGTTAGGGTACTATGGTGATCCTGAAAAAAAAAAAAGTGGGCATCTGCTCATGACAGCTAGCATGCACAGGGGAAAAAAATGTGTCGAATAAAGTTTTGATTTTTAAAAAATTTCTGTAAAATAACTGTGTGATTGAACATTAAAATTAATTTGTGTGAGATTTTTTACTACACAAGATTGTATTGTATCAGATGAAAATTGCTCCAGTTTGCTGTTTCATGCATGGTACCAAGATGATGGTGTGGTTGCTGGTCCTAAGCATGCAGTTTCACGTGCACTCACCATCATCCAAGAGCTTGGCCCTCCACTGGGTCTGTTTATTAATGCAGCAAAATGTACTTCGATAATGATGTTCGTCACTGCTTTGCTCTATCCACAGCTGTAGACACCACAAACAGTGCTTGGAAACTCAGTCTTAGCAGAGGTGGTTTAGGGCTTCGTCAGCTTTCAGAACATTCATCTGCCTGTTATATAGCATCTCTAAGCATGGCTGGCATGTGCTCTGAGACCAATCAGCACCTGTTGAATGCCATCGATAAGTTTAATGAACATGTTTCTAATGAGAATACGGTTACATTGGAAGCTATCAGGGAGACACCATGCCGCCAAAAGGTGCTTTCGAACAAATTGGAAGACAGCCTGTTTGCACAGCTTTTTTCAAAATCATCATTGCCTGACAGAGCTCGCCTTTTATCAATTTCATCTCCACAGCTCTTTCTGCTGGTCTCAATCTGCAGTTGGAGCCTTCTGAGTTCCAAGCAGCCATACAATGGTGGCTTGGTGTTAGTATCTCAGGCTCTGAGGGTGCCACATGTCCTCACTGTCCAGCTCATTCTTTAGACCCTTTAGGCCATCATGCTTTGACATGCAAGCATGGGGGCGATGTGGTCATTCGTCACAACAGGCTCCGGGATGTATTTGCAGAGTCATGTAGGAGAGCCAGCATAAGTGCTCAGGTGGAGGTTGGGTATGGCTTTACATCTGAGGAGCGCCACACGCGACCAGCTGATGTCCTGGCAGCAAACTGGATGATGGGAAAGCCTGCTGCATTTGACTTTACTGTCACATCACCGCTAACCTCAAGTAATTTACCTGAAGCGAGTGTGACAGCAGGGTCTGCAGCCTTTGCAGCAGAGGAGAGAAAGCATAAGGCCAATGACTCCAAATGTGCAGAACTGGGTTGGGTATGCATCCCAATAGCTGTGGAGACCTATGGGTGTTGGGGCACTGAAGCAAAGTGGGCAATATCGCAGCTAGCCTCTCGCTTGGCCACATGTCAGAACTGCCCAAAGTCTGCATCTGTCACAGCCATATATCAGAGGTTGAGCATGACCCTTGTTAGGGCAAATGTGAGGGCTCTTTTTTCAAGGGCCATCTCAGACGCAGGCTACTGATATATTATTTAGTAGGTAATGTAACGTTATGTGCTTGTTTATCTGTATTGTACATATGTTAATTGTATATTATTATATAATACAATCACGTAATGATTCCAAACTGAATGTTTTTCCCCTTTGCGACAAATGTTGAATTGAACCGATCGAGTTGCGAGAAAGCAGTGCATGGAACATTTTTAAAAGCTTGGCACCCGAGTTTTGATCTAGCAAAGGTGATCGCGATATAATTGTGTAAACATCGTATTCAGTTCTAGACAAATGACATTACAACGGCGGGATTTCAGTTGTCGTACAAACGTACCTTGTATGTATTTTACTGTATGGGTTGTGGAATCAGTAAACGAAACAAAATATATAAAAAGCATAGGAAGGTAGTGGTGTACGTAACAGCTGGTGTAAAAAGGAAGGGAACATTAGCAACGTCAATGTAACGCCATTCTACAAAAGAGCACTACATGTTTATCGCATCAGTGATCTCCCTTCCTTTTTACACCACCATTGCCTTCAAATCCTATCAGAGAATGTTTTTTAAATTTATTTTTCACAAGCATGTAGTTGTTTGTGTGCGTTTTGTGTGTTATTATTATTATTATATGTGATGTGAATTGCAAGAAAGTAAATATATCATGTTAAATTTTGTGTGAGCGTGGTTTAAGTGTAGTTTGCTTACCTTACCATGAGTTGATGAAAGGGTGAAAAAAAAAAAAAAAAAAAGACAACAACCTGAAAATACACTTTCAATACATAACAAAGCGACAGAATCCGCTACAAAATAACGGCGGGAGATGCGAGGGTTAATTAAAGAAACTTCTTGCACGCCTTTTAAGGTGCTACTAAATATAGGTTAGACACTGAAACCGAGGGATCTACGTGATTTAGAATCCCCGAGGGCCCTGGGCTGTAGCGTCCCGAGCGGTAGCGAGGGCGCTACTAAGGGCCCGAGGGGATTCTAAATCACGTGGATCCCGAAGGTGACAGTGTCTAACCAATTTAGACAATAGCAACGCGTACGTAGCAACCAATAAATTATCACTCAACGCAGCAATTAGATACGTACATAGCAACCGTTTGAAGGTATACAAAGAGAAATGGAAATCCTTGGTGCCGATTTTTTTTAGAGCCACTGCTGCTACCCGCTTGTACCAGTCAGGAGTTGACGAGCAGTTGGTTATGGAACGAACGGGGCATCGCAGTATCGACGGTATTCGCTCCCATAAAAGAACCGCTGATTTTCAGCGTGAGAATATCTCAGATATTTTGAATTGCAATGCATCAAAACGAGTGGGTACCGTGTCCATGCCTTTGCCGATGGTATCAAAACATGCTGGCATAGAGTCTCCAAATGTAATGAAGAACATCGTACCTGGAACGTATAATTTCCACTCTTGTGCAAACGTAACTTTTAATATACAGTATGGACCAACATGTACTAGTAATGCTCAGAGTATCAATGAGCACTGAGCTAACACTTCAATATATCATGTACGCAACTCATGTCATTTAACATTTAAAAAGGAGTATTCAAACTTTAAAAAAGTGCCAGCGGGAGGGATTCTAAGTGCCAGTGGGGGGGATTCTAAGTGCCAGAGGGAGGGATTCTAAGTGCCCACTGGCACTTAGAGTCCCTCTCGAGGTTTCTACCGCGTTTAGATACCTGCAATTGACCAATCAGATTGCGCGAATCACTTCCGCTATTGTCTAATTCAAGATTTGTACCGCTATTATTAGTATTAAATTGAAGTAAGAGTTGCACATTGCACAGTTGCCCTGATCACGTATCATACCTCGCAGTATGATTCATAGATATATTAGTAGCCAATGGGGGGGGGGGGGGGGGAAGGGGATCGTTCCCCCCTTCCGATGCTTGAGTTCTTCCCACTCTAGACTAGTAAAAGCATCAGGCCCAAAGGTGACAGCGCTCTCGCTTTTCGTATAGACCCCTTTCATATGACGTCAAAAATCACATGAAATAATAATTTAATGATTTTTTTTTTTTTTGGGAATCTTGCAAGCTGGCATGTATCGGGGGTCAACTTGAAGCAGGCAGTAGCCTAGACGACGAGGGTAGGCAAACTCGCCCAGCAGACATCCTGGTCCAGAACTGGGAGTTTGGCAAACCGGCCGGCAGCATTGGATTTCACCGTCACATCACCGCTAAATCCCACTACTTTAAATGAAGCGAGTGTGACGGCTGGATCCGCTGCATCGGCTCTGTACGGAAAGCTCAGCATCGTCCTTGTGAGAGCCAATGCAAGGGCCATATTAGCTAGGTCTTCCACAGTTTTTTGACTCCTAGTGTCTTAATTAATATTTATAAAATATTATAATTTTTGATAGTTATACGAATACGTTATACGAATTATATACAGTGGTTTGCATTACATAATATGAGGAACACAATGCAAGAAACTAAATACTAAGCTACATGTACACTGAACTAATATCTACTACACCTGTGGTTCGTCCCAGTAGAGCCCTTGCATTCTGGCGCATCAGGGTAATGTCCAGGTGGCAGTATATTGAGGCTAACACCTCAGGCCAGAAACGACTCGTCCTGATGGCTAATTTCTTGGCAACCCTTGAGAGAGCTTCTTGTGCCTCGCTTCCCCAACCACCAAATACCTCCACGACCAATGGGACACATACCCAACCTCTCGCAGTACAGGGAATGTCATTTTTGGCATGTTTGTCCTGCTCTCCCAGTTCAGCAGTATAACCTGAGGTCATGCTCGCTTCCAATAAAAAGTTTGAGTTGAGCGGATTGATGACCTTCAGATCAAATGCTGCTGAACGTGAGAGAGACCAGTTAGGCACCAACACATCAGCTGGTCGCATTCTGTCCTTTGTTGAGGTGAGCCCACTACCTCTTTCAATTTCAGGAGCAAGACAAGCCTTACGACAGAAATCTGCGAAGCAGTCACGAAGGCGGTTGTGCCTTGTGACTACATCCCCACCTGAACGACATATCAGGGCATGGTGATAGTTATAATTAAATTATAAATATATATGCAATAATTAATTAAGAAACTAGGAAATTCATTTTATTTATTTTTATTTATTTTTATTTATTTTTATTTATTTTTTGTAGTATATAGATATATACAAGATACAATTTAGGACATACAAAATACACGAGAACATGACCAAAACTAAATAACACATCAGAAACAATCTTGAGGGCAATACATTTGAGGTTAATTCAATTCATATTCGATGCTGTCCGCCATCTTAGTGCTCAAGTTACTATAGAACGGCATGGGCAATTTACAGTTTTTTATTGTTTATGCGCGTTTTGGGTCTCGTAATACTTTTATATTCTTACCATGGAATGGCGTCAGTGCCCACTGTAAAAAAAATAAAACCAAACCCACAATCACTTACTGTGAACGGACAGTAATAACCAAAAGCTTTGTTTTGCCCATACCATCCTATAGTAACTTGTGCACCAGATGGCGGACAACAATGAAACAATGAATGTCATTGCTCACGCGATGAAAAGGTCTATAGAGCAGTGGCGGCCCTCCGTACTCTCAATTGTGAGGGGACCCCCCCGCGCTTTCGCAGTTCTAAAAATACCCTGCCCCACCCTATTTAATTACGTATCAATAATACTAATAGTATCTATTAATAGTAGTATAAATACGACAAACACTAAAGATGCACGCCATACACATAGCAGCACATTCATGTGATGAGAGGGCACCCGCTTCCATCTAGTCTTGCATTGGTAGCAAACTGTACAATGTCGGCTATCCACCACGCAAGGAACAGTAGAGAGACCATAGAATTGAAAAAACAGCAGCACGCGCATTTAACTGTCGGGTCGGAGCCTCTTTCACATTCTGTAACGCACGTTCCGATCTGTAGGGTGCATAGAGCCAATCCTAATACCAGCTGTGGGATGGCGAATTCGTAGCGAGCAACGTAGAAGTTAGCCGCTCCGATGTTCACGAGGAAGATGCCCAGAAGGAGAGCCGTCAGTCTGCTTTTCGTTCCATTTCTGCACTGCAAAGACCCGGCGTCGAAGCTGGTACATTTCAGCAACAGACAGTAGTTCTCTGTTTCGTTGTAGCTGAAGCACGGGAGAGGAGACGTGCTGTTTGCCACATTTAAGTTACATCGGCAAAGCCCCGAGGGTATATCACATTTACCTACTTCTGTGTAGCCACTGCAAGTCCCATATGAACAGTTGTTAGACTGACCGTTACAACCGCAGAACAACAGCGACAGTAACACAACAGCTATACAGCTAATCATTTTTTTTTTCTTCTAGATACGAATGTGTTGCAACTATTAAATTACGGAAACATTCTTTTGCGTTCCGTAATTTTTCTATATATAGCTGTTCTGTCGTGGGAGAGTCGAAGATTACGAGACTTTAGCGTCATAATTACATATCTTACGTCCATCAGTGGTACAAAAGGCATATCTGTACTTTGTTATGTACGGGACTGCAGGGATGCTCATGTAAACACATTATTCGAGTTGCAGTAATTACAGAGAACATGACAGGGGGCTTTGGGGCAATGTCCCCAATCAACTTCTCTCCCTTGCTTCCACAGCAAAAAGTGCTGTTTTGTCAGCTCTGAAGTGTACCAACTTTGCCAGCTGGAAGACAAGATTGAAGTAGTTGCTCCTTCGTTCCACAAAAAAGGCTAATGCTGACAAATGCATTACTTGACATGTACAGTTGTGACTAAACAATCATTGAACCAGTCTGTATGTGACGTAACGCCCCGCTGTCTCACTAGGTCTGACAATCTTCACGACCTGATAGCAAGACACAGGGTACAGCAAGCCAAGATGGGGACACAGTGATGCCTACCTGGCCCCTCTTTAGCCCAAAGTATCTTGCCACAGGATCACTCTGCTGTATGCGAGGTAGCTGGTGCTCCTTCAATTTATACCGGGCCAACAGTTCCTTCTTTTCCTCAGGGGTCATCACCACGTGCTCTGGGACAAGCTGCACAATATTTGATGCAAAGCCAGACATTTAGAAAACTCCTAATTAGAGTGCAGCTCCTTCACCTCGTGTTCTGTGATGTTGATCATAAGTTCTGCTTCAAGGAACTGCTCTAGGATGTATTTAGGTGCCATATCGACAAGCGACTGCTTTGCTGAAGGCGTCATGCCTTGTTGTACAACAATTATTGCTCTAGCAATGTTTTCCTCTTGCATACGCGTGCAGTATCTGAAATTGATGGGTAAGAGGTCAAACGTGCCTTGGTAAGTATTCCTACCCTTTCTCACTGTTTAATCGTTTTGATTCCAACTTTAGGTTCTTCAGGAAAGAATACAAACATCTGATCTGAAAGACAATATCATGGTGTGTCACAGCGTCTAGACGGTGTTATTTAATAGGCCTATATGCACAAGTACGTTTCATATTATATAAATATATACTACGTGCTAACCTGTCGGGTCATCATTATGCGCTACCAAAACAGACAGTTCGGCACGAGAAGGATGCCTCTCGCTGCAAACGTAGCGGTTAAGTAACGAGGGATGACGAAGTTAGTGAACTAACCTTGGTTTATCGCCGAATTGTTCTTTGAATTGCTCGAGGGTTTGATCGAGCTCATCCTGAGTTACTAGATATCGCCGATCGTGACACATTTGCATAACTGTTTTCCTTACACGCCACAACCTGTATGTCTCCTGCTCGTCATCCATGCTTACTAGTACGCTAACAGTATTATAATAATAGTGGGCCTTAATTAGAAAGATAGTTTAGGTAGTATATAGGGCCTAGAAATGACTCGGTAATAATAATAAATATGCTTTGAGAGAACAAGCAGCATGGCGGCATTAGCTGCAACAGAGGTGGGTGAACATCGAGGGAAATAGGGCTGGAATTAATATACCCGTTTAGTTTTGAGCTTAGCTTTCTTCTACCCTACGATAGCTCAAGCCAGTTACTCGTCTGTATGTGCAGCTGACAGGAGATCACCGCGTGTCTAGAAGCTTCAGAGCGCGATGGCTACTTAAAAATCTAATGAAGACCGCCGAATCTCAGCAGGTAGGTCTAATATATTGAGTTCATTGCCAAGCCAGTGATTTTTGCTTTGCCAGGTCGTCGCTGACCCGTCTTGCGAGGTAAACATCCTCTCAGCTCTGGGCGGAACACTAATAACTCCTGCAACTGAAGCTTTCTTCATCAGTCAACAGTACAGTCTGGTCTTCGTTCTGGACATGAGTGCTGCAATGCATTGTGTGGTGAGGCCTAGCTACTGTCTCTGTCTGGTCTCGCGTGACTCTTTGCTCTCCTGTGTTTATGCAGAGCTGTAGCACGTACAAAGTGAAGCTGGACGAGGCAGTTGCAGCACTGTGCTTTAGTCTGGAGCAGCTTGCTCAACCTGTATGTCACCTCGTTGTGGGTGTAGCACACCCCATCTCATCAGGCACTCTTGCACCACACACACATAGTTTCATGTCCCCCATAGCTCTGTGGTGCTCAAACCTCAGCTGTGTGTGTCCGTGCTGGGCTATTCCGACATTGATACATCAAAGGTAATGGTTTTAAGTATACATTGTATGGATGGCCATAATCATATTAGCACACACACATTACACGCACACATTACACACACCACATTACGCACACAGCGTGTGCATGTATTTTTACAAGGAGTGCATTTGCACAGCGGAAACTGCAAACAGCTGAGTAAGGATATTGCGGAGAGAGTCACTTCTGTTGAGAGACAGCTGGCAGAAGGTGAGGGGGTGTGAGTAAAGGTGTGAGGGACCCATGATGACAACAGAGAAAGTCTCTCAGTAAACCAGACGTACATGCTAGGGCTCTTGCGTGTCCCAAGCTATTGGTTAATTTGATCAAGTGAGTGGGACGAGGGCAGGAGGTTGATATCAACACCTTTCTTTGGTCCCATTGGACACAAGTCAGCTCCACTGCTGTATGTAGTTCAGCTGGGGTATGCTAGATGGGTAGCATGAGGAGTAACATTTTCTGCACAGGTCGTATTCACATTTAGGACAGTGGTACATGGTGTCGTCTGGGGAGAGTGGTCGGGGGCTGTGCCCTGGGGAGTTGGCAGTGCAGTTGTTACAGTGCCACGTGCCCCCTGTGTGAGGGTACGCTTGGGAAGGGTCAAAGACCTCTAGAGGATGGTGCTTGTGTAAGGGGTGGTTGGCTGGTGGAGTGACAAAACAGTTATTGCACAGCTGAAAGGCACATTCTGCATCATAGCAACGAAATAGGCTTCCCTGGTTGTTCAACAGGGTGGAGCACCTGGAGCATCTGAGCATGTTGGAAAGTTCTTTGCTGTGGACTGAAACAAGAGGGTGCTGGTGTAGGTGATGCTTCTGACCGCCAAAACACGAGCTGCACAAGTCAAAGTTACACGCACAATGAAAGAAAACTATGGTGTCGCTGTGCGAGTACTCTACGTTGCACTGGTTGCATTGCCACTGTTCGTGGATGCGGTATTCAATGCGTGGGTCGACAGGTTTCAACTCATGTCCCCTAATATCGTGCAAACTGTGGCTCCATTTTCCGTTGAAACACTTTTCGCACAAGTCCACGTTGCACCTGTCGCAATGGTTGAATGAAGACGCCATTTTGGGATTGTATGGCGTTGTTATGACATCGCCGAACTGTCGCTGGCACCCGTCGCACTTCCAGAGCCCCTCGTTTTCTCGGTAGACGAGTGACGGCCGACAAGGCTTGAGGAGGTGGTAGTGAAAGTTGTGGTACGCCGATATCTCCGCCATTTACACCAAAGGGGGAGGACGAGGGGAAATTCATTACGTAACTACGTTTGCTTTGTACTCGCCATGTCTACGCGCAGTCTAGCCTCGTAGTTATGAATGCTGAAATATGTATGAATCAATAAACCTTTGAAGCAATTGTGTGTGAAAAGCACTGATAGTAGTAGCTCAGGCAAATGTGTAGGACCTCCCTATATATGAAGTCTTGCTCTTTTGTGATGGTTCCTGGAAGAGAAGGGTTGCTTGTGACCTTCCAATAAACCACTGAACTAAGCAGAATAGTTTGGTAGATCTTGTTTTCATCTAGCTACTGGAGATAAGTGCAAATAATTCAATAAAGTTGGTTTATCATATCATGTTGATCAGATGATTGAATAACTAACTAAATTCAGCACTGCAAAGTCACCCAAGGTGGGGGTATAGATGTATGTTGCCCAAGGTGAGGGTATAGATGTATGTTGACCAAGGTGGGGGTATAGATGTATCTTGACCAAGGTGGGGGTATAGATGTATCTTGACCAAGGTGGGGGTATAGGTGTATGTTGCCCAAGGTGAGGGTATAGATGTATGTTGACCAAGGTGGGGGTACAGATGTATGCTGCCCAAGGTGGGGGTATAGGTGTATGTTGCCCAAGGTGAGGGTATAGATGTATGTTGACCAAGGTGGGGGCACAGATGTATGCTGCCCAAGGTGGGGGTATAGGTGTATGTTGCCCAAGGTGAGGGTATAGATGTATGTTGACCAAGGTGGGGGTACAGATGTATGCTGCCCAAGGTGGGGGTATAGATGTATGTTGACCAAGGTGGGGGTATAGATGTATGTTGCATAGGTGTATGTTGACCAAGGTGGGGGTACAGATGTATGCTGCCCAAGGTGGGGGTATAGATGTATGTTGACCAAGGTGGGGGTATAGATGTATGTTGACCAAGGTGGGGGTATAGATGTATGTTGCATAGGTGTATGTTGACCAAGGTGGGGGTATAGAAGTATGTTGACCAAGGTTGGGGGTACGTGTATAGATATGGGAGGCCCCTGTGTGTGAATGTTGTTAAGGCATACAGCCCTTTGTGTGAATGTCATTAAGGTACATTTATTAATTATATGTGTGTGTGTGCAGATGCAATGCATAAACTTGTACATGTGGGAGAGAGTAGGTATGTGTAAATGTGGGTGTTCACATGTGTACGTTTGTGGTATATACATGCAACACTGTACATAGGCATACATACCTTTGACAGCATTACTGCATCTTCTCCTCCTTACTCCCTCCTCATATACATAGTTGAAAGTGATGGCAATGCAAATGCTGGAAGTGCTACTGTGGGTACCCTGCCACCATATCTCTCATCTCCTCCTCCTTCCACCATACCTCTTATCTCCTTCCACCATACTTCTTATCTCCTCCTTCCACCATACCTCTCATCTCCTCCCCCTTCCACCATACCTCTTATCTCCTCCTTCCACCATACCTCTCATCTCCTTCCACCATACCTCTTATCGCCTCCTTCCACCATACCTCTCATCTCCTCCCCCTTCCACCATACTTCTTATCTCCTCCTTCCACCATACCTCTTATCTCCTCCTTCCACCATACCTCTCATCTCCTCCCCCTTCCACCATACCTCTTATCTCCTCCTTCCACCATACCTCTCATCTTCTTTATCTCTTCTCAGGCATCTTCAAACTATGACTATGGGTGTGGGTTAGGTGGAATGGTCACTGCTGGGATGCTAGGATTGCAGCTTCTCCCCAGGAATGCTATCAAAGGTAGACGATGAATGACCTGGCGTCCTGGATTATAGCTCTGTTTGCCCCCTCCTTCCCCCTCCATACCCCCCAGGCCTCATCCTGCTTACTGATGGGGTCTCAGGGTACCAGTCTCCCGGAATGATGCATGCTGCCTTGAACCTGATGAGGGAGGCCAACATTAGCTGTTGGGTTGTCCAGGTCGGAGGCCCGTCTGTCCCTTCCACTTCCTTTGGTCTGATGCCAGACTCAGAGGCCCTGTTGCTTATGACAGAGATTTGCAATGGTTGCTTGCTTGATCCCGATAAGGTTATTTGACCAGCATCCATCCTTCTGGTGGAGTGACCGACTCTGCTGTCCAGATGCTTAGGTCTTCCTCCGAGGCTACCTCTTTGAGTGGGGAGGCCAACTCGATGCAGAGGGCTGTCTTCTACTGGACCTTCCAGGCGTCTGCCCGCCGCACCAACCTGATCGGTCTGCCCTGCAAAGACCTGCCAACATTTGAGGACAAGTTCTGGCCAAACATTGGACGGGACTTACAAAGCTACACCATCACTGCCCCCCTCTCGTGGTATGATGGTGCATCTTGTGTGTTGAAGGGGGGGGGGGGGGGGTCCCCAGATGGATGTTATGGATATCTTCTTTTTTCCGTTCTCAGTATTATTGGGTCGAGAATAAGGGAAGGGTTCTTCCTGAAGGATCTAAGCTTCAAAGGTACATGTGTCTATGTTGGTTTCCTGTCTGTCCATGCCTCTGTTCTCTTTGTAGAGTCTTCTGTTGAACTCTGCCTGTGCTTCCTGTGGCAGGCTTGTGTTACCATTGAATATGTCATTAGTGCTGTGAGTACAGTGTGGGGCAGTTACCAAGTCCCTTCATCTTCCCTCCATTTTCTCTTCCTTTGCAATTCTGTGTGCCCCTCCCCTTTCGTTGTCCTCTTTCTCTCCTGTCTTTTCTTTCCATTCTCCCCTCCATATTCCTGTGTCTTCCCTCTCCTCCATATTCCTGTGTCTTCCCTCTCCTCCATATTCCTGTGTCTTCCCTCTCCTTCATATTCCTGTGTCTTCCCTCTCCTTCATATTCCTGTGTCTTCCCTCTCCTTCATATTCCCTCTCCTCCATATTCCTGTGTCTTCCCTCTCCTCCATATTCCTGTGTCTTCCCTCTCCTCCATATTCCTGTGTCTTCCCTCTCCTCCATATTCCCTCTCCTCCATATTCCTGTGTCTTCCCTCTCCTCCATATTCCTGTGTCTTCCCTCTCCTCCATATACCTGTGTCTTCCCTCTCCTCCATATTCCTGTGTCTTCCCTCTCCTCCATATTCCTGTGTCTTCCCTCTCCTCCATATTCCTGTGTCTTCCCTCTCCCCTCCATATTCCTGTGTCTTCCCTCTCCTCCATATTCCTGTGTCTTCCCTCTCCTCCATATTCCTGTGTCTTCCCTCTCCTCCATATTCCTGTGTCTTCCCTCTCCTCCATATTCCTGTGTCTTCCCTCTCCTCCATATTCCCTCTCCTCCATATTCCTGTGTCTTCCCTCTCCTCCATATTCCTGTGTCTTCCCTCTCCTCCATATTCCTGTGTCTTCCCTCTCCTCCATATTCCTGTGTCTTCCCTCTCCTCCATATTCCTGTGTCTTCCCTCTCCTCCATATTCCTGTGTCTTCCCTCTCCTCCATATTCCTGTGTCTTCCCTCTCCTCCATATTCCTGTGTCTTCCCTCTCTCCTCCATATTCCTGTGTCTTCCCTCTCCTCCATATTCCTGTGTCTTCCCTCTCCCCTCCATATTCCTGTGTCTTGTATCTCTTTTCTAGACATGGACCAATGTTGACACCAAGTGAGAAATTACTGTAGAGTGTCCAGTATACTTTATACTTATCTCCTTATTGTTCTGGTCCTTACAGCAGTACCTTGTTGGTTGCTACTCACTACACAGGACCCTACACATTTGTACACGATGTTCATTGCCATCTCAACCCAAATATCACCAGTTCACACAGGTAAGTGTCCTCTGTTTGGAACAGCTGGCCACCGTAGTGTGTGTTAATTCTGTTGCTGTTTCATGTAGATTGGCAGCTATAAAAAAATTTACCCAGACTTTGAAAAGGTAAGGAAAGGGTGTGTGTGTGTGTGTGTGTGTGTGTGTGTGTGTGTGTGTGTGTGTGTGTGTGTGTGTGTTTGTGTGTGTGTGTGTGCATGCGTGCATGTGTGTGTGTGTGTGTGTGTTCATGCGTGCATGTGTGTGTGTGTGTGTGTGTGTGTTAGGTATGTGTGTTTGTCTGTATTTGTGTACATGTGTGTATTTGTGTGTATGTGTGTGATGGTATAATATGTGTGATAAGTGTATGTTTCCTGTTCTTTTAACAGCTTCAAACTTGCTGACACCATGCTCGAGCACCTCCTAAATCTCCCCTCCTCCCCTGACCATTACACCCTTCCTCAGAGTGTGGTCGACGGTATGCCTCTCTTCTACCTTCCACCCAATCAGCACAAGCCGGTATATTGAGTTAGGAATGAAACTAAATAGGAGGGGAGGGGGGGGGGGAATAGGGGAGAGACTTGTGACTGATTCCTGCACGCAGGTTCCATCCATGGAAGGGGAGGGAGACAAGTGAGTCCACCATTTGTATATTTATAGTCCCTCTTTGCCATTTTAACGTCTGCCTGGTGTTTGCAGAGGTGGCAAGGAGTACGCCCTGATTTCCTTTTGGTGCCACCTCTGCTCCATCGACCTCACTCTGTGGAACAAGTGGTTCCACAGTGACAAGATCATCCTCGTCCTGGGTCCGGACTCTGTACTGCCCCAAAACATCCTGGACTCCTCGGCCAGTACAAGTGGACGCTATGCGGCCCTGCTCTGTCAGGTGGCCATGGCCAAGCTGTACTCCGTGCTGAAGGCCACCTCCACCTTCACCCTCCTTGAAGGCTCCTCCTACGTCCACCTCCTCCCCACCAAGGAGAACCCACTCTACTTCGGTCTGGTCAGGGTGGCCCAGAAGCACCCCTGCGTCATCCTCCATGTTGGCTACATCGAAGGGACGCCGCACAGCCTGCAGGCTCAGTGGTTCACCAAGCTCTACAACGCACTCAAGGCCCTTCATGTGGGGGGAGGGGGAGCGGGGGGGCAGCTGGTGCAGGAACGGTCACAGACCAGGAGGAAGCACTCCATGATGATGGCTCCCCTGAAAGGCTACATCTGCGTCCTGGACAAACAGCTGCATAAGGCCATGATAAGGTCTGCAGCTGTCCTGTTGTGGGTTAGCAGCTGATCTTCTCTTCTATCTCCAATCAGGCGGGAGGCCTTCAATAAGGCATCATGTGAGCACAGCGCTCAGATGGACTACATGTACCACACCTCCTGGAACTGGTCTACCCCCACAAAGGATTCAACCATACTTTATGCTATACTAAGGTGTGTGTGTGTGTGTGTGTGTGTGTGATGTGTGTGTGTGTGTGTGGTGTGCGTGTGTGTGTGTGTGTGTGTGTGTGTGTGTGTATAAATGGAAATGATGCATCTGGTCTCTAGGCGAAGATTACAAGAAGGTTTCCTTATCACCAATGCGCACAATGGATATGTCACTGTAACTGTTCAACTGGGAATGCAGGTGTGTATGTACGTGTATATGTACGTGTGTATGTATGTGTGTGCAGGTGTGTATGTGTGTGCAGGTGTGTATGTGTGTGTGCAAACTTTTATCCACTTTGCCCCTTTTTCTGTACCTCTTTTCCATTTCTCCTCTCTTCCCCATTCCATCCCTCCACCCCATTCCCTCCCCTATCCCACCCTCTTAGCAACCTCCTAGCCCTGTCAAGTACTATGCAATTCTTCAGTATGTGCTGTTTCCGGTGGAGCACTCCTTGGTTACGGAGCTATGGGTTGAACCACAGTGTGGTGTTGTGACAGATGTACCCTCTGGGTTAGACTATTTGCATGGTCTGGAGTACCAACAGATCACTGACAAGGTAATATGTGTACATCTACAGGGTTTTCCCCATTGGTTCTCCCAATATGCAGGGTTTTCACCCATTTGCTTTGCTCTCTTCATTTAAAAATCCATTTTCATTATCCACTTATGTTCCCTTCTCCTTCATCACATGATCGAGTTCATTTGTTTCATTCGTTCTTGTCTTTATGATCAGACATCCATCCTCAGTATCATGTGATCTCCCTAATATCATGTGATCTCCCTAATATCATGTGATCTCCCTAATATCATGTGATCTCCCTAATATCATGTGATCTCCTTAATATCATGTGATCTCCCTAATATCATGTGATCTCCCTAATATCATGTGATCTCCCTAATATCATGTGATCTCCCTAATATCATGTGATTTCCCTAATATCATGTGATTTCCCTAATATCATGTGATCTCCTTAATATCATGTGATCTCCCTAATATCATGCACCACCAGATTCACAAGGTGGACGTTGACATCATAGAGACTGTAGCTGCATTTGCCTACCTGTGGGGCTGCTGTAGCAGGGGCCTTTCCCACACTCCTCTTCCCTCCAGTGGAGCCATCTGTCACACACAGCCTGAACCTGGGGACTCTATAGATGGGGCTGCTGATAAACTTATGGACCAAATTGAGTCCGAAGTCCAGGCTGGGGTGCAGTCTGAAGTCCAGGTTGGGGCACAGTCTGAAGTCCAGGCTGGAGCTCAGACTGACTTACAGGAACCCCAGTCTCTGGCAGATTCCCATTCCCTTGCCGATGTGCAATCCCTTGTGGATATTCAGTCCCAGCAGGAGACACAGCTCCTAGTAGGGTCGCAGGTTCAGAATTGTGAAGTGACATTTGAGCTTACCAACCTTGTGAAGAGGTCACAAGTGACAGCCATCTCGCTTGTGGCTTTTTCAGAAGATGGCTGTGGCAAGGAAGGTGTGGAGGGGTGGGTGTTGAAGTGTGGAGGGTGGGTGTTGAAGTGTGGAGTGTGGAGTGGTGGGCGTTGAAATGTAGAGTGGGAAACAGGAGTGTTGTGCTTTATGCTGATACACCTCTTTCCCTTCTACCAGGCCAGGCTGTTGATGTATCCCTATGCTCCACTCTCAATCGTCTGCTGCATACTCAAATAGTCAACCACCTCCAAACCTTAGCCCCCACCGGGGTACCATGTCCCAATGTGGGGCCACTGGTACAGCGTGTGGCCCAGTCTGGAGTCCTGGAGCCATTCCAGCAGCACTGCAGCATCCAGGAAGGTGCTCAGTATCCATGGCGATGTTTTTCCCTCAAGCACAAAGACAGTGTTTTTGTATTTGTTGCTCCTTCCTACCTAAGCAGGGTGAAGGGGATTTCCCAGGCCGTCATGCCCCTCCTCCTCCTCCACTGCTGCAAGCAGACAGTGCTTGACCCGGACCCTGCTGAGTTCGACCCTCCAGGCCAACACCCTGATGCCTACTGCCCTCTGCTCCTCTGCGGGGGCCCTGGTGGAGAGGACCCCTCCATGTCCCACCTGGACCACTTGATCGTCAGGCTCAAAAACATCTACCACTCCTCGTACCTCCACACCATCCACACTGCGCTCAGGCAGCGCCAGACCTGTGCTTCTGACGACTTTGCCCTCAGCATGGGTCTGTGCAGTACTGCCACTGTCCCTGTCCTCTGCACCTCTCTTGTGGGAGGGCTCTGCCCACACGCCTTGCTCTGGCAGCCTGGGGACCAGGGGACGCCCACCCCTGTTGCTGCAAACAAGCTGTGTCAGCTGCTGGAGGGGGTCACGGAGGTGCCACAGACCTCCAAGTGGAGGGTGTCACTGCAGCAGGAGAATCCATCTCCTGGCCCCGCCCACTGCCAGGACTGGGGACCAGAGGTAGAGGAGGCACTGGGGAACATCCTGTGCGAGGAGGGGTTCAGAGTGGTGCCTCTGAACAGTGGTTACTACTGGTTCAGTGGGATGAACAGCGAGCAAGAGGTGACCTACGGCGACGACATTACACAACTCAAGTGTTATTCTGTGTTTCTTTTCCCCCTAGGGAGCTGATCAGGAGTTGGGTGTGGCAGGTGTGGGGCTGCTGTCACCCTGTACATCTCCCCTCCCCGGGGGCCAGGGTGGTGATGAGGACATCCTCTCTGACTCTGTTGTCAGCTTCAACAAGCCCTTTCCTCCTTCGTCAAAGGCCAAGCTTCCTGTCGCTCCCCTTTTCCTCCACATGGCTTTCAGGACAGTTGTTGAAGGGAAGGGGGACCAGTCTGCTTTCAGAAGGGTTGTTGAAGAGAAACCTGAACAGTACACCCTCCCTTCCAACAACAACCTGCCTCTGTGCCTTAGTAAGTGACCTACCCCTGTGCCTTAGTGACCTACCCCTGTGCCTTAGTGACCTGCCCCTGTGCCTTAGTGACCTACCCCTGTGCCTTAGTGACCTGCCCCTATGCCTTAGTGACCTACCCCTGTGCCTTAGTGACCTACCCCTGTGCCTTAGTGACCTACCCCTGTGCCTTAGTGACCTACCCCTGTGCCTTAGTGACCTACCCCTGTGCCTTAGTGACCTACCCCTGTGCCTTAGTGACCTACCCCTGTGCCTTAGTGACCTACCCCTGTGCCTTAGTGACCTACCCCTGTGCCTTAGTGACCTGCCTCTGTGCCTCAGTAAGTGACCTACCCCTGTGCCTTAGTGACCTACCCCTGTGCCTTAGTGACCTATCCCTGTGCCTTAGTAAGTGACCTACCCCTGTGCCTTAGTGACCTGCCCCTGTGCCTTAGTGACCTATCCCTGTGCCTTAGTGACCTACCCCTGTGCCTTAGTGACCTACCCCTGTGCCTTAGTGACCTACCCCTGTGCCTTAGCGACCTACCCCTATGCCCTGTAGCATGTACACTCACATGACAGCTGTTTCTCTCTGCCTTTCAGAGTCTCTTGTGAACGAGCTCAAACATCGTTACTCAGTGCTGTTGGATGTAATGTTTGTGTCCTTCCTTCCACAACAAGTCCAGCTACTTAGTGAGGAGGGTGAAGAAGGAAGAGGAGAGAAGGGGAGGCAGCTGGAGGCTACATCTGCTCACCCACTTTGTGGCCTGCCTGCTTGCTACCATCCCATAGCTGATTCACTGAAGAGCAAGGTAGGTGTGTGCTTGATGTAGCAGTTGTGGTGCTTGATGTAGCAGCTGTGGTGCTTGATGTAGCAGCTGTGGTGCTTGATGTAGCAGCTGTGGTGCTTGATGTAGCAGCTGTGGTGCTTGATGTAGCAGCTGTGGTGCTTGATGTAGCAGCTGTGGTGCTTGATGTAGCAGCTGTGGTGCTTGATGTAGCAGCTGTGGTGCTTGATGTAGCAGCTGTGGTGCTTGATGTAGCAGCTGTGGTGCTTGATGTAGCAGCTGTGGTGCTTGATGTAGCAGCTGTGGTGCTTGATGTAGCAGCTGTGGTGCTTGATGTAGCAGCTGTGGTGCTTGATGTAGCAGCTGTGGTGCTTGATGTAGCAGCTGTGGTGCTTGATGTAGCAGCTGTGGTGCTTGATGTAGCAGCTGTGGTGCTTGATGTAGCAGCTGTGGTGCTTGATGTAGCAGCTGTGGTGCTTGATGTAGCAGCTGTGGTGCTTGATGTAGCAGCTGTGGTGCTTCTACATATAGAGCATTTCAATTTTTGCATTTTTGCGTTTATTTCAATGAAGAGATTTGGGATAGCACCCAGGATGTAATTTGACACCGGGTTCGTTTACTGGGTGGAAAGTGCTTCATGCGCAACCCTAAACCCTTAGACACTAATTTGTCATCCCATTAGCAGCTGTTAACCTAACCTTTCAGATTGAATGGCTTATAATGGATGAGCTTGTAGCTGAAGCAAGGGAGGAATCTGTGGTTACAACACCACTGGTACAAGCAGTTGTTAACCACATTCAGAGTGGGCCAGCATCAAGGAGGTGCCTATGTCAGAGAAGAGGACTGAGGTTTGTGTTGGAGGTTAAACACTGCCTGGACTACTTTCTCGCTGTGAGTGTTTCCGATTGGCTGTTGTACATGTTTGTAGATCTATGGGGTGTGTACACGTGCCTGTGTGGTGATGGTGTGGCATGTGTCCTTGGTGATGGTATGGCATGTGTCCTTGGTGATGGTGTGGCATGTGTCCTTGGTGATGGTGTGGTACCCATCAACACACCATCCCATTATCCTCACCTTCCCACCCCACCCTCCTTCCCATCCTCACCCTCCCACCCTCCTTCCATCCCATCCTCCCACCCTCCTTCCCATCCCATCCTCCCACCCTCCTTCCCATCCCATCCTCCCACCCTCCTTCCCATCCCATCCTCCCACCCTCCTTCCCATCCTCACCTTCCCACCTCCTTCCCATCCCATCCTCACCTTCCCACCTCCTTCCCATCCCATCCTCACCTTCCCCCATCGTATCATCCTCACCTCTCCATCCTCACCATTTCTTTCTGCCTACCCAGCAACTTGAAGGCATTGCTGTTCCTGGCTATGTCATTAAGAAGACAGGGGAGTATTTCTACGTACTGCCCCAGAAGCCCACCTCCACTAGCCCTACAGGAAGTACCTCTGACATGAGGAGCCACATCCAAATGACCATCGATGATGTTGAGCGTTCCAAAACCCCGCCCATCAGCCACACCTCTTCCCTCAGCACCCACAGAAGGGCTGCCTCCTGTGGGAACCCCATAGCCCACGTCTGTGTACCCTCTGTGCTCTTAGGGCAGCAGCTGTCTGTTGACCTTGAAATAGGTCGTGATGAGAATGACCGCAGTACCAGGGAGGGGAGTGAGTTGCCTCACTTTTGGCTTATTTTCCATTTTTTCCCTGGAGAGACTGGGAGTCTGGATGTGGGACTGTTCTTTCACATGAGGTGCGTGTGCCACCTTAGCACCTACATGTAGAAAGAGGGTCTGTGAGTGTGTGTGTGAGTGTGTGTGTATGTGTGTGTGTGCAGTATATGTGGTGTGTGTGCAGAGGATGGATGCATGTATGCTGCATGAATGTATATGTGTATCTAGTCATGTGTATCTGCATGTTAAGTTTATTTCCATGTATAGGAGCTCCCAGCACCTCTCTCAGAGTGTGTGGGACCACTGCTCTGCTCTGTGTGACACGTTGATGAAGACAGTTGAACAGACCTGTCACAGAGCCAACCAGGTTTGCACTGTCTATGTGGGCATCCTTTCTGTCCAATATGTCATCCTCCTCTCTCTCACCCTCCCCTTCTCTCACTCTCTCTCCCCCATCTTGTCTCTCGTCTCCTCTCCCTCTCCTCTTTTCTCTCCCCTCCTCCTCCCCCTCCTCCTCTCCCTCCTCCTCCTCTCCCCTCCTCCTCTCCCTCCTCCTCCTCTCCCTCCTCCTCTCCCCCTCCTCCCCTCCCCCTCTCCCCTTACTCCCTCTCTCCTCTCCTTCTCTCAGTGGTTCCTGCTGAAGGACATGTTGAATACTAGGCGATGCAGTCATCTGCTACTGTCTGAGCTGCCCTCCGACACTTGGATGGAAGAGGTGGCCAAACAGGTGCCTTCAGATGACCACTTCAAACCACAGCAGTTCCAGTGCCAACTGGTCTGGAGGAGACACATCTTGCCTCACTGGAGACTGAAGGTTTCAAAGGGTGAAAGCCCCACCCTTTCTACCTTCTCCTTCCCTCCTCTTTCCCCTCTTCTATCATCCTTTCCTCCCCTCTCTGACCTCCCTTTTTCAGACTCTGTGTGTTCTCATGGCTCCTTTGTTCACTTACCTTCCGCAAACCCTTCCCTCCTCTTACCTCCCACAAACCCTTCCCTTCAGCTCAAGCTGCGCTCAACATCACACGCACAGTACTCAGTGCCTTCTCTGTGGTAAACATTAAAGATGTCTACGTTCTGCAAGACATTCTTGAAAATGGAGAAGAAAGTATCTTCTATCTTAGGTGGGTGGGTAGGCCCCCCCTAGCCACTGGTGGGTAGGCCCCCCTAGCCACTGGTGGGTAGGCCCCCCTAGCCACTGGGTGGGTAGGCCCCCCTAGTCTTCTATCTTAGGTGGGTGGGTAGGCCCCCCTAGCCACTGGTGGGTGGGTAGGCCCCCCTAGCCACTGGGTGGGTAGGCCCCCCTAGCCACTGTTGATGGCAGGTTTTTCACGCTGACTTGTCTTTGCAGAATTGACGAGACCCTGTGCCAAGTGGATGGGGAAGGGCCAGGCCTTGAAGAATCAGTAAAAAGTGATCCGCCCCCATCACTTGATGGCAGTGACTCAAAGACCAAAACAGATGGTAATATGGGCAACGGGTAAAGGAAGGGTGGTCTGCATTGAAAATGTCTCTCTCCCCATTATAGATCTTACAGGTTCGATTTCAATGCGGAACAGTTCGGAGTCATTGGAGGTAAAGCCACTTATTGGTGAAATGCACACATCACGTGACCATGCCCCTGCCCCGCCTTTCTTCCTAGCCACTCGTTGATTCCTCTCATGGGAAGCCGCAAGAATGTCTCTTGTTGCAGCTGTATGGAATCAACACTCCATGTAAGTTGCTCCTGTGGGCATGTGACCATCACATGCTCACCTGACCACCACATGCTCACCTGACCACCACATGCTCACCTGACCACCACATTCTGATCACCTGACCATCACATGCTCACCCTACCCGCAGCCCTAGCCCTTCAGGACAGACTCACGCGCCAGATACAGTGGAAGCTTGACGACTCCACACTGGAGAAGCTTCTGACCCATTACTCCAGGAATCAGTGGCTGCGTCTCACCCTCAACGATGTCCACTTCCTTCAGCCCCCAAATGCAGAGGCCACCCACACCTTTGGCATCACCATCCCTCATTGGGTGGAGCACATCGATGTGCTGTTCTTCTACTTCCTTCAGGCCCTTAGCTCTGTCACCCTCAGACCCAAGTACACCACTACTTATCGCAGGGGCTTCTTCCAGGTACCCAGGCAGCTGCAAGATGCCTACGTGGCATCTGGCCTCCCTTCTGAGCTGGAGCAAGACCATCTGTCCATTTATATACGCCCACATGTGCAAGGAAGAGGTGGGCATGGGGAGGAGTGGGTGGGGAAGTATGGATGTAGGGAGGAGTGGGTAGGGGTGGGAGGAGTGGGTGTAAGGAGAAGTAGGGGTGGGAGGAGTGGGTGTAAGGAGAAGTAGGGGTGGGAGGAGTGGGTGTAAGGAGAAGTAGGGGTGGGAGGAGTGGGTGTAAGGAGAAGTAGGGGTGGGAGGAGTGGGTGTAAGGAGAAGTAGGGGTAGGAGGAGTGGGTGTAAGGAGAAGTAGGGGTGGGAGGAGTGGGTGTAAGGAGAAGTAGGGGTGGGAGGAGCATGTGGGGAGGAAGGCGAGTAGGTAGGTGTAATGATGGGGAGGAGGTAGTTTGATTTGCCTGTCGCTCCTCACCCTTAGGTGTGGCTGTCATATGTTCTAGTTTGGTGTCTCAGCAGGGTCAAGTGTTTGTCCCAGAGCCCAGGGTTGTCACGCCTCCAGGCCGCTCCCCTGTTTGGGGGCTCCCCTGCGATCTCACCAAACTTCCGGACATCAGGGAGATCTCGCTCGATCTGCCCCCTGTGGACTCCATGACACTTTGTCTGCACGTGTGGGAGAAAGGGAACGTAGGGGTCAGTGACCTCCAGAAGAAGCTGGCCACCACGTTCCAGCAAGCTCTGCTTGACCTCATTATGGAGATGTACCTGCTGCCAGAGCCTATAGCTAAGGTCTCCCCCCCAGGAGGCCCCGAGGGGGCAGCCCCCCCAGGGGGCCCTGAGGGGGCTGCCCCAGGACCTCACGATCCGTCGTCATCCCTCCCGGGACAGGCGCTACGCCATGAAGAGAAATGGGAGTTGCTTGCTGAAGATGGACAGGAGCGGAGGGGTGACCTTTCCGGTGAAGAAGGGCAGGAGAGGGGAGCGACTGAACATTCTCTGTCGTGGCACCACATTGAGTGGCTGAGGAGGAGGGACGAGGAGGCACAGAAGAAGCACAAGATGGCGGCTCGCGGCCACCTTGGGGTGCTGGTTGATGTATACCACACCTCCATCCCCCAGTGCCTCTCCCACGCCCACCAGCTCTCCTCCCCATCTGCCGCAATGTTTTTCTATGACTTGGTCTCCTGTCGTTCGGCCTACTCCTTCATGACTGAGGCCGTGCTGAACATCAAAGAGACATGCCCTGATGCGGAGGTGCAGGGCTTCAGGCTGTCCAGCCAGCAGAGGTACTTCCACTTTTATTCCGAGAAGGAAGTCAGGGACAGCAAGGCCGCCATCTACCCTGGTTATCAAATGGGGGACACTGACTATGTCATTGTTTGTAGGAACCCGGGGCAGTGGGAGGAGTCTTGTGATCCCATGGGTACTGATGCCCGCTCTGGGCAGGTTTGGGTAGACTCTGCCACTAAGCAGCCACTGCAGCTCTATTTGCCACTGGACTCGAAGAAGGTTTTGAAGGGTCAGGAGACTCCGCTACAGCTGGTAGCTATTAAAAGGAACATCTTCCTGCCACGTCAGAGGCTGATACTGGTGACCATGGAATGTGCTATGGTCAGTGAGTGGGTCGGTCACTTTACACCTATATGAACTTTTTCTCACTCCACTTATACTAACTTCTGCCACAACTGTGCCCACATACCATGCTATCCCTCCTTCCCTCCCTCCCTCCCTCCCTCCCTCCCTCCCTCCCTCCCTCCCTCCCTCCCTCCCTCCCTCCCTCCCTCCCTCCCTCCCTCCCTCCCTCCCTCCCTCCCAGTTTAGGGTGTGGCTGTACAATGTGTCAGAGGACAAGAGTACTCAGCTCAAGAACAGGCTCAAACAGCTGGCAGAGTGGCATCTGACGAGGTCTGGCTTCCTCCACCATGTCCTGCTACAGAAGATGGGATTGTTCCAACACACAGGGGGCAAGGATGTACAGAGTTGTACAAAGGTATCCAAGAAATTACTAATCGTGGTGTGGAATGTATAATTTTTTTGGTCAGATGGCTGCTAAGCAGTGCACTTCAATTAGAGATGCCATGTTACTGGTGAAAAACACTGCACCATTACATAACGTAAGTGTGCCTAAGAGAGCGTGCTTTGTAAAAGGTCCACCGCCACACCATTGCACAGACAAGCACCCAGAAGCCCCAGCTAGAGAGGCAGGTGTCACTGGAAGGGTTCTACCTGGAGCTGCAGCCTCTCGAAGCAGCCCACTGCTCTCAAGATCCAGTTCTTGATCACGGGCAGCAGTTTAGGGACATGTTTTCTCATCAGCGCAAGCTGTATGATAGACGGGACTTGCTAGAGAGAGTGTTCAGTTCCTGGCACAAGAAGAGAGCCCTCTCGAGCGCCCCCGTGCTATCTTCTTCAATATCTTTAGTCAAGAAGGCAGCTCGATTCCTTCACTACTCCACTGCACCTCTCCTGCTGCTGACGTCACAGGTACACCATCCCATTGGTACACAAACAACACCCTCTCTTAGTGGTACTTACTGATGATGTCGCAGTTACATCATCCTTTAGCACATGCATGCTCTCATGCTGATGTCAGAGGTGCACACTCCTTTAGCATGCACACCCTTGAGCACACATTGTCACCATCTGTGGGTGAGGGTACACGTGTAATGTCACCATCTGTGGGTGAGGGTACACGTGTAATGTCACCATCTGTGGGTGAGGGTACACGTGTAATGTCACCATCTGTGGGTGAGGGTACACGTGTAATGTCACCATCTGTGGGTGAGGGTACACGTGTAATGTCACCATCTGTGGGGGAGGGTACACGTGTAATGTCACCATCTGTGGGTGAGGGTACACATGTAATGTCACCATCTGTGGGTGAGGGTACACGTGTAATGTCACCATCTGTGGGTGAGGGTACACGTGTAATGTCACCATCTGTGGGTGAGGGTACACGTGTAATGTCACCATCTGTGGGTGAGGGTACACGTGTAATGTCACCATCTGTGGGTGAGGGTACACGTGTAATGTCACCATCTGTGGGTGAGGGTACACGTGTAATGTCACCATCTGTGGGTGAGGGTACACGTGTAATGTCACCATCTGTGGGTGAGGGTACACGTGTAATGTCACCATCTGTGGGTGAGGGTACACGTGTAATGTCACCATCTGTGGGGGAGGGTACACATGTAATGTCACCATCTGTGGGTGAGGGTACACGTGTAATGTCACCATCTGTGGGTGAGGGTACACGTGTAATGTCACCATCTGTGGGTGAGGGTACACGTGTAATGTCACCATCTGTGGGTGAGGGTACACGTGTAATGTCACCATCTGTGGGTGAGGGTACACGTGTAATGTCACCATCTGTGGGTGAGGGTACACGTGTAATGTCACCATCTAAGGGTGAGGGTACACATGTAACATTGAGGGAATCTGACGGGGAACATTGAAGTACATATGTATATGAGGAAGAAGTCTTTACCAGCAGACCCTCTGGTGATTGAGTACTCTTTACCAGCAGACCCTCTGGTGATTGAGTACTCTTTACCAGCAGACCCTCTGGTTATTGAGTACTCTTTACCAGCAGACCCTCTGGTGATTGAGTACTCTTTACCAGCAGACCCTCTGGTGATTGAGTACTCTTTACCAGCAGACCCTCTGGTGATTGAGTACTCTTTACCAGCAGACCCTCTGGTGATTGAGTACTCTTTACCAGCAGACCCTCTGGTGATTGAGTACTCTTTACCAGCAGACCCTCTGGTGATTGAGTACTCTTTACCAGCAGACCCTCTGGTGATTGAGTACTCTTTACCAGCAGACCCTCTGGTGATTGAGTACTCTTTACTACTTTTTCCCTCCTTTTCATTAGGACTCCGCTGGCGATTTCTCTGATGACATGAAAGATGAGGCATTGAAAGCATATACCGAATACCTTGAATCGTTAGGGTTTTACCCCATCGTTGAGAGACCCCAGACGCTGGCAGACAGAGCAGTGACTGCCACGCCTTCCAGAGGAAGTTCTGGAAGACCACATGCTGAACTCACACTGCCGAAGTTTTATAAGAGTCTTCAGAAGTCCCTACCAGGAGGAATCATTCTGATTGAGCTTGTGTTCCAGGGAAGTGTGTTCCATGTGAAGATGTTCACTCTAGAAGGCTCTAGACTGAATGAGTCCCCAGTCCTCAGCGTAGAAGTTAGTCTTCATGTCATCATCTCTTCACATAAGTACATACATACATACATACATACATACATACATACATACATACATACATACATACATACATACATACATACATACATACATACATACATACATACATACATACATACATACATACATACATACATACATACATACATACATACACACACACACACACACATACATACATACATACATACATACATACATACATACATACATACATACATACATACACACACACACACACACACACACACATACATACATACATACACACACACAAATACATACACACACACACATACATACATACATACATACATACATGCATACACACACAAATACATACACACACATACATACATACATACACACACATACATACATACATATATACACATACATACATACATACATACATACATACATACATACATACATACATACATACATACATACATACATACATACATACATACATACATACATACACACACATACATACATACACACACACATACTTTTAAAGGTCTATGGCCTCTTTTCTACTGAGTGTGCACGGTTTAAAGATTTCATTCACCTCAACTCGTTCATCTATGACTTTCACCTGCGATTTCTGAGAGAACTCTTGAAAGGGACAAAGGCCTTCCCAGAGCATCTGGATCTAAGGCTTTTCCTGGAGGCTTTCCTACAACACTTCCAGAACATTCCATCCTATATTAGGAACAGACTTTGCAAAGGTGTGTGTGTGTGTGTGTGTGTGTGTGTGTGCACGTCATGAATGTTAGGGGCATATTGCATAGAGGAATTTTGATACAGGATATGTAAAGACATTGAAGTCACTATCACCATCACTGATCCCACACCAACACCATCACTAATCCATACCATCACCACTACCATTGATCCCATACCATCACTACTACCATTGATCCCACACCATCACCATCATTAATTCATACCATCACCACTGCCATTGATCCCACACCATCACCATCATTAATTCATACCATCACCACTACCATTGATCCCACACCATCACCATCATTAATTCATACCATCACCACTACCATTGATCCCACACCATCACCATCATTAATTCATACCATCACCACTACCATTGATCCCACACCATCACCATCACCAGTACCTCCTTCCATTAGACGTAGTCCACATACCAGTCTCCACAAGTCCTACAGACCTCTTCCAACACATCCTGGTTCACTGTGGTGTGTACGGAGCAAGGACCCAGCCTCTCTGTGCCTCCTCCTCCTCCTCTTCCCCAAGTGAAGTGGCCCTCCTCATTCACGTCTCCCCCACCTCCCTCGGCCCCACCACCTCACCTCAGCTTCACATCCTCCTCCAGAACGCCCAGCAGAAGTACTCTGTGCGTGTGCTGGCCGTCATGGAGCCACACCCACCTGAGGAGCACACCATTGCACTGCTGTTCTACCTAATCATTGTGAACAAGACAGAGCTTTTCCCCAAGCTGTCACCTGACTACCCCGTACACTTGCCAGGGGGTGAGTCAGAGGGAGAAGGACGTGGAGGAGGGGGCAGAGAGGAGGAGGAGGGGGAGAGCGACCTTCACGTGAGAGTGAAGACACACCGCAAGAGGCTAGGCTTAAGTTTCCTCAGCTCCTCACCTTCCGTGACTCCCGTTATGGTCAATGAAGACACCATGGCTACTCAGATGAGGGCGCTGGGAGAGCACCTCAAGGAGGTGGTGCAGCGGGCCCAGTCCCACCTACAGAGGGACGCTCTATGGAAGAGGCTGATGTATGGAAAACCCAAGGCAGAAGCGAAGGTACATGGGATCATCAAGTCATTTTCCCTACGTCCATCTTGCTTTCTCTCGTTCCTCCTCCTTTCTCTTGCCTCACCTCCCCTCCTCCTTCCTTCATCTTCCTTTCTCTCATTCCTCCCCCTTTCTCTTGCCTCGTCTCCCCTCCTCCTTCCTTCATCTCTTGCCCTTCGCTCCCTCCATCAGGGGCAGCTTCTGGAGGCGCTAAGCTACAAGGAGTTCTGCATGTTGAGTTCCCAGTTGGCCACCCTGTGCCCTCTGGAGACCTTGGACATGCGCCTATCTGGCTTGAAGAAGCAGCCTCGCAAGTGGTACAAGAAACTTATCAAGTGAGAACCCATAATTGGGTGGGCTTACTAACCATCTTTAATAACCAGTGTGCATAGATAACCAACGGACTTACTAACCGGTGTGCTCTGACAAGTGATGAATTAGCTATGCATCTTAGCATGTCCTTAACTGACAGGGCTTCGTTAAAGTGCTCAAAGTAGTTAATAATGATTTCTGATATGTTGATACTGAGGCATTATTTGGAAGTAGCATTATTTAATACTTATCCAACAAAAGCGTAGGGCTGGTGGTACTTTTTGTAACTTTACAGGAAAAGGTAATGATAATGCAACATTTGCATTGAAAGCTAATTAAATATTAAATATTCAGTGCCTTGTGATGTGTAAGAACCATATTGTAAGGGACATTGCAGGCTCTTATTTCAAAATGAAAAAAAAAGAAAGAGGAAAAATAATGTGCCTCATATATTGTCTGTTGTGGTAAACAAGTTAGCTATGGTAACCACTCACTTTCAACTGGAGTTAGCTACTGCTATTCAAAGAAACTGTAATACTTGTGTACTCAGTGTTGTGTGGTGGTGGTAGGTGTGGGCATGGTGATGTGTGAAGTGGTTCCATGGATATGCATTTCAGGAAGTGACTTGACTTATATTTATACAGACCCATTGAAACAAAGTTTGGAGAGCATGTCAGGGTATTCACAAATGACTCAGAAAGCTCATATGCAGTGAGTGTGCTGTACTTCTTATACTGTACACCTCATCGACCTCTCTTCCTCACTTCCCATTTTCTCCTGTCCCTTGTTTCCTGCCCACTAGGCCATCATTAACCCTGAGTGGCCTGACATGTTCGTCATGATACAGGCGGACAGGGAGCTTCACCAGCAGGGCATCTATGCCATTTACCGCAAACCTCAGGAAGGTGGCGTGCCCCTCAAGGAAAGACTGATCAGTGCCAATGTGGAGGGGGACAGACAGCATATAGAGACTGTTGTGAATTTTGCATGCAGCTTTCTGTGGGCCAACCTTGTTGACTGCCACTTAAAGTCTTAGCCACACCCCTCTCACTTATCGTGTTACTTTGTGAGCAATGTGTGTACAAAGTCAAGTATACATGGCAACTGGAATTGCCACCTGTATTTGGCATGCTTTGCAAAAAAAAAAAAAAGTTTTTAAAGAAGTTTGATGTCCGTACATGTCTCATATGTTGTTACCGTTTCAATCTCTTTAGCTCTATCAGATATGTGAGATCAGAAATTGTGTTCAAATTAACTGTATAATTTATATTTACACAAACATGATTTAGATTACCCCCCCAAATCAAAATTTCAATATAGTAAATCATCATTTGCCTTTAATATGATGTGAATGTAGGATCGGAACCAGTCCCTTATATCACAGAAAGTAAATGCGTTAAAAATGGTTGCATTTCAAAGTAATAGGCATCCAGCAAGTGCTGTTATGTCAACCACATCAATCATAAGCAATATAAAACAATCATTACTACATCTAATAGCACCAAAGGATCCACTAATGGCTCCATTGCTTGAACAACTCTTCATCAGCCACAGAGTCAAATTTGGGCACAAATCCTAGTTCCTTGACTTCTGTGAAGCCCTCACCAACTGTTGGGGCCTGAAAGTCCTTTTCGTAGACCCTAACCCCGACATCAGGCACCCTCCTGCGAGCACCCTGGGTCTGGATTTGACGATAATAGTTGAGATGGTTGCACACGTCCGGAGCAACAGTAAGATGCAGGCATCTTGCAGCCACTCCGAACTGCTTGGCTAAATCAATGTACGGTTTGCGAACTGCCTTCGAAGGGTTTGTGTTGTCTACAATGACACTCTTCCCACTAGCCAGAGCTTCTTTAGCTACCTTAAGACACTTGCTCTGGGTACCCATTGTGTCTCTGTTCACAGCTACATAGCCGTTTGGAACAAAGAACTTCTCTCTGATTGTGGACTTTCCTGATGCAGGCCTTCCAACTACAACAACTAGTTCTTGTACCTGTGTGCATGTGTGTGCATGTGCGTGTGCACATGTGTGCATGTGTGTGTGTGCACATGTGTGCATGTGTGTGTGCACATGTGTGCATGTGTGTGTGTGCATGTGTGTGTGTGCATGTGTGCATGTGTATGTCATATAAATCAACAAGAAGACAAAAGCTCGCTTACTTCAGAATGTAATTTTGACAGAGGTTGTGCCTCTTTGGCGGTTTTATTAAGGAATTCAGCTGGATTGGGAGCAGACCACTCGTAGGGTGCAGGGGATTCCCCCAGGAAGAATTCTTCAGGAGTGTAGAACCGTACCCCGAGGTTAGCTGCAAACATCCTATCGCCACAAGAGAAGTCCTTCGCCTTCCCTGGCGCCCAGTTCTTCTTTCTACCTGCAGCGTCTCCAACAAACAGTGACTTTTTCCTGTCGATCTTGGTGCCACCATTGCACGTGTTCTCCATGTACTTCCACATCTCAGCGCTGGGCTTGCGGTAGTGGTTCTCCCCAGTGGACACAAACACCTGTACTGGAACACCCAAGGCGTTTATGATATCTTGGAACTTTGTCTTAAGTTCGCGAGCGTCGGCTTTTTTTTTTTCGATTCCTGCCTGGTTCGTGAAGAAGACTAGCTTTGTGCCGGAGGTGTGCAGCTCTTTCAGTTTGCTAGGGACGCAGTCGAACAAGAACTTCCAGTCATTTGGACCGGTGGGGAACTTCTTCCCGCTTTTGGTTTTGATTATACAGCCGTCTATATCAAATCCAGCAACGGCGCTGGAATGGGCGGCACCTGGTCCGTCCAATACAATAAGCGACGATGTCCCGCTCTCGTTTTCACCTACTTCCCGCCACTGTAAGTCTTGAGAGAAGGCCGGCTCTTCCCCTAATTTTGCTTTCTTGGAAGCCGAATTGGCCGCCGACTCTCTGGGTCTCTTCGGCATTATGGATATGTATATCGATTATAATTTAAAGCCAATAAAACGTTTACAAAAATATACGGTCCCTTTTTATGTTCGTGTCAGTGCCATAACGACCTTATCCAATTTCTTCGTGAAGGCTTCAAATGAGAAGTTCTGCTGGACGTGACTCCGCCCTGCCGCACCCATCTCAGCTACGAGGTGAGGGTTCTTGATAAGATGGGCCATGCGCTCTGCAAATGCAAGTGGCGAAGGATCGCACAGAAACCCTGTCTTGTTATTGATCACGGTCTCCAAGGGGCCCCCTGTGTTCACAGCTATGACTGGCTTACCCATGTACATAGCCTCCAGAGGGCAGATCCCAAAGTGTTCCCCTGATGGGGTGTAGAGAAGGGCGGAGCACACAGACAGTAATCCAACCTTTTCCTGGTCACTGAAGGAGCGTAGGAAAGTGACACGATCACTGACTTTAAGGTCTTCTGCCAGCGCACTCAGTTCTAAATAGTGCTCTTTATTTTCCACCACCCTGTCATCGTAACCCCCGGCAACCACTAGGTGCACCTTTACACCCTCAGCAGGGTCCAGTGTATCCAACAAAGCAGCCAAGGCACTGATGGCTAAGGGGAGGTTCTTCTTCCTTTCAAAGCGGTTAATAGACAGGAATATAAACTTGGCGGCATCTGGGAGTAGACCGTTCAATTCGGGTGGTGGCCGGTCAAAGAACGAACAGTTTAATGACGGGTATAACACGGTAGTGTTAGCCTCAGCGAGAGACTTGAACGTTGTGTGGAATACGTGCTCAGTGAACCTGCTGTTCACCAAGATGGCGTGGGCCAAACCAGTCGTCTTCTCCTCCAGCTTGTCTAGGGGCCAACGGTAGGCCTTTTTGAGGCGGCTCTTCCGCTCTGTCAGTAACTGGTCGGGAAAGTGGCAGTAGAAGAGTACTTTGGCTCCGCCCCTTCTCAGCACGGGGATACAGGCAGATATCTGGTCGCACACTATCACGTCGAACTGCTTTCCGCTGAAGTAGACGAGGTAGAGAGCCACGTATATCATCCTGATATAAGCACACAGAGCATAGCCCTTGTGGCAAATGTGGCGCGGTAGCCAGTCTCCAATACAAGTCACTTCAAACGTGCCGTCCTTCGTTTCAGCAAAGCAATGTCCTGGGTCGTGATGGGCGGTGAATAACTCCACTTCATGCCCTTTGGATTTTAGCGCGAGGGCCGCATCCACTACAAGCCTCTCGGCACCACCAATACCCAAATCGGGATGGATGAATCCCACCTTAACCATATTATACAGGATCCGCGTTCTAAATAAAGCGCAATGCTCTGTGTACCGGTATACGTCCGTGCAGTATGGTTTCCCTAAATTGGAGAAAGAAAAGAAAACTGCAGAGCACCTCCGCACTAAATGAGGAAGAAGAATATGGGAACGTGCCCGAAGGAGTTGACTGGCTCACGGCCATTAAGAAAAGCAAACATATGGTGTTGGAGGACGGCGCCGCTAAATGCAAGCGACTGCGGGACGAAGGAGTCCTGCTAGCTGATAATGAACGGTGAGCGGGTGTGGTGGAACTATATGGTGACAATATTACTAACTAGGTTCTGGGAAGCCATCAAGTGCTGGGACGAAGCGTTACACATCAGTCCTAACTGTGCTGCACTGCACGAGATGAAGGCACAGGTGGGTTGTTGCAACTGGGCACGAGGAGGAGACACCTTACCTTAACTGCCCACTAAAGGTTTTGCTTCAGCTGGATGAAGTGTTTCCTGCTGTGAAATGTGCCGAGAGAGCTGTTGAGCTTGATCCAACATGGTCCATTGGGCGGCAGACTCTTGGTAGAACCCAGCTTGGTTTTGGGGAGGTTGAGATGGTAAATAGCCAGTGGAACTGTTGCAAATGTGTGAGCCTTTGAAGTTATATACAGGCACTGGTAAACTTTGAAAAGGCATTGCATTTGGACCCACTCAATGAGGAGGTGAGCCAGCTTGGTGGGGGTGGTGGTATGATTATTTTTGTGTTTGTAGGTGAGGGAGGATCTAAGGTGGTCAGTACAACTGGTGAAGCAGAAAGTTGGAAGAAGTGAGAGATGCAGGACATAGTGAAACTAGTGGTGGTGGTCTCCCAAGTCCCACCAGACCGAAGGAACAAACCTAAATACAGATACAAGATCAGATCATTAGAACAGTTGGATTGTTGCATGGTGTGTGTGAATGTATGCGTTTGCAACTAGTTGTTCTACTCTTGATAGACTGCAAAGACACTGGCTATTACAAACAGACTTTTGTTTTTGAAATGTTCTGTGGCAAAGGTGTCCCATTTGGCGTCCCACACGCACTGACTTGCCACACGCATTCCCTGGTCCCTCAGCTCTCCAATGGTGACCAGGCACACCACCTTGTACCGTTCATAGTTGAGTTTCTTCACTTTCCCCATGATAATCTGAGTAAGCGTTAGCGCCATTTGGCTACAAGATTTGGGATCGTACTTTTCGTCTTGCAGGTGGTGCGTTAACACCTCCCTCATTAGCGCCTTCACTTTGTAAGCCTCGAATTTCCTCTGCGGTTCCAACCGATAGGTGTTCTCGTACAACACCTTCGGCTTGTTCTTCTGCGCGTCCAACTCATGCTGCATACCAACCACACTTCGACTGGAGGGTTCTTTTGAATTCTTTCTCATCGACGCTGTACTCTCGTTTACCAGCAGTTCAGAGCGCCTGACCATTGAAGGCTGCGGTGCTAATTGAGGTGCAGGACTCCCTCGCGACATTTTGATTTCTGCAGCTGCAAAGCTTTAGAAAGAAAGGCCCGCCCCTTATAGTCGTCGTTTGGGTAACCGTAGCAACAGTACAATGATCTATTTTTTTTAATTTACGTATAAATGATCACATAAAATTTACAATATAACACATGTTTGTGAGCTTTGTGATGAATTGGTCCTCGGCATATCAACTGGTATGCCTGCAGTATAAAAAAGAAGTATCAGAGTAGCCGCGCACGTGAGTTTTATCGACCAACACCCACGCACCTTCAAGCAGCTTTATTGTAAGTTCTCCGCCCACTTCTCTGGCTAGATCCAAAGCTGTTTTGCCTTCCCCATCAGTGATCTCCTTAAGAGCTCCTCTATCCAATAGAACCTTTTTTTTTTTTTTTTTTTTTTTTGCGTGAGCTCGTGCACGTTAACCTGCATGCCGCAAAAAAAATTATGTCACGTACCTTGATTGACTTGGGACGATTGCAGATGGCGGCGCAATGGAGTGGGGTTTGCTTGCATTTGTCCCGCTGGTTTATGTCGACGGCGATCGAAGCTTTGTGTGCGACCTCGAGCAGCACATTGAGATAGACGGGAGACTCCTGAACACTGGCGTGGTGAAATGGAGTGGAGTCGTTGACGTCATTGACTGTGATTAGTGCCGGGCAATGCTGCAATAGGAGCTGTAGAATACGGAACATATATGTGAAACGTGTGACCAGACATACAACACGCACACGTGACACATGCAATGCAATGCTTAACGCACTGTCACTGATCCAAGAGCTTCTCTTTCAATACCATATGTAAGCAACGTGCGACCAGTTGAATCTCGCTTCAAAAGTGAGGTGTGTCTGCAACGCACCAAAAAAAAGTCATGGCTCCACCAACACCCCGCTTAAATTAGTAAACCTTAGAAGTAGCTTGACGTGATCCAAGTGGTCATAGTGTATGGCCCAATGAAGGGGGGTAAGACCCTTCTTATCAGGCTGATTGATCGATGCTGGGGACGAGTGCCTGGGGGTGGGGATTACATCAACACTCTTCCCTGGTCACACATTGATCACCATTCACCACCTCCTCCCCACTCCTTCCCATCCACAATGACATCCCTCCTCCTCACTCCTTTCTATGCTGCATTGCTCTTACCTCACAACCAATCGGAGGCACCCTGGGTGAGAGGGAACAGTGCTCCAATGAACTGCAGAATGCCCCTAAAGAGAGAGAATGTGTGGGTGTGCAAGTACATGTGTGTTTGATTTATGATTAGGTGCATGACACCATGTGATCCCATGTGACACCATGCAAAACCATACCAGTCTGTCGGTAAGTCTGGTAATAGCTCCCTTGTTCAGCAGCACGCCCAGGGCATCTCTGTTACCATGGTAACTAGCAACATGGAGTGGAGTAAGGCCACTAGAGTCTCTGTGATTGACGTCTGCACCACAATCAATCAGTGTGGAGCAGGAACTCCTCTGTTGGAAGAATGGGTGTTAAAGCATGGTATAAGCATCCAGTCAAACATAAAGGCTGTGACTTACTTTGTTGCCAAGGGCAGCAAACATGAGAGGTGTTCGCTTGTACTCATCCAGTGTGTCCACACCAAACATCATCACAAGGTTGGAAAGGACCCCCGGAGCCTTTCCTATGGCTGCAGCCATGTGGAGTGGGTGTGGATAGTCCACAGTGCTACGGAGAAGGAAAGGGTGGAGGAGTGGGGAGGTAGGAAAGGGTGGAGGAGTGGGGAGTAGGAAGGAACAAGAAGCACAGTAGGACAGAAGATGCAAAGAGTCATGGATGAAGGGTCTGCATCGCTCTGCCCAGCTATGGCGTACATACTTCTCAAGTGTATAGATGGTAGGGAGCTTTTCAATGAGGGTCACACTAGGAGCATTGACTTCTTCTTTTGTGGTCTCATCTTCACCACCCTGGGGGGAAGTACAGGCCTGTCAATTAGCACACACACACACACACACACACACACACACACATATACAAAACATAAACACGCACACACACATGAAGCATACAGCTATGTTTTCGTCCAGACAGTCTTCAGAGTAATTAGCCTCTGGTGCCATATTAGCTTCTTCTGTGATATGCTCACCAGCATCACCTTGTGCAGCTGTTCCTCCAACTAAAGTGTTGCAATGTTCGCTATAATACATTTGGTAACCATCCTCTTCCTCAGTAGTGACATTGGCAAAGCTGTCATAAGCACCACTGCCATCTTGACCCCTGTCATAAGCACCACTGCCATCTTGACCCCTGTCATAAGCACCAGTGCCATCTTGACCCCTGTCATAAGCACCAGTGCCATCTTGACCCCTGTCATAAGCAACAGTGCCATCTTGACCCCTGTCATAAGCACCAGTGCCATCTTGACCCCTGTCATAAGCACCAGTGCCATCTTGGTATGTTCCAACGTCACCTTCATTCCTCACATCATTGCGTCCGTTCCGTCTCTTGGAATGTTTCTTTTTTTTAACCTGCTTCTCTGCTTCAGCCTTCACCTCAACCAATGTGACATTGGCAACAGATGCCTCCTCCTTCCCTCCCACCATAAGCAGAGCTTGGATCTCCTCCTTAGAGAGCGTCTTCATTGTAGGGTTTGATGGCTGTACTCCATAGAGAAGTGATTCTGCATTGGCAAAAACCCTGCATGTGGAGGAGAGATTGTGAAGAATGTGATTTCTAATCTTCTTCCCCTCCCCAACTTCTCTCCCTCCCTTCCCCACTCCTCTCCCTCCCTTCCCCACTCCTCTCTCCCTTCCCCACTCCTCTCCCTCCCTTCCCCACTCGTCCCTTCCCCACTCCTCTCCCTCCCTTCCCCACTCCTCTCCCTCCCTTCCCCACTCCACTCCCTCCCTTCCTCACTCCTCACCTCCCTTCCACACTCCTCTCCCTCCCATCCCCACTCCTCTCCCTCCCATCCCCACTCCTCTCCCTCCCTTCCTCACTCCTCTCCCTCCCTTCCACACTCCTCTCCCACCCTTCCCCACTCCTCTCCTCCCTTCCACAGTTCTCTCACTCTCCTTCCTTAATAACAACTTACGATGATCCTTCTGTGTGAAAGACCACACCCTTATCCACCAACATCTGTCCAAGCCTTTCAGCATCCTCCTCCCCATCCACACCTGCCACATTCCATACCATCCATCTAACAAGGTCTGCTCCAGAAAATACTGCCCCCAAATCTGAAGTGAGAGCATGTGTGAATGTATGCACATGTACAGGGTGGTCCAAAGGTCCTCGTGCAAAATTTTAGAGTTAAACCAATTCAAAAAAATTTGCATTGCTTTTGGATCACCGGATTTGTGCTGGTGTGAGTGCATGTGTGCTGGTGTGAGTGCATGTGCTGTGTGAGTGCATGTGTGCTGTGTGAGTGCATGTGTGCTGTGTGAGTGCATGTGTGCTGGTGTGAGTGCATGTGTGCTGGTAGGAGTGCATGTGTGCTGGTGTGAGTGCATGTGCTGTGTGAGTGCATGTGTGCTGTGTGAGTGCATGTGTGCTGTGTGAGTGCATGTGTGCTGTGTGAGTGCATTGTGCTGTGTGAGTGCATGTGTGCTGTGATGAGTGCATGTGTGCTGTGATGAGTGCATGTGGGCTGTGTGAGTGCATGTGTGCTGTGTGTGCTGTGTGTGCTGTGTGAGTGCATGTGTGCTGTGACGAGTGCATGTGTGCTGTGATGAGTGCATGTGTGCTATGTGAGTGCATGTGAGTGCATGTGTGCTGTGTGAGTGCATGTGTGCTGTGTGAGTGCATGTGTGCTGTGTGAGTACATGTGTGCTATGTGTGCTGGTGTGAGTGCATGTGTGCTGTGTGAGTGCATGTGTGCTATGTGTGCTGGTGTGAGTGCATGTGTGCTGTGTGAGTACATGTGTGCTGTGATGAGTGCATGTGTGCTGTGTGAGTGCATGTGTGCTGGTGTGAGTGCATGTGTGCTGTGTGAGTGCATGTGTGCTGTGTGAGTGCATGTGTGCTGTGTGAGTGCATGTGTGCTGTGTGAGTGCATGTGTGCTGTGTGAGTGCATGTGTGCTGTGTGAGTGCATGTGTGCTGTGTGAGTGCATGTGTGCTATGTGTGCTGGTGTGAGTGCATGTGTGCTGTGTGAGTGCATGTGTGCTATGTGTGCTGGTGTGAGTGCATGTGTGCTGTGTGAGTGCATGTGTGCTATGTGTGCTGGTGTGAGTGCATGTGTGCTGTGTGAGTACATGTGTGCTGTGATGAGTGCATGTGTGCTGTGTGAGTGCATGTGTGCTGTGTGAGTGCATGTGTGCTATGTGTGCTGGTGTGAGTGCATGTGTGCTGTGTGAGTGCATGTGTGCTATGTGTGCTGGTGTGAGTGCATGTGTGCTGTGTGAGTACATGTGTGCTGTGATGAGTGCATGTGTGCTGTGTGAGTGCATGTGTGCTGTGTGAGTGCATGTGTGCTATGTGAGTGTGATGAGTGCATGGATCACAAGGCTACACACTTCTTTTCAGTTTTAGGTCCTTCAAAGCAGCATCAAGAGCTCTTGGTACTCCGTGGTCTGGGTCCTGCAGGATGGAGACTAACACCTCAATAGTCACATCCATGTCATTCTGGGAGAGAGAGAAGGCTGGTTTCTTTGCTGAACTGCTGGACTGCTTCGTAGAATCAAGGGGTCTGGACACTGTACTAGGCATGGTCTTCTTGAGCATGAGTTTAGCCAATGGAGGTGGGTCAACAGCTGGAGGTTTAGATCCATCATCTGACAGGGGTGTTCCCACTAATAAATGCACTGGTGAGGACTGGGGACTGGTTACATACCTTCCTCTTCATCTGGCTCCTCCCCATCACTATCACATTCAGCCGCAGCTGCAGCTAATGCAGAGGCAGCCATTTCAACCTTCCTACAGGGACAGGGAGGAGGAGAGGAGATAAGAGGGACAGGGGAGGAGGAAAGGAGATAAGAGGGACAGGGGAGGAGGAGAGGAAATAAGAGGGACAGGGGAGGAGAGGAGATAAGAGGGACAGGGGAGGAGGAGAGGAGATAAGAGGGACAGGGGAGGAGAGGAGATAAGAGGGACAAGGGAGGAGGAGAGGAGATAAGAGGGACAGGGGAGGAGAGGAGATAAGAGGGACAGGGGAGGAGAGGAGATAAGAGGGACAGGGGAGGAGGAGAGGAGATAAGAGGGACAAGGGAGGAGAGGAGATAAGAGGGACAGGGGAGGAGAGGAGATAAGAGGGACAGGGGAGGAGGAGAGGAGATAAGAGGGACAGGGGAGATAAGGAGGAGCCACAAAGCTGAACTGCAATATTTTCAAGTGGATTTTGATGCAGCTACATGTAAGTGACATATGTACAGTGTGTATGTGTATGTAGTGATGTGTATGAGGTGATGTGTATGTGTTGATGTGTATGAGGTGATGTGTATGAGGTGATGTGTATGAGGTGATGTGTATGAGGTGATGTGTATGAGGTGATGTGTATGAGGTGATGTGTATGAGGTGATGTGTATGTGGTGATGTGTATGAGGTGATGTGTATGAGGGTGCTTTGTGCATTGCGTGCGGTTTTATGCATATGTAGTCTTGTGTGGGCGTACTTTTCCGATGGTGGTTTCTGTCCGTTGGCGGACGACGTCGGCATCTCGGAGGGAGATTCTTGGATTCCTCCGTATTTTTTATACAGCTCCTTCATGTATGCGGTCATCAAAGCCTTCTCCGCAAAGATCCTCTTGTTCGGGTGGTTCTGTATCGTACGCGCGCGTGACGACAAGCTCAGTACCTCGCTCACTTCGGAGCGCAGACCCGTGGGATAAGAGCTGGGCACGAGTGCGACGAGGAGGGTCTTGCTGTTTCCTCCCAGCGCCTCCTTCAGTAGGCGAATGAGGGCGAACCTTTCAAAGTCGGCACACATAAGTCTCCCACCCTGCATGCTCTGGGAGAGGTCAGAACAGTCATCCGCTGTAAGCACGTTTAGGACGGAGGCAAACCCGAAAATCGACCCAACGGAAGGGGGATACTGACCCGGCTGCGTTTCGTAGCTCCCGGCACTGGTAAGAGGATCTGCCGCCCCAACTAGCACAAAACTTAAGTTCCCACTCACAGGTGCGTTCATAGTCCCGAACTGCGCATACTCAACACTCAGACTGAACGCGCTGTGGTGCAGACCTTGCTCGGGAGTCCGTCCGTACCTCGCTAGAATCTCCCTTTCACTCTCCATGCCGCGTTTGAGGAGCGACTGCACTTTGGCCGAAGACTTGACCGGGTGCGTCTTAGCCCCGATCACGACTCCGTTCTCGATGCGGACGGACGAGACGTGCGCAGCGGGGTCGGGGGAGCCCGTTGTGGCGCCGACGGGACCATCGCTTAGCAGGTCGTGGACATCCTCGTCCACCACCATGACGTAGGAACACAGGACAACCAGGTTCGTGGCGTGCTGCGAATTAGACTCCTTGGATTTGCGCAGGCACTTGCATATGTGGAGAGCGGCTTTCTGAACCAACCCCGAAGACGGACGTCCGACCAGATCGGAGAGGCCACTCCCTTTGACTCCGAACAGAATGACAGTTCCATGATACCCCAGCAGGGTTCCCTCGACAACCTCTTTCACCGAGCTCTTGTACAATTCGCTGCTTCCCTCCGCTCCTGTGTAGACGTGGTCGAACTGGTAGGTTAGCTGCGACGGCGACAGTGGGTGGGGCTGAAGCGACGCTGTATTGTCTTGCGTTGACACCCCCAGCCTTTCCTCCGCCTCCTTATCAGGCTGCTCTACCCTAAGTACAGAAGTAAAATGCTTACTCATTGCTCCTGCAATCCACGCCACACAGTGAAAAGGTGGTAGGTACAACAGGGTAGCTCGTACAGGTCGCCCCGCCCCCTTGAACTTCAATAATTAACCGTAATGAATATCGCGCTATGTTTCCTCTGGTTATAGCATTACTTCCTTGGCTCTTGTTCCTGCTCCTCGTCTATCTGCTGTTAACCGAACCCCCGCGAGAGTTGGACCCTGCGTCGTGGAGATCCAGTTTTCTGTTCCTTGTCGCTAGAGTGCCGCTAAGGGCTTGCGTGAGGTGGCAAGGGGTCCTGTCACCAGGATGGACAGTAGAAGGCGGCAAGGTGAAGCTGGATAAAGACGTCAAAAGTATCCTAAGCGCCGTTTGGAGAGGATGGAAGTGAGCGATCCCAGAGCGTATGTTTTTTAATCACCTACCTTACCCCTCCGTACTTTTAAGGCTAGATCCGGACACATTTGCAAGCTACTGTCAAGCGTGCGGGCTATCTCCGCCAAGCAACTCCGGAGCCGTGACATCAGACCCGTTTCTGTACCCCGAGACCTTGTTTTTACGTCACATGATAGCGATCGTCACTAGTTCGTCCTTCCCTCTTAGCCCCCTCGGCCTCATCCACCTCCGGCAGGCGGTGGAGACGCGCTGCGCATTGAGCGACCTACTCTCCGCTTGCTGCGATCTCCGGTGCGGGGTATCTGATATGCGGGCCACGGATAGGGGGTACGAGGTCGACATCAAGTGCGACGTCTACGACGCTTCATCCGGGGACGGCCGGATACTGTGGAGCGCAGTGACGACACTACTGTCCAGGAACAAAGCTACCGTTGACAAACAGAAAAAATCAGATCTGGTTGTAGCAAGCCAGCCGTTTTCAGACGACATCGGTAAGCAAATCAAATTATGATTTTTACTACGTAAACCTTCAAAACTACTGACCACGCAGACTCGTACACGGGCAAGTACCTTGAAGTTGCAGATGACACCGGCTTGCGCTACGCAGCGGCAACAGGAGACTACAACCCACACCACCTCTACCCTTGGATGGCAAAACTTCTTGGCTACAAACGACCCATGGTACATGGGATGTGGACACTCTCCAAAGTCTTAGCAGCAATCCAAGCAGGTTACCAACACCAATGCAAAGATACGTTTATTCCAAGCCCCTCCCCCTTTCCACTAACACACACACATCATAGGAACGCACCCTTCCCTTCACCCACCACTCATGATGAAGGCTACATTCAAAAAGCCCCTCAGCATACCAGCCAAAGGATGCATCCTCTACAGCAGACCAGGCACGAACCAAGAGATCAGGTTTGAAGTGAGGGACTCAGAAGGTACAACTCTACATGCAGCTGGGAGCATTGCGTGCATTTAAATGTTATTAAAACAGTACAATCTAAACAGTGGCCAGCTGGCAATCCATAGCCTAACTGGCCAGCTGGCAATCCATAACCTAACTGGCCAGCTGGTACTTACTGTGAACTCAGGAACCAGGAGGGTACTGGAGGCTTGCTACAGCTAAAACAAACAGACAAAACCCAAACCCTCCCATGACACACACAGCGATAGGATGGCTTAACACCCTGCTAGAGTAGGGAGTTGCGTATATTGGGTTGTGGTGTGGGGACCCACAGCGCAGTTTCTTGGTGCCATTACCTAGCAAAGGTTCACTCTCCTCAGTCCTGGTACCATCCCTATTGTTGATGTGGTGTCTAGGAGTGTAGGAGTCACAGAGGGCACCAAACACCTTCTTGCATTTCCACTCAGACGCCAGCTGCAGGGCGGTGGGGAAGAAGAAACAGATAAAGAACCCCATCAGTCCAGCGTAAGTTAGCACGTAGACGAGATTGGTGACAAACAGTGAAGCTATGATGGGGAGTGTCGCAAACACGACTTTCATGGCCATGATGATCGCCCACTCGTACGAGTGCACCTTTTGTGAGGTGTCCCTGCCCATGAAGACAGTGTACAGGTTGTTCACAATCGTGTAGACCACCAGGGGGTAGGCAGAGCATACGTCCACGGAAGGGAAGAGGATGATGAGGTAGGAGAGCATTCGAAGGGGAATAGAAGGGTGATGTAAGAAGATACCCTGGGGGGAGAGATGGGTGATGAGGGCCCTAGCTTGGCCTGGGCACCGGGATAGGAACAATGTCTAAATGATGATACAGGAGGAACACATGCACACACACAAACACATACACACAAATTTCACTCACCCAGTTAAGAGTTGCTGTTTCCAGAACAGCTGATTTGAACCACAGCGACACCACAATGCCCAGGACCATGTAACACAGAGAGGTTGTGGCAAAAACAGCCATCATGAACCAGCGCAGTAGCTTCTTCTGCCTTATGGGGTGCGTCAGGGCAGGTACCCCCTGGTGAAGGATCTGGGCATACGTGAACACTGGTATGGCAATGAGCCACCCCTTGATGTGGAAGCTGGTGACAAAGGTGGCGTCTGAATCACTGTTGTTGCTTGAACCTAACTCGTCCGCAGTCTGCTCGAGGGTGAACACGGCGGTGGTGGTGTTGTTCAATCCCTGGGAGTGGCCGTCTCCAATCAGCTTTGCCAAGCAGTAGAGCACCATGGAGATGATGATCGAGAACCTGAGGAGGCCCAGGATCATCTGCACGAAGCCCTGCTCCTTTAGGTCCATGCAGGAGAGCGGAATGACAATCACAGCAAAGAACAGGACGCAGAGCCTGTACGAGGCAAGACACTCTGCTTCAGCTGGGGCAACACTGAGGTGGAACTGTGTATCGTTGCATTGGCGGAGGGTGCCGGTGTGGAACGGGAGGTTAGTGGACCATGCTGACCCAGCCACTGTGCTGTACGACCAGCCGGCAAGGAAGGAGTAGACGGACATGATGATCAGATACAGGTACTTCACCCATCTGTTGAAGAAGATGTGGCAAAGCTCTGTCATCTCGAACTTGCGCGACAGGAGTATTTCGTATTTAGGGTGCTCAGTGTGTGGAGAGAGTAGTGAGGGGTGTGTCCCTGAAGGGGGTGTGTCATCTGCAATGTACTTTTTCTCCTGTGTCTCGCGGAAGGTCTCCAATGCCTGTGTGATAAGAGTTGCATCGCACATAATGTAGCTGGCCCCCCTCTCCCCATACGCCCACACACAGAACGCTGATTTTGGACCATACCTGTGCTCGAGCCATCACCTCTAGCTCCCAGGTGGCTGTGTTCCAAGCTATGAACGATATTACCGTCAACGTCACTATTCCCGCCAACATTCCCGCTTCGTAGAACGAATAAGGAATTCCAAGGAAGCCTGTCCCCACGATGTAGTTGATAATAAAGAAGAAACCGAACACGATGTGAACCGTCTTCGGTTCCTTTGTGTAACGTTTGCTCTTGAAACATGGCAAACCCATCGTGTTGTGGGGGGCTAATTAATTTGAAGGCCTGGGAACTCGGAGTCACATGCACGACATCGCATGCGCATGCGCGTGACTATGCTCGGCAGGGGGAGGGAACTTACCCCTCGCGCGCGAGCTCTGCGATGCTGTTCAATTCTTTAACGCATGCAGTGCGCCCCTGAAAGTAGAAAGCCTATCTACTTTCAGGGGCGCACTCAGGCGGGTTCGGACGAACCCCCCCCCCCCCCCCCCCCCCCCCCCCCCCCCTTCGACCCAAAATGTATGTGGGCACGTTTTTAAAAACACAGGAGGAATAATATGAATTTAATCAGCTGCATGCGTTAAAGAATTGAACAGCATCGCAGGTGTGGTTACGCCAAGCAAATTTTATCTGTGACAAAATTTGCTTGGCGTACGTAACCACACCTTTCGCGGCTCCAGACTCGTCCCCAGCCTGATATTTCATCCATCCGCTGCTGTGTATGTGGGTCTAGAGACAAGACAAAATGTGGGGGGGGGGGGGGGGGGGGGGGGGGATCCATAATATGAAATTCCTGTACATAGTCGTAATTACTAAGAAAATTGCTTGTTTCGTTCCCTGACTGCCTCAATTTTTTATGGCCCGCCCGAGCGCGCGCCATTTTTTTTTGTACCTTGCTTCTGCGTGGTCACGTGCCAAATTGGCGCTCTGATCAGCTCACCCAGCCGTGCTCAGCTAAAACCACTCACCGTCCACTACTGTTGTAAGACTCACCGTCCACTACTGTTGTAAGACTCACCGTTCTATGCACATTTTGTACACGTACAACAAACCAAAAAAAAAAAAAAAAGCCTCTCGCCGCCTCGGATGCATGATTTACTGATATTATTATGGCCTAAACGAGTTTTTAAATTATTTATTTTCTTTTCGTACGATGCATGGTATCTACGTACGTAACTAAGGGTGTGGCAGAGGTTCCGGCGCCGCTGTCACGTGATTTTAAAATTCAAATTTTGAATACAATCTTGTACATGTACATGTGTAACGTACGCCGTCATCACTCAGCTGACTACCATGGACGGCACTAGCATTCAATGCAGCTGCATCGTCGAGTATCTAAAAGAGACGGGCGAAGTTTTAAGGAGACAAGCTCTTAAGTCAGCCGCAGTTGAACTCGGCAGGAACGAAGTACAGGATATTGTGTTAAGGTTGAGCCACGCGGAAGGTAAACTAGGCCCGTTCACTTTGCGAGAGCACACTGTGCACAAGAGGTTCGTGAAAGACGGAAAGGCAACCATTGTACTCATGACACAGAGAATTCAGATACTCTTATCCAATTGTCCTCCTGAAGGGCTGAGGCAGTTTTTGAGCCGCCTTGGCGTCAAGCTCACAGCACGTGGGCAGCTGCAGGGACTGCAGAAGAGAATGGTCGGCGACTTGTCACTGCAGTTCGAGGAGATAAGTCCTCTTTGCGAAAAGGACTTTGATGCCATCAAGTGTCGAGAGCAAGAGAACGCATCCACACCTTCCAGGAAGCTCGGAGCACCAACCTGCAGGACCGCAAAGCGTAAGCTGTCTGACGTTAACGCCAACGACAGCGATGCCCCCGCGAGCAAGGTGCCGGCTCGGTCAGGCAATAACGTAGGATTGGGCACGAGGCAACAGCGCGGGCCGGCACTTTCTCAAGAGCAGCAGCGGGTGCTGGACATGGTGAAGAAAGGTGAAAGTGTGTTCTTCACCGGTAGTGCAGGAACGGGAAAGTCTTGGCTGCTGAAGAAGATAATAGCGTCGCTTCCTCCGGATACTACCTTTCCCACGGCCAGTACGGGGGTGGCTGCCTGCCACATTGGCGGCAAGACGCTTCACTCTTTTGCGGGCATCGGGAATGGCTCGGGAGATTTGGAGAGCTGCATCAGGCAGGCATCCCTGGAGCCCAGTGCATCACAGTGGCGTCGGTGCCAGCGCCTCATCATAGACGAGATCTCAATGATAGACGCCGAACTGTTCGATAAGCTGGAAGCCATTGCAAGAGCTCTGAAACGTTCAAGGGAACCATTTGGAGGAATACAGCTTATCCTGTGTGGCGACTTTCTTCAACTGCCACCCGTGTCAAAAGATGGAAAGACAAGGGAGTACTGTTTTCAGGTAGAGAATTATCATACTCTACACACACACACACACACACACACACACACACACACCCACACACACACACACAACACATGCCTTGTATATGCATGAATGCACACTGCAAATTGCCTTAACAAATAGCTTCTTTTTAAAAACATGGCTTCATAATAAACTGTTTGTACAAAATACCACCTTTCACTCCTCACTATACCTGCTGCACAGGCCCATAGTTGGAGGAGGTCCGTACCTCACACAGTTGAGCTCACCCAGGTCTACAGACAGAGGGAGGTGCAGTTTATAGCTCTGCTCCAGAACATCAGGATTGGCAGGTCACTGAAGCTACTCCCCCCCCCCCCCCACCCTCATTGCATCCTCCATTCTCCCCTCTCCTCGTCCCCCTCCTTACCTCTTCCTCCCCACAGATGCCCCCCACTCATTACAGACCTGCTGAGGAATACAGAGCACGCCATCATCGAGAAGGAGGGCGTGAAGCCCACTAAACTGTGCACACATAATGAAGATGTGGACATCACCAATGCTAGTGAGCTTTCCTCGCTTCCTGGGCAGCTGTACAGGTTCACTGCACAAGACAGTGAGCCTACCATGTCAAAACAACTGGATACACTCTGCCCAGCGCCAGAGTGTATTGAGCTGAAGGTTGGCGCACAGGTTAGTGTGTCAGAGCAACAGTTCTGTCTCAGTGGGGGTGAGGGTGGGGCACACATCCCCTGTAGTGCTTAACCCCTCCCCTCCCCTATAGGGTGCCACTCCCACCCCTCTCATCCCTATAGGGTGCCCCTCCCACCCCTCCCATCCCCTATAAGTGTTCCTACCCCTCCCACCCCTCCCATCCCCTATAAGTGTTCCTACCCCTCCCATCCCCTGTAGGGGTGTTGTGCCCCTCCCATCCCTCACTGATAGTCTCTCCTGTGCAGGTCATGCTCACAAAGAATATGGACGTTGAAAAGGGATTGGTTAATGGTGCAAGAGGTGTTGTTAAAGGATTTGACTCTAAAGAAAAAGGTTAGTTGCTTACCTCAACTATCCATCCTTTCCTCTCCTCTGTCACATGGGCAATAAAAGATTAAATTTAGTCCTTTCAAGCACTGAACCCTGTAGTTAGGTTGAGTATGATGTGCAGTTTAACATGTCGACAAACTTGTCCTTCCTGCAACCTTACTAAACCCTCCTCCTGGCCTGACCACACCCTCCTCCTACTTTCGCCACCCTAGGGCACCCCACAGTACACTTCATATCTGGGCAGGACGTGACTATCGGCATGGAAAGGTGGACAGTGCACACCAGAGGAGGGGGAGTGGTCACCAGACGGCAGCTACCACTAAAACTGGCATGGGCAATATCCATACACAAAAGTCAAGTGAGGACCACATCCCTCATTGTACTGTTCTCCCTCTCTCCCTCTTCCATCGCCTCCATCCCTTTCTCCCTCCCTCATCTTCCATCGCCTCCATCCCTTTCTCCCTCCCTCTCCCCATCTTCTCTTGCTCTAAATTACACGCTAACAATAACACATTCCTTTATCTCCTCCTTTCCCCAACACACTACCAGGGCATGACTTTAGACTGTGTAGAGATCTCGCTGGCGAGAGCCTTTGAAAGCGGACAAGCATATGTTGCATTGTCGCGGGCCAGGAGCCTGCAAGCACTACGCGTGAAGGACTTTGACCCTGCATGCATACGGGTCCATTCTGAAGCACTTGAATATTACAGAGAACTGAGAAGACTGCACAGAACTACACTTAATTAGAAAATAAAAAATATTCAATGTCTTGTAATGTCATGTGGTTCCTTCCTTCTTGACATCCAGGTCCATGGGCTGGAGCAAGGGTGAGTTGTAGGGGAAGGAGGAGTGGGATGGTAAATCCTTAGACACATGCTTCATGTACGAGAGAAACACGGTCCACAGGAACGTCATGACGCTGTTGTAAGTTACCCTCCAGGCAGGAGGGACGAAGTAGAAATTGACAGCCTGTAGAAATTAATAACATGAGACTTACCAGAATGCAACTGCAAGGGCACACACACACATGCACACACATACATACACACATACATACACGCACACACAGCCCAGTACCTGAGCAGCCACACACACATATACACACACACCCCAGTACCTGAGCAGCCGGCCACACTGTGCAGTCCATCTGAGTAGGAGACAGGTTACAACTGATTATAACCACATCAACCAATGTACCACCCAGGTGGATGTTTCACTCATAAACACAACTGTACTTACTGGTAGACATGCAGTACCTGAATAGGGAGCATTCACTGTCACAGGGGTGACAATTGAAGTGAGAATGTATATGTTGGTACGGGGGGGGGGGATAAAACTGTAATTTGTGAACACTCCTATATTTTTACTTTGTTTGAGATAACTCCTGATGTCCCATCTGCTTTGACAACTAAACAATACACTCAGATACATTAAGTAGGGATATTTCAAAGGGAAGGATATTACTGTTTACTGTGTAAGAGAAACTGAAGTGTCTTATCAATCACCATATCTTATCAATTACCATATACCGCATCAGGCCAATACAGACCACGCCCTACCTTGTATGTGGGCCAGAACTTGACCTTCAACTCTCCCATAGCCTGTCTAGTCGACTTCCCTTCAAGTGTACACATACCTGGCCAGGTAGAGTGTTAATGAATTTAGTAGGTGCAATGCGCACGTGCGTGAGGACCCGGAGCAGCTGCTTACCAGTGTAGAATATGACGCAACAGACGGGAGCCATCACCAGCTGGTCCGCTAACACTTTCTTAAGCACAGTTCTACCCGCCCTACCAGGCAGCACAACGTCCAGCGCAAAGTACCAGTAGTGGTTGACAGGTCCCATCAGAATCCCTAGTGCGGTCATGCGAAGGGTTCTTGTCCAATCGTTCGCACCGTTCCCTGTGAGCTTTTGCTGGCATATGTCCCCCAGCCCATACAATCCACCGCTCACAGCGGTGTTCACCAGCAAAAGGTTTATGTTACCTCTCGTCAAACAGGTAGCCAGTTGCTGTAATTGCGCAGCGACGAACGGTCGCAGAATAGGCATTTTGTTTTATACCCTTCACAAATACTTGGGCAGAAGGGTTTGATGTGATCCAGGTTATGTACCCTACGAAACAGCGATAAACCAGTAACACCGCTTATTCAATGACTAGTAAAACTTGTGATTGCATATTAATGTTTTGAGGGGTGGGTTTCTCGAGAAAACCGAATTACACTTTATTAAGTAACCGATGGGCTTAGCTGTACACGGCTGTTTCATTCCATTGAAAAGTTGGACATTAGGTCTCGTCCCCAGTCCCTACATGGAGACAGCCTCATTACCGCATGGCACAGGACAGTGGCTTATCCTTCTTTAACCGTAGGTACAACGTACGCTCGCTGTGAGTTGATATTTCGGTCAGGCGTCCTTCGAGGACTAAAACAGTATAAGTTTCGTCTTTGTTGTATTTACATACGCAGGGGCGGCGGAGCAGGGGGGGCTGGGCTGGGGGGGGCTATTGCCCCCCCAAATATCGAGGTGGGGGGCTCAGCCCCCCCTTGCGCTACCATCAGGTTATGAATAACTTTAATCTTATTGTGATTTCTGTACTGTCAGTGACTGTGTGTTTAAATAGGGTTAGCCTCGCAAGCTGTAATGTTAACAATCCTTGGCCAGACCTACTTCGTTATTGACGATCGATTACAATGGACTGGAGACCAGGATAAGCTGTTCCATCTACTGGTTCCCAGGCCATTGTAATCGATCGTCAATAACGAAGTAGGTCTGGCTTGCGAGACTAGCTTACTGTGAATGACTTATTTATCAGTGTTTTGTTTGGGTGCGTGTGGATGAAATGAAGGCAGGTTCTATTGCATGAATCATGGTCCGCTCCGAAGAAATACATGTATACCGAAGGCAAACGTTATACAAAGTGCGGTTTTGAATAGGGGCCGGGGGAACAAATTCGAAGAGAGTACATGTAGTCAGTCTGTGAGTTGTCGAGTCAGTACCCTTAAAAAAAACACAAGACATCAACGTCAAACGCAAGTATAGACATAATTTCGACGATGAGACAACTGTTTACCTATTTGAGACAGAAAGAAGATTTAATCAGTAACTGCTTCAACTTGCATGTACATAAAGAGCCAGCAGAATGCATAAATCTGAAGGATGCAGCCAAGGAATTCAATGATCATGCAGCGAATTCGGTACATTTCCCACCGAAAAAAATGGCCCGTGTTTAAACGAGCGATCATGAACGCAGCTGCGTGCAATTCTTCTTTTTAAAAAAATCTTGTTGGAGTACCAGTTCTTTTCTGAAATGTTGAAACAGGGTACGAGGAAGCATGAACGATTACAAAGATACGCTTGTTTAAACACGGACCATTTTTTTTTCAGTGGGGGCGGACGGAGGGGTACTACTACGGTACGCGCATTGGTATGAATATAATTATCTTTTTTACCCCTGCCCCCCCAAATATGAACACCCTCCGCCGCGCCTGATACGCGAGACGAGAGGGCCGAGACTACATGCGCTTTATTTTGAGTTGTTCGTGTCAATAGGCTTTTTTGAGAAACCCGCCAAGCCAACTGGAAAAACTCTTTTAGAAACGTGTACTCAATAGATGGCTGTATTTGGTTCTGTTTAGGGTGTAAGGGGCTTATTTTCTGCGCGTCGTGCTAACGCTTTGAATATGGCAGATTTTTTACGTAGCGAGTGGTCCTCTCATAATGCACATGTCCGAAACGCACATACTAGTATACGTGGAAAACAAAAATCGCACACTATTATTTGCCTTTTTGTTTTCGGCTTAGCTTTTCTGGCCCCTTAGACTTCAGTGAGTCTGGTACAAAACACACTCAAGTAGTGTTCTAGTCGGGCTACGCCCAACTGTAGTGCTCTTGCACAATGTCTCTGTACTATGTCCTGTACAACTCATAACAACTGATTGAAATGGTTGTGTGCTCTGTAGCTGTTCCCACATCAGCCCAAAGCCTGCATTCATGGGTAAGCGTGGTTACCTACCCGGGCCCCATGCAAGGTATAATAGGGTCCAAAATTGTATTGTTTTATGGCTAATTAAACAGTGGTATGCGTACTATAGTCTCGTTCCCAGACCAATATGACGCAATGTTTATCGCATAATGAAACACGTCTGGTATTTCGTATGGGGCGGAAGTGTGCCAAAGCCTGGAATTCGTGCGCAGTTTAATTATGACGTACGTACATAAACATGTACATAAACAAATACGTAATGTACGCAACCATTCGCTCGACCCAGACCCACACTAAGTGTAAATATGGATACGGTCGAACGAGCTGTGAGTTTTGCGATGACAGAGCTGAAAGTGGAGACATTAAAGGACAAGCAGAAGGAGGCCATATGTAGCTTTGTAAATGGCCGTGATTGTTTTGTCATTTTGCCAACAGGATACGGTAAAACTCTATGTTATGTTGTGTTACCGTACGTTTTCGATCACCTTCGTGGAAAGACAAGGTCTTCAATTGTGATTTGCGTTTCGCCTTTAATTTCTTTGATGATGGACCAAGTAAAAAGTATTCACTACTAGGCCTGGCAACACAATTTGTTGGTCAAGCTACCCCAAGATAAAGAGGAGCCAGGAAGTCATGAGCTTTTTCCTTTGTGATCAAGCATGGGCATTTCCCAGCCAGGCGCCTAATGGCTTCTCCAACAGCAATGGGCCGGATGTCAGGGGGGGGGGGGGGGGGGGAGTTGGGTTTGTTTTTTTCCAAGGCCACCAGGTTACCCCCTGCGAGGAATCTAGCCACCTGCACAGGAACCTTGCCAGAGATAAGTAAGTTGACCACATCTCTAAGTACTGCACCAATGGGGAACTGAAGGGGAACCTCCGCTGCCTCTATCAGGTGCTGTATGCAAAGACCAGAGGGGCCACATGCTGTATCCTTCGGGAAAGAGTGCAAAATGGCCATGATGTCAAAGTCCGGTGGAAGGCAAGGAGCAGCCGAAGGAGGTGCTGTGGGAGGAGTTGGGGGAATGCCTTTTGGATGCTTTGAGACCAGGAGATTGCATGTGGTATCATTGTTGGGGGCCAGGCCAGAAGAAGTTAGGACCTGACAGGCCTTAGAGAGGAGTCCCTCCCTGGCGAGAGATACTGCAGTCTGGACTGCTGAAGAATTGTGGTTAGGGGTGAGACGGGGACCAGAGGAGTGATGACTGTCCATAGAGCACTGAACTCATCTTTGGACCACTGGGCGCATAGATGACTGATAGGTACAGGTTTGTGATGGCGGCCTCCATGCTTTGGGGCAAGCAGAAGGCATTTTTAATTGGAAAAAATATTATATCATAATATTATACAAATCATGCTATGTAGGTACTAACAGTAACTCCAGGTGATGTGCCACCAGCTTCTTTCACAATCCTATCACAGTGCGAGTGAGCTTCCAAACCTGTTGTACTGACTGGCATGCACACATCTATGGTTGTTGCTGCTAGAGAGATGTTTTGGTACAATTGATTGATCTTCAAAATGACACCTCGCTCGGCCCCCTTTATGTCTTTCTTAACATCTTCCAACTTTTTGTGAAGTGGCGTAACTACTTTATCTATTGCTAAGCAGCATGCACGACTGACATATATAGATTTTGTCCAACCCTTTCTTTGCACAAATCGCAGGAGCTAAATATGCCCACTCTTTGCCAATCAGTTGGAGCAAGCAATTGGTGTGGGCAGCATCGCTAGTCAGTAATCTCTGTGGTTCAACACAACAGAACGTCTCCGCAACACCTACATGTACACTGCTATGCAGGGGCGGATCCAGGAATTTGGGAAGGGGGGGGGGGGGGGGGCATAATTAGAGGCGCCGCCCCGGGGAGGGTGCGGGAGGGGGGCACCCCTCCCGCCCAGCTAGGGGGCATGGGGGAGCGCTGTAAGCTCCCCCATCATGGCCTGGGGCAGAGCCCCAGAAGCCAACGCGTTTTGCGTTGAAAAAGCTCCGAAAACTACGCAAAAAAGCAGGCCTGTTATATTGTTTATACGTGTGCAATGCATGTATTTTTTTCAGAAGAAATACACTGCCTAAGTACGAGTTTATAGCGTTCGTACTTTTAAAATGTAACTACTAAAATTTGTGGGCCAAAAAATATAGCCCAGCTTTTCTATGCGATGCGATGCGCCAATCTTTTAAATCTTTTGAATACGCACGTTTGCAAATATAATCGTAATCATACTTTATTATTGGCCACTGTTTCGTGTGGTTATAAATCACACGCGGTACGCAAAATACATTCATGAAGTCCCCCCCCCCCCCACAGGTGTTTGCGGCCATATATTTTGTGGACAGTAGGTTTATAACCCGAAATATTGAAATAATTACGTATTCCCTTAGCAACGTCCTAGGCAACCAGAGCCAAGAAACGTGAGCATCCTGTACAAAAGCAGGAATTATACCAGCGTCATTTAAAACCTCGAAACAAAAGAAGCATCATCTTTCTACATACACTGCGTTTCTCGTGTTACAGTTTTGACAATACGGCAAGTTATGGCTCGTGAAAGCGGGTAACCCTCGCCGTACCTCTCCACTTTGAAGTAAGTTTTCCACGCTCCCGACCGGTAGAAAGTTTTGATTCAAGCTAAATCTTAGAGATAACAGAAGGTACTAACTGATTCCATTATCGGCTTATAGCCGCCTTTTTTTGGGCTAGAGATGCGTATTGCTGAAATATCGTGATTTTAACGGTATCAGGGGGAGGGATCGCTGCCACGTTTTGTGGACCTATAGGAAGCAGGTGCTCCTTGACAGTCTTCTAACTGGGTCACGTACCAAATGGTACGTACGTTGCAAGAAGTCAAACTTGGTATGGATGGACTCTGCTCCTTTCTCCCTCAGACGATCGGTTGAGAGCTGGTGGAAGCCAGTGTGACATGCTGTCTGCACGTCAGCGTCTGAAGGTCCAGGTTCTTCTGCACACTTGTGAGTGCTGTACTCACCAGCCCGTATTTCCTTCCCACAGGTTTGCTGGCAATGTACCATTAGTAAGGTCTGAATGAGTGGTGGTGCGGGCTTCAGCTGTGAAGGAGCAGTGACCACGATGCAGCATGGACACTTGATCTTACTGCAGTTGGAGGCCACGAACCAGTGTATGATATGTCGATGCAGCCAGTGCCCTACATGGTAGCTCCAATGATTCAGTGGTGCACAATTGTCAGGCACAAGGGACACTGAAGTTGGTCCAGTACGTCTGGATTGTTGGTACTGGCAAGTATATGGTCCTGTGCTGAGAAGCCTGTCTGCATGGCAGGGGCTATTCCACGTAAATCTGAGCTGCACTATTGTGGGCTGGTGGTGGTTTTGGCAGGATGACATATCTGAGTAGTATACTATCACATACACATGTACATGTAGCATATATTTATATTACCATGCAGTCAACTTCTGTGTGGGCCTTTCACTCAAAAGGAACATGTTTGTGGTATCACTGGATTGCACTGATAGAAAAGGATGGTGGGTGGGTGCGTCCAGGGAGGTGTTGATAAGGAATTTGGAGTGCAAATCCTCTGCAAGCTGTATGCTGTTATATGTTTTCCTCTTCTTTACCCTCCACTAAGAAGCGGCCACACACTCTGCATCGCTCTTCGACTTTCTTTGCGTGTATCTCTATTCTTAAATACTAAAATTATTCATAAAAACTCCTGCCTTATTCTGGGGTCAAAAAAAAAAGGCGGCTATTTATGAGCAATATGTATACACTCTCCTATGTGTGCTGATCATTATATTACTCGCTTACAGATTTCTACCGGTTGGTTCGTCCACAAAGACTGCTCAAGTACACCCCGTCTTTTCCCGCCAAAGTTGCATTGATGTGAAAACGGGCTGCGTAGAACCACTCATAATAAATGTAGTCCTTGGGCAATTATGGCTTACGTATAGCTGTGGTAGAGTGTTTTCATGAGCATTTTCTCTCCTCGGAATGTCATAAGACGAGTATGATATAGGCTCGCAAAAACAGATATCGTATAATGAGATGCGGCTAGAAATTTTTTGGTGGCTAATACTAAATTACGGTATCGCTTAATTATCCAACCTACTGTCCAGCCGCAAACACCTGTGCCCCCCCCCCAGATCCGCCCCTGTCAGTACATGTATCCGCGCTGTAGCTAACCGCGGCACTGTTTCTTGCGGTTATAAATCACACGCGGTACGCAAAATACACTCATGAATATTTAATGAGTCGTCCGGAAGGAGGGGCACGTGCCCCTGGTGCCCCCCCCCCTAGATCCGCCCCTGCTATGGGGCCCAAACTGCCGCCATAGCGTTAATAAATTTGATAATCATCGGATGTGGTCAAACGATGGATCGATATGATTGTTTGTTTACATTCCACATGGTACAAGGGCTTGCGACTCGAGATGCCAGACCTACATATATACGAGCGTGTTTATACATTTGCGATAAACATTGCGTCATATTGGTCTGGGAACGAGACTAGTACGGATGTGTAAAAACTCGTATTTGGCCAATCTCAAGGGGTAACCCCCCCTCGCTCGTATTTTCAGGGCCTACGGGGCCCCCAAACGATGTGTTACCCCGGGCCTCACTAAAGCTCTCACCGGCCCTGCTGACAGAACTTCTAGACATGAAATTACGCGTTTCCCATTGTCGTCGTGTATGAAATTTATACATATGGGTGTGGCGACGTGCATTATTCATTAGTTACATGGTCCCGTCTAACCGTGTTGTTCTTTCACCAGAAAATAAGCCCCAGCATGCACTAAACGCAAAGGTGATGTACAATGATTGCTCTTTGAGTAGGAGTAGGTTTTAAAACCATCTGCTTGGGGCGTTTCGAGAAAAATCGGTTGCCGCTTGAGCACTTAATAAAAACAATAAGAGGTGTGCCTTCAGTACTTTAGTAGTCACATGCGCGGCAATTATAGGGCAAAAGAGAACTTACTTTGACTGTGCGTACTATTCTTTTTAAGTACGAAATTGGTTGTGGAACAGCTGAAAATTATAATGGTTGTGTGTATTGAATTTGTAGTGGCAAAAAGAGCCTTGTAACGTAAACCACAAAATAATAAGCTCCTTCAGGATCCCAAACACCAAAATACCGTAATGTTCAAATGTGTTCTAATTAACAACCTAATGTCCAGCTTGAAACAGCCGTGCATGTACTACATGTAAAGAGGTCCTATTATTTGGTTGTGTGCATGCATACGAGGGTGCGTTTGATACTACATTTTTCCAATTTACACTTACTAATAGTATGCTTAGTCTAATACAATTAGCAAAACACGATTCATGCTTTATTGCCTAAATTACATGCCTTTAATTTGACTCAATTAAACTTTCGCGAGCGTATTTGGATAGAGCCGGCGAATACCGAAACTGCCGACGTTTAGAAAGCAGGTAACTTGTTTTGGATCTGATTCAAATTATGTGTATTAATTTTTACGTCACGTGATCAAGGTTTGGCGCCGCTCGCCCTGTACCAGCATTAGGCATGTTAGCTCGAACTAGTATAGCGGATACGGGAACAAGGTCTGATTATATTGTTCTCACTATTTATGCCTAGGCTAGCGTTAGCGATTTATTATGCGGGTTTGGATAAATTGATTAGGAACTTACTGCCGAGTTTGTTTGGTATGATGACTTTACTCAAATCGCTAACAAGATACAAAATTAAAAAAATAAATTTGGTGTTGTAGAATTTGTACATGTAGATATACATTCATCATACTGCAGCAGCATTGCCGTGCTGCACTAAATGGAGAGCCTTTGAATGAGGAACCACGTATGAACGTGGTTCCTCTGACACTCGTGCAATTCTGCGAGCACTTGCAATACTTAATACATGTAGTCTGGAGACGAAACTACCGCAAATTTGCCAAATAGGTCTGGTTACGTTGAGTGCATTCATTGCAATGATGCTGGTTTAGGGTCTGGGTATGAGACGTATAAGACCGATAGAAGTCAGTAGGTCTGGGAGGTCAGCGGGCTGAAAGTCAGGCCCGTAACCAGGGGAGTGCAAACGGGTGCAATTGCACCCCCCCCCCCCCCCCCCCCCCCCCACTGGATGCAAGGTCCGCTTTGCAGGCTATGAATATTATTCACTTTATTGTGCAATCTACACATATATTAATAAGAACTGCCATGTGCACGATCGAGTGCATGTAAGAGCACTGGTGCGGGATCAATTCGGGCTATGGCTCGACCCTTTTTGCCCAAGGTCCACCTCGAAAAAGGATATACTGATAAAATTGTGTGCATATACCCCAGTATGGATAATTATATATCACATAGAATCGAAGTCAGTTCTCAAGTACCCTTCCCCAACCATATGACCACAAACCATATGACCACAATGTTTGGTGCGAAGGAAATAACTCATGGGCCACAATGGTTTCAAAAGAGGTCTTGAATCCACTAACTAAAGATGAAGGTCGTGATATGTATCTACGCATGTAGTGTTCCGTTCCATCTGTGTAAAAGCTGACTGCAGCTGGTGACAAAGCATCTAACCGAAAGAATTTGATGACTGTGGCACGGTGTCTGAAGTTTATTGCAAGGCAAGGCCCGGCAACAGCTAGGCCTGTAGAGTGATCCGGAGAGGGAAAATAATAAGAGCATGGAACTAACTAGTAACAGAGCGGAATAGTATTTATACTGCATGTAGGGATGGATATGGGAGGGTCTGGGAACTAGGAGCGCTATATAGCTGTAAGCTCCTCCATCACATCAGCTTTGCAACTTTTGCCAAGACTTGCAATTTTGTACTGAATTGCAAAATAGATTTGTGACTCTTCAATCCTACGGCATTGCATGGCCAGATTTCAGTACTACTTTGTAATAATGAAAACATGGTACCAGCCTTCCTTTAACAAGTAGTAAATAGTCAGTACTATGTAATAACCACATTTGCTTTCATGTATATCTGCATGCAGGGTGAGCTGCCGTATGCTATGCACGTGATTGCAATTGTGCATTGCCCCAGCAGCTGCATAGAGCTTTTGATTTATTTATTTTTATACAGTCAATTGCAAAAAAAAAATTTGCAACACTTCATGGCATTGGCCAAATTTACTACATGAACCAAATAATGAAAATGTTGTACCAGCCTTCCTTTGTAGTAGAAATAGGACTATTCTGGCAGTGCAACTGAGAGGAAGACTTTACCACTGATATTTGCTTTCATACAGTAATGTACATCAGATTCTGTAGTGTGAGCTGCCTTGAATTGTGCATTGCCCCAGCAGCACCTTTGCAACTTAACCAATTTTTTTTAAGTCTTGCAATTTTGTACTCAATTGCAAAAAATTTTGTCACACTTCAATCCTCAGTATGGCATATTGCATGGCCAGATTTTATGATCCAAATAATGAAAATGTGGTACCAACCTTCCTTTACCAAGGAGTAAATAGGACTATATGTAGTAGAGGAAGACTATAACCGCATTTGCTTTCGTGTACATCTGCATGTATGGTTAACTGCCATATGCTATGCACGTGCATGCAGTTCTTGCACTGTGCATTGCCCCAGCAGCTTTGCATGCAGACTTTATTCAGTCAATTGCAAAAAACAATCGCGACACTTATTCTATACCGCATTTGGCTAGATTTACTACATTGTATGAACCAAATAATGAAAATGTGGTACCAGCCTTCCTTTGAGGTAGTAAATAGGACTGTGTAATAGAGGAAGACTTTAACCATATTTACTGTTAATATTTGATACATCTGTAGCGTGAGCTGCCTTGAATTGTGTATTGTCCTGGGCAACTATTGCAAATTGTTATGTTTTACATGCAATTTTGTATTCAAATGCAAAGGAATTCGCGACGCTCCATTCTTACGGCATTTCTGCATTGGCCAGATTTACTTAATACTTAGTACCACACACATACATGCATTGCATTATCCTGGCTACACCACTGGTTGAGTCCACTTATAACATACTTTGCACCCCCCCAACACACAACCTGGCTACGGGCCTTGGTTCAAAGCGTCACGAACTCAGTACCACGACTAAAATATTACGTCATAAAATTAACACTAAATTGCGACGGATAACTTACATTTACAGTTGCGCATTGCAGACTTTGGCTAGCCCGTGTATCAGGCGATTCAGGCAGCTTTCAGACGACACGAGCCACGTGAGGATTGCCGACGTTGTATAATCAGATTAAATTATAATAGCCTTACACGATAAATAATAGCTAATATTTAGCTGGGCGGGCCACGAGGAATGGCGCGCATGGCTGCTTTTAAGAACTTTCTTCACACCGCATTCTCTCCTCCGTACCTGCTCTACACTAGTACAGGAGTGAGTGCTGTCATCGAGTTAATAGGTGACTACCTTGAACAGAAGGTGGAGCGAGTCAGTCCGTATGACACGGGCAGAGGTATACGAATGACCACCACCGCCGTAGTGGCTGGCCCGCCCTACTATTTTTGGTACCGTATGCTGGACAAGCGCCTTCCAGGAAGGACAAGTAAAATTATATTCAAAAAAGTTTTGCTGGACCAGACCATACTGTCGCCAATCATGATCGTGGCGTTCTACGTAGGTAAAGAGGATACGACACTATATCATTACTGTTGTGTGCGTGTTTATCACGTGATGTTCACTATGCAGGGATGTGTAGGATGGAAGGAAAGAACCACGAGCAGTCTATGCGTGAACTCAAAGACAAATTCTGGTTTACCTATAAGGTATGTGTGCAAATGTTTATTTGACTTTGGGCGAGTGGTGTGGTAATATTTCTGCTGTTGATGCGCGCCCTCAGCTGGACTGCACCATATGGCCCATTGCCCAGTGGTTCAACTTCTACTTTCTGCCTCCCTCACTGCGTGTGGTGTACACAGAAACGATCAATGTCGCCCATTCAATGTTCTTCTCACGGTTCAAACACTTGGACCAGAAGGAGAGGGAAGCCAAGGAGAGAGCACTTCTCGAAGAGGCAGCTCGTAAACAACAGATTGCTACCACCCAGCAGCAGTTAGCGCCAGTCCAGACATCAGACCCTCAACCACAGCTGCAGCAAGTAGATCTACCGTCGTCACAATTAGATCAAAAGAGACAGGTTGGTGTCCTGTGAAGGCTTCAATGTGATGTGTATTGTTTGTAATGTCCTACTGTGTTTGTGTATCAGAACCAATCATAGTGAATCGATTCTCTGCCAGTTACTCTGTCTGCGCCCCACTCTGCTGCAAGGTGCCAATGTGGTGTGTGTGTTTCCTTTCTTTTCAGCAATTCATTATGACTCAAAGCATGCGATCATTTAACGAAAGCAGTATAACATATCATATGACTGTCAGTGTGTGGTCATGTGATCATACAACTGTCATTGTGTGGTCATGTGATCATATGGCAGTCAATTCATTCATCACAATTGTACATATGCATCAATACGTGGCCCTGTCGTTCAGCACACATCAATAGTGCAGCCCCTGGTGTGGTCACACTGGGTCCTGGTTGCAACAGTTGAAGCGTACACACAAGTGGGGAGAGGGATGGAAGCTTATGGAGGGGTGTGAAGGGCATGAAAGGAGACTTAACTTACCTTGTGCTTCATATGTGACAGGTAGTTGGCCCACAGAAATGCAACCATGTTCACATATGCTACCCTCAGCAATGGTGGTACAAATACAAAGTTCACAGTCTGGTGTGTGTGTGTGTGTGTAGTTGTGTGGTTGTATGTGTGTGGTTTGACTAGATCAGTATCTCGTGTTCACATACACCACTTAACAGTACCTGTGCAGCTGGCCACACCAGCCAGTCCATCTGGGAGTTAAACATGAGGGTTATCTTAGAAACACTTGTGATTTTGACACCATCATGATCACCTTGTATGTTGGCCAAAACTTCAGCTGTAGTTCTTTTACTGCAGCAAAGCCAGTGTGTCCTTCTAACAGGGGCACCCCTGCAAATAAAAATGATTTGCTTATCATCTTTGTTACTACACTTGCTGTAAACCCCGCCCCCCGTCAAAATTCCTTCTCGTGAGCTAATGGTGGGTCGTCTTACGCAACCAGTGGACAAATACTGCATTGCAGTCACTATCACCATTATAAAGCTAGCAACAACAACAAAACAACAACAAAAATTACCGGTGTAAAATATGAAATAATTTACTGGCGCCATTAGTAGCTGATCTGCCAACACCTTTTTAACGACTGTCACAACCCTGGTGCCGGGAAGTACTACGTCGAGCAGCAAGTACCAGTAGTGGGTCACTGGACCCAAGCAGGCGCCTAGTACCGCCATCCGGCCGGTCCTAGCCCAGTCATTCGGACCTCCTCGGCTTATTCTCTGCTGGCATATGTCTCCCAGCGCACTAACTGCACAGCACGTGGTCGTGTTTACAAGCAACAAACCCAATCGGCTGCGTATTAGCACTGCTAGCATTGGCATCAGTTGCTGAGATGGCAATTATGTATGAATAATGAATGCATTGCTGTGGTAGGTACGTACATGTGTACGACGTACGGTAATTTTATTGCATGTAATATCACAGATAACATAATAGATCTGTGTTTACCGGCTACTCAAATTTACGTATATGTGAAGCCTGCCAACTTCCATCATCGTGAGTCGATATAACGGAGTGACTTGATTCCAATTTCAGTTGAAATATTCCCTTCAAACATCTTCCACTGATCAAGGTATACATACATATATGATGTGCGTACCACTTGATCAATCTGCAGACTAATAGAGAACGGGATTAGCAACTTGAGTAATTATTAACACTTACATGTTGGGACCCAAATAATCAGCACACACCCTAGAAGTATTTTGCAGGAAGAGAACTTTGCCGATAGCTACATGTACCCAGCTTTTATACCCAACAAAGAAGATTCGTGCAAACTTTTGCATTCATTCAATGGAATACACAAAAATAACCAAAAAATACAAATATACGCAATAACTCAACTGTTCTTCAGAGAATCGATTGATAGCTCTGACATCACAACAGCAATTACCTTTGCAAAGTTATTGTGATTGACTCCAAGAAATCCACCCTTCCAAGGTGCGAATATCACTACCTCGGATTGCCCTCTTGGATTACGTGATTGTTGCCAATCCCATTCTCCATTATCTACAGTTCAAGTGGAAGAAGGTACATCAGAGCTGGGAGGGGGACAAAAGGAGACTTAACTTACCTTGTGCTTCATATATGACAGGTAGGTGGCCCACAGAAATGCAACCATGTTCACATATGCTACCCTCAGCAATGGTGGTACAAATACAAAGTTCACAGCCTGTGTGGTGTGGTGTGGTGTGGTGTGGTTGGTGTGGTGTGGTGTGGTGTGGTGTGGTGTGGTGTGGTGTGGTGTGGTGTGGTGTGGTGTGGTGTGGTGTGGTGTGGTGTGGTGTGTGTGTGTGTGTGTGTGTGTGTGTGTGTGTGTGTGTGTGTGTGTGTGTGTGTGTGTGTGTGGTTGACTAGATCAGTATCTCGTGTTCACATACACCAGTTAACAGTACCTGTGCAGCTGGCCACACCAGCCAGTCCATCTGGGAGTTAAACATGAGGGTTATCTTAGAAACACTTGTGATTTTGACACCATCATGATCACCTTGTATGTTGGCCAAAACTTCAGCTGTAATTCTTTTATTGCAGCACAGGTTGTGTGTCCTTCTAACAGGGCCATCCCTACAAGATGACCACCATCTCTGTCAAAAGGGTCATTGAGATGGCCACCAGCACTTAGTTGTATGATGTATGTGTCTCCACCCCCTTCAGTCAAGATGTTTGATACATACTGGAATACATGTACATAAAAGCATTGGGGGGGTATCATGTGTGCAATACCACATGATGTAATTGGATACCTTAATTTTCAACTCAGGGTTTCTGACAGTATCGCCACAATTTTACTATTTTTGAAAGCAGCTTTATAGTGGATGACGCTCATATCCCTCCCTCCTTAGAACTTGTGGTGGACTAGTCTCGCGAGCCAGACCTACTTCAGGCACAACGATCAATACACAATGGACTGGGGACCACGAGAAGTAGGTCCGCTGTCCATTGTATATATCGTGCCTTCCAATAACGAAGTAGGTCTGGCTTGAGACTAGCGGTGGACGAACGTACCAGTGTAAAATATGCAATAATTCGTTGGCGCCATCAGCAGCTGATTTGCCAACACCTTTTTAACGACCGTCACACCCCTGGTGCCGGGAAGTACTACGTCGAGCAGCAAGTACCAGTAGTGGGTCACTGGACCCAAGCAGGCACCTATTACCGCCATCCGGCCGGTCCTAGCCCAGTCATTCGGACCTCCTCGGCTTATTCTCTGCTGGCATATGTCTCCCAGCGCGCTAACTGCACAGCACGTGGTCGTGTTTACAAGCAACAAACCCAATCGGCTGCGTGTTACCGAAGTAGCCAACCGAACGACCCATGCTTTCATCACGTGGTCTGCAGCTTATATTTGATAACTTGTAATAAGCAATAGCTGAGCTAGTCCCCAGACTTTCCAATCACTCAAACTCAAACAATGGGAATGAATCGTGCAACAATTTTTAAAAATATGAAATATGAACGACTTTCTTTTCGCACCTTGGCTAACGTCTCTGAACTGGCATGTGAGCAACACCCAGCCTCTCAGCCAGGTTGTTCTGGAAGGTGAGGACAGAAAAAAAAAGAGGGGAGGTATTAGTAATGGAGGAAACAACTTATTATGCTCAGACCACAAATGCCCTTACCATGGCTCCAACCAGAGCATCGTGATATCTAATGCCATTTTCCCGCCTAACGCGCTCTTCATTAGACCGCTCTGGATCACCAGCTACCAAAACTGGTTTATCAGGATCAACCTAAGCATAGCACCCACCCCCAGCCCCATGTGTCATACACAAGGACCTTCATTACAACTGTCCTCACAGGATTCAAAGCCCTCATCTCTTGGCTGAAGGTACTCATACGCTCTTCAAAGCCGGTAGCAAAGGCATCAGGATTAATTGCCACAAATGTCTGCCCCTGATGGTGTGCCAACTTAAGCAACTGGCCATTCACACCAAACACACCAGAGATGCTTACCAGATTAGCTACAGAAGCATCTGCCTGCCACTTTCGTATGTGGTGGGCAAAGGGACCACCACTGAGTACTCCACAGAACACGTCTACCATCATAGCCAAACCATAGCCCTTGTATCCAGCTAAGCAGGTAGAGGAGGAAGTGAAGGAAAGGAAAGAGAGAAGAGAAGGGGAAGAGGAGAGGGGAGGGGGAGGAGGGGAAGAGGAGAGGGAAAGGGGAAGAGGAGAGGGGAGGGGGAGGAGGGAAGGGAGAAGGGAAGGGGAAGAGGAGAGGGGAGGGGGAGGAGGGGAAGGGAGAAGGGAAGGGAAGAGGAGAGGGGATGAGAGAGAAGGTGAGGAAGGAGTGAAGGGGAGGAGCAAAGGAGTGGAGGGGTTGTCAGCTAGCTCTTAAATGTTAAAATACCTGTCAGTTCACTTCCACCAAGCGGCATAAGACCTCCCCCACCTAGCACAGCATTGGGGTCATTGGTCTCCTAGGTGATCACAACATCACACAGATAAGCAGTATGTACACCCCTCGGCAACATATCCGAACTGCAGTGGGACACGGCACACATACACACCCACCTTTCCAGAGTGGTCCACCCCCCATCCTGGTGGGATGGTGTTCCCTTTCCTCCTCTCCATCTCCACCTAATAACATCGGCCAAGAACAGCTCACATCTGACAGACACATACATTTGAATGAGTACAATATACCTTCCCCAGAGCAGCAGTGCTTGTGGCCATGTCGAGAACAAAGCTGTCCTCACTGGAAGATGCTGGTGCAGCAACTGCTATGGGGTTAGTCCCAAGGATGCTCTGTCACAGGAGAGACATGACTTATGGGGTTACCAGTGCAGCCTGAATGAGCAGCACCTGCTTTGCTCTGGTGGGGACCACCAGAGGAGATGAATTTGTGAAGGACATTCCCTTTGGTAGAGGAGCATTTATTACCATTGAACAGAGCTCACTTATAAATGGTCCTACCAGTAGGCCATCTTTGAGCGCTTGTATTGCGTACTGCCCAGCAATCCCATAATGATTGGAGCCTACATGAGAGGGTATGAATGCAATAGTAACATTCTCATGTCGTTAGGTGGCTCACCTGTACACGTCACCCAACCAATGCCAACTTCTTTGGCTTTAGCGATGGCCAGTTGCATACAGTAGTTTCCCACCACCTGAGCGGGATTGTACCACAACTCCCCGGGTGCACGTGAGCTTGGCTTACAAAGCCTATTCCATTCTTCCCGTCTACGAAGGCCGTAGCAGGAGTCTGCTTGATAACTTCGGGCTTCGCCTTCCCGTCACACTGCCCGCTTTTTACCTCGTTCACGTACATCTCTGTGGCCCTCGTTTGTGTGAAGCAGACTTGAAAATGGCGGGAACAAGCGTAGGCCTACCTAGTCTGTTCAAGCCGTGGCTGTAATGCCCCCTCGAATCGGCAGCGATAAGTCCTTTTGCAAGTGCAGCCGCGTGGTCGAGGGGTGTACCAACGGCTTCCATGCATCTAACGATGAATGCGTGTACCTCTTCGACCGCCACAATGTTGGGTAGCTCGCTGGAAGTTGTTAGCGCCATCTTCCCCGCCGACATTAATCGAAACATTAACGCGATGGGATAATCTATTAATGATAGCGCACGTGTGAATTGTTTATTCTCGCTGTTGGTTAATTATGGGGAACGCGCCGGGTAAAAGAGAAGACGTCGGTAAGACCCCCGATTGTTTACTTTATTAAAGTGTGGTTTCGACTGAAGCTGTAAGACACAGCACGTTACGGTATCCCTAAGATCTATAGATCGCCTTCGTAGCTACTCCCGCTACATAACTTTGCACGTATCCGCATCTAAGCACCCATTCCCACATACGTACACGCGCACACACACGCACTAGCACATACAGCTTAGCCACTGACTGCGTTTACAATTTCTATTATGGTGTCAAAAATGTACGTTGTAAGCATCCGCCGTGTCTATCACTCCGTTATAGTGCAGGCGTTCTTGTCACAAGCGCGAGTAGACTTTCAGAAGAAATGGGATGCCAATGAGCAAGTAAGTCTGGCTGTCTCCTGACCCTTCTCTCTCCCCTCCTCACAACCTTACCCCCACACGATGAATTATTCATCCCCCCCCCCCCCCCCCCCCCCCCCCCCCCCCAGAACACTGCACAACTCGAAGACTTTGATCGCGTCAAAACTCTGGGCACCGGGTCGTTTGGCCGTGTAATGCTGGTCCAACACAAGGTCCAAAAGACATACCACGCCCTCAAGATCCTTGAAAAGCAAAAAGTGGTTAAACTGAAGCAGGTGGAACACACACTCAACGAAAAGAAAATCCTTGCGTCAATCAGCTTTCCATTTCTGGTGCGGCTTGACTACCACTTCAAGGTCTGTTGAGTGTAGCTTGTCTGCGTGTTGCCATGTATGTGTGCTAGCCATAGGTGTGGTTGGGTTGTGTGTAGGTGTGTATGGGGGTGATTGGAGGGCCCTGAGCTGAGCTGATGTACACTTCAAGACCTACCTATGGCCACAGTAATGCAATCAGTGTTGAAATACCTCCTCACTAATGGTAGGTCCTAACACCAGGAGGTATATCACATGACATGAGGAGGTATATCACATGTGATTGTTGGTGTCAAATTCTGACCTCTGGCAGACCCTACCATCTGTGGAGAAGGGAGCTGAAGTGTTGATTCCTGCATTCCTGTCCATTAATCATTGGGGGGGGGGGGGGGGGGGGGTGGAGTGGTAGAGGGAGTGGAGGAGGGGATGGTTTTCTGTACAGAATTCATAGTTAAATTTCTAAATGTTCAATCACCTCTAAGCCACACCTTTTCCTCTAAGCCACACCTTTTCCTCTAAGCCACACCTTTATAGAGCTCACCTCTTGAGAGCCTCTGCATTATGGGTTTGAACATGAAGTATTTGTCATATCACATACATTGCACCACGTGGTTCTAGCCCATTACATAATCAGTTGTTAGGGTTCCCATCCCGTTGTGTTTACTTCAGTGTTATTAATTACTGGTTATTAATGATTGGTTATTTTTCTCTCCACAGGACTATTCTTACCTGTATATGGTGATGGAGTTTGTGTCTGGTGGTGAAATGTTCTCACACTTGAGAAGAATTGGACGATTTAGGTACGAGGAGGGTGTGAGGAAGAGGGGGGAGGGAGGAAGAGTGGGGGAGGGAGGAGGAGTGGGGGAGGGAGGAAGAGGGGGAGGGAGGATGGCAGACAGACGGAGGGATGGCTGGAGCAGGTAACTTGGGTGATTGGATCATGTGACTGATGTGAAGGCAGTAGAATGATAATGGCACTTTCTCCAGCGAGAGTCACGCACGGTTCTATGCGTCTCAGATTGTGTTGTGTTTTGAGTACTTGCATAACCTGGAGATAGTGTACAGGTATGTGATAACCCTACCCCCAGGCCATTCCTGACTAAGGTGTGAACTTTCCCACATTAGAGACTTGAAGCCAGAGAATATTCTGATAGACTCTCAAGGATATGTGAAGGTGACCACCCACCCCCACCCACACTTAAGGGGTGCATGCATGCTGTTTATACCACACCTGCTTTTCCTAGATAACAGACTTTGGGTTTGCAAAGCGTGTCAAAGGTCGCACATGGACGCTTTGTGGAACTCCAGAGTATCTGGCTCCAGAGATAATTCTCTCCAAGGTAAGCTGGAATGATTACAATGGTTTTGCTTTATAATGTGTGTGTGTGTGTGTGTGTGTGTGTGTGTGTGTGTGTGTGTGTGTGTGTGTGTGTGTGTGTGTGTGTGTGTGTGTGTGTGTGTGGATGTGGATGTGGATGTGTGTAGGGCTACAACAAGGCAGTTGACTGGTGGGCTTTGGGAGTGTTGGTGTATGAAATGTCTGCTGGCTATCCTCCATTCTTCGCCGACCAACCAATTCAAATCTACGAAAAGATTGTGTCTGGAAAGGTTGGCTACACTACTCCTCTTCCTTCCCCCTGGCCCTGTAGATTAGATACCTGGGCCAGATCCCTGGTCCTATAGATATCCATGTGTGCTCTGTTGACCAAACCATCCACATTTCACACTTCCTCTTCCCTCTCTCTCCCTCTCCTCCCTCTCCCTCTCCCCCCTCTCCCTCCTCCCTCCTCCCTCTCCCTCCTCCCTCTCCCTCCTTCCTCTCCCCTTTCCTCTCTCTCCCTCCCCTTTCCTCTCTCTCCCTCCCCTCTTCCCCCTCGCACAGGTTAGGTTTCCTTCTCACTTCACTGCAGACCTAAAAGACTTGCTCCGTAATCTCCTGCAAGTTGACCTCACCAAACGGTTTGGAAACCTGAAGAATGGAGTAGCTGACATCAAACAGCACAAGTGGTTTGAGAGCACAGACTGGATAGCTATATACCAGAAGAAGGTTGGTGTAACTAATATGTGTGTGAATTGGAAGTGTGGAGATGGAGTATGGAATTTTTGCATGTAGAAAGTGGATGTGTTGTGTTGTATGGATGTGTTGTGTTGTATGGATGTGTTGTGTTGTATGGATGTGTTGTGTTGTATGGATGTGTTGTGTTGTATGGATGTGTTGTGTTGTATGGATGTGTTGTGTTGTATGGATGTGTTGTGTTATATGGATGTGTTGTGTTGTATGGATGTGTTGTGTTGTATGGATGTGTTGTGTTATATGGATGTGTTGTGTTATATGGATGTGTTGTGTTGTATGGATGTGTTGTGTTTGTTTACACACATGTGCTTCTCTGACAGGTGGACGCTCCATTTGTGCCCAAATGCAAGGGTCCTGGAGATGCCAGTAACTTTGATGACTACGAGGAGGAAGCTTTGAGGATATCTAGCACAGAAAAGTTTCCCAAAGAGTTTGCAGAGTTCTAGAAATCATTCCCATTAGCTTTACCCCATGTCCTCTGTGTAACTGAGTACCTGGTACCTAGGTTATGTATTATTTTGTATGCACAATTAACCCCTTCAATACTGTTGACCACATGCAACTTGCATTACTGTTGAGCCACTGGAACAACATGTAGCATTACATTCACTGCTATTCACTTTGTGTACAGGTCATTTGGTCGTGAAATACTTATTTGTTGACATGTATATTTGATGCTGCATTGCGGGATGGGATTTTCGGCTGCATGTATGTTACTTTCTCTGTAAACTTGGTGAGGGGAGGAGAGCATGTTTGGACAGTCCAGTTCTTTATCACTTATGCTTATAACTTTGCGGTTCACAAAAAGTTTGAAAACTTGCCCCCAGCGGTGATTATATTCATGAACGCCTGGAGCCACGTGAGCGTTACAGATTGCATTGTGCCGCACGAGCCCCACCCTCTTTTAGTTATCTAGCGCACGCCGCCTGCCAAAACAAAAAACACTAGCACAGGCCAATAAGCGCACGTGCAAGGCTAGCAATGTGTTGCACTTTACACTTTGCTTTTGTGCCCGTAGCATGGGAAACGCCCCGGACAAGCGTGAAGCGGATGTCGGTGAGTGTCAATTGAAGTACCACGTTGTACAACACATGCGCAACGTGTATGCGTGTTGGATGTATTCTCCATTTGGCTGACGCACGAACTCATTTACCGTTGTTGGACCTTCTGTGGTATGGTATATAAACCCTAGACCTCTGGAATGGTACCACAATCAATCCTGTCAAGGGCTTCATAAAAATAAAAATAAACCTGCGTATGTGGGGTGGTGGGTGAAGGATACCGGTAGAAATGAGGGGTCGAAGTACAATAACTCACTTAATGTACTTCGTTTTATCGTACCCGGGCCCCAAACCATGGGATATTGCCCACTAAAATGTGCTTATGTTCACTCAGATCACCCCAGGCACCCCACCTTCATGCAGATCACCCCAGGCACCCCACCTTCACTCAGATCACCACACCTTCACTTGGATCACCACACCTTCACTTGGATCACCACACCTTCACTCAGATCACCACACCTTCCACACCTTCACTCAGATCACCCTACCTTTACTCAGATCACCACACCTACTCCACCTCAGTTCCTCACAGCATTTCACTCCATCATCTCTATAGAATCACATGTGCATACCTTGTATATGTATGGCCTTATTGCCATGCTGCATATGTTTAAAGATTTTATTCATTCCTCTCAAGTTCAAGGTTTCTTATCACAAGCACAAGCAGATTTTCAGAAGAAATGGGCTTGTAACGAGCAAGTGAGTGAATCCCCTCTCCTTTCTTTCCACAACTATTGCCACACCCCTCACAGCTATTGCCACCTTTCCTTCATACAAGCATTGCCTTCATTCTCCCTCACTGCCACTCCTATCTCCTTGTCAACCTTTCCATACCCAATTATCACCCTATATGGTCTTTTTGCAGAACACTGCACAACTTGAAGACTTTGATCGCGTCAAAACTCTGGGCACTGGGTCGTTTGGCCGTGTTGTGCTGGTCCAACACAAGGTCCAAAAGACATACCACGCCCTCAAGATCCTTGAGAAGCAAAAGGTGGTTAAACTGAAGCAGGTGGAACACACACTCAACGAAAAGAAAATCCTTGCGTCAATCAGCTTTCCATTTCTGGTGCGACTTGACTACCACTTCAAGGTCTGTTGAGTCTAGCTGTGTGCACCCATCTGAACATTCATTGACCATGTTGGCTCTCCTTATGTGTTTGTAGACCATCTCTGCGTAACTTTTATCTCTTTACAGGACCATTCATACCTGTATATGGTGATGGAGTTTGTATCTGGAGGTGAAATGTTCTCACACTTGAGAAAAGTTGGCCGATACAGGTAAGAGGTGTGGGGGGAGGGGGTGGGGGTGGGAGAGGGGTGGTAGGGTGGGGGAGGGGTATTTGGAGGGGGAGCTGAGGGAGATGTGTGTAGAATGAGGTACTGGCCAGGGAGGTAATCACTTCAGATGTCCCAGTGGCTTATATGGAGCTTAAATGTCTGCTCCATTGTGTTAAATTGTCACCTGTGGTGTGTTTCCTTCTCTCCCACAGTGAGAGTCATGCAAGATTTTATGCATCACAAGTGACCTTGTGTTTCGAGTACCTACACAACTTGGATATTATGTACAGGTGTGTGTGTGTGCATGTGTGTATGTGTGTGTGTGTGTATGTGTGTGTGTGTGCATGTGTGTGTGTGTGTGCATGTGTGTGTATGTGTGTGTGTTTTGTGCAAAATTGTTCTATCCATCAACACGGCTTTCCACTTTAGAGACTTGAAACCGGAGAACATTCTGATAGACTGTCAGGGATATGTGAAGGTGACATACCACACTCACGAGGGGAGAATGCTGGTGTCATTTTATTCTCACCTCTGCTTTTCATCAGATGGTAGACTTTGGGTTTGCGAAGCGTGTCAGAGATCGCACATGGACTCTTTGTGGGACACCTGAGTACTTGGCCCCCGAAGTGATTCTTTCCAAGGTAGAGCTATCTCCTGCTTGCATGCTCTGATGGTGTGTGCTTTAGGGGTACGGCAGTGCCATTGACTGGTGGGCTTTGGGGGTTTTGATCTACGAAATGTCTGCCGGCTACCCTCCCTTCTTTGCCGATCAGCCAATTGAGATATATGAAAAGATCGTGTCAGGAAGGGTAAGGCATGACTCCTCTTCATCACCATATCCCCCTCCCTTCTCCATCACCTATCCCCCTCCCTTCTCCATCACCTATCCCCTCCCTTCTCCATCACCTATCCCCCTCCCTTCTCCATCACCTATCCCCTCCCTTCTCCATCACCTATCCCCCTCCCTTCTCCATCACCTATCCCCCTCCCTTCTCCATCACCTATCCCCCTCCCTTCTCCATCACCTATCCCCCTCCCTTCTCCATCACCTATCCCCTCCCTTCTCCATCACCTATCCCCCTCCCTTCTCCATCACCTATCCCCCTCCCTTCTCCATCACCTATCCCCCTCCCTTCTCCATCACCTATCCCCCTCCCTTCTCCATCACCTATCCCCCTCCCTTCTCCATCACCTATCCCCCTCCCTTCTCCATCACCTATCCCCCTCCCTTCTCCATCACCTATCCCCTCCCTTCTCCATCACCTATCCCCCTCCCTTCTCCATCACCTATCCCCCTCCCTTCTCCATCACCTATCCCCCTCCCTTCTCCATCACCTATCCCCCTCCCTTCTCCATCACCTATCCCCTCCCTTCTCCATCACCTATCCCCCTCCCTTCTCCATCACCTATCCCCCTCCCTTCTCCATCACCTATCCCCCTCCCTTCTCCATCACCATATCCCCCTCCCTTCTCCATCACCATATCCCCCTCCCTTCTCCATCACCTATCCCCCTCCCTTCTCCATCACCTATCCCCTCCCTTCTCCATCACCTATCCCCTCCCTTCTCCATCACCATATCCCCCTCACAACACCATCATTAGGTTCGGTTCCCTTCATTCTTTTCAACTGACCTGAAAGACTTGCTCCGCAATCTCCTGCAAGTTGACCTCACCAAACGGTTTGGAAACCTGAAGAATGGAGTAGCTGACATCAAACAGCACAAGTGGTTTGAGAGCACAGACTGGATAGCTATATACCAGAAGAAGGTTGGTGTAACTAATGGTGTCATTGTGGGAGTGTGCTGATTGGCACAATGTGTGGTGCGTATGTATAATCCCGGTGCCCTACAGGTGGACGCTCCATTTATACCCAAGAGCAAAGGTGCTGCAGATACCAGTAACTTTGATAGCTATGAAGAAGAGGCTTTGAGGATATCTAGCACAGAGATGTTTTCCAAAGAGTTTGCAGATTTCTGAGTGTATGATCATTTGTGTTGTCTTGTGCGTGTTTACATTTTGTGCAACTGGGATTAACCCCTTCAGTCCTGTTAATTTAAAACAACTTCAGAATTGTTATTCTTTTGATATAAAAAAAAAAGTGTTCCGTGACATGTGCACGCATATGCAGTTGTGTCTAGAGGAGAGCAGAAGTGAGAGTGAACTAAATGTGTGTTAATACAACTTTCCATTGTTAGTCTGGGACTCGCTGGTGGTGCCATTTGGCCCACCCACCCCTGCAGATCCCAAAGGCCGCAGGTCTCTCACAGAGTTCCCATGAAAGGCGAGGTTGAAGGAAAAAGAAGAAGCTGGTTTTGTGGAAGACAAGGTAAGGCTTGCGTCGGGAGAGCTGCTGACTTGGTCTTGCTGGGAGATCTGTCTTGTTAGGACCATGCATGAAGCCGCATAAAGTGAAAGGTTATCGGGGACAGTGCACGACCTGAGAGGGTTAGCAACATTCACAGGCGATTATTCAGTCTTCGAAAAATAAATAACAAATAATGAAAGCCTGACCTAAGGACACAAGGTGTGGCCAGTGGTGTGTTTGGTGCTCCCTTTAGTAGCCAGTGAAAATAAAGAACGAAGGATTAAGGCTTGGGTGGATATGGTGGGCACCTCTCTCTCACCTCATTCACCCACTGGTGTTCCAGGACCTGATGTGCCGACAGTCTCGCTCTGCTGTTCCTCACAAGTAGCTTGGACACCAGATCCTTGGCATCGCATGACACTCCTCCCCAGTCCTATCCACCACTGTAATGAACACCGCATGCATGCCACACATACACCATACCTTTTCAGGAAATTCATATAACCCATCTTGTATTTTTGACTGCAGGATTTCCTAGCAAGTAAATAAATGAATATAGATGTGGGGCCATGTCCAGCAAAAATGGCCAGTATGGGTGTGTATCAAGTTCTCAAGATTTCCCAAGAGCTGTAAATGTCCACCATCAAATACTTCTTACCAATAATCACTAGTACCCCCTCCTCCTCCCCCTCCCCCCCCCCCCCAGCTGAATGCTTGTGTGCTGACAAAGCAGCTTCAGACAGCTGTAATACATTATCTTCAGACAGCTGTAATACATTATCTTCAGACAGCTGTAATACATTATCTTCAGACAGCTGTAATACATTATCTTTCAAATCAGGAAGGCAGTGAGTGGTCCCAAAATTGTACTCCAAATGGTGCCCCCTTTAAAAATACAAACCAAAACTGCCGTCTAGATGTATTCAAAATTGGAAGCTGTTTAGGTTTAGGCTACAGTAAACATGTCCTGCCCCATAGAAGTATTTGTGGTAAACCAGTTGCTTTTGATATGTAGCCAACCGCTTAGTCCAGACATTTTACATGTAGTGGGTTTGAATGGAGTACAGCAGCAATCAATCTATATGCTGGATGCTTGCAACATGGCAAGATTAATGTAGCGTTATGTCATGGCTAGGTTAACATAGCATTATGTCATGGCTAGGTTAACATAGCATTATGTCATGGTTGGGTTAACATAGCATTATGTCATGGCTGGGTTAACATAGCATTATGTCATGGCTGGGTTAACATAGCATTATGTCATGGCTAGGTTAACATAGCATTATGTCATGGCTAGGTTAACATAGCATTATGTCATGGCTAGGTTAACATAGCATTATGTCATGGTTGGGTTAACATAGCATTATGTCATGGCTGGGTTAACATAGCATTATGTCATGGCTGGGTTAACATAGCATTATGTCATAGCTAGGCTTACATAGCATTATGTCACGGCTAGGTTAACATAGCATTGTCATGGCTAGGTTAACATAGCATTATGTCATGGCTAGGTTAACATAGCATTATGTCATGGCTAGGTTAACATAGCATTATGTCATGGCTAGGTTAACATAGCATTATGTCATGGCTAGGTTAACATAGCATTATGTCATGGCTAGGTTAACATAGCATTAGCGGAGCTAACTTGTGTAAAAGTTTTGATTCACCTTTTAAAACCTTACTTCACAGGTTACATCAAGTTAATACACATGACACTAAAGGTTGGGAACCAACACTTATATACTTAGAGAGCAACAAACAGTTGTAGAATGACAAACAGTTGGGGTATTGCTTGCCTGACTAGAGGCATGTTGACAAACAGTTGGGGTATTGCTTGCCTGACTAGAGGCATGTTGTGTTAAGCATTTGCCCCTCTGTATGCTTTGAAGTTACATGTATAATTGCTTTTGGCAAGATAAATGAGCATTGAAGAGGTAGGAATATCTATCACACAGACCACCATCAGAATTGTCACATGTCCACCACCAGACCACTATACATTGTCACATGTCCACCCGCTTAGTCCAGACATTTTACATGTAGTGGGTTTGAATGGAGTACAGCAGCAATCAATCTATATGCTGGATGCTTGCAACATGGCAAGATTAATGTAGCGTTATGTCATGGCTAGGTTAACATAGCATTATGTCATGGCTAGGTTAACATAGCATTATGTCATGGTTGGGTTAACATAGCATTATGTCATGGCTGGGTTAACATAGCATTATGTCATGGCTGGGTTAACATAGCATTATGTCATGGCTAGGTTAACATAGCATTATGTCATGGCTAGGTTAACATAGCATTATGTCATGGCTAGGTTAACATAGCATTATGTCATGGTTGGGTTAACATAGCATTATGTCATGGCTGGGTTAACATAGCATTATGTCATGGCTGGGTTAACATAGCATTATGTCATAGCTAGGCTTACATAGCATTATGTCACGGCTAGGTTAACATAGCATTGTCATGGCTAGGTTAACATAGCATTATGTCATGGCTAGGTTAACATAGCATTATGTCATGGCTAGGTTAACATAGCATTATGTCATGGCTAGGTTAACATAGCATTATGTCATGGCTAGGTTAACATAGCATTATGTCATGGCTAGGTTAACATAGCATTAGCGGAGCTAACTTGTGTAAAAGTTTTGATTCACCTTTTAAAACCTTACTTCACAGGTTACATCAAGTTAATACACATGACACTAAAGGTTGGGAACCAACACTTATATACTTAGAGAGCAACAAACAGTTGTAGAATGACAAACAGTTGGGGTATTGCTTGCCTGACTAGAGGCATGTTGACAAACAGTTGGGGTATTGCTTGCCTGACTAGAGGCATGTTGTGTTAAGCATTTGCCCCTCTGTATGCTTTGAAGTTACATGTATAATTGCTTTTGGCAAGATAAATGAGCATTGAAGAGGTAGGAATATCTATCACACAGACCACCATCAGAATTGTCACATGTCCACCACCAGACCACTATACATTGTCACATGTCCACCACCAGACCACTATACATTGTCACATGTCCACCTCCAGACCACTATACATTGTCACATGTCCACCACCAGACCACTATACATTGTCACATGTCCACCATCACACCCCTAAAATTACACAGATGATTGCTGCAGGCCAATAATTACAGTGATACTAACCACACTGCCATTTAAGTGCATCTGTTGTACTTACTATTAAGTATTGTATTTTAATAACTACATAATCATTAAAAAAATACTAACCAGACACTCCTTGCAGTTCTCCCCCACGTCCCATCCACATTGGGACCTGCCGCAGTGGGCATAGAAGGGGGCTTTCCCACACAGCATCATGTACAGAATGACCCCTAGGCTCCAAAGGTCACACTTCCTGTCGTACGAGAAAGCATCGCCAGTGAACGTGTCCACCACCTCTGGAGCCATGTACTCTGCTGAGCCAACTGGCGTTAGCAGGATGGGTGTGGTCATGGGCGTGTGCGCTGTCGATGGAGCCATACTTGCCAAATCAAAATCACATATACAGACAGGAGTGACCTACACATATGTGAGAGTATGCAAGGTCGTTGTGTACACATGTTGTGCATGTGAGTGTATGCGTGTATGCGTGCCATGTGTGCATGTGTGTGTTGTGTACATGTGTGCATGTGTGTGTGTGTTGTGTACACGTGTTGTGTGTCTGTGTGCATGTGTGTGTGTGTGTGTTGTGTCTGTGTGCATGTTGTGTGTGTGTTGTGTGTGTGTGTATGTGTGTCATGTGTGCATGTGTGTGTTGTGTACATGTGTGCATGTGTGTGTGTGTTGTGTACACGTGTTGTGTGTCTGTGTGCATGTGTGTGTGTGTGTGTTGTGTGTCTGTGTGCATGTTGTGTGTGTGTTTGTGTGTGTATGTGTGTCATGTGTGCATGTGTGTGTTGTGTACATGTGTGCATGTGTGTGTGTGTTGTGTACACGTGTTGTGTGTCTGTGTGCATGTGTGTGTGTGTGTGTGTTGTGTCTGTGTGCATGTTGTGTGTGTGTTGTGTGTGTGTGTATGTGTGTCATGTGTGCATGTGTGTGTTGTGTACATGTGTGCATGTGTGTGTGTGTTGTGTACACGTGTTGTGTGTCTGTGTGCATGTGTGTGTGTGTGTTGTGTCTGTGTGTGTGTTGTGTGTGTGTGTATGTGTGTCATGTGTGCATGTGTGTGTTGTGTACATGTGTGCATGTGTGTGTGTGTTGTGTACACGTGTTGTGTGTCTGTGTGCATGTGTGTGTGTTGTGTGTCTGTGTGCATGTTGTGTGTGTGTTGTGTGTGTGTATATGTTGTGTGTGTGTATATGTGTGTCATGTGTGCATGTGTGTGTTGTGTACATGTGTGCATGTGTGTGTTGTGTACATGTGTGTTGTGTACACATGTTGTGCATGTGAGTGTATGTGTGTATGCGTGCCATGTGTGCATGTGTGTGTTGTGTACATGTGTGCATGTGTGTGTGTGTTGTGTACACGTGTTGTGTGTCTGTGTGCATGTGTGTGTGTGTGTGTGTTGTGTCTGTGTGCATGTTGTGTGTGTGTTGTGTGTGTGTGTATGTGTGTCATGTGTGCATGTGTGTGTTGTGTACATGTGTGCATGTGTGTGTGTGTTGTGTACACGTGTTGTGTGTCTGTGTGCATGTGTGTGTGTGTGTGTTGTGTGTCTGTGTGCATGTTGTGTGTGTGTTGTGTGTGTGTGTTGTGTGTCTGTGTGCATGTTGTGTGTCTGTGTGCATGTGAACTTTGCGGACTTGCCTGGTATACACATTGGCACAGGATGTTGTCAGGCTTCAAGTCCCTGTGTGCAATTCCATGGTCATGTAAGAAGGCCAGGGCATCTGACACCTCCTTGACAACGCAGCTAGCTTCCCGCTCAGTAAACTTCTCCCTCCTCTGAATGTGACTGAGCAGGGCTCCTTGTAGGAGAGAGACAGTGAAGGAAGGGAAGAAAGGAAGGAGGGAAGAAAGGAAGGAGGGAAGAGAGGAGGAAGGAAAGAAAGGAAGGAGGGAAGAGAGGAGGAAGGAAAGAAAGGAAGGAGGAAGGAGGTCCAAAGAGATTAAGACGAGGTGATTTCTACCCACAGGTCACATGACTACCTCCTGACATTTTGCTGACTACCAGGTAGAATCTGTGATAAAACAGTTGGGCCTGCTAATTCAACTCCTGACCCATCACTAACAGACGCAAAATGTACCTGTCAGTGTCTTCGAAGAATTCAAATAGGTGTAGCACATTGCTGAAGGTACCCAGACCAAACCAAAGAAAGAATTACATTTATTGGGGCCTAGAGCTAGGATCATCGAACCTGTTGTCCTTGCAGACGTACAAAATCTCCACCTCTCTAAGTACCTTCACTCGTGTCTCTTCAGTACTCTTGTTAACTACCTAGTATACACACACAAAATCCTATATTATAATATCGTCTCTTCACCTAACAAACCTTAACGGCGTACTCGGCTTTAGATGTCCTTTTGCAACACCCGAAAACAGACGACAGCGCGCCTTTTCCCAGAACCTCTCCCGTAAGCTCGTAGAGACTGCCGAATGTGGCGGGCTCCATCGGTCTGCGCTTCCTTCGCGCCGCTATCGCGTGCCTCTCGTTACTAACAGCGTGAGGAGTTACTTGTTCCGCGACACGGGGGAGACGGTCGTGGTCGCAGGCGATGGGCTGCGGCTGCAACGCGACACCCGGTGCTGGGTCGAGGTCGAGCTATACATGTACATACACAGAAAGTCAGATCGAGATGGTGGCATACGCATCAATTGATAACAAGCTGCTTTCAATAAAGTGATACCTTCATATTGAACGCTCTGTGAAAGTATTTGAGCTCCTCTGTTGTCTTTATGAGTTCAGAAGACACCCTCGCAGGTCTCAATGGAGATACCTCGGAACCCGAACCAAGCTTTTTGATGAGGGAACCTTTTAACTTACGCTTCGGAGGTGTCTGTTAGTTCACCTTAAAGCTTTCTCCGAAGCGCTTGAGGTCTAGGAGCTGCTCTTCCATCGCGACACTAGGGTTTCCCGCCGAGGCCGCTCGCACACGTCATTACGTAACTCCTGAGTGAATAAACATTTATTTAGCATTGTGTAATGTGGCTTCTTCTCACCTGCACACTTCACTACGATTGGAATTTTACATGCACGTAGTAGTTAATGCTGCATGCATGTTGCGCGACAAGTAGGGCGGGAGAGGGGAAGGAAGGAGAGAGAAGAAAGGGGAGAAGGAGAAAGAGAGAGGGAGGAAGAGAGATCAAAGGAGGCTCAGAGAGGAGGGGAAAAGAGCTCCCTCAACTCAATGTGTACGTGTAGTTCTCTTCTATGTCAGCATTCAATATGCATCACAAAGTAATGAGTTACTCCTGCTCAGCTGCTCTTGACAACACATGTATCTACACATAGCATTACCCTGATATTCAGACCATGATGTACGTATGAACCGGCATTGATTATCTAGCTACTTGTGCATGTAGTTTTATTGGTGAGTGGCCTTGATGATGAAACAAATGGGATCTCTATCTCATCCCCAGAATGCCCAAAGATGTCCAGCTGGAAATGAGGAAGAAAGTAATGAGTTACTCCTGCTCAGCTGCTCTTGACAACACATGTATCTACACATAGCATTACCCTGATATCTCAGGGAGTTAGGACTACCTCTGGACTCAATTGGACTTTTATAGCGAGCGTATTTGGGTACAGCAGATGAATTTTTACAATATGGTAGGACTGCCGATATCGATGATGATGCCCACTCATTCTCACAAAACCAAACCCCCAAAAAGGCTTCTTCTCCTCCTCCTTCTCCATGATGGATAAGATATATATTTCTGTCATCTATCCAAAGATGCCAGAAACTATTTATATATGTGTGCTTGATCTGTGCACAAGCAGTAAATGGTGCAAGTTAAATAATTTTATAGAAGAACATTACAGACCAAGTTAAAGATTAATAGTAGATTATGTTCATGTAGTCGTAAATTCATAATCCATTAATCACTTTTTTGTACTCAATTGGCGCTTACAAATCCTACAGTGGAGATCATGCTAGCTGGATGAAGAAAAACTTATTTTCACTTGAATTTAAAACAATAAACACATATGACATGTAGTCACATATGACATGTAGTCACATATGACATGTAGTCACATATGACATGTAGTCACATATGACATGTAGTCATATATGACATGTAGTCACATATGACATGTAGTCACATATGACAGAAGATCTAACATCAGATGCATGGGCTATACAATTGTCAACAAGCAGTCAAAAAAAAAGGATGTCACTTGGCTACCATGTTCCACAACTTTAATTTTCAATGACCCCAGTCATGTGACCCCAGTCATGTCAGCTGAATTTTTTTCCCTATATTTCTTCACTCGGGGATAACAGATCAGGATGATTATTGGGATGTAGCTTAAATACCAACCTCTAAATCATTTGGCCGATCTAGATTCTGGGCATCACTGCAGCAGACAAAAGCTCAGAGGGGTAACCCAGTGCTGGTGCTTCAGCACAGTGGTCATCACTGAGCAAAGCTTACTGCTGGGCTATTTCTGAGAATGCAGGATTCTCAGACTTGCTGTACACATGCCAAACATGTTTTACATCGAAGTGTCTAACAGAGTGTCTTGTGGTGTTGCTGAGACCAGATGTTTCTGGTGAGTCCTACAACAGTGCAGAGGTAGGTTACATTATGGGAAAGTTATTTTGCTTGATGGTTGTAGCTGAAATGATGAAAGCAATTCATTAATGCTTTTATCAGGCTTGCTTTTGAACTGATTAGCACAATCTGGGTAAGAATTTTGGTTGAGCTCCGTCATCACTCTTATACTCATATTATACTTGGATACAGAGCACCTTCTCTCCTTGCCACACGGCTTGGAGCATTGTCGTAGGGCAGGAGTTATGGCCTCCAGGAAACAGGGGGACCACAAACTGGTCAAGTACTTTGGTTACATTTTCACATGATGTTGACATGATGTTGACATGATGTTGACATGATGTTGACATGATTCCAAATCCCATCTGTCCAACCAAACCATAACAAGCACAGACACACCCACTCACCTTGATGCTGGTACCATCTCCTTTGGGCTTCAGATGATAGCTGTCTTTGGAAGTAATTTCCCTGATTTGCATAGAGAATGTGATTTCCATGGAGGAGTTCTCTCTCTCCTGTTGTAAGATTGGGTCACTCTAGCTTTCCAGCTGTTTCATTGAGGACTGGGAGACAGAGGTTTTAACGTCAGCATTGCATCAACCCACACTTTGCGATATACAACCAGTTATCTACCCATCGATGAGCAAGAGTGATATATCTTTCTTTGTCATGTAAAGTAGCTCAATAGGTACAGTGATGTTAAGGGTGTGGCAGCAGCAGCAGCAAACAAATGTGGTACAACAGGGCCAGGTGGTGCACTATTTGCAGAGGGTGCATTAATAAGGATATGTCAGGAACACGGTTTGGCTCTGCTGGAGTTGAGAATATGAGGCGTGATGAACTCTAATCAGCATGACTTTGCAAGTGTAACACCGGAGTTACAAGAGAATGTAGAATGGCACTAGTCACATTGTTTGGACCTACAGCACATCAAATCAAATATATCAAATGGCTTCATTCCCAACGGCAAGATGCCATCCTGCTTCTCAAAAACTGCCCAAGATGGCTTCCTTAGAACAGCACCTGCCTGTGTTGCTTGGTCCACTCCGTCCATCTTAAGTAAGATCCATCAATGGCGATCTCCCAACTAGTGAAGCTACATGCATGGACACAAGCATCTCTGCCAGTAACCTTGGAGGCCAGGAATGAGGAGTCCACTCGGCTTGCACCTTCTGCCTTTTTGGCTTCTGTTGCTAGGTCAGCTCAATTCCCTGGTCCAAAGACTGTTACCTACTGGTCTACATCCTAGGCTATGTGGTCTACCTCCTAGGCTATGTGGTCTACCTCCTAGGCTATGTGGTCTACCTCCTGGGCTATGTGGTCTACCTCCTGGGCTATGTGACAGTGGTCTACCTCCTAGACTATGTGGTCTACCTCCTAGGCTATGTGGTCTACCTCCTGGGCTATGTGGTCTACCTCCTGGGCTATGTGACAGTGGTCTACCTCCTAGACTATGTGGTCTACCTCCTAGGCTGTGGTCTACCAATATGTCCATTAAGCTTTACTCAATAAAGTGCCCACCTTGATTCCTCCAACCAATTGTGTCAAGTATAGCTCTTGTACAGAAGTCTAAATTTGACAGAAGTTTGCTCTAGATCTAACATTGGACTTCAACGGTGGGAGAATATCCAATCGAATCTTATCTTACCAGATCGGAAAAGAAACGTTTTTTTTTGGGGGGGGGGGGGGGGGGGGGGGGGAGGAAGGGGGGGGTGTGCGTTATCTCTGTAAGCGTTAACTAGCCGTTAAGGTATTCGCCTGCTCTATCAAATACGCCGCTAAAGTACAATTGAGTCTGCGGTACATGTATATCGGCAATAAGGATCGTATGTGTTTTGACAATCGTACACATTCGTACTTCAATAGTACACACGTGTCATGTGACGAGCGTGTGAATAATGATTTAATTAACGCTGCTGACGCAGTACATGTACTACATACTACATCAAAAAAAAGGGGTACAAAAATATCTATATTTGGAACGGTTGTATCGTATCACACGGCAATTTGGTGAAGAAGGGCAGCTGCAGTATCCTGTATCCTGCAGCTGACTCCCCAAAATGGCTAAAAACTGCTCTTGCTCAGCATCGAACCAGGCAACGCAAGAACGGCTTGAAGAAGTCCGAAAGGTGCGTAAGTATAATGTGTGAAGGAAACTAGCCATTTTTTTTCTCGTACACCTTCCGTAAACCCGCTTAGGCCGGGCTGATTGTCGAAAAGATTAGGGCGCAGGGCGGCCTTGTGATTCAGGACCGCAGATCGTACATTTTCTTTAAAGAAAAGAGCTGCTTTGTAGGTGAGCACGTGAGCACGGGAGGAGGGAGGGACGTGTAGGCCTGTACGCATCGGTGGTGCGGTGTACCCGGGTAGGGAAATGTAACACTCGCAATTTATGGCTCAGCTGTGGATGTTGAATGGAGAATTTCTGAAGCAGAGAGCTGGGTCCAGTCTGTGTGCATGCACGTACGATAGATGCAATACTTCATTACTTGGTAAAGCAACATGTTGCTTGCAACATCTTATCTTCACAGTTTTCGTTGTCAGACATGTTAGGACTAGGTCTGGGGACCAGAAGCATGTATGAGAATGCGTCTCATAGAAGGTTGTGTGCCAGAGGAATGTAAGGCTTACATGTACCTCAGATTGCTGGTTAATATAATGTTTTCATGGCATGCTTTTTCTAGATGTTACACTTAGCTTTTTGCATGTCTGGTCAGGTCTTAAAGTGTGCTCAAACCTTTCAGCCATCGCCATGACAGCAACGTCCACAATAAGCAACAATGACGTTAATTAGCATTCATGCAGTACTGTCTCCCTCTGACACAAAACCTTCTATGGGACGCAACCAGACCCATATTCTCATATGTGGTCTGGTCCCCAGACTAGCTAGGACCTATATCTGCAGACATGTTAGGACCTATATCTGCAGACATGTTAGGACCTAGGTCTGGGGACATGTTAGGACCTAGGTCTGGGGACATGTAGGCGTGGTCTTATGATCCGTTATTCTTGTCATTCGTTATACAGAGCCTCTCAATACACACATATGCACCAATTCTAATTATTGTGCACCATGCAATTCTCACAGGCTCTGAACTTGTGGACTGGCTGATTGACAAGGAGGAGGTGGCCACTAGGGAGCAGGGGGTGGAGGTGGGGAAACTTCTGGTGGACACAGACTTCATCCACCATGTAAAGGACGAACATTCCTTTGAAGATGGCAACCTCTACTTCAGGTTTAGACAAGATGGTGAGAGCTGGGAGGGAGGGGTGACCTCTGGTGGGGAGGGTGGGGTGACCTCTGGTGGGAGGGTGGGTGACCTCTGGTAGGAGGGTGGGGTGACCTCTGGTGGGAGGGTGGGGTGACCTCTGGTGGGAGGGTGGGGTGACCTCTGGTGGGAGGGTGGGGTGATTTCTGGTGGGAGGGTGGGGTGATCTCTGGTGGGTGGGTGATCTGGTGGGAGGGGTGACCTCTAGTGGGGATGATCTACTGATGGGGAGGATGGGTTGACCTCTGGTGGGAGGGTGGGCTGACCTCTGGTGCTGAACACTCCTCAGAGGCAACACCAGATGCCTGCCAGGGTCCCTCTGTGGCCTACATGAAGGGACAGGAAGGTGCTCTGTACGGACCACTGGCCAGGAAGAGACTCTTTAGGTGGACCTACTACACTTATGTGCTCTCCCCTGATGACCACATCCTGTACCAGTACAGGACTGAGTTGGTAAGTCTGGGGACGAGGAGTGGCGATATGTCTGGGGACGAGGTCATGCCATTTGGGGGGGAGGGGGGGGGGAGTGGTATGCTATTTTAAAAAGCATCACACACACACACACACACACACACACACACACACACACACACACACACACACACACACACACAGGACTCTGCACCAATGCAGATCTTCAATTTAGAAGGTTGGTCTGTGCAACCTGAACAGCCAAAGGGAGCAACAACTGGACGATATCTTCTTCACTTCCAGAATGCAGACAAGGTGCAAGGTAAGGCAGATACTACCCCCCCCCCCCCCCCTCCCTCATCTGACCACTTCACTCCTGTGCCCCTCCCAGTTCTCTCCCTGTCTGCAGATACTAGTGACATGCAGTTTACCTGGGTGTCCAATCTGGAGTCATCTGGAGTGACCCTCCTACCAGTACTGGAGGACCACGAGGAGCTGGTTAGAAATGCTACCTCCATCTTCGACTTTGAGGCTAAGGACATTGATGGGAATGTGGTGTGTCTTGACAAGTACAGGTATGACCACACCCTGTTTGCCCATGTGACTGTCATGTGATCTTCTTATAGAGGTCACGTGACCCTTGTTGTCAATGTGGCATCAGAATGAGGGTTAACTGACAAGAACTACACTCAGCTGGTTCAGCTCTACGGACAACACGCAGAGCAGCATGGCCTAAGGATCCTTGCCTTCCCATGTAACCAGTTCGGAAAGCAGGTTTGCACCTCGATATAAACGAGGAGTGAAATAAGCCCTGCCTTCCTCCTCACAGGAGCCCGGCACAGAGGCAGAGATCAAAGCCTTTGCGGCCCGCTATGGAGTGCAGTTCGATATGTTCAGCAAGGTGGATGTGAACGGTGCCAACGCCCACCCACTGTTCAAGTTCCTCAAGTCTCGTATCTCTGGAAGCCTTGGAAGCTTCATCAAGTGGAACTTTGAAAAGGTAATGGGGATGTGTAGTGTAGTGAGGAGTTATAGGGTGAGGATGTGTGGTGATGGTGATGTCATTGCCATCCAATCATTATTTCTGCACTTTTGCAGTTTGTGTGCAACGCCGAAGGGGTCCCTGTGAAGAGGTACTTACCTATCACTGCTCCTCTTGTAAGTCTGAGTGCCTGTGAGGAAGGGAGGGAGAGGGGGTGGGGAAGTGGAGAGGAGGTCAGAGGGAGTGGTTTCCTCTTCCTTCTTGGTACAGGACATTGCCCCAGACTTGGAGGAGCTCTGGCCTAAATCACCTCCTCCCCAGTCCCAATAACTGAAGGAGGAGGGGTCTGCAATGATGTCCTTGAGTTGGTAAGGTTTATTTGATGACTTCTCGACAAACCACACCCCTGTGGAGTGAGACGTCTGATCCCCTATGTACCTGCTAACTCTTTGCATCCCTGTGGACTGTACCACTAATTATTATCACTAATGTTTTTAAAATCCAATAATGTCATTTTACAAAGTGTTAAAAAAAAAATCTGTGATATATATCTGTTCTCTAAGCACAAGCTTCACTATAAAGATGCCCGCCTAAGTACGGGCAGTGGAGGAGGGGGGGGAGGAGGAGGGGGTGGTGCCATGTTGCCATCTAAATCAGAAATCAGGCATGAGTTTGGACAACAGAGGTAATGGACACGACATAACTCACCTCCAAGCTGTTGTCTCCAGTTGAACTGCACAGGTGGAGGGGAGGGAGGTGGAGGGACATTTTTGTTCTCACCTAACAGTGATTGATAAAAAAAGGAGAGGAGGAGGGTGCAACTACCGTCATGGCATGTTAATAAAATTGTACCTTGCACCTGCTGTTGCCTCCAATTGAACTGCACAGGTGGTGGGGGTGGAGGTGGGGGTGGTGGCACTGCATCCCCCCTCCCACCTTGGGCCTCATCCTCAGACCCATCACTGGAGGAACTTGTGAAGGAATCTCTCCTTTGTCCAATCTGGGCCTGGACACCATCATTTTCATTTTCTCCATGTAGCGGACTCTCTTCCCCAGAGTTGGGACCAGCAGGGTCAGGCGGCACCTGCTGTTTGGTTGGAACAAGCTTGCGTACCTCTGGAAGGCACTTCCTCCTGGCTTCCCTGCTCTCCACGGTGGCAAGGATGACTTTATCCTTGGGAGTCTTGAGGTAAGGTCGTGCCACCACCTCTGCCAAGGCCTCCGTGGTCCTCTCCAGCTGAGCTATCACCTTCACCATCTCCTTATATGCGGAGTAGTTCTCGAGGAAGTAGCCCAGGGCGTAGCACGCTCGGAGTACCTGCCTGGACTTGAGAAGTTCCCTCACCGCCTCCTCAAAGAACGAGGCATCACTCACGTGTGTGTCTTCAGAGGCCGCAGCAAGTAAGGCAGCTGCTTTCTCTTTAGCACTGACAAGATACTGTTCCTCCATTTGCAAACTATTGTTGTGGTTTTGAAATCTGCTGTAAACATGTTTGAAGTACTCCTCGCGTTCCTTAGTGGCCATTTTATTGGCGGCTGCTTTTGCCTTTTCAAGTTTCTGTTCGGCATTCTTTGCAGCGCGAAACTTGTTACATTGGAAGTAGCCACCAGTCCTGTTGCCATGGAAGGTCCAGGTCCCCAGGCACACCCAGCAGAACTGATGCCTACATCTCGAACAAGTCATGTGATTGCAACCATCATTTTTCTCGATCGGACATTTGCAGCTGGGACAAGGTTTGGTATTCTCCGCGACCCAGCCAACGCTGGACGCACCACTGGCGATGAACGTGTTCATTGCGTTGTCTTTGTCCTCCTGCAATATCTTGCACTTCCACTCGGCCCACATCTCACAGCTACACGGATCGTGGGGCTCAAGGGAGCAGGCCCAGCAGAAGAAGTGTCCCATGCCGCAGTCCACTATCCGCGGGTTAGCTGCCTTCTTTGCGCCGTCTTGCCCCTGTTGGGCCTGTTGTTCTGCTTCCTTCAGCTCGGACTCTTCCGGCTTGAGCCGAACGGCTCGCGTACATCCCGGGTTGGGACACCATCGTATATCTTCGCTCGCTTCCACAAATGCGTCTAACCCGAACTTCAGGTACTTTGCGCTCAGGTCCGCGCCTACAACCAGCGATATCAGTTCGAAAGGGACGATCTGTTCGCAGCCCATGGCTGGGCAATGCAGCTGGGTCACCTTCCCGTCTCCGATCTTCACCTGGAGGTACTCAGACCAGCAATTCCTGCAGAAGCTGTGCCCGCACGGAATGGGGACCACGTCAATGATGGGCTCGCTGCAAATCTCGCACTCGCGTTCCTCGATCGACAGCTGTCGCGAACCTATCCCACTGGCGAGGCTCAACTGCCGCCGTACGGGCAGTTGGATCTTCGCCTTTTTGCACACGGCTTCCGTGTTTTCTAGCCACGCCTCCACTAGGAGGACCTTGGACCAGCCGTACGCCTGAAGCAAAGTGGCCGTGTCGGTCAGGCTTGTGCCCAGTGCGCTGGACGCCTCAATGATCAGTTCGTCCCTGGTAACCTGAAGGTCATTTTCCCTCATACCTTGGTAGGACTCCTGCCGAAGCGCCTCTGGAACCTTCATCAGGGCAACGGAGGAACGCGGAGCGGCGGCGAAAACGACCTTGACTTCAAGAAGCGACACGACCGCATCGTGGTGCGATTCGGCCGCGCAGTCGAGCGGGGTTTGGTCAGCGATGTTAGTATAGGTAATCAGGGCCCGGTGGTCTATTAAGATTCTGGCGCACAACAGCAGACCGGAAGTGGCTGCGAGGTGGAGAGGCGTGTTGAGCGAGGAGTCCTGTTTGTTTAGATTAAGCAGCTGCGGCTTAAGGTCTTTGTATACTTCCGGACAAGTTGCTTTGGGGTCGGTGCAGAAACTGATGAGGAACAACAGCATGTCGGCCCTAATACTGTCCACGGAGGGGTCCGCGCCCCGTGTAGACGTGCATATCTCGTGAACGACGCTCTGCTTCAGGTAGTTTTCGGCGTTTGGGTTTCCTCCGTTGATCATGAACTCTTTGAACAATTGTTTGAATTCTTTCCTCGCGGCGTAGTGAAGTGGTGTGGTCTTATTCACTAGTCCGTATCGCCTGCTGGGGTCCATGCTCCTGAGCTCGTCATTGCTGTGGTAGAGCTGCAAGGCAGCCTCCTCGCTACCACTCTGCAGGGCCTTTTTGAACTGGCGAGACGCAATGATGCCCATTCCCTATACTAGTAATTTCCGTGGGAGGCTTTAACATGCTCACGTGACGTTACATTTTTAAGTGGATGTTTTGGATGACGGGTGCAATTGTAATCATCAGGTGGAAAATATGTTCACAGCCACTTGAAATCTTGTATTCTATAATATTTTCGAGGAATCATTTAACAAAAGAATAAATTGCCTTACAACTTACAAAATTACTTGCCCCTAATCAGATATTGAGAAAAAACCTTCTCGGTCTTTAAAACTGTCTGAGCACAGTAAGATGAAAGTAGCAAACGTTTGTACCAGAATGAGTGTGGCCATTATTATTTTCTCTAAACGTAAACACTGTACTTACTAGTACTTAGGGGATAGAGGTTACACAACTAACTATATCCTTGAGTTTGCAGTGCAGATTGTAAAGTGAAGGATTTCTGAATTTCAAATGCTAATGAAGTGAATAAATTTGTCAATGCTTTTCTACCAATAGCTCAGTTCCCCCCCCCCCCCCCCACACACACACACTTGTTGTGTACTCTCGGTGGGTGTTTAGGGGTGTGGTTGTTTTGGATGTAATATAGCTGTTATCTCAAAGCTGTGAAGGTAGTAGTATGAAATTCATTTGAGTTTTTTTAGTGTTGAATAGTTTTCTCCGCAGCAGTTGAAACAGATTACTGATAATTTGGTTGTTGTACCTTGTTGAATGTTCTCTGTCGGGACCTACGTTAGTAGGTCCTATGTAGGATTTGAAGTGTCATGAATACGATTAGCAAAACACCAGATTCCATTATTGCCGATGCGCCGTAGAATCAGTTGGAATTTAGCGAGTGTATTTGGATACAGCCAACGATTACCTACAATGTAGTAAAACTGCCGACGCTTAGAAAGCTCAGACAACAGAGATAACGCTCACTCGTTCCCACACTAGAACCTGAAAACATGACGATTCCTTCTTCTTCTTCTTCCGGATCTGATAAGATAAGATTCGCTCGGATAAGAGGTTTATTGCATTGTATCTTTGTCACAACTGAAGCTTAATGTTTGCGGTTATCAAAAGGAACTGTAGGAGATAAGTTAGAAACTTTCTGCCGAATTTGTTTGGTACTATTACTTTCCTATTTTGAGTTATACTGAACACAATTTCGATCTTTAGCAAACTTAGTTATGTTAACACATAGCCCACAACAGATTTTATCAGCTTCTGATGCCTTATATGGAGGTCATGGCCAGAAGTCACTGAAGTGCTATTCCAAAGCTCTTAGCTGCACCGGAAACACGTGTACATGTGTACAGACATAATAGTAGAAGCCATTTTTTGACGAGTCGCAAGATTCAGAATGTGAGGAGCGTGACAGTATTCAAGAAGCGTATGAAACAAAGAAGGCTTGCGACAGGAAGCGCTACAAAGCCGATTTTGAAAGTAAGAAGGATAGCACGAAGGCGCAATACTGGCTTGATCCGGAACGTAAGAAGGAGCGTGAAGGCCTACTACGATCAAAATCGAGAACTGATTTTAGCCTCCAAACAAGCTCAATATCAAGCAAATCCAAAGGAAAAGAAATCCTACGAGGTAGGAGTATACCTTTTGGGTGCAATATCCAAGTTTATTCGCGCGCAAGGGAACGGTATATCCTTTGCGTGTGTTCTTGCAAGTCGTCTGCGATTTACAATGTTATTTGCATCCCCCCCCCCCCATGTAAGCTCAGTACGCTATGCAATCTGGCCGATGGCCTGCTGGTAGGACCATTCATAAGTGAGTTCTGTTCAGTGCATGGTTGCTACTTTATTAACGGGAATATCCTTCACAAATGCGTGTCCACTGGTGGTCCCCACCAGACTGACCAGAGCAAATCAGCTAGGTGCTGCATGTTCATTCAAGCTGCACTGGTAACCCCATAACTCATATCTCTCCCATGCATGACAGAGCATCCTTGGAACTAACCCCATAGTAGTTGCTACAAAGCTTTGTTCTTGACATGGCCACAAGCACTGCTGCTCAGGGGAAGGTATATTGTTTTCATTCAGATATGTGTGTCTGCCAGTTGTGAGCTGTTCTTGGCCAATGTTATTAGGTGGAGATGGAGAAGAGGAAAGGGAACACCATTCCACTAGGATGAGGAGTGCATGGAACACTCTGGAAGGGTGGGTGTATGTGTATGTTTGTGTGTGCTATGTCCCACGGATATGTTGACGAGTTATCTGTACAGGTGTGATGTTGTGCTTGCTATCTCCTCCTTTGCTCGTCCTCTTCCCTCCTGTCTCATCCTCTCTTCTCCCTTCCCCTCTCTCCCTACCCTTCTCCCTCCCCCTTCCCTTCTCCATTCCCCTCCTCCCCCTTTCTCTTCTCCCTTCCCCCTCCCTTCCCCTCCTCCCTTCATGTCACATCCTCTGTCCCATTCTCCCTTCACCTCCCATCCTCCCTTCACCTCCCATCCTCCCTTCACCTCCTCCCTTCACCTCCCATCCTCCCTTCACTCCTCCCTTCACCTCCCATCCTCCCTTCCCCTCCTCCATTCACCTCCCATCCTCCCTTCACTTCCCATCCTCACTTCCCATCCTCCCTTCCCATCCTCCCTTCCCATCCTCCCTTCCCCTCCCATCCTCCCTTCCCCTCCCATCCTCCCTTCCCCTCCCATCCTCCCTTCCCCTCCCATCCTCCCTTCCCCTCCCATCCTCCCTTCCCCTCCCATCCTCCCTTCCCCTCCCATCCTCCCTTCCCCTCCCATCCTCCCTTCCCCTCCCATCCTCCCTTCCCCTCCCTTCCTCCCTTCCCCTCCCATCCTCCCTTCCCCTCCCATCCTCCCTTCCCCTCCCATCCTCCCTTCCCCTCCCATCCTCCCTTCCCCTCCCATCCTCCCTTCCCCTCCCATCCTCCCTTCCCCTCCCATCCTCCCTTCCCCTCCCATCCTCCCTTCCCCTCCCATCCTCCCTTCCCCTCCCTTCCTCCCTTCCCCTCCCATCCTCCCTTCCCCTCCCATCCTCCCTTCCCCTCCCATCCTCCCTTCCCCTCCCATCCTCCCTTCCCCTCCCATCCTCCCTTCCCCTCCCATCCTCCCTTCCCCTCCCATCCTCCCTTCCCCTCCCATCCTCCCTTCCCCTCCCATCCTCCCTTCCCCTCCCATCCTCCCTTCCCCTCCCATCCTCCCTTCCCCTCCCATCCTCCCTTCCCCTCCCATCCTCCCTTCCCCTCCCATCCTCCCTTCCCCTCCCATCCTCCCTTCCCCTCCCATCCTCCCTTCCCCTCCCATCCTCCCTACCCCTCCTCCCTTCCCCTCCTCCCTTCACCTCCCATCCTCCCTTCACCTCCCATCCTCCCTTCCCCTTCCATCCTCCCTTCACCTCCCATTCTCCCTTCCCCTCCTCCCTTCACCTCCCATCCTCCCTTCCCCTCCTCCCTTCACCTCCCATCCTCCCTTCCCCTCCTCCCTTCACCTCCCATCTTCCCTTCCCCTCCTCCCTTCACCTCCCATCCTCCCTTCACCTCCCATCCTCCCTTCACCTCCCATCCTCCCTTCACCTCCCATCCTCCCTTCACCTCCCATCCTCCCTTCACCTCCCATCCTCCCTTCACCTCCCATCCTCCCTTCACCTCCCATCCTCCCTTCACCTCCCATCCTCCCTTCACCTCCCATTCTCCCTTCCCCTCCTCCCTTCACTTCCCATCCTCCCTTCACCTCCCATCCTCCCTTCCCCTCCTCCCTTCACCTCCCATCCTCCCTTCCCCTCCCATTCTCACCTCCCATCCTCCCTTCACCTCCCATTCTCCCTTCCCCTCCTCCCTTCACCTCCCATCCTCCCTTCCCCTCCTCCCTTCACCTCCCATCCTCCCTTCCCCTCCTCCCTTCACCTCCCATCCTCCCTTCACCTCCTCTCACCTTCAATCCTCCCTTTTCCTCCCATCCTCCCTTCACCTCCCATCCTCCCTTCACCTCCCATCCTCCCTTCACCTCCCATCCTCCCTTCCCCTTCCATCCTCCCTTCCATCCTCCCTTCCCCTCCTCCCTTCACCTCCCATTCTCCCTTCCCCTCCTCCCTTCACCTCCCATCCTCCCTTCCCCTCCTCCCTTCACCTCCCATCCTCCCTTCACCTCCCATCCTCCCTTCACCTCCCATCCTCCCTTCCCCTCCCATCCTCCCTTCCCCTCCCATCCTCCCTTCCCCTCCCATCCTCCCTTCCCCTCCCATCCTCCCTACCCCTCCTCCCTTCACCTCCCATCCTCCCTACGGGTAATTCCATATATATATTTGCCACCCTTTTAGCATCATTGTCTAGTTTGGACATGCTATTTTCCCCATGTGTTCTCCCCATAGGAGTATGCAAAATTGCTGTACATTTGTATACCCTATAGTGTACAGCTTTTAATACACGACAAATTAAAATTTTCATTTTTTTCATAACCTCGGTTAACTCGGTTGAGCATATCCTGAGTCCTGAAACATTCTGATAGATTTGAATATATCCAAAACATTGCTAAGACAGAGGTCTACATAAAATTAATTGATTTTAATAACTTCTTGGCATGTTACATGAAAAAGTCATGAATTTGTAATGAATTGTGACCTATCCAAAAATATGAAAATACGAATCACACCAGACTTGTACCATAGTTAGCTAACCATACCCCAAACATATTTAACTGAAAAGCTTACTGGGACACGTGTTCTCAGGGCTGGGACAGCACAAAAAGTGGCTGGCAGCCATGTTATGTTTTGACAGTACCTTAGTTGTGTAAACTATCCTATGTAAACAAATAGTTGCAAGGAGGAATAACATGGCTCCCATCCTCCCTTCCCCTCCCATCCTCCCTTCCCCTCCCATCCTCCCTTCCCCTCCCATCCTCCCTTCCCCTCCCATCCTCCCTTCCCCTCCCATCCTCCCTTCCCCTCCCATCCTCCCTTCCCCTCCCATCCTCCCTTCCCCTCCCATCCTCCCTTCCCCTCCCATCCTCCCTTCCCCTCCCATCCTCCCTTCCCCTCCCATCCTCCCTTCCCCTCCCATCCTCCCTTCCCCTCCCATCCTCCCTTCCCCTCCCATCCTCCCTTCCCATCCCATCCTCCCTTCCCCCTTCTCCCTTCCCTTCCATTCCTCTCTCCTCTTCCTCTCTACTTCCTTCCCCTCCCATCCCCCTTCTCCCTTCCCTTCCATTCCTCTCTCCTCTTCCTCTCTACTTCCTTCCCCTCCCATCCCCCTTCTCCCTTCCCTTCCATTCCTCTCTCCTCTTCCTCTCTACTTCCTTCCCCTCCTTCATGAATGACTTCCTTCTCCACCTGTTTGCCCCAACACAGCTGGATATAATGGATACAGTTTGGCCATGATGGTAGACCTATTCTGTGCTGTACTCATTGGTGGTGCTTTTGCACACCACTTATGAAAATGGCAAGCAATCTGGTAAGCATCTTTGGTGTGAATGGCCAATTGCTTTAATCATATACATACTCACATCAAGGACAGACATTTAAGGTGATTAATCCTGATGCCTTTGCTACTGGCTTTGGAGAACGCATGCGTACCTTCAGTCAAGAGAAGAGGGCTTTGAATCATGTGAGGATAGTTTCATGACGGGGGGGGGGGGGGGGGGGGTGCGATGCTTCGGTTGATCCTGATAAACCAATTTTGATAGCTGGTAATCCATAGTGGTTTAATGAAAAGCGTGTTAGGCTAGGCATTAGTAAATGGCATTAAATATCATGATGCTCTGGGTAGTTAAGGGCATTTGTGGTCTGAGCATATAATGTTGTTCCTTCACTACTAATACCTCCTCTCCTCCATTACCACTTGGGTCCCCTCGCCTTTCAAAATAACCTGGCTGAGAGACTGGGTGTTGCTCACATGCCAGTTTAGATACTTAGCTGTTTAAAAGAAAGACATTTTTTATTATTGTGTGATATTTAATGATGATAGTCCTATACTGCTGTGATGTGATGCACTATATTATATTCCAAGATTACCCTTCTTTCATTGTTTGCTCTCATGCATGCAACGTGTAAGTAGGAACCCGCCGGGGAAAAAAAAGGAGTGAAACAAGATATAAAAATCTAATTAAAATAAAATTGGTGATGTAGGATTTGTATAGATAGCAATTGAGTAAAAAGGAAGGAAACAAGGAATTGCGGAAATGATACAGCATTTGAGTAAAAAGGAAGGAAACAAGGAATTACAGATATTATGCATTCATTAAAAATTATAAATATTACAGACCTACATTATTTAGCAAATCCTGGCCTGAAAGTCTGCTAAATGTAGGTATATAATATTTATAATTTTTCATGAATGCATAATATCTGTAATTCCTTGTTTCCTTCCTTTTTACTCAAATGCTGTATCATTTCCGCAATTCCTTGTTTCCTTCCTTTTTACTCAATTGCTATCTATACAAATCCTACATCACCAATTTTATTTTAATTAAATTTTTATATCTTGTGGACACCTCAGACACATAGCTGCTGCTGAAAATTAAATTAGTAATTTGTTAGTAGACTTCTAGCAAATGGCTTACAGGTTGCATAATTGGAAGGAAATCCATGCACGCTATTAAGTATCAAACACATTCCAAGCCACTTGTTGCCATGCTGGTGCCACAACAGTACAGTACTCCCTCAAGCAGTACTTCCACCCTCCCTCAAGCAGTACTTCCACCCTCCCTCAAGCAGTACTTACACCCTCCCTCAAGCAGTACTTCCACCCTCCCTCAAGCAGTACTTCCACCCTCCCTCAAGCAGTACTTCCACCCTCCCTCAAGCAGTACTTCTACCCTCCCTCAAGCAGTACTTCCACTCTCCTTACTGATCAGCGCACTTATAATTCACACACTTATTGAAGGTACACAGAGGTATTACTGAAGGAATATGCAGAGCTATTTCTAAATGAGTATACAGAGATTACTGAAAAAGTATTATTGAAGGGGATTACTGAGTGCAACATGTAACCAGTTGAATATCACACGTTGTATTCTCTAAACATTACATGACTGTTGATACTTGGAGCACCCATACTGTAAGCTGATCTAATGACTTACCAACTTTTAACAGTAACCGGCACAGGCACATTGACTTCTAAAAGATTAATTAATTAACGAAACAAGAGATAATACAAGGAAGACAATAAACACATTATATGTGAAAGTTAGGTCTATGGCGGAGGAGCTATCCTAGAAAGGACAGCTGTGGCATTGGCACAGACCAGGTTGAGATTCAGCCGACCATAGATCTCGTTGAGTATGATGGATTTTGGCCGGCATGTGGAGGTAGCAAGTCTGGAGGCTACTGAGGAGATGATGGTAGTGGCTTCCTTTCCCCAAGCCCCATAGGTTTCCACTACCATAGGGACACAAACCCACCCTAGTTCTGAACATTTAGGGTCATTTGCTTTGTGCTTTCTAGCCTTGGTGGCCTGGGCAGCAGCTGTGGCCGACACTCCTACTTCCAACAAAGTGACAGGATTAAGCTGGACACATCTAATGCTGCAGTTCTGCCCAAGAACCAGTTGGGAAGTAAGATGTCCGCTGGACGGGTCTTGCAAGATTGTTGCCAACTTCTACCTTAACCCCTATGTGAGCCCGACGACAGGTCTCCACCAGGATGTCCCTAATCCTATTATGGCGGGAGACCACATCACCACCATATTTGCAGGTAATTGCATGGTGTCCAAGGTGATCAAGTGCACTACCTGGGCACAGTGCACATTGGGAGCCCTCCGAGGTGTCAAGTCCAAGCCACCATTTGACTTCTAGTAAAAATAATAAAATAATAATAACAAAACTTTGCTTAAAGCCTGGTTCAATCAGTGCAGGTTTACCAATGCTACCCAGATTGTTAAAAATGAGTCACTTATTCTTTACATCCATCTTTTAAATGACTTTACTAGTGTTTACAGCCAATATAACATAGCTTAGCAGGGATCAGAAACTTTTCTAAGAGTTCTGTTCTATTTGGTACACCATCAATAAGTGGTGCTGCTACACAATCAGGATTTTGAGTTCTGTAAATGGAAGCATTACCCATCATTGGAGTAATTTCTTAGGATATCCAAGAAATATATAATGGTATCCTAGAGAAATTACATGCCATTACCCAAACAATGTAGTCCAATCCTGGCTGTGTATTTAGGGGGTATTTAGATATTTGCTCAGAACACAAGGCAATTAGACTTCAATGGTAGGTGTGGAGCATCACCACCACCACTACCTCTTCCAGTTCTTTAGTTGTGATTATCATCACATAGTCAGTTTGATGTGACCCACGCTTCCCCAAAGGCACTGCTATTTGAAACTTTAAGCCTATATGGTTGGTGCTTTTTTTTTTTTTTTTTTTTTTTTGAAACAGTTCCTGTCTCGAGTTATTAAAAAATAAACGGAGGAGAATAGCCCGAAGAGGACTGGGTACGAGAATGGGTACTTAATTGCATATATTATAGTTATTATTTTTTTCAACAAACGTGACATTTTTTTAAAAATAGTTCGAACCTGTTAGAGTTGGGTTGTGGTGTTTAGAATGATTTCGTATGGTAAAATAACACCGGCTAACGCAACTTCGATATATATTTGTTTCCGCACAGGTACCATTTAAAATGCTTTGTACTATACTACTATTGCAATACATTTGCATGCTATTGTGTTTGTTATAAATACAGCTGAATGCATCCGGCCACCATTTCATGCTGTCCATGTTGCATTGAAGGACTTGCACGCATGGAAAATGCTTTTCAGTTACTGTAAAATTTAAATGCCTCAAGTTTGTGGGCTTAAGCCTCCCTTCCTTCAGGGACGGCTATTTAAACAGTTTATACAGTTCACTACTATGTAACACGCGAAGGAGTGGTACTAATAGATCACGTGACCGGGAGACGCATGGCTACTCCGCTGGAGATGGCAAGTGGTCGCAATCCGCAGAGTGCACTCGTTCAAGATACCCTGCACATCGCGAGCGTCAAGCTGAGAATCTTGAGCGAAACGCTCGCACCTGCACAGGAGTTCGAGGAGAAACTGCAGCTCACTTGTACTGGGGACGAGCAGTCCTGTTGTCGCCTTTGCTTCAACAACGGTGGGTCCATTGCATAGCGCGAGAGAGGACTTGATTTGTACAGCGAGGGGGACGGTCGACAAGCATGAGCGACCGCCGCCTAGTGCGGGGGCGGGTAAATATACACCTAGCTACGATGTGTTTGTTAACACGTTTCTATCACACACACACCCCCGTCGCATTTGAAGGAAAGGAGCAGGTCTTCGAGGCTAAAGTGAAGGACTCTAGTTACGTGTACCAGGCGGGGGCGAATCTCGTCTTTATCAGGGTAGCACAGGGATCGGCAGCCGTAACAGTAGATGGTGAGAGGCGGGTGTACATCATCACTTTCACCACTCCTTCCACCTTCAACCCTGTCTTTCACCACAACTGTCGTCGTGTTGGCAGTTAGCGCGGACTGTAGCCAGCTGGTCACCTTCCTCTACAGCCATCTTGTCCCTCCAAAACATAAAGTGAAGCAGTCTGTGTTCACCCTCAGGACTGATGAAGCGTGTGCAGCACAGTACTTCCAGTTCTATGGGTTTCTATCACAACAACAGAACATGTTACAGGTATGTGCTGGGGATGAGGGGGACAAGTATAGGTATGTGCTGGGGATGAGGGGGACAAGTATAGGTATGTGCTGGGGATGAGGGGGACAAGTATAGGTATGTGCTGGGGATGAGGGGGGCAAGTATAGGTATGTGCTGGGGATGAGGGGGACAAGTATAGGTATGTGCTGGGGATGAGGGGGACAAGTATAGGTATGTGCTGGGGATGAGGGGGGCAAGTATAGGTATGTGCTGGGGATGAGGGGGACAAGTATAGGTATGTGCTGGAGATGAGGGGGACAAGTATAGGTATGTGCTGGGGATGAGGGGGACAAGTATAGTGAGAGAGGATACCAAAGGGAGGAGGGAGTAATCATATCCCCCCTCCTATCCCTCCTATATAGGACTATGTTCGGACGTCTACTTATCAGAATGCAATGCTGCAGAACCTCGTGGACTTTCAGGACAAGGTTAGGTTGGAGCATGTCAGGGGGCGTGTTGAGGTGTGTGTCAGGTGAGTTAAGTTGGGGGAGGGCTTTTTGAGGGTGGGAGGTAGGGGCTTTTTGAGGGTGGGAGGTAGGTTGGGGGTTTGTTGAGGGTTTGTCAGATACCTCTTACTATGGAGTTTGTATTGCACAGTGGGCAGAGCTAATTGGCATGAGGTGGGAGCTGTATGGTCTGATGTAATGTCTGCACACACACTCACATACACACACATACACACACAAACACACACATACACATACACACACACACACATACACACATACATACACACATGCGCACATACACACATACATACACACATGCACACATACACACATACACACACAAACACACACACATACACACACACACACATACACACACACACACACACATACACACACACACACCACATACACATGTAGGTTGTATTGGATGTCGGCGCTGGTTCAGGTTAGCAACTGCCTAGTGTTACTGGTGTTAACATGATGTACTCTTTCCTCCTCCCACTTTTTTTTTTTTCCATCCCAACCCTCTTCCCTCTTCCCCTTCTCCTCCTTGCCCCTTTTTTCCCCTCCTTCCTCCTCCCTCTTCCTTCCTTCTCCTCCCTCCTCCTCCCTCCTCCTTCCTTCTCCCTCCTCCTCCCTCCTCCTTCCTTCTCCCTCCTCCTTCCTCCTTCCTCCTCCCTCCTCCTCCCTCCTCCCTCCTCCTCCCTCCTCCCTCCTCCTCCCTCCTCCCTCCTCCTCCCTCCTCCCTCCTCCTTCCTCCTCCCTCCTCCCTCCTCCCTCCTCCCTCCTCCTTCCTCCTTCCTCCTCCCCCCTCCTCTCTCTTCTCCAGGCATTCTGTCATTCTTTGCTGTCCAGGCTGGGGCACAGCTAGTCTATGCTGTGGAGGCCAGCTCCATAGCTGCGCACTGTATGGAGCTAGTCAAGGGGAACCACCTTACCAACAAGGTGGTGGTCATAGCAGGGAAGATAGAAGAGGTATGGTGATGGTGGTGGGGAGGTGAGGAGGAGGCTAAAGTTGTGATGGTGGGCTAGTTGACCACACCAGGTGATTTTTAAAGGGGTAACACTCTTCTACAGGAAATGTTGTCATCAAAGGGGTGTGTACTTTCTTACAGGTCACCCTTCCAGAGAAGGTAGATGTTATAGTTTCTGAGCCAATGGGGTATATGCTGTACAATGAAAGGATGCTGGAAAGTTACCTGCATGCTAAGAAGTTCTTGAAGCCAGGAGGTGACTGATCTCATGGGGGCTACCTCATGTCTCATCTCCCTCCTTCCCCTCCCTCTCTTTCCTTTCTTCCTCCCTCCTATCCCCTCCCTCCCCTCCCTCTCTTTCCTTCCTTCCTCCCTCCTATCCCCTCCCTCTGGCTACAGGGCTCATGTATCCTTCGGATGGCACATTGTACGCTGCACCATTCATGGATGATGCACTTTATATGGAACATTTTGCAAAGGCGTACTTCTGGTGAGTGTGAAGGTGATATGTGCTGGTGATTAGGTGAAGGTGATGTGCTGGTGATTAGGTGAAGGTGATAGGGGTGGTGGCAGAGATGTGTAGTGGTGATGAATAGGGTGATGTGAAGGTGATGTAATGTCACAAGAAGTGTAGTCAAGAATTATTTTTAGCATGTAGGGGGGAGTTCTAAATATTGCACACCCTCTGCACAGGTCTCAGACATCTTTCCATGGTGTGGATCTGTCCTTTGTACGGTCCAGTGCGCAGGAGGAGTACTACAGACAGCCCATAGTGGTACGTTACACTTGAGAGGGGGTGTGCCTTTACCTAGTCAATGTCGCTGGCAGGACACCTTTGACACACGAATCCTGTTAGCCTCGCCGGTCGGACACGTAATCAACTTTGCAACAGCTCATGAAACCGACCTTCACAAGTATTTTGTGGGGGTTTAAGGGGGGGTTCTGTGGGGGTTCTGTGGGGGTACACCAAAATCACTACCCCCACCCCCAGAATTACGATACCAGTGCAGTACAAGCTGTTCTCCACTGGTACGGTGCACGGGCTGGCCTTCTGGTTCGATGTCTGCTTCAGGGGCTCACAGTGAGGGGCTTGTGGAAGGGGGCGTGGTCACCATTGCATTGTGTTCCATCACCAGGCAGACAGTGTGGCTGTCGACTGGGCCCTCACAGCCTCTCACCCACTGGTACCAGGTCTGCTGGTGTGGTACCACGTGAAGAGGTTCTAAGTATGTTCTGCCTTTTTTGGATAGGTACGGTGCCTTTTTCGCAACCCAATCGTTTGCCGGGCAGGTCAGGAGCTAACAGGCTTCGTATACATGGTGGCCAACGAGAGGTAATGTATCTTTGGGCTACTACGGCCGCTGTATTTGGCCGAGACTGTGTATCAGAGTATTTGCCTAAGTGAATTAGCTACACTAGCCCCTCCTCCCCCTCCCCCTCCTCCCACCCAACACATTCTGCATAGGTGGATGCTCTGGTACCAAGTCAAGAATTCTTCCCTTCCTTCCCCCCTCACACACACACACACACACACACACACAGGCAGAGCTACGATATTAAGATTGAACTTGCCGTGTGTGGCACGACAGGTGTCATGTCGGGGAGTTACGACCTCAAGAACCCGTGCTTCCGCTACATGGGAGCGTCCCCTGTTGTGCCATCTGCATCACAGCAGAGTCCAACTGATAGCTACTGGAGCCCTGTGAACGCACAGGCTGCAACCTCGCCCAGCCAATCCATGCAGCCAGTGGAGGTGTTGAATGGCGGTCTCCACATGTACCAGCAGACCCACAGTGGAGGCCACACCCAGACGCATAGTGGCCACGCCCAGATGCAGCGTGGTGGCCACGCCTACTACTCCACAATGCAAAATGCATCCTCTGCAGCACCAGTGCAACAACCTCTGGCAACTGTAGGGGCTGGGAACCAGCAGTATACAATGCAACAACCTGTAGGGACTGGGAACCAGCAATATACAGGTTCTGGAAGCCACATGTACTCCTACCAACAGCACAAGCCTTCCTATCATCATCAGCAGCAGCAGCAACAACAGCAGCAACAGTATCAAAGGGGTGGCCATAAGGGAAATGGCTATGCTCGTCCACCAGTCTGAAGCTACCTCGTGACCTGCTGCTTTTGACTGTCAATCTTGAACTCCTCCCCAGCACTAATATGTCTTCATGATCCCAAGCACTTGCACAAATTTTTTTTTTTTTTGCTTTATTTTTGCCAGAGGGAAAAAAAACAGAACCGAAATTGTTGCACAATATTCACTGTGATGAAATGATCATGAATTTGGCAATGACACGTGATAGTCACACGAGAGGTGCTGACAAGATTGCAAGTGATGTCATCTATTTTTGAGCGGCGAGGTTGTGGGGTAAGGGCCAACAGACTGTCTGTGCTCCACCCGGCCAACAGCAGCTGCTGACTGTACCTTGCCCACTGCATAGAGATAAGGTAAACACACGCCCACCCCTTCCCAATGCTCTTAACCTTGCTTAACACCCAGCAGTGCTGCTTTTCTTGCTGGGGACAGGCCAGTACCACCTAGGTATATTGCTGCCAGCTTGCGTGTGTCCTCGGCAGTGGTTGGTTGAAACACACCTGACCAGTAGAATAGCAGATTGGAGAGAGGGGGAGAGTGTGGGGAGGATAAAATATACCACAACAAGCTCTAGATCTACTCACACCTGCTCTCCCCTCCCCTACTTGCTTCTCCTCCTTACCTGACTTAGGCTTCTGGTCCTCTTGTTCGTCTTTAGCTTCCTTGACACGTTCCAAGGCTGCTGTCAGTATCTCGTTAAAGCGACCGATCTCTTTGGTTAAGGCGGCAGACTCGCGCGTAGCAGCTTCGTCACACTGCTCTCTCTGCTTAGCTTCAAGATCCAAGTCCAGCTTTGTCCGCAGGTAATGTGGAACTGGGAACGGAAACTGTGCATGCAGCACATTCCAGAACTGGTGTTCCTACCTATTTCATGATGAAGAACCGGTACACGCCCCTCTGTGGTTTTCTATAAAGGACAATTAAAAGGTCACATGCTTAGGCAACATGCTCAAAAGAAATAGAGTGAAAAAGTTCCGTAAAACATTAGTTTACTGAACTTTTACCCATATTCATTTGAGTTGCAGGCAACATGTTGGCTTATTTATCACACTGGTAGCACACCTCAAGTTCAGCGTCTCTGTCGCTGGACACCTGCAGAGGTAGAAATACTCGGTTGTGGATAGGGGGTGTCTTCTCGTTAGCAAGCTGCTTCATAACAGTGCTCATCTGCCCAGACAGAGCCGCGAAACTTTCCAGCACGCTGGGCCTGCACCAAGGTGTAAGGGTACATATTGGGGCTAGGCGGAGGCACACAAGCGTTACCATGTGAGCGGCTCTAGCTCCATCTTGCCGATGAAGGAGGAGAGAGTAGATTTGGCGCCTTGCACCTTTGTAAGAATGGCCGTCACCGCTGTAGCCACCTCAGCGTCTGTCTAATGTGAGACTTATTAGCAATATTAGAGTTTTAGCAACACTGGACTCACCCCAACATGTTCCTGAGATTGTCCGCCTGCAGCCATTTGTGCTGTACTTTTTATACTAATATACAACTTGCCGCTGACGTCACGCATCCCGATTATCGCTCCGCGGATCATTGCATTTCAGTATTAAAGAGTTGGCCCCCAGCCAAGTTGGGAGAGACCTTTATGCTGAGACATATGCATGTGCCATCTGTCAGAGCAAGGCTGTTGTTTGCCACAGCAAGGGTTCCAAGCCTGATTCTTAGAGGGTCCAGGGTAAAGCGAAAGAGTGGACTAGCGTTAATGACGGGGCTCCCCTACATCACGTACTACATATAACAATTGCAAACGAGGGCAAAAGTTGCATCGCTGTATAGATATGTGACGTCACTGCAAATGTCTGTATGATAGTGATTAGGTTGCTTAGTAACGTAGACAATCATGGCGGAGAAGCGATACGACGGTGCTCCTTTCAGCACGCAGACAGCACGGTAATTAGTTCGTGCGTTTCTGCCATGTATCTTAATAGAAAAATTTAGGTTTGATGTATCGGGCATCCATCCTCAAAGTAAGATGCCTGGTTCTTATACGGAAGTTCCGTATTGCAAGCGGGCCAATTCAGCGGAGGTGCTGTCAAAACTGCATTCCCCCTGTGCTTTGTAAAGATTGAAAATGCTTTTTTTTTTTCTAGGCCGTAATGTTGGGACCGGGTGCGTATCGTATTGAAACTGGAGGCTTCACAAGTGCGGCTATTGAAAAGAGAAGGATGGGTCCAAATTGGGAGAGGGCATTTCAAGTCGCCACAATGGCAAGCATTCCGCATGTACTGTACAAGAAAGAATGGGAGCATAAAAGAGCACTCGTAAGAAGGGTGAAAGGCATTTGGTTAGTTTTGGACTAATTGCAACCTGTAGAGCCAACAGCTCGGACCTGGGACCTACACAATCAAAAGCTTCGTTGAGGAAATGCAGAACCGCCCTTCCAGCACGCGAGGGATATGTCAGACTGGCGAATCTAGATTAGAGAACGAAGACAAGGTGCGCACATTAAGTTCTATTCTCGCAGTGGGTACCAGGACAATACTATTTCGCAGCGTAATATGCCGGGGCCAGGAACGTATTCGGTGTCGTTACCAATAATGAAACAATCCCCGGGGACCGTGGGCATTTTGGAAAACGGAGGCACAGCCTTCAGTAGACAGCCCACGAACGGGAGCGGCCTTGCACCAGGTCTGTATCGCCACTCCAGTCCAATTCAAGAATTACTGGACAAACAAGTCAGCAAGAAGGGGCCGTACGAACTTTTCTCTGGAGAGAGGCAGCAGCCCTCAAAATCACTGGTTAGTGAGAGAGCTTATTGCTGTACAAATATTTACCGATAAAATATCAATTGTCCGGTCACAGCAAGAAACAGCTCATTTGGGCCCCGGGAAGTATCCGTTTTATCCATTTACAGCACACTGGGAAGGTACAATTCAAATCATTGGGAATGAGCACTGATACATGTACTCATCCATTGCTAGGTTACCACCACAGTAAACATGGCCGCTTTAGCACAATGCCACAGTATCCAGAGAAGCCCTCTGACAGGTTTTCCATCAGTACTTTAAGTCAGTGTCCCCGCCCATTGGAATCACCTGGCCCAATGCATTATGAAAATTCCCATCGAAGAACCACCAGTGCTCCAATACGCTTTCCATCTGCCAAACGCTTTGATGGGAGAGCCCACTCTGGAAGCACGGTAAGCCCCACCCACCTGTATTGCATACTGTTTTCTCACAAACCCTTCATGCTGCAAAGAACCCAGTGGGACCTGCACAGTACAACATTAATCGTTGGCACATGCGGAGACATCAAAATGGCAACGTCAATGTCTTTGTGTCAGGAACCCCTCGACTACCACCGCGTGTGGACTCTACACAGGAGAGGCTGCTCCGGGAGAGGATCACACCCAGAGGCGTGGCAAGGCACCATCCCATCATCACTGCATGAGGCAACAACAGTGTGAACCAACCTGGTGTTCGGGGGTAAAGGGTCCACACCATTGTACAGTACACCTATTGCTTTGCCTTTGTTGAAATAGATTTTGTTTTCTTCACTTTTCGGGAGTTTTCTGTTTTATTTCTTTTTGCCTTCTTTCCATGCTTCTGTTCTGTCTGGTCTTCATCATCACTAGCACAAGTATCCTTGTGTTCACGCTTTTTGTGTTTTTTCCTTTTGTGTCGTTTCCTTTCCTTTTCAATATGCTTGTCATCGTCATGGTTATTTTCATCATCAGTGGAAATGAACTCTTCTGGATTCTGCTCTTTGAAGCCACTGTGTCCCCATCTGTTGGTGCGTGCACAATTAACACAGGTATCAGCAAGGTCGCTTCGTACGTAGTATAATGTACCTAAATGGATCGTTTTCTTCAGCTTTCATCAACTGCCTAGTCCAGAAGGTGCTAGTCGGGGCACGAGAGGGGGCTGAGCGAACGGTACCGCCTTCCTCTGATTCATCATAGACATCGCTCACTAAATGACCTCTGTGGAGTTTTCAAATTTTAGTCTTAGTTGCATACTTCAATAAACTGTTGACTCACCGAGCTAGTAAAGGTGCCCTCCTGCGCCATTCTGTTTTCTCATACTCCGATTTTCGCTCCACCTCTCGTTGGCGCCACATTTCGCGCTCTTCCTGAATCTAATGCAGTGGTAAGCAATAACGTCAGTAAGCAGCAAAGGAAGGACTTACTTTATTGTGTGCGTCTACGTGACGGAGAAAATTGTTGAGCGTGAGTTTATCCACCGTTCGCTTCATTTTGGGACTGTGCTCTGCGGTTAATCCTTACGAGACCACACCCACCGTTCGTACATTTATAGATTTTAACCGCAAAGCGAGCCGCAAGCATGAATTTTTAATCTCTGACTTGCGAGAAACTATTTCTTTGCGCATACAAACAGTAACGAAACAAGAGAAAGATATACACTGTTACTACAGTATAAGGAGAGCGAGTGGGGGAGGTTTAAAGTGTAATTCAGCGTCGGTTCAATGCCCAGTACTTGATTTTCTTGTTGCCTACGGTAGAAAGAAGCTTAAGTGAAAGTTATACTTTTATGTCTTTACTACGGAAGTACTGACCTTCATGCCTTCCGTTCCGAGAACAGTACTCTTGTAGTCCTTTGAGCTGGCATTTCTAAGGATAATTAGAGTACGGATAAATAGTGGGAACTACATGCAGAGCTTCTCTCCTTTGTTGCAAGCCAAAGTCCTCTTTACCTATTCTTTATCTTCTCTTCCCAGCGTGCTGCCAAAGAGGATTGAGCCTTTGGCTTCAACTGTACAAGTCAAACACCTAGTATCGTCAAGCTGACCAACGGAGGGGAAACCAACCTCTTCAATCTCTGCCTGCTTTATCCTCTCCTTCCACTGCTTGGCCTTCTCCTCTCTCTGGCGCTTCTCCTCCGCTTCCTTCTTTGCATTCTGCTCTTGCAGCCTCCTAAGCTCCTCTGTGTCTATCCTAGACACCTTAATATCAGTCTCACGAGCTGTGTGCATCCTGTTGTATTAGGAAGTGTAAATGTTCAGCCTCTCTTTATCGAATACCTCCCCTCCCCCTACACACACACACACACACACACACACACACACACACACACACACTGACAAAGGCAGATTGACAATAAACAGAACCATCTTATATTCTTTGTTAATGACCCAGCCTTTACTGCACCTTCTCAACACTCCCACCTGTTAAATATATTATATCACCTTTGCTCATCTGACATCTTCTGTCTTGCCCTTCTCAGTCTCTCCTCCTCTTCCCTCTTCCTCTGCTCCTCCTTCTCCCTCAATGCGGCTGCTCTCTGTTGCTTCTTATGCTCATACTCAATCCTCTGTTCTGGAGTCATCTCTTTCACTCGATTCTTTTCCACCCATTCTATCCATTCCTCCAATGGCAGCTCTGAATAGAAAGAGTGAAGGGGGAGGAGGGAGAAGGGCAGAAGAGGGAGGGGTGAAAAGGGGAGGGATGGAAGGGTGAGAGGGAGAAGAAAGAAGGGGATGAAAGAGGGTGAATAAAATTACACCTGTCACCACCATACCTTCTGGTGTTAGCTTGGCCTTTGCTTTGGCCTCCTCCCTCTCTTTGGCCAACCTTGCCTGCTCCTCCTGCTCCCGTATCAGCCTTGCCTCCTTCTCTTTCTGGGCCTCCCTCACCTGCTGTTCTTCCTGCTGCAACAAGGTCTTCCACTCGTTCTCCAGTGTCTGAACGGTTGAGTCAGACTCTTGAACAAGAGCTTTTTTCACCTCCATCTCTCTCAGCTTCTCCTGCTCAATCCTCCTTGCCTCCTCCTCCCATTGCTGTGCAATGATCTTACTGCAGAAAGCATAACCTGGTGAGTGTGGGGTGGGGAAGAGGGAGGGAGCTGCTTACCTCTCCTCCTCCTTCTTCTTTCGTATGGTGTCCAGAGATGGGACATTGACCAATACAGAGCTGACCTACAAAAAATGATGCTCCATTAATGCCCTATCTGTATCTGTGAACAATTGCTTTATAACTTAGAAAACAAAAATAAAGACATTGGTTACAGCTTGGACCACATCACTAGAGAGCTCTGGCACTACTGTGCACAGTAGAAGGAGACTATTGTGCACATTAGGAAACTATTGTGCACATTAGGAGACTATTGTGCACATGTAAGCACTTGATGTTTTGAACACAGAACATGGGAAATAACCAATATGGCTGCATTACAATAGACACATATTGTAAATAAAACCCTCAAGGCTTTATAGATATGGATAGCACCCTCTCCTCCCACCCCAAAGCTTTTAATGGTTGTAATTTTCTGACTTACACCACACTGTATTACAGTACTGTTGCAACATGTCATATTACAGTATTGTACCAACATACCATATTACAGTACTGTAGCAACATAACATATTACAGTACTGTACCATGGTGATAGGACCTTCAATGACTGCTCTTAAAAATCCTTAACAACCGTAGCATGGCAAACACATTGAACAGTGGTTGCTCCATGCATGCCTGGTTTGTGTGCCTATGCTTGACCCTTTGAGCCTTTTCACTGATTGCATGCACGTTACATCTACACGTACTTAGCCCACTTGCCCATCCTTAGTCACTGTATTCAGCACGGAAATGTACACATGTATAGAACAACCATGCCATCCCTCTCCTCAACAACCATGCCATCCCTCTCCTCACCATGCCATCCCTCTCCTTACCGGTCTTTTTGGTTGCTCCGTGACGTTGAACGCCGGAGCCTTTGACTTGCGATCCGTCGCCTCAAACTCCGCAAACACGTCGTTAATGGAGGCTAACTCGTCTCCAAGGATCGAGTCCAGATCGTCCATCGATGGCTGCTGCCTGCAGGCGATAGGAAGCGACTGATGATTGCACTACGATTATAGCACTTCAAACAAACTGACCGCGCCCCCCCCAAAGGTGGGGCTTATTGTGTGCAAATTCGCGAATTCACTCACTTTGCGGGCTTCTTGTCTCGACCACTACATGTGGTAGGGTTTCCTTTTGATGGGGCGGGGGCGTTAGTTGTAACGATGGTAACGGTAGTAGAAGCATTGTTTTGTGCTTTGGTCTTGGAAGAAGCATTGTTCTGTACCTCTGTTGGGACAGCTGGAGCTTTGGTCTTGGAAGAAGCATTGCTCTGTACCTCTGTTGCAGACAGGGACTGTTCTGAGGGCACTATAGAGGGACTAGAAGTTCGCTTGCTTGGGGCATCTCTGGTGGGAGGTGGTTCATTCGTCACTTTTATAACTGTTTCCAAACTCCTTTCAAGTGACTTCCTGTGCTGCTCGAGAGGCTCCAATTGCCTTTGTGGTTCCGCAACGGGATATTCGCTCTTCTGATTCAACATCTCCTGCAGCAAAGCATTGGTATCCTTTAAGTCATACGGCTCCTCCCCCTGTCCCTCAGGCAGGAGGCTGCTGGTGTCAGCCAGAGCAGACATTATCTGAGCCTCCAGTTGCTGCATATGACTGATCACACGTGCTGCACCACTATGAGGGGAGGTTGCTCTGAATGTGTGGTCAGACAGCACAGGTATTCTACTCTCTTCCCCAGACTTCCCTTCATCATCTCCTCCAATTCCCATTTCTTCAATGGTTTCACTCAGTCCCTTCATGCTGGCAGAGCGATACTGATCTATTCCAAATGGAACACTCCTTACTGGAGTGACCCATTGAAGGTCCTCTTCGAAAACATCTCTTGACTCCTCAAGGAACTTATGTGAAGCTCTAGAGATGTCCTCAAGGTCATCATTATCCATATCCTTCTCTTCCCTCTCACTACTCTCCTCTCTCTCCCCTTTTTCCTCAGCTGCTTCTTCTTCCACCTTCAGCAGCCTCTCTCCTTCCTTCTGTGCATCCTCCTCACACACCTCTCCCTCCCCCTCCTCTTCCATCTCCCGTTCCTCGTTCTCATCTCTTCTCAATTCCCCCACCTCAACCTTTCCTGGTGGTGCCAGGATCTCTACTGACCCTACCAACTGGACAACAGGCTCTGTACGCTCTTCCACCACCACCTCCTTCACTATGCTACTTCCCCTGGACCCAGCTGAGGGACTGCTGCACACAGAAGACACACCCTGGTCAGGGGCATCTCTGTCGCCCTCCAACATGGGCTCAAATGGGTTCCCTACAAAGGTGTCGTATTCTCTGTCACGAAAAGCTTCCGGTGGCAAGGTGAAGTGCTGCAGGGAGATGAACCTGTTGTCCACCAAAGTGGGCGTGCCCTGTGGGGTAATGGGATCCACATAGGGCTGGTGGGATAGGGGGAGTTGGTCTGCTGCTCTCTGAATGTCTCCAATGAAAGTGTAATACTGGAGGGGGTGGAGGGGGTGGATGGGTGGGGCAGGGAGTAAAGGAAAAGAAAGAAGGAATGTGTGAATTCTGACACGCTCACAGTTGTACAATACCAAATAAGGCATGCAGGTGATGAAGTCCATCCATCCAGAGAATGGGGACTGTTCTCTACCTCCGACCTACACGTGTTCATTACACAATCATTGAGGGAGTGGTCTACACACACACACACACACACACACACGCATGCACACGCACGCACGCGCACACACACACACACACACACACACACACACACACACACACACACACACACACACACACACACACACATACACATGGAGCACTAACACAATCGTTATTGTACACACAACACCAGACATTGTAATGTCAGGTGTCTAAGCAACCTCCTTTGACATCATGCAGCTGTTGCACAATCATGTGGATAGAAGATGAATTGGGCAGGGGAGGGAGAGGAAGAGGGGAGGGAGAAGGAGGGGAGAGGGAGTGGGAGAGGGAGAGGGAGAGGGAAGGGTGAGGGATGGGGAGAGGAATAGGGAGGGTGAGATTCAGTGAATCTCTGCTGAAAGAAGCCCAGACAAAACAATATGTGGGTGCAGTGCAGTCAATGACTGCAGCCCTGTGTCTAGAGCTGGTTGTCTGGTCTACACTGTAGGCTTATAGCCACATCACTTACTGAAGGTGGGAAGATTGTGTGGGCATCAACCTTCAGAGGGAGAAAGTGGCCGAGCTTTGTCACGTAGATAAGATGCATGGCCACGGTAAACTCCAGGAAGGTCAGGTAACCATCCTTATCCACATCTGCAAGGGTCCTACAGGACAAAGGAGACAAGGTCCCACACTTCCTTTATCTCCACCACATGCCCTTTCCCCTCTCCGACTTCCCAACACTACATAAGATGCCCCTCCCATCTTACACCCTCTATCACAGCCATCACCCCACACATCCCACAGCCATCACCCCACACATCCCTACAGCCAACACCCCAAACATCCCTACAGCCAACACCCCACACATCCCTACAGCCAACACCCCACACATCCCCACAGCCAACACCCCACACATCCCCACATCCATCACCCACACATCCCCACAGCCATCACCCCACACATCCCCACAGCCATCACCCCACACATCCCCACAGCCATCACCCCACACATCCCCACAGCCATCACTCACACATCCCCACATATCCTCACAGCCAACACTCCACACATCCCTACAGCCATCACCCTACCATATGTGGATGATAGTCTCCCTTGGGAGGTTTGACTTCATCAATAGGTAGCGTGCAGCTTCAGCTGACAAACAAAGAGTACAAAGGTCAGCATGGTGGTCAGAAAACAGACAGGTAGGCAGACAGGTAGAAGGGGGATTACTGGTGTCCATAAGCTGCTTACCTCCCAGGACTCCCTTTCCATTGTTGGTCTGGAAGGAGACAAAGGCACTGCGGCACTTCTGAAGATGGTTATCAGCAGGTGGGGCCAGCTTTGCGTGCGTAACAGCCTCGAGAAAGTTGACAAGGGCCTGGGGAAGTGTTGCTGGAAGAGACCTGCCACTGATCAGCGCGTGAACAAGACGCATCGCCACGGTATATTCCGCTGCAGATAGCTGTCCATCTAAATCCACATCTGAGAGACTCCTGAGAGACGGACGTGATGATGGTATGTCTCCGAGTATCTCAGGCAATACAGTTACTTGTATTATAACACGATACTCATGCACAGCCGGCACAGGTACGTGCGTGCCTCAGCCTGTATCGTGTGCGCCAACCTTGTGCGCACGTACGTTTGCAAACGTGGTGCATGCTTACCAGATTGCTCCGAGGATGTCATAGGAAAGGCCTGACTGCAAGAAAAACTTCCTAGCTCTCTCACCTGTACAAAGGAAGCAAGCAGCGTACCCCTTATTGCTGCACGCATCAACTTCTTTTGCAGACAGCGCGTGCGCTGTCTGACTTAACGAACTGTGACCTACCTCCAAGAAGTGTATCTCCTGGGGTTAGGCGATGGAAATAAGCAAATTGGTACGAGAATTCTTCCGGACGTATTTCCCACCCGTTCCCTGTCAACCACTACAGTTAATTCTTCGATTCGCACCGGGTATCTCAGCCTACCTTGCGCCATTGCCGAAGATAATGAGACCTTTCAATTTGCAGCCGCTCTTCTCAAGGACGCTATTTGGTGGGCAGGGTTGACGTTAAACATATATTGCGTGCACGTGCATTTATCACGCCCACTATGCTGAACAAAGCCATCTGACAGTGGTGGGCGGAGTGGAGGCAAAACACGCCAGCTGTCCTATTGTACAATAGTACGCCAAAATTCTGCTAAATTAAAATTCCTAACATTGCCACAAAGACATTTGGCACGAGAAAATTATGTAGATCACCATACCTAACTTCATGATCACTAACACTTTTAAGGAAATATTCACCAGAATGCATTCTAAATTACTTCTACGCGAGTCTACGATCGTTACGCCCTTGACAATCGAAATTAGTCTGGGTATGATCCGACTGACAATTTTTTAAAAAGAACTTAGTCGCCATTTTAACGACGTTGTTAATTGATTCTCTAATTGTTGTGCGCGTTCCACGCATATTACTTACAACTAATTACTCGAGGGACTCCCCTCGCGTCCTTTCTGGAATGTGCACAAGCACGCTTGGCGCGCGCGATTCCTTTCAAAGCCAATTTGCTTCCGCCACCTGTGAAATATTAAGTAGAGCAGTCAGGAAATGAGTATGAGCGATATTGGGGAGTATACTTTACTGTACTAGAACCTTGCACTGATATACACTGACAGAAGTTCTGGTCATAAACATTAGACCATCATTGCATGCTGAACGTTGTACTAAGTGCAAGGCCAAGGCCTTGCCAAGGCAAGGGTTCAACTGATTTTCATCAGCAACCTGAATTATGGCGCTACTGATCATATAAATCCATTTTCCAGCACTTCATCCTGTCTGTAATTATGTAGTACCTGAGACAGGCAGTACTATATTGGCATTGATTTATTCTTTACCAATTGCTTCGCAGACGCCCTCATTTCATGAATCAGAGATTGCGTGATGGATTCATTGTCCTCCCCAAATGCAATTGCCAGGCACGTCATAATCTCTTCAGCAGCAGACAGCAGCAAAACATCTTGATGTCTGCCGCGATGATTTTATCGTGTCCTCCAGGTGCAGGACAATACTGAGTGTGTTTTGTGAATACTAGTACATGCATGGTAGGATGGCATGAATATTAGTTGAAACAAAGACATTACATTGCCTCGGCACCACGCAATCCTCTGTGTGCGCCTGCCACTAAAAAGGAATGGCACCGATAATGTTCTGACGTTGAGCAGCAAGGCTTTGGTCCATAACTTTTTGATAGCACTGCTTCACTGTACCGTATGTGTCAATCAGTTCCAAATACAGTGTGAAATGCGCTTGTCGCTGCATACATTTGCATATGAGCTCCTTACATAGGTATATTGCACGGTATGTTTATGTGGTGCGCCTCCATTGACTATTAATGATATAAAGTCATAAATATGCATGGTCGATTCTTTGCTATAAAATACAACTGTCAAGTGGCATGTTTTAAATGTCTAAATTTGTGACGTGTGCTATGACATCTGTTAGGTGCTGAGCTTTAGAAACTGCGCACGTAGCTGTAAGCAAAGCGATGCGCATAAACTTTTAAAAAGTGAGAGAATACGGTATGTGGTCGTATTATTCCTACGTCATATACGGTATCATCTAATTAATATCGTTGTTTTGTAATTGTCCAGCCGCATGCTATGTCTACACAAACGTTACTCGTTTTCGGTGGAACGATAATTGTTGGAACCTTGTATCTACTCCGCCGATATGTAGCAGGAGGTGTTTGCCACTCGCGGGCTAAGCTTGACGGTAAAACCATCATCATCACTGGTGCTAACACGGGCATTGGTAAGGAGACAGCTATAGACCTGGCCAGGAGAGGAGCTCGCGTGATCATAGCTTGCAGAAGTGCAGAGAAGGGAGAAGAGGCCGTTGTGGAAGTTCGAGCGAAGAGCGGTAACGACAAGGTTGTATTCCGACGACTAGACCTCGCCTCCTTGGAGTCAGTTCGACAGTTTGCCTCTAAAGTTCTAGAAGAGGAGCCGACGATCGACATCTTGATCAACAATGCCGGAGTGATGGCTTGTCCGTACTCAAAGACGGAGGACGGATTTGAAATGCAATTCGGTGTGAACCATCTCGGTCACTTCCTCCTAACAAACCTCATTCTCGATCGACTGAAGGAGTCTCCCGCTGCTCGTATCGTCAACGTCTCTTCAACTGCACACAGGCGAACAGAAGGGATCAACTTTGATGATTTGAACAGTGAGAAATCGTACAATTCTTTCGTGGCATACGGTCAAAGTAAATTAGCCAATATTCTGTTCACCCGTTCTCTGGCAAAGCGTCTCGTCGGTACCAGCGTTATTGCTAACTGCCTCCACCCCGGCGTCATCAGGACAGAACTTGGTCGTCATATATTCAGCGGACTACCTGGACAGGCAAGTGTATCAGTTATTATCGGTTAGTCAGTGTAATTAACTATTGTGGTCTTCCCCGCTTTGCCTATCACTTTACTATACCTCCCCAACCTCCAAAAAATATAATGGACAAAAAAGCTTACTGTCCTTCCTATATGGGACAGTTCACGACAACATGACTCAACGTGTAATGCTGGTGCAGAAATTGCTATAACTTTCAAATGGTTAATGATATTATCTTTCTGTTTTCAACACTACATACCACAGCATTCTTAACTCCATGCGAGCTTCAATGCCTCATGGGGTTCAAATCTGCCATGTATTTCGGCAGGAGCATAATTCAGTTTGTACATAGAAGAGTCCCGTTGTTTAGTTTGTGTTATTAGTTACCAGTATGGAGATGCTATTGAACTAAGTACATGCACACTTTCTCTCTCAGTTTGTGTCACCAAACCGCAATGTATGGGAGGCAGGGGGACTGTGTCATTGGCACGAATCAATGTTTGCACACTCTGTTGAACAGTGTCTCCCTAACAAAAGTTAAAACAAACAGACCAAATGTATAGCAACAGGACTCCTCTTACGTATGAGCTGAATTTGGACATTCCTTCATAAAGTGAACCGTGTAGTGTATATACAATTCTGAAAAAATAGCAAGTCAGAATTCCTTGATTTTTATATATGAAAATAAAAGCTGTTTAGTCAAACTGTCCTGTATATGTACATATTGTACAGTTTTGAAAATGTAGTTTTCATCTCAGTAGATTTTCTGAGAGTTCATCCATCAGTTGTACTGATAAGGCCTTGGAGTTATAACTACATACAACCTGAGAACGTTAGTGATACAGGGTCTTCACGGAAGAATGCAACGCTTTTGAATGAACATAATTTTAATTTTTAAATAGGATTATCAATCTAAATCAATTTATGAATACACAATAACCATGGTTAGGCAAATACCAAACGCATTATTAAAATTCAATTATCTTTTACAGTTCATACCTTGTAATTAATTAATTTGATACAGAAATGTACGACAACTTTTATTACAAGATTTATAATCTGAAGAATAGCTGTGAAAAAAGTATGAAATTTAATTAATTGACGTTTTACTAGTTAATTAATATCAAAACAACTATTCAAACTTGAAAATGCTAAAGGGCCACTACAATTGTAATGTTATAGTAACTCACCATTACATGATCTAATACAGAATCAAATTGTGTTTTTTACTTCATTTAATCATGGAGTAATTAGTGATGGTTATTAAAATTAGTTACCCCATAACAGCTTCAATCTTAATAACTTTAAAGCAAATTACGGTTTTAAATGTTAAAAACTCACTATTGAACTCAGTAACTTGAAATCAGTGCTGTTCCACTGCATACTCAGATCTTGCGTTACTTATTACTAGTTATTAAAATCAATTATCTCTAACGAATAATGTTGATAATAGAGGGCTTTAAATATTTTGATTTATGAGGGCTTTGATACAATTACTTAACCGCTTACAATAATTTAAATGTTAGTATTTGCCCAACTTCTGCAACATATGTTAAAGAAATCAAACAGTTAATTAAAAGTTATAGTGATGTAAAAGCGTTGCGTTCTTTTGTGAAGACCCTGTATATAGGATTGATGCCAATGGTGGTGTAAGAAGGAAGGGAACAAGTGATTGGAGATATGATAACTATATGTAGCAACATAAATATGATGCAGTATTACAGAGTATTATATTGTCTCCAATCCCTTGTTCCCTTCCAATTCTTACACCACCATTGCCTTCAAATCCTATTTACCACTAACTTTCTCAGAGAGAATGTTTTTGTGTATACATATTTTTTACTGCACAATCCATACAGTAAAATACACACAAGGATAATGCATAGGTTTGTATGACAAAAAAATCCAGCCATTGTTATTATTGCCTGGCAACACAATATATATAAATTATGTCACCTTTGCAGCTGTTATAGATCATAACTCATGTGCCAAGCTTTTCAAAATGTTCCATGCACTGCCTTCTTACATCTTGGTTCGATTTTTCATCAGCATGCTAGCTGTCACGAGCAGACACCCACTTTTGTTTCAGGATCAGCATTGTAACTTTGTCTTGATTTTGGAGGTATTCCTCATGTCATTTGGCCCTCCTCTTTTGTTCCCATGAAGGCATTTTGACAAAAACAAACTCTCTCTGTCTGACACTCTTCATCATCACTTGCAGCTTCAGAAGTATGCTGCTCTGTATGAAATACTTGGTCTGTATGAAGTATGCTGCTCTGTATGAAATACTTGGTCTGTATGAAGTATGCTGCTCTGTAGGAAGTATGCTGCTCTGTATGAAATACTTGGTCTGTATGAAGTATGCTGCTCTGTAGGAAGTATGCTGCTCTGTATGAAATACTTGGTCTGTATGAAGTATGCTGCTCTGTATGAAATACTTGGTCTGTATGAAGTATGCTGCTCTGTATGAAGTATGCTGCTCTGTATGAAGTATGCTGCTCTGTATGAAATACTTGGTCTGGACGAACAGCATATGCTGCCACAAACATAGAGTAGTACTCTAGTGAAAGAGACAACTGTAATTGGAGATCCTCTTCAACTGTAATTGGAGCAAGGCACATGTCAATTCGTTTTTTTTTTTTTACTTCAAGTGCCACACCATCAGCTATGAAACTTGCTATGGTTACTTTGTCTGAGAGTGTTGTTCCTGACAGCTGCTTTCATTGCATCATGGGGTCCTGCTGTGTTATCTTGGGATCCATGCCATGATCAATCACTCGCTCTTTTACCAGTTCAAAGAAAATTTTCAAACGAGAGTCACTTCCTGACATTGCTCGACTAATATGTGACAGATTCCGTGGCACACGCAAGGAAATGGGAGAGCCTTGCTGCAATGCCCTTCTGCGAAATTGTTTCCACCATCGATCGGTAGGTAGCCCCGATTCCCCCGTAAACTGATTTCCTTCTGCTTTTGCAGGTTTAAACACCCCTTCCTTGCTCATTCCCATGCCTCTGTAGTTCAAGAAAAGCATCGCTTTAATGAGGCCCGCCTCAGCTTCTTGTGATAGCTTGGGTTTCATGCCACCTTTGCAGCAAACAATAATCGGCAAGATGATAATCGATACAGTGTTGTGGGGTTCATTCCACTAGCAGACGAAATCATCCAAAATGACCCCTTTTGTGATTTGTATACCTCTACAGCCATTCGTGCTACTGTAGCAGAAAAGCCCTTGCGCAATTTTGTCTCCCTTGTGGCCATATTAGCACACTACATACACATAAGTAAAACTGCACAATGACTTCATGTTTTCAATCATGATGTGGTTGATAAAATCCTTTGAAGTGGCTGTTTCTTATTTAGTACCTCTCCTGTACATCAGAGAGCACTTGCCGAAAAGTCAGTTTTCGGAATCTAACGTTTTTTATTCATTTATAAGTTGTTTACTTTAGTTGAAAATAATAAGGGAATTAGACTGTTTCATAATAGATTTCCTTGCTCTACTTTAGTTCTTACGTGTTGGAAATCAGGTGTGTGGTTTATACATTATCAGCAATTGAAGTTTTGTCATGCATGACTTGACATCTTCGATTTCCCTATAAGATTTATTTGACAGCTCATTGTGATAAAATCAATTTAGTCATGTGACCAATTCTACTTTTGATCAATAGCTACCAATCTGACGCCATTGTTAGTATACTTCAACATTGTCCTTATGTAAGGACCATGTTCCTTAAATAAGGACGATTTGAGATTAGACGTTAAGCTGTCCCTCATGTGATTACTGTTCTATTTATTTCAGATGTGCTATTTCTTTTTGACGCCCATCGCCTTTCTTCTCATGAAGTCTCCACGGGAAGGTGCCCAGACCACCATCTACTGTGCGGTGGATGAGGCAGTGGAGGGAGTCTCTGGTAAGTACTTCAAGGACTGCAAGGTTGCTACACCAATTACCAAAGCTGCAGTTGATGATGACATGGCTGAGCGGCTTTGGGAAGTCAGTGCTGAGCTGGTGGGACTATAGCATATGCCCCTCCCCCATGCCCCCAATGGTTAAGAAGTATTACTATATTCCAATAGGCAGTATTGCTGTATGCTATTGTAGGAAGCCCAATGATTATTGCTTGCTGAACATGTACTGTGGGTCGGAAAGTAAGATACATGTCAGAAGAGAACCAATCCATATGTCTCCTTCAGGATTGAACAACTAGTTAACCTCTGCTTCATCAGGTAAAGTGCAAACCAGCTGAAGATGAACAGCTAGCAGAACTCCTTGCCTCAGTATGTTGCATAAGAGAAAGTTTCAAACTGTTGAGCAACTGCACTGGATACCACTGGATAGCACTGGATACCACTGCATCACCTTTGGATACTTGAGTGGGTGTTGAGGGCCTAGGATAGGGGCTAATGTGAGTGCCCCTCCTCCAGTCTTCTATGATGAGGTTCTTTGATAATATAGTGAGGAACGCTACGATGTTTGTTGCACTAACCAGGGGTATATAGAACATTTACGACCTAAAAAAAAAAAAAAAAGATCAGCGACCATTCACAATGGCTAAAACAAAACTCTGATACCTGAATGCGCACCAATTACGTTCTGTTATGGACCCTTTCCACGTTTTAGTAACCGTGGTGATGATTTTTGTGTCGCCATCACTTTTGGTAGGCAACTTTCAATGTAAGATGGAGGTATAAAAGTTTAGATGTGTTGTCTACGCAACTGTATTTATTGACTTACTCCGGCCACCCTAGCCAACCATTAGCCCCGGCCCTATTTTAATATGTGGGCGTTACAAGCGTTTCATATTTAACGGCACCGCTCAGCTTTCCTAACATGGCTTCAACAATTGCGCTCCTTAAGTGTATTTTAGGCGGGACGATTGGCGTAGGAACGTTGTATCTCATTCGACGATACTTCGCAGGAGATGTTTGTCTCTCGCGGGCTAGGCTTGACGGTAAAACCGTCATCATCACTGGTGCTAACACGGGCATTGGTAAGGAGACAGCTATAGACCTGGCCAGGAGAGGAGCTCGCGTGATCATAGCTTGCATGCAGAAGTGCAGAGAAGGGAGAAGAGACCGTTGTGGAAGTTCGAGCGAAGAGCGGTAACGACAATGTTGTATTCCGACGACTAGACCTCGCCTCCTTGGAGTCAGTTTGACGGTTTGCTTCTAAAGTTCTAGAAGAGGAGCCGACGATCGACATCTTGATCAACAATGCCGGAGTGATGGCTTGTCCGTATTCAAAGACGGAGGACGGATTTGAAATGCTATTCGGTGTGAACCATCTCGGTCAAACCTCTTTCTCGATCGACTGAAGGAGTCTCCCGCTGCTCGTATCGTCAACGTCTCTTCTACGGGTCATAAATTTGCAAAACGGATCAACTTTGATGATTTGAACAGTGAGAAATCGTACAGTTCTTTAGTCAAAGTAAATTGGCCAATATTCTGTTCACCCGTTCTCTGGCGAAGCATCTCGTCGGTACCAGCGTTATTGCTAACTGCCTCCATCCCGGTGGTGTTAGGACGGAAATTGTTCGGCACGTATATACTGATGCGGTAAGTCAGTATCTGTTTAATCAAGGGCGGATGGTCCGGACCCCCCCTCAGGACCCATGATGAAATAATTACTATTGATACCCCAGTCACGTGCGCATAAAGGTGCTTCGTGCTTCGGTGTATTGTTCCTCGACGACGCGTCGCTTAAATGCGTTGCTTTGCATTCTTCGTATATTATACAGGCGTCGGAAGGTAAATTACGAAATTTAACCTGGGGGGGGGGGGGGGGGGGGGAAAGGGTAGGCGGCTGATTTAATTTCATACAATGACATCGTTCGTACACGCGACAGTGACATAGAGACAATATACTATCTCTGGTGACGCGTACATGCGTCGCCTATGTCAGGCTATGTGATTCCCGCGATTTTTATCTATGATTCACTTGACCAGCATTTATACGTGCCAAGAGCTAGGTGGTTTTCAAACTGCAGGCTACATAGGTCCGCAGAAGATTTATGCAGCTGATGCACAGGGGAAGAAATAGAATACTGTTCATTGCATGAAGTAGGTTATCTGAATATGATGCAAATTTTAAGTGGCTCAAGTATCGAAGTATAATAACTAAGCGCACGTACAAATTAAATCTGACGAAACGGACAGTTGAAACACACCCATTTAAAATCCACATAATTATAAGCCTGGGAACAAGAACTTAACTGAGTGCAAGTGACTGCCTCCGTTTCCATGCAATCTCTCTATGGAATTACATGCACAAAAAAAATTGCAGCGCGCGCCCCTCCCCTCATCTATTATTCATGTCGGACCCCCCCTCGCCGAATTCCTGGATCCGCCACTGTTAATGCATTCTTTGTGTGCACATCTTTGTATTTATGTAACCTTAAAAAAAAAAAGCAACATAAATCTAATGCCGTTTTACAAAATAATAAGTTTATTTTGCACGCACACCTATTTGCTAACTGCACTCCACACATGCGTGTTTCATACTGCTTCTGTTTGGTTTCATGAACATGTTGATTTGAAGTATCGTGAATACGATTAGCAAAATTTATTGCCGATGTACCGTAGAATCAATTGGACTTTAGGGAGCGTATTTGGATAGGCCATCGAATACCTACAATGTAGTAAAACTGCCTACGCTTAAGGCCGGCATACACGATTTTGTGGTCAAATAGCATCGAGATTTCGTGAGAACGAATAGTTTAGGTAACGAGCGATTTGTCGTCAGAATATAGAAAGCCCCTCTAATTCGGAGCGACATGTCGACAGAAAGGTCAAAGAGATTTGCCGATAGGTCTTTGATATCTATAAATTAATGAATGTATGATTTCCGTAATTCCTTGATTCCTTACTTTTTTTACTCAATTGGTGTCAAATCCTACATAACTAATTAAATTTTTATATCTTGTAGTATTGCAGCTGCGGATGTGAATAATTGGCTGATTTATACTTCTGAATTTATTTTTAACACTTCAGACGCTCTATTTCCTTTTGACGCCCATCATCTTTCTTATCCGAAAGTCTCCATGGGAAGGTGCCCAGACCACCATCTACTGTGCGGTGGATGAGGCAGTAGAGGGAGTCTCTGGTAAGTACTTCAAGGACTGCAAGGTTGTGCAGCCTAGCAAACCTGCCCTTGATGATAACATGGCTGAGCGGCTTTGGGAAGTCAGTGCTGAGCTGGTGGGACTATAGCATATGCCCCTCCCCCATGCCCCCAATGGGGCTAGCAGCTTAGTTGTTGTGTGTTAGTACACTTGTAGTATGCTCCTTGCAACTGTCAAATTGTATGCTGCCTCATCAGCACTCTTGTGGGCAAGCCAGCTCATTATTCACAGACTATATAACTCACTCCTTACATGGATATGTAGTCTACAGCCATGCAAGCCGCATTGTGCATTAAATCTGAAAGTATTAAAACCATCCTAATGTGCTGCCGGTTTGTGGTTGGTCACCCTGACTCTTGTTTTGGAGGTCACCCTGACCCTTATGTTGGAAGTCACCAAACCCTTATGTTGGAGGTCACCCTGACCCTTATGTTGGAAGTCACCTGGCCCTTATGTTGGAGGTCACCCTGACCTTTATGTTGGAAGTCACCTGACCCTTATGTTGGAAGTCACCAAACCCTTATGTTGGAGGTCACCCTGACCCTTATGTTGGAAGTCACCTGGCCCTTATGTTGGAGGTCACCCTGACCCTTATGTTGGAAGTCACCTGACCCTTATGTTGGAAGTCACCTGACCCTTATGTTGGAGGTCACCTGACTCTTATGTTGGAGGTCACCTGACTCTTATTTTGGAGTTCACCAGACACTTATGTTGGAGGTCACCCTGACCCTTATGTTGGAGGTCACCTGATCCTTATGATAATGTTGGAAGACACCCTGACCCTTATGTTGGAGGTCACTGACCTGCTTCTGACCCTTATGTTGGAGGTCACCTGATCCTTATGATAATGTTGGAAGACACCCTGACCCTTATGTTGGAGGTCACCTGCTTCTGACCCTTATGTTGGAGGTCACCTGCTTCTGACCCTCATGTTGGAGGTCAACTGCATCTGACCTTTATGTTGGTGGTAAGTTTTGAAAATGTAACTTTCTTCTTGAGTATACAAAATGCTTTATGCATGTAATATACCTCAGTGGTATTGAAAATCAGTGTCCATCACGATCATACAAAGCACTGAATTTATAACTAGTTATATAAGGCACTGAAGTTATAACTAGTCATATAAGGCACTGAAGTTATAACAAGTTATATAAGGCACTGAAGTTATAAGGCACTGAAGTTATAACTAGCTATAAGGCATTGAAGTTATAACTAGTTATATAAGGCACTGAAGTTATAACTAGTTATACAAGGCACTGAAGTTATAACTAGTCATATAAGGCACTAAAGTTATAAATAGTCAAATGAGGCACTGAAGTTGTAACTAGTTATATAAGGCACTGAAATTATTGTATGACTAGTTATAACTTCAGTGCCTTATATGACTAGTTATAACTTCAGTGCCTTATATGACTAGTTATAACTTCAGTGCCTTATATAGCTTTGTTTGATTTTCAATGCATAAAAACCATTTTGTAGAGAACATTGCACACTTTTCCATTTGAAAATACCCCGGTATTTGAAAATCATATTCCACTTACATCACCTCGGAAATTGTCCCTCAAGTGATTATTTTTCTATCTATTTCACTTTAAATCTGTTATTTCCTTTTGGTGCCCATCGCCTTTCTTCTCCTGAAGTCTCCACAGGAAGGTGCCCAGACCAACATCTACTGTGCAGTGGATGAGGCAGTGGAGGGAGTCTCTGGTAAGTACTTCAAGGACTGCAAGGTTGCTACACCAAATACCAAAGCTGCAGTTGATGATGACATGGCTGAGCGGCTTTGGGAAGTCAGTGCTGAGCTGGTGGGACTATAGCATATGTCCCTCCCCCTCCCTCACATGCCCCCAATGGGACTATAGCATATGTCCCTCCCCCTCCCTCACATGCCCCCATGGTTTCCTTTTGCTATATGCTTAAATTTGCTCCTGTAGGCTGAAATAATAGCAATGGGGGGGGGGGGGGGGGGGGGGGGGAATTACGGATATTATGCATTCATTAAATTATAAATATTACATACCTACATTTAGCACAGAATATCAGGCAGGTAATTTGCTAAATAATGTAGGTCTTTAATATTTATAATTTAATGAATGCATAATATCCGTAATTCCTTGTTTCCTTACTTTTTACTCAAGTGCTGTCTACAAATCCTACATCACCAATTTTATTTTAATTAAATTTTTATATCTTGTTTCACTCCTTTTTTTTCCCCGGCGGGTTCCGACATGTACTTATACATTGCATGCAGGAGCACAAACGTAGAAGGAAGGGGAATCTTGGAATACAACCCATTGCATCACATACATCACAGCAGTATGTACAATAGGACAGTTTGTTCTGCTCATTTGCTATCATCATTAAATCACATCACAATCAAACAATTTCCTTTAAACAGATAATGTCTCTGAATTGGCATGTGACTGGAAGATGAGGGGATCCCTAAAGAAAGTAGTAGCGTAGGAAAGGAGGAATTAGTAGTGAAGTCACAAAATATAATGTGAGCTCAAACCATAAATGCCCTTCCCATGGCTCCAACCAAAACATCCTAAACTGACATACATGTAGCCCCAACCCGAATCTCCATCACAACTATCCTCACAGGATTAAAAGCCCTCACCTCTTGACTGAAGGTACTCATACGTTCTTCAAAGCCAGTAGTGAAGGCATCAGGAATAATCGCTATAAATGTCTGTCCTTGATGTGAGTACATATGTATATGATCAGAGCAATTTGCCATTCACACAAAAGATGCTTACCAGATTGCCTGCCTTTTATTTCGAATACTGATCCTCTTCGTACAATAAACAAGCACGTGCTTTTGCTTTGCTAAAATTTGAAGGAGTTGGGCTGGCCCGACTAAACTTAAAGGTTGTTCTTTTAATAGGGCTACTAGCTCTCACTTTCAGACGTGTTCCGCTCATCTTTTAGAAGGGAATGGAGAAAGGAGGGAAGGAGGAGGGGAAGAGAGAGGTGGGAAGGGGGTGAAGAGAGAGGAGGGAAGGGGGAGAGGAGAGAGGAGGGAAGGGGGAGAGGAGGGGAGGGGGAGAGGAGGGGAGGGGGAGAGGAGGGGAGGGGGAGAGGAGGGGAGGGGGAGAGGAGGGGAGGGGGAGAGGAGGGGAGGGGAGAAGAGAATGGAGAGGAAGGGTAGGAGAGAAGAGAAGATAAGATAGGAGGGAAGGGGAGGGGGATAGCTAGCACAACACTACACCACTTGGCAACATATCCATGAGACATGGCACACACTTTTCAACACACACAGTCACATACACCCACCTATTCAGAGTGGTTCCCCATCCTGGTGGGATGGTGTTCTGTTTTCCATCACCTTTGCAGCTTGAATGAGCAGCACCTGATTTGCTCTAGTGGGACCACGCAATTGTGGAGGACATTCCCGTTACCATTGTCGGCATTGAACAAAAATGGTCCTACCAACAGGTCATCTTTGACAGCTTGCTTACATGAGGGTGGGGGGCGCAAATATAGTGTTACTCTCGTTGTATGTTAGGTAGCTCACCTGTATACGTCACCCATGGCCAACCAATGCCAATTCTTTGGCCTTAATAGCGACGGCCAGTTGCATGCAGTGGTTTCCCACCTTCACGCTATCCTTCTTACTGCCTTCATGCTAGCCTATCGATCCTTCTTACTTTTGCGATCGGCTTAACCCGCTTTGTAGCGTTCAATTGTTCTTTTTTTTTTTCACGTGAACGGTCTTTCGGAGCTTCATCGCGCGACTCGTCAGCACAACCACACGTACAACTGTCAGTGCCATAATTTAACTGGCAATATTCTTGCACTATTCTTTTCTCTTGGCGATCGACGTGACTGCAGCTGCATACACCCGCCAGAAACACGTGTTCAATCACAAGTTTATTCTGGATCTCCACTTTATGGTTTCCCAAGGGCCGATAAAATCTGTTGTGGGCTATTGCTAACAAAACTAAGTTGCTAAAGATCGAATTTGTGTCAAGCATAACTCCGCTTACGAAAATAATAAAACAAATCCGACTCGGCAGTAAGTTTGTAATTTGGTGGTTCTAGTGCTTCCGCATAACAGCTAACATTACGCTTTAATCGTGACAAAGATACAGCGCAATAAACCTCTTATCCGAGTGAATCTTATCTTATCAGATCCGGAAGAAGAAGAAGAAGAATTAGGAGAAACTTTTTTTAAGGTTCGAGGGTGGGAACGAGTGAGCGTTATCTCTGTTGTCCGAGCTTTCTAAACGTCGGCAGTTATACTACACTGTAGATATTCGACGGCTGTATCCAAATACGCTCACTAAATTCCAACTGATTCTACGGCGCATCGGCAATAATGGAATCTGGTGTTTTGCTAATCGTATTCATGACACTTCAAATCCTACATAGGACCTACTAACGTAGGTCCCGATATGGGACAGTGTCCAGCAAAATCGGGCTTGTGGGGTTATAATTTTATCACTATAAAAATTGCACGTTGTACTAAACAACACATCTTCGCGACGATAGTACCTTTTCCTTTCAAATTTCATACACTTGTTCCCACACCATTTCTCTGTGTGAAAATCGATTTTTGTGATCTACACATTTTCCGTGCCGTGGATACAACAATCGTTAACCCCGCGGGTTAGAAATCCACATTTCTCCACGTACGAGTGTTGAAAACGGGTCAAATTCGGAGTATGCATAGAGGAGTCCTGTAGCTATTGATTTGTTCTGTTCGTTAGTTTCTGAATCATCCGTTACGGAGATACAGTTGAGCAAACTGCAAGCACATTTTCCCACTTGATTGGCGCCAATGATATAATCACCGCCTTCCCATTCACTGAGCGGGACGCGATTTGCCAAAATCATTGGCGCGAATCAAGCGGGAAAACGTGCCCGTAGTTTGTTCAACTGTATCTCCGTAACGGATGATATAGAAATTAACGAACAGAACAAATCAATAGCTACAGGACTCCTCTATGTGCAACCCGAATTTGACGCATTTTCAACACTCGTACGTGGAGAAATGTGGATATCTAACCCGCGGGGTTAATGATTGTTGTATCCACGGCACGGAAAAGGTGTAGATCACAAAAATCGATTTTCACACAGAGAAATGGTGTGGGAACAAGTGTACGAAATTTGAAAGGAAAAGGTAGTAGCGTCGCGAAGATGTGTTGTTTAGTACAACGTGCAATTTTTATAGTGATAAAATTATAACCCCACAAGCCCGATTTTGCCGGACACTGTCCCATATATGGGTATTTTTTAATATTTTGTGGTCTATGCCACTTGCACAAGTCTGGGTCAATTTTATCACATGTGATAAATAATTATTTATATGTTCATGACAACAACAGGCCATGAGTTATTAAATTGACTGCATGATTTGCATTTATATAGATATTGAATTTCTTTTTGATGCCCGTCAACTTTATGTTTTGGAAGTCTCCACGGGAAGGTGCCCAGACCACCATCTACTGTGCAGTGGATGAGGCAGTGGAGGGAGTCTCTGGTAAGTACTTCAAGGACTGCAAGTTTGCTACACCAAATACCAAAGCTGCAGTTGATGATGACATGGCTGAGCGGCTTTGGGAAGTCAGTGCTGAGCTGGTGGGCCTCAGTGAACATAGCATTAGGTAGCTGTTAGCTCTTTGTTAGGGCTGATCAACAGTGCCATCCAGGGTGTGTTCCTCGTCATGTGTTTCGGTCATTTGTCATGGATAAAAAGCTCAGTGTGAGTGTCAAGTTTTGTATGTACACAGCATACTACATATATATGCATGTAAATGAGCTTCTGAGTCCAATTGTAATATCACTTTGTCTAATTTCCTTCTACCATCAATGCGTACATGCACGTACACAGACACATCAGCAGCAGCTTTGAACTATAATGATTCATTTACATGTACATGTATTTGTAATATTAGATTTTATCTAACCTATACTAATTGATAGTTTCCACAGATACTTGGAACGAGGTGCATTCCAATGACTAACGATTCAATGATGGCGGATAGGAGTTAAAATCATTATTCTATTAGTCTCGCAAGCCAGACCATCGTTATTGACGATCGATACAGCGGCGACGGAAGGAATTAAAAAGTGTAGCCGCCATTATGAATATTAATAATATGAATATAATTAATATTACAAAAGTGAGTTTACAACTATAGTACACATCAGTCATTGGCATTAAATGGCATTAAAACTAATATATTTTGATATGATTGTGTGTGTATATATAAATAGAAATGCCAGAAGCAGGGCAATCTAAACCTAGAATTTTATGCCACAATCAAAGGTACATGTACAGGAGTATCCCACTACTACGGACAGAAACCTAGACTGAGGTTTTTGCTAAACATATTCATTGGTGGCGTGTGCTTTTGTAATTTGTGCCTTATGTAAACGTTAAACCAATGGAATGCCAATCAGAACCTTCTTATACATTAAGCGCTCAGCTTGATTTATACTTACAAAGACAAGGCAGAAACAAGCCTAATAAGATGATGGTGAAAGATATGGTGAAAGATATGGTCAACTCATCAGTGCCAAGAGGGACTAAGAAGATAACACATGCCATTATACATGGCGTAAATCTGAAATTACAGGCTGAAATCTGAGACAGACAATGACCATTCCTCTCACTATATATCTAAACAACCTAAAGCTGAGTTACCTAGCAACCTAAACAAATGGCATTAAAACTAATATATTTTGATATAGTTGTGAACATTTATATATAACTATAAAAGCCACAGACATGGCAAACACAAACATTCACATTCAAAGCCAGAACTTTATGTCACAACCAAGGTACATATACATGAGTATCCCACTGGAGAAGCAAATCCGCTCAGACTGAGGTCCAAGCATACCCTTTTCCTTGTCCAACAAACTGCATACCACCATTGATACACTATAACACTCAGTTTTCCCAGATCTTGCCCGCTGTAGGTTGGCCCTGCCTTCCAAGAGCTCAGTGGTGAAACATGGATTGTCATACTATTACAGACATTTGAAACAAGCAGACATTCAGAAAATGAGCACCCAACAAATTAAAAAGACGGATAAATAGAGAATAAGCATCACGTGCTCCAAGCTTTGACAATGGGTTTCATCAGCTGTCTCGCCTGAAGAAGGAACTTATACCGTTCCGAAACCGGTCGCGTATGGAAGTGATTGAAACCCACAAAAGATCATCGGAGGAACTCTAAGAAAGAAGGACGATAGGAAGCGTATGTTAAACATACTCATTGGTGGCGTGTACTTTTGTAATTTGTGCCTTATGTAAACGTTAAACCAATGGAATGCCAATCAGAACCTTCTTATACATTAAGCGCTCAGCTTGATTTATACATACAAAAAACTAGGCAGAAACAAGCCTAATAAGATGATGGTGAAAGGTTTGGTCAACCATAAGCCCTACGAGGTTGAGGGGCCAAAAGGACCAAATGGATGGTGCAACATTTTGTCATATCATAAAAAGCGGATATACAATGGACTGGGAACCATAGAAGTTGGTCTCTCCAGGCTTACATGTACGTGCCTCCAAAATGTCACAAGCCAATAATGTGAAGACGTGCTAATGAATTTGTAACCACAGTCTCGCTACGTGTAGTACGCCATTGTTGACAATGTCGCCGCCATAGTAACCAATAACCGTAACTTTAATTCTCACATGCCTTCAATCTGATTGGAGCTGCCAGAATTTGGGCAGCGCACTGGCGAACGTCAATCGGGACCTACGTTAGTAGGTCCTATGTAGGATTTCAAGTGTCATGAATACGATTAGCAAAACACCCGATACCATAATTGCCGACCGACCGCGGCTTCTATTAAATTTTTAAAAGCGTATGTGGATAGAGCCGGATAATACCTGCAGCGTAGTCAAATTGCATGCACTTAGAAAGCTAAGATAGTAGAGATAGTCCATACTCGTTCCCACCTCTAACCCAGAAAAACAGTTCAGGAAAAATTCTTCCGCCAATTATAAGTAAATATTCGATCGGTTTAAGAGGTATTAAGCGCTATATTATCCTCACGATTTATGCCAAATGTTTGCGGTTACGGAAAGGCACTGGAAAAGGTAAGTTAGGAACTTTGTGCCGAGTTTGTATGGAGCTATGACGTTCTGAATTAGAGTTGTATTCAATACAAATTCCAAAGCGTAGGTGAAAGATTGATTTTAATAAATTTGCGGTGGTATAAAACACGTGTAGCGTCATTGCGACCATAAAAGTGGGGTCTGTGGTTCAGCACCTTCTGATATGTTATCTATTGTGACGTACAAAGGTATTGTGCACCCCCTTCTATAATACTAAATGTATTATAGCTACATGCATTTCTGTCTCCGAGTTTTGAGGTGAGTATTTTTTTGGTTAAAAATGTACTATATACTTGTACTTATAACGATTATACGCATTTTTCTCTACGAGTTTTGAGGTGAAGTATCAAAATGCCTTCGCGTGCTAGAGCTCTGAGAGACAAGAACCGCGCTAAAAAGATTGTTAAGTTGTCTGAAAGTCATATAGATAAGTCGCTAGATACTGAATGTGAGGAGCGTGACAGTTTTTTTGAAGCGGCGCATCAAAGAAAGAAGGCATGCGATAACGACCGCTACGCAAACAATTCACAAAGAAAGTAGTCTTATGAAAAGGACTGGTATCAGGACAATCCGGAGCCTAAGAGGGCAGCAGAAAGAGCTCGACATCAAAGACCAAGAGAGTCATCTCTGGTTACAAGAAAAGAAATCCTTTGAGGTAAGTTGATATACGATGCACCTTTACATGATACATTATCATGGAAAGAGTGCATTGTGCAGTGATGGGTTTTTAGATATGTTTAACTATATGTAAATCACCATCTTTTACTTTTACATCTTAAATCATTCAACATAATTAATCGGAATAAGCTAAATACTTAACTTATATTCCTATTCTTCAACTTATATTGTCTATTCTTCTCTTTAGATACTCTCTGTTTGAGCCCAGTGATAGTGTACAGGGTACATACAAGTGTGAGCTACATAAAGCCCTTCGTAAGAATAGCTCATTGCTTGGAGAGTTAAATGATGCCTTCAATAAAGTTAATCCCAGTCTAGCTAAACAGGTACTCACACGAGCGGCTAATGAAGAAGTAGCTAAGATATGCACAAATGCTTTGGTAAGCAAAGCTTTGAGCCTGCGTAGAGTACATGCTGGGGTGATCATTAAAGGTGTGCGCTCCATCAATGCTTTGAGCTTTTCACATTCTAATGTAGACAGTTGGGAGCGTTGTCACACTGTGGGCTCAGAACCATGTTTTTATGATAGTTCTTACACACCAGTCAAACACGTACAAGCCATGCCAGTAGACCAGCATGGTCGCTGTTATGTCAGTTAGGAGGGAATGTTCTAGTAAGTGCAGACAGCCCAGTCAGGAGGAGATAGAGGTAATATGTACCACAAAGTCCCTCTTTAAAATGTCACTAGATGAGATATGTCAGGGGCTTGACAAAATAGACAGAGGTTGTACATTAGTTCAACAGGCACAGGCTACTATTTCTGACACTCCAGACAATGGAGAACAGCCAAGGGTTAGTGAACTGCATGGACATCCCATATCTTGTGAGATGCTGTCATGTACATGTCCACTAAGAGTGATTCGAGCAGCTTCAATACACTATCCTATGCTGAGAAGATTTCTGTGGCTTTTGTACTCTGTGCGCAAGCATCACCGTGCAGTGGCTCGCTTTGATAAAGCTCTTTCTTCTGGTAATGTACAAGAGGTAGTACACACACTGGGCTTTGCAGATCTATCCCTGGTGTTTAGTGAAGATGGGAGTGAAAATGCAGTGTTTGTAGATCACTCAGTACCTGGCCTTGGTTCCATTGAAAACCATCTGTTGATAAGTAATGCAGATGTTATTGCTGAATTGCAAGCGAGATGGAAAGATGACCCAGAGTTTCCCTGTTGTAGCTGTGAGAGGTTGCACCAGCGTAAACAGGTTTCGGGTGTAGATTTCACTCGTGATGACAAATACCATACAGACATTTGGATGTGGCTGAGAGCATATCTTACTGAGCATGGTTTGGACCAAAATGACCTGTATGTGTGCCAGTACTGTCACCCAGTACTTAATGCAAACAAAATGCCCCCTAGATGTATCCTAAATGGCCTTTTGACAGAGGCCGTTCCAGAGGAGTTAAAATGGCTAGATGCCTTCAGCAGGCAGTTAGTTCAAAGGGCTAAAGCGTTTCAGACCATAGTCAGACTAGGCACATACACTGGTAATGTGCCAAAATACAACTCGCTACAGGCCTGCAAAGGTTCTATGTTTTTCCTTCCACTACCCCTTAATAAAACAATGGAAACTCTAGGTGAGGTAGGTACTAACACAGTAGTGCCAATACCTGACCCAGAGCTGTACATTATGGTTAATGGTGTCCCAACCAAAGGAAAGGTGTCTTGAAGAAGCTACAAAGAAGGTTGTTGAAACAATCGACAACACTTCTAGCACCATGCTGCTACCAAAGAAGACATAGCCATGTTCCAGTCATACACTATACGTTCATTGGACCAACACAATTCCACCAGTCCTGACGTTGATTAGTACAAAATGTTGAACATGAAAGAAAAACCACTTGACAATAGACAGGCGTATCTTGACGTAATGTGTTTTCCTAATTTGTTTCCTTCGGGACATTTTGGTGAACTGCACACACGAGAAGTGCACATTTCTTCATCTGAATATGCCAAGTCTAAACTCCTGAAAAAGGACTCTCGCTTCAGAAAATATGCACAATACGTGTTCTTTCTTTTGTCACAGCAACAGCAAGATATAAAAATTTCATTAAAATGAATTTGGTGATGTAGGATTTGTAGACAGCAATCGAGTAAAAAGTAAGGAAACAAGCAATTACGGCATTCATTGAATTACATTTAGCACAGAATTTCAGACACCCTTGGGGTACCATGTAAATTAATGGCTCTTTCTATATAGGCCCTCACCCAGAAAAGAGTTCACACAATCATATTTTATACTTAACTCACAATCCAATCATTATATCAGTTCTGAGTCTCACTATAGGTCCAAAGTGCTTATCAAAATAGGCCTGCCTCCTTCCCATGCATATGTTTACATGTAATGTAATGTATAGCTGTCTACAGCTGCAAGGCATGTGAAAAGGTTCCTCTGTGTCAACTTTTATACAACTTACAGCTGTACATGTACATCTATAAAACCACAGCAAGCCTGCCTCCTTCCTGTGTGCATAACACATATGGTATAGCCCAGCACCTGGTCTTTCATGTACTATGGGGTGCTATAAGAAAACATGATCCTTCCCTGATGTCATCTGGTACAAGAGTTAAATCAATGTTGTGTGAGATAGAGGAATAGTGCCTTTATATACTATACAATTACTACATTATATTTTTTAATTACGTGGCATATTTTTACTCATGCTAAAGTCGATTTAAAGTGGCACCACCCCTCTACCAGCCATTCACATAATTCAGCCCCACCCCCACCACCGCATAGTTGATTTGTTCAACACATTTATTATGGGAGGCTTTTCCACTTTATTTAAGCACACCGATTAAATTATTGTACTTCGGCACTATTTAAACCGATGCATGCCTCCATTGAACACATAAATATCCCTGGAAGATTTAAGCGGGTAAAGGTAATAAACAATTCAACTTCTTTGTTGTGTTGCTTTAACACTCTCTTTCATTTGCATGTAGATGTCAGATCAGGAGACAATAGCTCCCTCCTTGTACATGTACATCACCCTTAGGCCTTACCCCATGCATATTGACAACTCTTGGTACAGCGTCGCCTGTGCACGACTGCCAACTTCATGTAAACAACAACATACAACATAAACCACCAATACACATACTGAACAACACCAACCACATAAACAGGATCGCCACACAAACCACACTCAGAGCAGGGACCAACACGCAACAGCTACATTTGAATTTTTACCTAATTTATTTAGAGGTGGTGGGCCCACACCACCTCAAGGGAAAAAACCTCACTGTATGAAGAAAAAACTTTCTTACACACTGCTCTGGACACCATGACATATCACAAATTCTTCAGAGGATCTTCAGCTTTCATCTATATGGAAATCATCTTTAAGGAACAATCTGCCTCCCATCAACACGGGAAAAATGCATACAGCGGCCAACCATCCCCCTTGCAACACCAGTCACCCGGCTGACACACAATAACCACATGTACTCCAGCCACCCGGCTGACACACGAAACACTACAGCAGTCATCCAGCTGCACACTATATACAGACTATGTAAAGTTAACAGGCTCGTGCACTGGCAACGTAGAATGACTTCTTTCCCGCTCACATAACCTTACATACCTTTACTGCCACGTGTCACATCACGTGCTGTACAACCAATCACATACGGAGGGAGCATAGTTTCTGTCTAATTCACTACGTTCAACCGACAGAAACGTGTATAGGATGACATTGGGAGCCGGTTTTTGGAGGACGAGGAAATTCGTCCTCCGACTCCGATTCCTTTAACTCAGCCCCCTCCAGAGGCGGAGCTGCTGCTGCCACCTGCCGCTGCGCCACTACCAGCAACGTTGGCCCTTCCCGCACCACTACCAGCAGCGTTGGCCCCTCCCGCACCACTACCAGCAGCGGTGGCCCTTCCTGCACCACTACCAGCAGCGGTGGCCCCTCCCGCACCACTACCAGCTAGCAGCGGTGGCCCCTCCCGCACCACTACCAGCAGCGGTGGGCCGGTGGCCCCTCCCGCACCACTACCAGCAGCGGTGGACCCTCCCGCACCACTACCAGCAGCGTTGGCCCTATGAAAATTTTTCATTTATATATTCTAAAAACACAACAGTATACTATCATAATTTACACTTACGTTCTTTATTCCTGGTTCTTTAATCCTGGTAAATTATACATGATCATCACTCAACATGTTTATATATATTACGTTTTAAATAAATAAGACAAAGGCCAGGACTATCCTAAACCTATATACAACTTCAAGCCAGGAAAACTGAAAACGAATAAACATTCAGGACAACATTCAAACAAGCACGAGATACAGTGCTCCAAATGATAAGCTGCCAAAACTGACTTTTTCAGTTATTGGCCTATATCTTTTGAACCAATCATACTTAAAGCAGGGCAATTACTTTTTCTGATTCAGCAAACACTTTTGTGTAAGAATCTGTGTTGTTAATTCAATTAGTACATGTAAACAAAGCTTGGCTAAGTGTAAACAAATCACGGTCAAAATCTCATTTTTCAATTATAATTCCCCCCAGGAATGTAACTATCAATTCAAATTTATTTTATGAGTACAACATTAGGTCTTCTATATATATAGTTGATTTGGTGTCTTAAGTCCTACTGGTTGGGAAGATCGGTACGGATTGATGAAATTTTCGAGGACGTTCGCGGTTCGCTGAAATTCGGACGATTTAGTTCGACTTAAAAAATAATTTTTACATTTTGTTACAGAAAAGTGGTAGGAGCATCTGTAAATATCTTTTTTATTATGTACGGCGTTTGCGAAGGTTTGCAATACGAGATAGAAAGCTAAAAAGCTTAATTTTTTTCATACGAAATTGATTTATCCGTTCCTCTCCGTAAGCTATTGCTTTCGTGACGTCACAGTCGAGCTGGCTTCATTTTCATTTTATTCATTCCCTTGAGGTGCGTTGTAACTGGAGTTTGCGAATGATGTCGTCGTCGAATGTTTCTTTGTCTACGGGTTCTGTTCAGAACCAAGCTGCAACCGTAGATGCATGCCTTGGAAACTGCGAGTGTTCCCAAGACAGACGGTGTTAAGCGACGAAAGCGAGACATGTCAGTGTTGTTAGAACAAGTGAGTAGTTCGGAAGGAGTCTCCAGTTCTGGAAAAGGCACAAGATCATGCAGCGCGAAGGCAAATGATAAACTGCGCGCATTATTCGTATCAAGAAAATCTCCCGAAAGCAAAGTTACGTGCACAACAAGCAGCGTTTTGAAAGAGGACAGGCCTGTGTTTGACAGAGGAATGGATAGTTTGGTAATGTACGTAGAACGAAATGCTACCTGGGAACTGCAGAAAGCATTTGCAATTCTTGTGATGGGTACAGCTCTAGTGGACTGGAACGAAGGTGTATGTGAAACAGCACAAAAGGCTTCTAATGTAACACATTTTTCAGAACACACAATACGTAACTGGATGCAGCAATACATTCAATCCACATCAGACCTTTTATCAGATGGAAAGGACACAATTACGGATCAAGATATAGAGGAAAGTTTGGCATCAGAGAAAGGACATTTTGATCGACTGGATTCCTTAATTTCAGATGAAGATTTTCAGCTAAGTGCTCGTACATACGTTAGAAGTAATGTATGCAAAAAGGGAGAACCAAATCTCACAAGTGGTATGTTTGCAGTTTGGGTAAAACAAAAGTATGACCATGACATCAGTGAAGAAACAGCAAGGTTATGGCTTCACAAACTGGGATTTGGGCGTACACATCACCAAAAAGGAGTTTACTTTGATGGACACGAGCGCCAAGATGTTGTGCAACACAGGAGTGAATTTTTAAGCAATTTGTTAGAATTAGATAAAATAACAATTACTCCAAGTAATTTAACTCCACTATGCCCAGAAGGTGTAAAGCCGTTAATTTAGGGTAGTGTATGATGAGAGTACATACTATGCCAACTGTGATCAGTCGTACTTTTGGGGCGACGAGCACACAAATGTTTTAAAGCAAAAATCCTCGGGACAATCTATAATGGTATCTGATTTTGTAGATAATGTTAATGGATTTTTACAGTTTAATGATAGTAAAGCTCGTGTTATGATTGAGGTGCACAAGGATGGATACTTTAATAATGAAGGATTAATGAAGCAAGTTGAGAAAGCAGTGGATATTTTTGAACTCAAATACCCGCATGCAAGAGGACTGTTTTTATTTGACAATGCTCCATCCCACAGGAAAATAGCCGACAACCAATTAAACGTAGATAAAATGAATGTTAGTTCTGGGGGGAAACAACCAGTAATGAGAGATACAGTTTGGAACGGCAATGTACAGCGCATGGTTTTAGATGATGGTAGACCTAAAGGCATGAAAATAGTTCTAAAAGAAAGAGGTGTTGATACTTATGATATGAATGCAGAGAAGATGAGGGAAAAGTTGAACACATATGAAGACTTTAAAATTTAAAAAACTATACTAGAAGAGTATGTTGAACAATGGGGTCATTTATGTTTATACTATCCTAAGTATCATTGTGAACTCAGTCCCATTGAGAGAGTTTGGTGCCATTCCAAAAAGCACACAAGAGCTTATGCAAATGGGACAATCACAAGACTGCGGAAAATTGTACCAGAAGGACTTGAAACTTGTACAAGTGACATGATAAGTAAATATTTTAGAACTTGTAGGGATTATGAACAAGCGTATAGAGAAGGATGCCTTGGAAAAGATGTTGAAGTTAGAGTAAAAGTATACAAGTCACACAGAAAAGTAACTAATGACAGTAGTTAGGCTTATTTGTTAATAATTCTTTTATGCATGTAGCTAGCTTGATTGATTCTTCAACGTGCGTATCCTGTATGTTTTTGTGCTACATGTACGTTTGTGTATACATATATATGTACTCATTTATTGCATGCTATGAAGTTGAATTACATGTATATGTACGAAGAATGCAAGTACTCGGTACTCGAACTCGTACTCACGAACAAATTCATTTCGCGCGCGGCGCGTAAATATGACGTTGCACGGTTGTGTCAACAACGTCATAAAACGTCACGGATTTCGTAAATGAGGATGAAACTACAATAAATTTAAGCTTTTTAGCTTTCTATCTCGTATTGCAAACCTTCGCAAACACCGTACATAATAAAAAAGATATATATAGATGCTCCTACCACTTATCTGTAACAACATGTAAAAATTATTTCTTAAGTCGAACTAAATCGTCCGAATTTCAGCGAACCGCGAACGTCCTCGAAAATTTCATCAATCCGTACCGATCTTCCCAACCAGTAGGACTTAAGACACCAAATCAACTATATATATAGAAGACCTAATGTTGTACTCATAAAATAAATTTGAATTGATAGTTACATTCCTGGGGGAATTATAATTGAAAAATGAGATTTTGACCGTGATTTGTTTACACTTAGCCAAGCTTTGTTTACATGTGCTAATTGAATTAACAACACAGATTCTTACACAAAAGTGTTTGCTGAATCAGAAAAAGTAATTGCCCTGCTTTAAGTATGATTGGTTCAAAAGATATAGGCCAATAACTGAAAAAGTCAGTTTTGGCAGCTTATCATTTGGAGCACTGTACGTACCGCGAAATATTTTACTCAAGCACATGAAGCAAAGAAGGCCCACGACCACTTATGCAAATGATCCAGAAAGTAACGAGTCTTATGAAAACGCTAGGAGGCTCATTTCAAAAATGACAATCCTGAGCGTTTTAAGACACAAAAAAAAAAAATCAATAAAACAAGATACAAAAATTTAATATAAATAAATTGGAGATGTAGGATTTCTTTTAAAGTATCAAATTGTGTAAAAAGCAAGGAAACAAGGGATTCCGGAATTAATTTATACAATTATGAATCTATAATTATTAGATACCTACATTTAGCATATAGCCCCCTTTTATTCTGTGCATGCTAAATGTAGCTATCTAATAATTATAGATTCATAATTGTATAAATTAATTCCGGAATCCCTTGTTTCCTTACTTTTTACACAATTTGATACTTTAAAAGAAATCCTACATCTCCAAATATCTTGTAACGAAGTAGGTCTGGCTTGCGAGACAAGGGGTTAAGTTTCAGGCATTTATAATTCTCACCGGTAATCGGATAAGACTTATCTGTTTGCCCGCTACCAACGCACTACAAAGTATGGGAAAAGTAAGATTTTTTGCTTACTGAGATACTAGTTTTGTTCCCAGCCTCTGTGGAAACTGACAACTAAACTATGAAACATACTCGTACGAGCAAATGCAAGTGCCATTTTTTAAAATCCAAAATTGTAAGTTCAGTTTTTTTTTTCCCCTTCGTTTTCTCTACATCGAACATAAGGGGAGGAGTTGTGCCGGAGTTGCTTTGATGAGTAGCCCCCCCCCCCCCCCCCCCCCCCCCCCCCCCCCCAAATGTGGGCGTTTAAACAAGTGGATTCAAGTTTTAACGCCACCGCTCCGGCGCCCTCAGCTTTCCTAACATGGCTTCAACAACTGCGCTCCTTAAGTGTATTTTAGGCGGGACGATTGGCGTAGGAACGTTGTATCTCATTCGACGATACTTCGCAGGAGGTGTTTGCCACTCGCGGGCTAGGCTTGACGGTAAAACCGTCATCATCACTGGTGCTAACACGGGCATTGGTAAGGAGACAGCTATAGACCTGGCCAGGAGAGGAGCTCGCGTGATCATAGCTTGCAGAAGTGCAGAGAAGGGAGAAGAGGCCGTTGTGGAAGTTCGAGCGAAGAGCGGTAACGACAATGTTGTATTCCGACGAATAGACCTCGCCTCCTTGGAGTCAGTTCGACAGTTTGCCTCTAAAGTTCTAGAAGAGGAGCCGACGATCGACATCTTGATCAACAATGCCGGAGTGATGACTTGTTCGTACTCAAAGACGGAGGACGGATTTGAAATGCAATTCGGTGTGAACCATCTCGGTCACTTCCTCCTAACAAATCTCATTCTCGATCGACTAAAGGAGTCCCCCGCTGCTCGTATCGTCAACGTCTCTGCAAAATTGCACGGTCGTGTCAAAGGAATCAACTTTGATGATTTGAACGGCGAAAAATCGTACTCATCTTTAGTCGCATACGGTCAAAGTAAATTAGCCAATATTCTGTTCACCCGTTCTCTGGCGAAGCGTCTCGTCGGTACCAGCGTTATTACTAACTGCCTCCACCCCGGCGTCATCAGGACAGAACTTGGTCGTCATATATTCAGCGGAATACCTAGACAGGCAAGTGTTTTAAAATTACACTTATGTGATAGACTGCATGGCATACCATGTATCTGCAATTCAACAGTGGTGTGTGTTTGTGTGTTTGTGTGTTTGTGTGCGTGTATATATGTGTGTGTGTATGTGTGTGTTTGTATGCATGTATATATGTATGTGTGTATGTGTGTGTCTCTGTGTGTGTGTGTGTGTGTCTGTGTGTGTGTGCAAGTTCAAGTACGTGTAGCAGCTCCTGCGTTTGATATGCTGACTCAAATTGAATCTTAACCAAATAGTCATAATTATGTCTGGGTATATGCGACTAGTAAAATTTAATGTTAAAGTACACAAACTCAGATTTTGGCTTACCAATTACTGTAGCTAGCTACATGGGTAAAAAGGTCAGAGTACCAGGCTTAGAAGAACATCCAATGAATATAATTATTTTATAATCACAACTACCATGATATTTTAAAGGTTAATTTGCATGTAGCCATAATTTTTTCAAAAAAAAAACAAATTAGCTTACTACTATTAATAATTCAAATCATACTAACCCATGCACAATGCTCACACTGCATGCATGCCACATAGCTAGTATTTGTGACATATGGTATTGATGTACCTTCATTTGGGCAGATACTCTACTCCTGTTTGACAACCATCACCTTCCTTCTCATAAAGTCTCCACGGGAAGGTACCCAGACCACCATCTTCTGTGCGGTGGATGAGGCAGTGGAGGGAGTCTCTGGTAAGTACTTCTCGGACTGCAAGGTTGTGCAGCCTAGCAAACCTGCCCTTGATGATAACATGGCTGAGCGGCTTTGGGAAGTCAGTGCTGAGCTGGTGGGACTATAGTATATGCCCCTCCCCCATGACCCCAATGGAGCTATAGCATATGCCCTCCCCCTCCCCCTTCCCCCCCTCCCCCATGCCCCCAGCTTAGTTGTTGTGTCTTTTTAATGTGGGTACACTTGTAGTATGCTTCTTGCAACTGTCAAAGTGTGTACTGCTTTGTCTGCACTTCTTGTGGCATCAGATCTATAACCAGCTCATTGTTCACAGGCTCTGTACAGCCATTGCCATACAGGTGTGTGGCCAGAGCATAATTATGAGCTTCATTCTAAGGCTTCCTATGTGCTATGTGTTGTAAATGGTTGGTCACCTGACCCTTATGTTGGAGGTACCTGACCCTTATGTTGGCGGTCACCTGACCCCTATATTGGAGGTCACCTGACCCTTATGTTGGAGGTCACCTGACCCTTATGTTGGAGGTACCTGACCCCTATATTGGAGGTCACCTGACCCTTATGTTGGAGGTCACCTGACCCTTATGTTGGAGGTACCTGACCCTTATGTTGGAGGTACCTGACCCTTATGTTGGAGGTACCTGACCCTTATGTTGGAGGTACCTGACCCTACGTTGGAGGTCACCTGACCCTTATGTTGGAGGTCACCTGACCCTTATGTTGGAGGTCACCCCACATGTGATCAATACAGTTATTGAAGTTATTCCCAGGAGTGGGAAGGTCCCATTGCCTGGCCACCGTACATAGCACATTATCAGCATGCACCCCAGAATCTGTACTTGAGAAGTACCACATTGCATGTGCTGATGTACCATGTGGTCTCATGACTTAGGTCTGCTGGTCATGTGGTCTCATGACTTAGGTCTGCTGGTCATGTGGTCTCGTGACTTAGGTCTGCTGGTCATGTGGTCTCGTGACTTAGGTCTGCTGGTCATGTGGTCTCATGACTTAGGTCTGCTGGTCTCAGGTGCCAGACTACTACTAGGTGCTCAACACAACTGGTACTGCCATCTGAATATGACATCACTTTTACCTCATCACTAAGTTCATCCGGCATGCCAGAAGTCTAGCCTCGTCCCCAGGCCCTGTTTTTAATAAGTTGCGGGGGCGACTTATAAAAACAAGGCCTGGGGACGAGGCTAGCCAGAAGTCATGCTCATGCTGTCATGCATACTGAAACCTGCACTTGTAGTTAAAAAATAAAAAGATTTTTAAAAAATTGTAATCTTCTCATAGGGTGTTTTCAGGAAGAACAAATGCAAATACATATAGGAGCCAACTCCCCCTCCCACATTACACACTGGTTTGGAGGTTGAAGTGCGGTCTAATAGGGGCATCTGTATATGAAGCAACACATGACTAGTTATTAAACCATTACCTTTACCAGCCACACCCCCACCACCTCGAACGTCAAACATGGCTTCAACAACTGCGCTCCTTAAGTGTATTTTAGGCGGGACGATTGGCGTAGGAACCTTGTATCTCATTCGACGATACTTCGCAGGAGGTGTTTGCCACTCGCGGGCTAAGCTTGACGGTAAAACCGTCATCATCACTGGTGCTAACACGGGCATTGGTAAGGAGACAGCTATAGACCTGGCCAGGAGAGGAGCTCGCGTGATCATAGCTTGCAGAAGTGCAGAGAAGGGAGAAGAGGCCGTTGTGGAAGTTCGAGCGAAGAGCGATAACGACAAGGTTGTATTCCGACGACTAGACCTCGCCTCCTTGGAGTCAGTTCGACGGTTTGCCTCTAAAGTTCTAGAAGAGGAGCCGACGATCGACATCTTGATCAACAATGCCGGAGTGATGGCTTGTCCGTACTCAAAGACGGAGGACGGATTTGAAATGCAATTCGGTGTGAACCATCTCGGTCACTTCCTCCTAACAAACCTCCTTCTCGATCGACTGAAGGAGTCCCCCGCTGCTCGTATCGTCAACGTTTCTTCTATGGGTCATAAATTAGCAAAACGGATCAACTTTGATGATTTGAACAGTGAGAAATCGTACAGTTCTTTCGTGGCATATAGTCAAAGTAAATTGGCCAATATTCTGTTCACCCGTTCTCTGGCGAAGCGTCTCGTCGGTACCAGCGTTATTGCTAACTGCCTCCATCCCGGTGGTGTTAGGACGGAACTCGTTCGGCACGTAACTAGCGGAATACTGATGCGGGTAAGTTTATTTTGCACACTTTGTTAGCACACCTATTTACTTTTTTCTAACTGCGCTCGACGCACACGCATGCATGTTTCGTACTGCTTCTGTTTGGTTTCGTTAACATGTTTAGTATTGCAGATGTGCATAATTGTCTATCAGTATTTCTCAATTTTTTTTTTTGGCAGGCATTCTATTTCCTTTTGACGCCCATCATCTTTCTTCTCCTGAAGTCTCCACGGGAAGGTGCCCAGACCAACATCTACTGTGCGGTGGATGAGGCAGTAGAGGGAGTCTCTGGTAAGTACTTCTTGGACTGCAAGGTTGTGCAGCCTAGCAAACCTGCCCTTGATGATAACATGGCTGAGCAGCTTTGGGAAGTCAGTGCTGAGCTGGTGGGACTATAGCATATGCCCCTCCCCCATGCCCTCAATAGCATATTTTTTACAGCTATTCTTCCTTATTGTGTGCTTTTAGAGTGTGTTTTTAAATATGCTTTTAATAGACTACCGGCACTGATTCATAACAGTGGTTTGTTTTTTGTACAGTTTGGAGGGTTTTGGTAATTAATACTACACCTAGAACCACATGCTCAACATAAAGGTTTACATGTTGGTTTTGAGGCCAGGGTAGGGGGGTGGGCATTTTTAAACTATCAAAACAGGATTCGTATATAAATACTGGTGGTGATGTACAGCTAACTCTATTCTTCTACGCATAATAATGAATCGTCAATTACATGTAGTTAATTGAGAAACTATGAATGCGATAGTTGCTACGAGCTGTTATTTTGATTATTTTTGTAAACAAAATAATACGCACGTAGCATATGACATCATACCACTTCAGTAGCCTGTCCCAGGGGATTTAAACTCCTCTGATGTGAAAAATGGCACGCAGGTGAATACGCATATATATAGCGGTATAAGACAGCAAAATTGAAAGCAAAAATTTTGTCAATACATCGCAAAATCATCAAATCCTTTAATATCGTCCTCTCCCTCGTCCTCCTTAATATCTTTCAAACTAGAAGGTCCGTCCTCAGTCCACATGGGTAGTTCCGACGGTGGTGGGAGGTAGCTGGCGGGATAGATAAGAACTGGAGGCGAGGGGTACAGCGCTACGGGGGGAGGGTAGACAGCCATTGGAGAATAAGGAAGGGCATTAGGGTAAGGATGATGGGGCATTTCGTCCATCGATTCGACACTACTGCCGTCAGAGTGATTGCGTCTGTAGTCAGATCTCCCTCCGCCACTCCTCTCCTTCGCTCGTTTAGGTCTCTGTTGCGCAATGGGAATCCTCCTTAACATGTGCCTTCGGGATCTCCTTTCTGCGGAGCGCTCGTTTGAGCTGGAGGAACTGGCCGATGTTGGTGATCCAACAGCGGATTTCTTGTCTGGTGGAGTGGTTGGTTCGGACTTCGTTCCTGCTGCTGCTGGCTTGTCCCTCGTGGAAAAGATAGAAGAAAGCGCGGGTCTATTGGGCGGTTGAAAAGGGATTTCCATCTTCGGGGGCAGCGGCAGGTTTTTCTTTGATTCACTGTTTGATTTCGCATCAAAATCGTGAAACAGTCTCTGCTGCACTGGGGCGCCGGCCCACGGGTGGTCATTTCTTCCTCGTGCGCCAGTTACAGGATGTGACGGATTTGCAGGTTGATTTATCCGCGTCTTTTCTAAACGGTTCGAATTCTGGTTTTGGTTTGGAGGAGGCGGTGCGACCCTTTTTGATTTCTGGCGGATCTTTGGAAAAGAGCTGGAGGCCATCTCTTCGGTGGAAAAAAGAGCAGCAAGCATGAAATTTGCAGCACAATATAACACAGGGGGCTTACTTGTTTCAAATTTATAGATTACGTTCGTCAGCCCCGCCCATCACGGTTCGTGTCAGCAAAATGCAACACCAAAACTACACCTTATACGTCTCTTGTAATAAAACTTGCGTCGCCGACACGAATTTTCCTTCAACAAAACGTTTCTTGAAGTTTCGTCTAAGGGAGTCAGCGTTTTAGTGTGGAAACGCCCTTACAATTGAATTAATTACGTCACGTGCATTCGAACAAAAGTAAGTCACTTATGAACCAAGAATTATTAACCATATACATTACAATGGTAAATCACTGCTCACAGCCTTGTCTCTCTTTTCCAGCCTAGTAATCCAGGGAAAGATTCCTACCTCTATTCGCCCCTTTTTCTTTGGAGCAAACCTGATTGCTTTGGAAAAGAAAGATGGGGGCATACGGCCTATTGCTGTTGGCTGTACTTTACGCCGCCTTGTTGCAAAAATTGCAGGCAACAAAGTCACTGATAATATGTCATCTCTACTTGCCCCGCGGCAGCTAGGTTTTGGCGTCAAGGGTGGAGCAGAAGCTGCAGTTCATGCTGCCAGACAATACCTACACTCTCTACCACCTGATATGCTACTTCTAAAGCTAGATTTTAGCAATGCTTTCAATTCTATCCGACGTGACAAGATGTTGTTGGCTGTGAAAAAGCTAGTACCTGAGCTCTACCCCCTGGTGCACTCAGCCTACTCCTCTCCATCCTCTCTATTTTGGGGAGATAAGATCATATTGTCAGCAGAAGGTGTACAGCAGGGAGATCCTCTAGGCCCTCTCCTCTTCTGCCTCACTCTACACAACCTGATCTCCGAACTGACCTCTGAACTCATACTAGGCTATTTGGATGATGTCACCTTTGGAGGTAGCCTTGCTGATGTCTCCCGTGATGTCCAGAATTTTGAGCTGGCAGCAAAGCAGCTTGGCCTAAAGCTGAACCATACAAAGACTGAAGTTATCACTAATGACCCATCTGTCCGTTCTGACATGCTACTGCTTTTTCCCAATGCTCAATCCATAGATCCTCGCGATGCCACCTTACTGGGATCCCCAATTGGTGATATCAGTTCAATCACTGCTGCAATCTCAAAGAAGAGAGGGATACTAAGTTTAATGGGTGAGAGATTGCAGCACATTTTCTCACATGATGCAATCCTCCTACTCCGCAATGCTTTTGCCATCCCAAAGCTATTGTACCTACTGCGGACATCATCCTGTTTTCTGTCACCCACTCTGCAATCCTATGATGATGAACTTCGAAAAATTCTTTGTTCCATCACAAACATCTGCCTTGGTGAAGCAGCCTGGACCCAGGCCACACTTCCTGTTCATTTTGGGGGCCTTGGCATTCGGAGTGCTGTACAGCTAGCACCATCAGCTTTCCTTGCTTCTTTGCACAGCTCTCAGTACCTTGTTAACAAGATCCTACCACCACGTCTCCTTTCCACAGACCTGCTTCACAAGGACATAGCAATCTCTGTGTGGTCACAGGGCCATCAACAATCTCCTCCTCAGGAAAAAGCATCTTTTTCGCAAAAGGCATGGGACTCTCCAAGGGTAGAGGCAGTCTCTGCAGCTTTGTTAGACCAAGCTTCTGATGCCATCACTAGGGCTCGCCTACTGGCTGTCTCCAGGAAGGAGTCTGGTGCCTGGCTTCATGCTGTCCCTAACTCTTCACTGGGCCTTAGAATGGACAATGAGACGATTAGGGTGGCAGTTGGTCTCCGCCTTGGAGTAGCTCTATGTAGCCCACATTCTTGCCAGCATTGTGGTGCAGCAGTTGACCAGTTTGGACTTCATGGTCTCAGCTGTCGGTTTAGTACTGGTCGTCATTATCGTCATGCTGCTCTAAATGAAATTATCCATCGAGCCCTGACCACCTCCCACATCCCATCCAGACTAGAACCCACAGGCCTAGACCGCTCTGATGGGAAACGTCCTGACGGTATCACCATGGTTCCATGGAAGAACGGGAACCTTTTGGTTTGGGATGCCACCTGTTCCGACACCTATGCCCCATCTCACCTGGCACAGTCCACTATGGTAGCAGGTGCTGTTGCCAGTCAGGCAGAGGACCGGAAAAAGGTCAAATACTCTTATCTGGATGGACACCCGGGCATATGTTTTACCCCTATTGCCTATGAGACATCAGGAGTAGTTGGTCCTCTTTCCCAGATCTTCCTGAAGGAGCTAGGTCACAGGCTCTCAGCCACAACTGGTGACACAAAAAGTTACAGCTACCTGCTCCAACGTCTTTCAGTGGCTGTACAAAGGGGCAATGCTGCCTCCATCCTAGGAACACTTTTTTCACCTTCTTTTACTGACTTTTAGGGTGTGTAGTTTTTATAGTGTTTTATAACTTGTGTCATTCATTTAAAAAATATATATATAAATTTAAAAAATAAAAAATAAAAAATAAAGTAATATAATAGTTAATAATCCTTGATTAAACCTGTGACAAAAGCCCTACGCCCCTGCGTACCTAGCAACAGGGTTCATAATTTACGGCCTTAGCAACCGACATGTTCGTAATGTTACTCTTTCCACCACAAAGACTGTGTCTAACACTTGTGTCTGCCGCTCAGCCCCTTTAGAACGAAACGAAATGAAAGAGGGGAGGGGGAAGCAGTTAGCACTGGCGCTTGCCCCAACGTATCGTTTTTGGCGGCTTTGTTTTTGAAATGCACGAAACACACAATTTAAAATTGGCTTGCCGTCGACGTCGGATTAATGGTGGCCTCTTCCCCCCTTACTTTGTTCTAGAGCAGGTGGTTTTCATATTGTTATGTCAATAATACTGTAATTGAAGTGGGGGGGGGGGGGGGGGGGGGGGAACTGCACAAGTGCCCAAAACAACTTGAGTTAATGCCACTAATATTCTATCGATAACGTTCGCGAATTCTGTGTGTGCGTATGTGTGTGTGTGTGTGTGTGTGTGTGTGTGTGTGTGTGTGTTTTTATTTTGAGGTCAGGAGATACAGAACCCGTCTCCAGCCTAGCTTAACCTGGCTTACCCGAGTCACCATACCATTTGAAAACTTTAGCACACCATCCCATGCTCTTGAATCCATTTGGCAGCATACTGTCTATTAGTAAGACACATAAGAATAAATGTGGTAGTTATTGAGCATCGCAATTGCATCTAGCTTTTTAAGCTTATTTTTGTTTAGGAAGTACTAAACTTTGGGAAACCTTGAAGTAATGCTCTTTCATTATGCGCTTGAGCCTGTCTAATGGATTGGGGAGGGTTTTTAGGTAACTGCAAGGCTGTTGAACTGGGAGTGGATGGGCTGAGCCCCCCCCCTGTTCACCTCCAGCATCATGGGAAGGAATCCACTCCAGCATGGGATGTTCCAGAATGTGGTGTCCTTTAACTTGGCATCAAAGGTGTTAAGGTAAGATCCTTTATGGCAAATTGCCTGTTAAAATAAGGCTCAAGGCGAATGCATCAGGTGCACCCTGACCTCTTCTCCCCCACCAGAAACAGCAAACTGAAAACGGAGTTGTTTTTACCTCCAAGTTATCATCAATTAAGTGATCAGTTTGAAAGAACACGCTAATTCTTTTCAAGTCAGCACCAAGGCTAACTCTTGCCTCCTTCAATCACCTGAAACAGTAAGTGGCCTGGAAAATCCAAACCCATCCATATATACAGCGCAAACTGCACCACAAAGGAAGGAGGGAGCAGGGTGGCACCACAAAGGAAGGAGGGAGCAGGGTGGCACCACAAAGGAAGGAGGGAGCAGGGTGGCACCACAAAGGAAGGAGGGAGCAGGGTGGCACCACAAAGGAAGGAGGGAGCAGGGTGGCACCACAAAGGAAGGAGGGAGCAGGGTGGCACCACAAAGGAAGGAGGGAGCAGGGTGGCACCACAAAGGAAGGAGGGAGCAGGGTGGCACCACAAAGGAAGGAGGGAGCAGGGTGGCACCACAAAGGAAGGAGGGAGCAGGGTGGCACCACAAAGGAAGGAGGGAGCAGGGTGGCACCACTTATCTATGCTAGTACGATGGGATAGTGCGTGATGAGGTGCATGAGATGGGTCGATAATAGTAATGGTTGTTTATAATTTGTTCCCTGCATTTTGAGACTTATTCCATGGTAACCTTTAGTGCCAGCCCCTGTTCTGGTGTCATTCCTCCTCCTGATTTAAGTAAATGCTCTTTCTCTTTTCTGTCTAAGGATTTGAGTAGTCAGCTCAAGAATGACAGTAGAGCTTTCTGCACTGAGAACAGCTCTAGTTCAGTCTGAAGAATTACAGTAGAGCTTTCTACACTGAGAACAGCTCTAGTTCAGTCTGAAGAATGACAGTAGAGCTTTCTGCACTGATCTAGTGCTACTCCCCGACACTTCCTGCTCCGTTTACTCAGCCGGCTGATGGCTGCTCGTGTGTCTGCATTATCCACATATGAGTCAAAGATGTGTTGTTAGTTTGATACAGAAACTGTAACATTATATGTACTTACTGCTCCTCTTGTAGGTAGTTGTATTGTATGAGTACTGCTTTTTTGGAGAAGTTGATGTATACAACCTTTGCTGCTATCATTATTAGTAATGGTGGCTTGTTGTGTTGGCCACAATGGTGTGTGTTGTAGGCTGGAGCCACAAGATGTACAGTGCACCATTATGTCACCAACCAACTGAATTATAAGTTCTTGACTGTTTGAGCTCAAACTGGCTCAAGGCTGTCGATCGAATAGCAGCAGGGGTACTTACGTCATACAGTGACATGAATCCATCGGCATGGCATGGTAGCTTAGCTCTATGGGTTGATGTAGCATGTCTACAGCATAGCATAATGTTAAGTAGTGCAAGTCGTATGCATAATGCTGTTTCTTACAAGTGTGTATGGTCCAGTTGTGTCACTTGACACTTGTATTGATTCTTGCACTTGTTTGCCCACCTGTACATGTGCTCTCACCATTGCCTTATGACACAAATATTAATGTGCAGCTAGAGCATTTGTGAGTGGATCTCCTTCTGCCTGGTCCTTTGATATATTGAAGTCAAATGCAAACAATAGGCTATCATTGTAGGTGCTGCGCTGGTATGGAGGCTCTGGCTTTGGTGATCTGTACCCTCACACCCAGCCTGCAGAAATCCGCTAATCGGCATTTTGTCCATAGGTGGTGTGCATTATTCATGAAGGCGACAGTGCGTTATTATATATTTCTGTGAGTGGCAGGAAGTGCGGCACCACGAGTAAAACACATATTCTTAATTGAAAAGGACTGAACTTTCCATTTATGTGTCTTTTGTGACCACTTATAAGGGCGGAAAAAAGATACGATAGCCCGACTGAATGGTATTTTTCGCGCCATTCGGAAAGCACTATATGCGCGTAGCAAAGTGAAGGATTATGCTACGCATTGGGACATGCGTTAATGATAAAATAAAAAACCAAACTAGTTTTACTGGTTGCAAATGGTCTCAACATTTGGATTACTGCTACAAGTTTTGGATTTTTGATGGGTGAACTTTTAATGAGATGGAGGTTAGCCATGTTTGAACCGTAAATGAGTGTGTGTTCTAATTAAAAGCCTTTTGTCCACTCTGAAAGGGTGGTGTTGATCTATGGCTTTATACGAAAATGTATCTCGGGACCCACCTGACATTGAGGTAGGACAAGCAGTTAGGTATCAGAATTGAGCTGCGGTCATGGCTATTTGGTAGACAAAGTAAATTTTCTCTATCCCTGATTCACTCCCCTCACTGGGTGCACGTGTACGTCACGGTTGATGCCGCTGCATTTTATGGGTATGTAAAGATTAAACTGGCGTGGGGGGAACCCTTATATGGGCGTGTTAGGGTAACGTCGCCAATGAGGAATGAGGAGTAGTCGCCACCCACTTTGAAGGCTGAATAATTAGTTTGGATCTTTCTGCCCCATCTCCCATCACCCATGCCCATTACCCATTCCCCATCTCCCCATGTCCTACATCCCATCACCCCATGTCCTACATCCCATCACCCCATGCCACACCCCATGCCCCACCTCCATCACCCCATGCCCCACCCCCATCACGCCATGCCTCACCTCCCATCTAATATCACTTTTGCTATATGAACCTTCTTTTAAGTGCTATCTGGAGTGACTTGTGTTGAGTATTCCATATTTACATTGTACCTTACATACACCTTTCAACAGTTAGACCACCTTTCAACAGTTAGACCTTACATACAGTTTGGGCTCCATATCACACTCATACTACTCTCTCATTTCTACGATTCATCATTCCATACCCCAGTCTTCATCATTCCATACCCAGTCTCCATCATTCCATACCCAGTCTCCATCATTCCATACCCAGTCTTCATCATTCCATACCCCAGTCTTCATCATTCCATACCCAGTCTCCATCATTCCATACCCAGTCTTCATCATTCCATACCCCAGTCTTCATCATTCCATACCCAGTTTCCATCATTCCATACCCAGTCTTCATCATTCCATAACCCAGTCTTCATCATTCCATACCCAGTCTTCATCATTCCATACCCAGTCTTCATCATTCCATACCCCAGTCTTCATCATTCCATACCCCAGTCTTCATCATTCCATACCCAGTCTTCATCATTCCATACCCCAGTCTTCATCATTCCATACCCCAGTCTTCATCATTCCATACCCAGTCTTCATCATTCCATACCCAGTCTTCATCATTCCATACCCCAGTCTTCATCATTCCACATCATTCCATACCCAGTCTTCATCATTCCATACTCCAATTCCCATTGGTCCACATTGAGGGACTTGATGGAGAGTTATAAGCTTTAAGGAGGGAAGGAGTGTTGGTTTGCTTGCTGGAGATGATGGATACATGTATACACACAACACATACACACATATACACACACACACATACACACACACATACACACACATACACACACACACATCTACACACACACACACACACATCAGAACTTGCTACAGCTTAACCCCCGTGTGAAGCACCATGCTACCCTGGTGCCCACGAAAGACACCAAGAAGGAACGTCAACATTGGAAGAGGAACCAGCCAAAGGGTTGTGGTGTAAGTGGGGAGGGTGAGAAGGTTGTGGTGTAAGTGGGGAGGGTGAGAAGGTTGTGGTGTAAGTGGAGAGGGTGAGAAGGTTGTGGTGTAAGTGGGGAGGGTGAGAAGGTTGTGGTGTAAGTGGGGAGGGTGAGAAGGTTGTGGTGTAAGTGGGGAGGGTGAGAAGGTTGTAGTGTAAGTGGGGAGGGTGAGAAGGTTGTGGTGTAAGTGGGGAGGGTGAGAAGGTTGTGGTGTAAGTGGGGAGGGTGAGAAGGTTGTGGTGTAAGTGGGGAGGGTGAGAAGGTTGTGGTGTAAGTGGGGAGGGTGAGAAGGTTGTGGTGTAAGTGGGGAGGGTGAGAAGGTTGTGGTGTAAGTGGAGAGGGTGAGAAGGTTGTGGTGTAAGTGGAGAGGGTGAGAAGGTGTGGTGTAAGTGGGGAGGGTGAGAAGGTTGTAGTGTAAGTGGGGAGGGTGAGAAGGTTGTGGTGTAAGTGGGGAGGGTGAGAAGGTTGTGGTGTAAGTGGGGAGGGTGAGAAGGTTGTGGTGTAAGTGGGGAGGGTGAGAAGGTTGTGGTGTAAGTGGGGAGGGTGAGAAGGGTTGTGGTGTAAGTGGGGAGGGGGAGAAGGTTGTGGTGTAAGTGGGGAGGGATGAAGGAAGGAAAGGGGAGGGGGGTGGAGGGGATTAGGGGAGGGACAAAGCTGGATACCATTCGGTTAATTATTACAGACCTGTTCGAACCTTGAGAGGAACTTTGAAGACATTAAACACACCACCTTGAGTGAGAGAGCGGCTTTGAAGGAGGCAGCTCGCTGTCTCAAGTGTGCCGATGCCCCCTGCCAGAAGAGCTGCCCCACCCAGCTGGACATCAAATCCTTCATCACCAGCATAGCTAACAAGGTAGCACCCACTGCACAGGAGAGAGGGGGGGGGGGGGGGATCTTGTGGCTCATGTTGGTGGTCATTGAATGTGATTTTGTGTCACCGTTTGATGTGATTTCATGTCACAGTTGATCACTTGATGGTGATGTCATTTTATTTGGCTGATGATGATGTCATTTGTTGCCATTGCAATACATATGCAGTTATGATGATGTCATTGATACTATTGTTATAGAACTACTATGGGGCCTCCAAGGCCATCTTTTCTGACAATCCTCTTGGGCTGACGTGTGGGATGGTGTGTCCCACAAGTGACTTGTGTGTGGGCGGCTGTAACCTCTACGGCTCGGAGGAGGGGCCCATCAACATCGGGGGTCTGCAGCAGTTTGCCACAGAGGTCTTCAAGAACATGCGTATCCCCCAGATCAGAGACCCAAACCTTCCTGCACTCAAGGATCTCCCTGATAGCTACCAGGCGAAGGTGCGTGCAAACTGCCTGGCTTTGTGCCTGCTATGTCCTGTTTGTAGTTAGGTCTGGGCACTTAACTTTGTGGGTTCTAGATAGTGCCCAGACCTCCATGTGGGGCTAGGTAGTGCCCAGACCTCCATGTGGGGCTAGGTAGTGCCCAGACCTCCATGTGGGGCTAGGTAGTGCCCAGACCTCCATGTGGGGCTAGGTAGTGCCCAGACCTCCATGTGGGGCTAGGTAGTGCCCAGACCTCCATGTGGGGCTAGGTAGTGCCCAGACCTCATGTGGGGCTAAGTAGTGCCCAGACCTCCAAATGTACCTACATGTAGGTAGTGCCCAGGCCTCCACAACCTACGTGTAGGTAGTGCCCAGACCTCCACATGGGTCAATTCGCTAATTCACCAAAATTTTACCCAACCAAATCAGATCCCAGTACAGTTAAGTAGTGCTCAGGTAAATTTTTAGTGATGTAAATATTTTTTTCTCACCAATATTCTACCGATGCGAATTCACCAAATTTCTTACCCTCGACTATTTTGCACTATTCGGTACTTATGATGCCCACGACCGCTATCTATCTTAAATACATGTAAAGCTTCCTACTAAGTAGATAATGTTATTCATTGTGTTACTAAGTTTTCATTGGTGCTCATTCTTTTGGGCCTAGTAGCTCAAGATCAGATCCTGGGCAAAGAATTACATGTACCTCAGGCCAGAGGTGACCCTTCTGGCCCCCAGGGGTGACCCCTAGGTCCAGGGGTGACCCCTCTGTGTGCCCACCTCCATCCTGTATGCACATTTCCTCCTCCCCAGGTAGCTCTTCTTGGTTGTGGCCCCGCCTCCATCAGCTGTGCCACATTCCTGGCTCGCCTTGGATACCAGAACATCTCCATCTTTGAGAAGAATGAATACATTGGGGGTCTGAGGTAAATTTTATCACATGCATAGTCACATGACATACATGATGGCATGCCATTGGGGAGGTTTCAACAATGCTTGTGACAATGAGCGATGTGGCATGCGAATCTGTGGACTAGTACCAGTGCTTCAAATCATAACGAAAATTAAAATAAAATGATTTCTGAAATTATGTTAATCACATGACAAACTACTTGGCAGCCACATAACAGCCCACTTAACATCATACTGTTAGAACCATTGATGACAACTGATGGGGTGTGGCCACTGTTCATTCCCCCTTATCCCCCCTCCCTCGCCTAGTTCCTCTGAGATCCCCCAGTTCAGACTCCCCTACGACGTGGTATCATTTGAAGTTGAGCAAATGAAGGACCTAGGTGTAAAAGTAAGCCGATGGTGTTGTGTTCAGTCATGTAACCACACCCCTTCCACAGGTGATCCTCGGGAAAGGTCTGGGCAGTCATGAAGGGCTCACCTTGCATCAACTCCTGCACCAGGACGGCTATGAGGCTGTCTTTCTAGGCATTGGGCTCCCAGAGCCAAAGAGGAACCCTCTGTTTAGCAACCTGACTACTGCCCACGGATTCTACACTTCCAAGGACTTCCTGCCTCTGGTTGCAGCTGCAAGCAAACCAGGTATGCCGGCACTCAGGGGGTGTAGGTAGAGGTGTGTCACATGATGTCATGTGTCACATGATGTCATGTGATGTCATGTGATCCAGGGATGTGCTCCTGTAAGAGCACGCTGCCCCAGCTGTACGGCTCAGTGATCGTTCTGGGTGCCGGGGACACCGCCTTTGACTGTGCTACCTCCGCCCTCCGGTGTGGGGCCAGGAGGGTCTTTGTGGTGTTCAGGAAAGGGTTCACCACCATCAGGGCTGTCCCTGAAGAGGTTAGGATGTGCGTGTATTGTGTCTGTGTGCAACGGAATTGGGTACAGCGATACGTGGGGGTTACTTGTGTGAGTGTGGGTGCCAAAACATACATTTGCACACATCACACACATTGTACCAAAACACGTGACCCACACACAAACACACTCACGCCACACCCAAACATATAAATATATACAAAAATTGGTGCGATTATATTTGTGTGTGGGTGTGGTGGGTGGGTGTAGGTGTGGGGTGTGGGTGTAGGTGTGGTGTGTGGGTGTAGGTGTGTGGGTGTGGGTGTGGTGTGTGGGTGTAGGTGTGTGTGTGTAGGTGTGTGTGTGGGTGTGGTGTGTGTGTAGGTGTGTGTGTGGGTGTGGTATGTGGGTGTACAAAGGTCATTCCAATCTCACTGTTGGCCCTTCCAACAGATGGAGCTGGCCCGGGAAGAGATGTGCGAGTTTATGCCCTTTCTGTCCCCCAAGAGTGTGGTGCTGCATGGGGAAGAGGGAGGGAGAAGGATCAGTGCCATGGAGTTCTGTAGGACTGAACAGGTGAGCGATGACGCTATCAACCACTCCACACATCACACACCCTATCTGTATCAATACCACACCTCACACATCACACACCACACCACACCTCACACATCACACCACACATCACACATCACACCACACATCACACACCCTATCCACATCGCACCTCACATATTACACCTCACACCTAGCTGGACAATGGAGAGTGGAATGTGGATGGGGACCAGGTGGTGAAGCTGAAAGCAGACTTTGTTATATCAGCTTTTGGTTCTGATCTTGGCAACAGTGAAGGTTTGCGCTTAATTCAGTCATCACACACATGCACCAACACACATACACTCACACATACAGTAACACATACAATACACATACACATACAATACACCCACACATACTCACACATACACATACAATACACCCACACATACTCACACATACACATACAATACACCCACACATACTCACACATACACCCACACATACTCACACATACACCCACACATACTCACACATACACCCACACATACTCACACATACACCCACACAAACACCCACACATGCACATCAATATTATTTTTGCTTTCACTTTAGTGATGGAGGCAATGAAGCCCCTCAAATTCAACAAGTGGGGCTACCCAGAGGTGGATCATGTCACCATGGTAACCAGTGAGCCCAATGTCTTCTGTGGAGGTGATCTGGCCGGCTATGCCAACACGACTGTGGAGTCGGTCAATGATGGAAAGCAAGCAGCTTGGCACATTCACCGATACCTTCAGGTATGAAGGGGGTACAGCCATCCTTGGGTGGGAGGGGGTACGGCTGTCCTTGGGTGGGAGGGGTTAATGGAACAGATTTGAAGAGGTCAAGGTGTGGGCAGGATGGGGAGTGATAGGGTTAAATGAGCAGGATCAGGATTGAAGGAGTTAAAAGGTTAATTGGCTTGGATTGGGATCAAAGAGGTTTACAGGTGAGGGCCGTGACCTTTGGTTGTGAGGTCTGTGACCTTTGGTTGTGAGGTTCATGACCTTGGTTACCCTTTCACACAGTCCCTACATGGCCTGTATGTGGACACATCTCCTAGGCTACCAAACTTCTACACTCCTGTTGACCTGGTGGACATTAGCGTTGAAATGGTTGGGCTCAAGTTTGAGAATCCTTTTGGGCTGGCCTCGGCCACACCCACAACAAGCTCAGCTATGATAAGGAGGGCCTTTGAGGCAGGGTGGTCCTTTGCTGTCACCAAGACCTTCACCCTTGAGAAGGTAAGTCATCCTCGTGGTGTTATATGCCTGGTGCATGTCAACTAAACATTGCCCCCTTGGGTCATTCTAGGCTAATTTGTACCACCTAAATCTCATTTTCTAACACCACTTCCCATATATATTCTCCTATATAAAAAACACAAAATCACTTAATATATGCATACCCCAAGTTGTACCATTTATTAACTATAACCTTCTGAATAATTAATTTTCGGGGCAACTTGGACCTGTTTAGAATAGAATTGCTTGGCCATTAAAATCTATATGTTAGGTGTTTTGGTATACATTTATGGATGTTATGTTGATACACGTAGTAGTGATGGACTTTATAAGAACTGGTATATTGGGGTTTAATAAGTAATGAATTTGTGATCAGTTTTGCTGTTTCAGAAAATAACATCATCCATTTTTTACCAAACTTTTAGGGTGGGTACATGCTAGTACCAATAGGGTACTTAGCTAATCAGATGTGTGGGATTCTCATGCACTCGTCTGGGACACCATTTCAAACGCTGGCAGCCATCTTTAATTCCATCATAATTCAAGTGTTTGTTTAGTGTGTTTTTAGAGCCACTAAGAGGTGTTAGGACCAAAATTGTTATAGAAAACCAACAGAGTTTACACTAAATGTTTAGCTATCTAAACTGTTTACAGTAATCTTGCTTGCAGAGCAAGGCTGGCTTCTTGCATGTCCTTTCTTGTCAGAGTGTAGGTTCTACCTGCATGTGGCTGTCACCGGATTGACAAGGGTTAGGACATCAGAGGGATCAACGTCCACGACATCCTGTCTCACAGGGTAGACAAATGAAGCTGATGGTATGCACGGATGTAGAAATGTCACTGTGATAGCACGTAGGGATGCGTCAACATTAAGAACATATCCAAGTCAGCATGATGCATCATATGCAACAGTGACATAACCTCGTATGTCTCCTAATGGTAGGGTGTTGACAACCTCTGCTACTGCCACCTTTTCAGTCCGTGAACAGGTACTGTTTGAGAAGGACTTCACTTCTACTGTGTTGGCAGAGATAGGAATGACACTGTGAAGCTGATGAGTTCCAGGCACTGTTTTACTGCTCTTCATACGATCATCCAGTAGTCTGGCTTCGTGCTCATGCTCACCAGCAGTCACAAAGCCAAAGTGCATGCCTTTGATGTTGCTCACAGCAAAATCATACAGCTGTCGTGCCGTGAGTATGTGATGTTCATATATATGCTGAAGGCTAGCTCTTGTGGCAAGCCGCTTTAGGGTCCCTCCAGCTCCAGCTCCAGCAGACTTGCCATGAGACGTGGCAAAGAAGTGCCACTCTGCCCTCACCCCAAAGTCTTCAAAATGGTGGCACAGATTATGAAAGTTCTTGTAGTTTTTGTACTGGGCGGCGCATCCATCTGACACATACAAAATCTTTTCTGGCTACTTCCCATTGCATTGCTCAGTTAGAAAAGAGATTAGGTTTTTTTTCTGGAAAAGATAAACTGCGCATGCTGTGTGCACTCTGACATGACGATGTAGCACAGACTGGTGAGTTCCCCTTTGTCGCGATAGTAGCATACAAAAGGATGAATGGTTGCCGATGAGGGGAACTCACCAGTCTGTGCTACATCATCATATCAGAGTGCACACAGCATGATACCATTGCAGTTCATCTTTTCCAGAAAAAAAACTAATCTCTTTTCTAACTGAGCAATGCAATGGGAAGTAGCCAGAAAAGATTTTTTATGTGTCAGATGGATGCGCCGCCCAGTACAAAAACTGCAAGAACTTTCATAATCTGTGCCACCATTTTGAAGACTTTGGGTGAGTGCAGAGTGGCACTTCTTTGCCACGTCTCATGGCAAGTCTGCTGGAGCTGGAGCTGGAGGGACCCTAATACGGCTTGCCACAAGAGCCAGCCTTCAGCATATATATGAACATCACATACTCACGGCACGACAGCTGTATGATTTTGCTGTGAGCAACATCAAAGGCATGCACTTTGGCTTTGCGACTGCTGGTGAGCATGAGCACGAAGCCAGACTACTGGATGATCGTATGAAGAGCAGCAAAACAGTGCCTGGAACTCATCAGCTTCACAGTGTCATTCCTATCTCTGCCAACACAGTAGAAGTGAGGTCCTTCTCAAACAGTACCTGTTCACGGACTGAAAAGGTGGCAGTAGCAGAGGTTGTCAACACCCTACCATTAGGAGACATACGAGGTTATGTCACTGTTGCATATGATGCATCATGCTGACTTGGATATGTTCTTAATGTTGACACATCCCTACGTGCTATCACAGTGACATTTCTACATCCGCGCATACCATCAGCTTCATTTGTCTACCCTGTGAGACAGGATGTCGTGGACGTTGATCCCTCTGATGTCCTAACCCTTGTCAATCCGGTGACAGCCACATGCAGGTAGAACCTACACTCTGACAAGAAAGGACATGCAAGAAGCCAGCCTAGCTCTGCAAGCAAGATTACTGTAAACAGTTTAGATAGCTAAACATTTAGTGTAAACTCTGTTGGTTTTCTATAACAATTTTGGTCCTAACACCTCTTAGTGGCTCTGAAAACACACTAAACAAACACTTGAATTATGATGGAATTAAAGATGGCTGCCAGCGTTTGAAATGGTGTCCCAGACGAGTGCATGAGAATCCCACACATCTGATTAGCTAAGTACCCTATTGGTACTAGCATGTACCCACCCTAAAAGTTTGGTGAAAAATGGATGATGTTATTTTCTGAAACAGCAAAACTGATCACAAATTCATTACTTATTAAACCCCAATATACCAGTTCTTATAAAGTCCATCACTACTACGTGTATCAACATAACATCCATAAATGTATACCAAAACACCTAACATATAGATTTTAATGGCCAAGCAATTCTATTCTAAACAGGTCCAAGTTGCCCCGAAAATTAATTATTCAGAAGGTTACAGTTAATAAACGGTACAACTTGGGGTATGCATATATTAAGTGATTTTGTGTTTTTTATATAGGAGAATATATATGGGAAGTGGTGTTAGAAAATGAGATTTAGGTGGTACAAATTAGCCTAGAATGACCCCCTTTCCACCATCCCTTCATCACCATCCCTTCATCACTCCTTCATCACCACTCCTTCATCACCATCCCTTCATCACTCCTTCATCACCACTCCTTCATCACCATCCCTTCATCACTCCTTCATCACCATCCCTTCATCACTCCTTCATCACTCCTTCATCACCACTCCTTCATCACCATCCCTTCATCACTCCTTCATCACTCCTTTATCACCATCCCTTCATCACCATCCCTTCATCACCATCCCTTCATCACTCCTTCATCACCATCCCTTCATCACTCCTTCATCACCATCCCTTCATCACTCCTTCATCACCATCCCTTCATCACTCCTTCATCACCATCCCTTCATCACCATCCCCTCATTACCCCTTCCCCTCACTAGGACATTGTTACCAATGTGTCACCTCGAATCATTCGTGGGTCCACGTATGGCCATACCTATGGGCCTGGTCTTGGCTCTTACCTGAACATTGAGCTGGTAAGTGAGAAGACAGCCGCCTACTGGCTGCAGAGTGTGAAGGAACTTAAGAAAGACTTCCCCACTAAGGTTGGTGTGAGGGAGGGAAATGAACTGGGAAGGAAATAGGAACAGATGCAAACATATTAGCTTGTGTACACAACACACACACACACACACACACACACACACACACACACACACACACACACACACACACACACGGTTCACACATCTCCCAAACTGTGCATAGATTGTGATTGCCAGCGTCATGTGTGGCTATAGTAAGGACGATTGGACTGTGTTGTGTCAGGAGGCAGAACGGGCTGGAGCTGATGCTCTGGAACTGAACCTCTCCTGCCCTCATGGCATGGGGGAGAGGGGAATGGGCATGGCTTGTGGACAGGTGAGAGATGTATACTGGGGAGGAGGATGTGGTGGGTGAGTCCATGATGGGTAGAGGGGAGGGAGATTTGATAGGTCAGGAGTGTGATGGGAGGGTGTGATGGGAGGGTGTGATGGGAAGAGAGCAGAGATTCTTGTTCTCTAGTTCCTTGTGACCATATTATGTGACTGTATAAGGGGACAGTGCAAGCTGACCATATAAGGGGACAGTGCAAGCTGACCATATAAGGGGACAGTGCAAGCTGACCATATAAGGGGACAGTGCAAGCTGACCATATAAGGGGACAGTGCAAGCTGACCATATAAGGTGACTGTGCAAGCTGACCATATAAGGGGACTGTGCAAGCTGACCGTATAAGGTGACTTGCTTTGTGTAGGACTCTAAGATGGTTCGTGACATATGTGGTTGGGTGAGGAATGCTGTGAAGATACCCTTCTTTGCCAAAATGACACCTAATGTGACTGACATTGTGGATATAGCCACTGCTGCAAAGGAAGGTGAGAAGGGGAAACGATAGATGTGTGAATGAAGGAAGAGAGAGGGCAGGGAGGGATGGGAAGGGGAGAGAAGGGAAGGGGAGAGGGGGCTGAGGGAAGGGGAGAGAAGGGAAGGGGAGTGGGGGCTGAGGGAAGGGGAGAGAAGGGAGGGGCTGAGGGAAGGGGAGAGAGGAGGGGGCTGAGGGAAGGGGAGAGAAGGGAGGGGGCTGAGGGAAGGGGCTGAGAGAATTGTGGATTAAATGATAGTCTTTGATTGCAATCAAAGTAGGTGTGGTTATATTATATGTTATTCCTTTTGTGAAGGTGGGGCTAATGGTGTTACTGCCATCAACACTGTCTCTGGTCTTATGGGCCTGAAATCCAATGGGGCTCCCTGGCCTGGAGTTGGGCAGCAGAAGAGGACTACCTATGGAGGGGTCTCGGGGAATGCTATCAGACCCATTGCTTTGAGGGATGTGTCTGCAATAGCCCGGGCATTACCGGGCTTCCCCATCATGGCCACTGGTGGGATTGATGCAGCAGATGTGGGGCTTCAGTTTCTGCATTGTGGAGCTAGCGTACTGCAGGTGGGTGTGGTCACTGTGTAAGCAGGTTGGTGTGGTCAATTGTGTAAGCAAGATATGACCATGTGTGTGATGGGGAGATGTGAGGGTGTATCAGTGATGGGGAGATGTGAGGGTGTGTCAGTGATGGGGAGATGTGAGGGTGTGTCAGTGATGGGGAGATGTGAGGGTGTGTCAGTGATGGGGAGATGTGAGGGTGTGTCAGTGATGGGGAGATGTGAGGGTGTGTCAGTGATGGGGAGATGTGAGGGTGTGTCAGTGATGGGGAGATGTGAGGGTGTGTCAGTGATGGGGAGATGTGAGGGTGTGTCAGTGATGGGGAGATGTGAGGGTGTGTCAGTGATGGGGAGATGTGAGGGTATATCAGTGATGGGGAGATGTGAGGGTGTGTCAGTGATGGGGAGGTGTGAGGGTGTGTCAGTGATGGGCAGGTGTGAGGGTGTGTCAGTGATGGGGAGATGTGAGGGTGTGTCAGTGATGGGGAGATGTGAGGGTGTGTCAGTGATGGGGAGATGTGAGGGTGTGTCAGTGATGGGAAGATGTGAGGGTGTGTCAGTGATGGGGAGATGTGAGGGTGTGTCAGTAAAGATGTGAGGGATGGCTGGTATGATGTGATGGAGGTAGTGAAATGGTTCACGAGTCATGTGCTTACAGGTATGCAGTGCAGTACACAATCAGGACTACACCCTGGTGGAGGATTACTGTACTGGTCTGAAGGCCTTGCTCTATCTCAAGGCATGTTGGCATGTTGGTTGTAACCATGGTGATGCCCTTTGACCCACCCATGTCCAGGCAATAGAAGAGCTTAGCACCTGGGATGGCCAGAGTCCACCCACTCCTAAGCACCAGAGGGGAAAGGTCATTACAGCTAAGATCAAGGATGTTGTGGGCAAGGTATGTGTTTAGGGGGAGGGGAGGGGGGGGGTTGCTTGTATGTATGTTTGTTGACAAAGTGAATATTTTAAGTGAGGTGGTATGTGGTGGTATGGTGGGCACCTAATGGGATACTATATGGTATTGTTATCATTCTCAGAGCCTCCCAGAGTTTGGGTCATTCCTGAAGGAGAAGGAAGAAAAGACTGCAAACTATTTAAAATCAGTTGATCTTCTGGGGGAAAACAAGTCCAGTCAGTGTAGGCCCCCACTGCAGCCTAAAAAGCCTATTCCAACTATTAAGGCAAGCCAGTACTGTTATTCTTCCCAATTAATGCCTCCCTTGCCCTCCTCCCTCCCCCCCCCCCCCCAGGACATGGTTGGAAAGGCAGTAACAGCCATTGGTACCTATGGTGATCTCAGTAACGCAGAGCAGGTGGTGGCCATCATCGATGAGGACATGTGCATCAATTGTGGCAAGTGCTACATGGTCTGCAATGACTCGGGCTACCAGGCCATCAAGTTTGACCCTAACACGCACCTCCCGAGTGTGACCAGCGACTGCACTGGCTGCACGCTGTGCCTGAGTGTGTGTCCCATCATCGACTGCATCCAGATGGTGCCAAAGAAGGAGCCTTACAAGCCAAAGAGGGGGATACCGTTGGGAATGAGACCGATTGGAGTCTAGGGGCCATTAATAAATTATGTCACGACAAGTGGAGGGGGGGTTTACGATGGCGTGATGTCACATTAAAATCAATTGTCGTGTACAAGGTGACGGTTTATTTAAAGGTTACTAAAATTGATTCATGTCGTGGGTACATATATGCGCTCGAGATGCTGCGGTCGACTAACCATGAATATTTAAAAATTACCTTGATAGGAAACAACTCCGTAATCTACGAAAATACTATAGTTCCAATAATCTATCCGCGTTACGGTGAAGTGGTCCTCTTAGAGTAACGAGATCTAGTGAATGAAGTTTTTAACCTGGTGGGTTGTTTGCGCCTGAGATAGAGTGTTTCTTTCGGTACTGGGATACCCCAAATTGAACTTTTAAACATACGTTTTACGTCCGTTAAAGCTGCGAAGCTCCTTAAGCTTTGAGTAACGAAAAAATAGGTGTCAGCTCGCTATGAAATGCTGCAATCCGATTGGACTGCAAATACGACGCGATTTGGCCACGCCCATGTGTAAATGCATTAATTTGTGTTTACATTTTTGTGGTTGACCTCAAATCATGAACATGCGAGGTGCTTGCAATGTAGGACTTCCAGCCTTCTCTGTCATCTTATTCCTTTCAGCCGTTATTAATTCGTACGTAAAGTAATGGGCTAATTTTTTATTTTTCATTTTTGTATTGTTTCCCACGTTACTTAGGCTGGGTTTCGCAATAAATAAATAAAATAAGAATAACATTTAAAAAAAAAAAAGACAAAAAAAAGAATGCTCAAAAAAATGCTAAAGCATATTGCATAATTGTAGGAAGTGATGCCCCATCGTCAAAGCCTAGTCCACTACTCCACTTTACCCTATATCCTCTTAGACACAATCTTGATGCTCGAACCAGGGCAAATAAGAGTCGATCTCTGACAAATGCACACGTTTCTGCATATAGGCGTGTCGTTACAGACCCACGCTTCCGGTTTTTCTCGCGGTGCTACGCATTCTTGTACGCGCTACAGACCCACGCTTCCGGAATTTCTTGTTTTTTTTTGTTTGTTTTCCCTTTCCTTTCTCCCTTATGTTGCTTTAATTTAATCCATGCAGTGACCTGCACGTAGCATGAGTGCCCCGGTAGCTAGGGTACAAGGCAAGGCGCCCCACTGGTCTGGAACAGCTGTCATCAAAGGAGACTTCGAAGAGATATCGCTCGACAAATACGCAGGTTTGTTTTGTATGTGCAGTTAAAAGCGATTTTGATGAGACGTACAATTGTTGGTGCACAAACCTCAGGTGAATATTTGGTATTCGTCTTCTATCCCAACGACTTGTACGGTACCTTCATCGTGTGTGCAGTTAGCCTTGCTCCGTTGAGCCGTGTCCCCTTCCCCACCCAGCACCTTCGTATGTCCCACTGAGATTACTGCCTTCAGCGAAAGGTTCCAAGAATTTAGGAAACTCAAGTGTAATGTGGTGGCGTGCTCGTGCGACTCACAATACGTACATCTAGCATGGTAAGTTGGTGCGTGGGGGGGGGGGGGGGGGGGGAGAGAGATCAGAGGGAGGGTTTGAGGAGGGAGGGGGCACAGCATGTTGAGGCTTGGTTCTATTATACAACATGGCAGGACGGAGACCCCAACTTCCAAGGGTGGCGTAGGAGAACTCAACATACCCCTTCTGGCGGACGTGACCAAGAAAATATCAAGGAATTATGGCGTATTGCTAGAAGACCAAGGAGTGTCTCTTCGGTTAGATGCTGTTGATCTTGTTATTGTTTTACTAAACTTACGTTCAATTTACTGCAGAGGTTTATTCATAATTGACGGCAAAGGGATTGTACGCCATATATCAATCAACGACGTCCAAGTGGGTCGGTCTGTGGACGAGGTATTACGTCTAGTGCGCGCCTTTCAGTACACGGACATTCACGGAGAGGTGTGCCCCGAAGGATGGAAGCCGCAACAACCTGCGGTGAGCACTTATTTTTTTTACAGCTTTGCTATTTAATGAAGGGGTTCCCCCATTAATCATCGCACAGATTGTACCAGGAGCAATTAGTATATCGAGAAGTGGCAAATTTTAGCCTCTGTATGAAATGGACGTTTTTTTATTTGCACATGAAAAAAAAAAATGCAAACACAAACATGTAAATTAGAGATGTTATCTGTGAGACATAAAGGTTAAGGATTGTTGAAGTCAGCATGATATCGTCATGGTGATGTATTAATGATCCTGGTCACAGTCATCTTCATACAACTCAGCAGGGTGTTCGATCCTGTGAAGGGTGGGAGGAGGTGAATGAAAGGGAGGGGGAGGAGATGCAGGTAGAACCTTGAATCAATGTCAGCTTGAGATTCTCGTTCATCAGGATCAGGTTCTGTGGTTATCTCCAGATTCAGCAAGTCTGGTGGTACCTGGTGTGTGTGTGTGTGTGTGTGTGTGTGTTGTGTGTGTGTGTGTGTGTGTGTGTGTGTGTGTGTGTGTGTGTGTGTGTGTGTGTGTGTGTGTGTCGTTTGTGTGTGTATGTGCGTGTGCAACCACATCCTTACAAGGAATGCCCTCACTCCTTATTAGGAATGCCCTCACTCCTTATAAGGAATACCCTCACTCCTTATAAGGAATGCCCTCACTCCTTATAAGGAATGCTCTCACTCCTTATAAGGAATGCCCTCACTCCTTATAAGGAATACCTTACCTGCTGCATCTGGACACTTGGAGAGTGAGGAAGGAGCCGTAGATTCTCAATGACAGTCTGTTTTATAGTCTCAAGGTACTACACAAATAAAGTTACACAACTTGGTCATGGTATGTCCTTTTAACCACATGCACCTGTCACCTGCCAAGAACACATCAATAAACAAAGTTATTATTAACCATTAGTGGGAACTCCAAGTATCGCATGTTACCCTTGGTAACGTGTATACCCAATCTCTTATCCCAGAAAACATATTTTATCCATGGAGACCACGCATCAAACCCACACATATACAGTAAATCTCAGTGCATGTCTGTATATTGCACATGAGTACCTGCTTTGTGTTCTGGTTTTCTATCTTAGTGCTCACATCAGGATGCAAGGTAAAGTCTGGTGCAAAATACTCGAAGTACTCTGAAAAACAATAACAAATCAGTGAGAGGAGTGTCCCTACACACACTATACCCCCCTGGCCTCCATATACTGTACACTGTACCCCCTGGCCTCCATATACTGTACCCCCCGGCCTCTATATACTGTACCCCCCGGCCTCCATATACTGTACCCCCTGGCCTCTATATACTGTACCCCCCAGCCTCCATATACTGTACCCCCCCGGCCTACATATACTGTACCCCCTGGCCTCCATATACTGTACCCCCCTGGCCTCCATATACTGTACCCCCCTGGCCTACATATACTGTACCCCCCGGCCTCCATATACTGTACCCCCTGGCCTCCATATACTGTACCCCCGGCCTCCATATACTGTACCCCCTGGCCTCCATATACTGTACCCCCCTGGCCTCCATATACTGTACCCCCCTGGCCTACATATACTGTACCCCCCTGGCCTACATATACTGTACCCCCCTGGCCTCCATATACTGTACCCCCTGGCCTACATATACTGTACCCCCCGGCCTCCATATACTGTACCCCTGGCCTCTATATACTGTACCCCCCCGGCCTACATATACTGTACCCCCCTGGCCTCCATATACTGTACCCCCCCCGGCCTACATATACTGTACCCCCCGGCCTCCATATACTGTACCCCCCTAGCCTCCATATACTGTACCCCCTGGCCTCCATATACTGTACCCCCTGGCCTCCATATACTGTACCCCCTGGCCTCCATATACTGTACCCCCCTGGCCTCCATATACTGTACCCCCCTGGCCTACATATACTGTACCCCCTGGCCTCCATATACTGTACCCCCCTGGCCTACATATACTGTACCCCCTGGCCTCCATATACTGTACCCCCTGGCCTCCATATACTGTACCCCCCTGGCCTCCATATACTGTACCCCCCGGCCTCCATATACTGTACCCCTGGTCTCTATATACTGTACCCCCCCGGCCTACATATACTGTACCCCCCTGGCCTCCATATACTGTACCCCCCCCGGCCTACATATACTGTACCCCCCGGCCTCCATATACTGTACCCCCCTGGCCTCCATACACTGTACCCCCTGGCCTCCATATACTGTACCCCCTGGCCTCCATATACTGTACCCCCTGGCCTCCATATACTGTACCCCCCTGGCCTCCATATACTGTACCCCCCTGGCCTACATATACTGTACCCCCTGGCCTCCATATACTGTACCCCCCTGGCCTACATATACTGTACCCCCTGGCCTCCATATACTGTACCCCCTGGCCTCCATATACTGTACCCCCTGGCCTCCATATACTGTACCCCCCTGGCCTCCATATACTGTACCCCCTGGCCTCCATATACTGTACCCCCTGGCCTCCATATACTGTACCCCCTGGCCTCCATATACTGTACCCCGGTGCTGCAAAGACTAAAACACATCTGTTCAGAATAGTGTGAGGAAAGATTGCCTCTCACTTCACTTAGTTTAATTATGTATGATATTCCAACTGATGAAAATGAAATGGTGTCCAGAATGTTTTGTAAGGAAGAATCTATGTCGCACTGTACGTTGAATAATTACCCTACCTAGAACTATATATAGCTCTTATATGTACATGTACTGTCATTTCATGAACAGTACCAAACGTATGGAGTAAAGACAGGCAAGCAATCTTCTCCCATACTGTTCTGAACAGTTTTTTTTTGCAACATAAATATTTGAATCACAGTACTTTTAAGTGCCGCAAAGGCAAAGATTTTAGCCACACCCAATATATGAATATATCAACAACCTCCCAACCCCTCCCTACAATGTACACACTGTACCCCCTGGCCTCCCCTCCTCCCTACAATGTAGATAATGTACCCCCTGGCCCTCCAAACCCCTCCCTCAAATTCCCTCCCCTCCCCCACATTCACTTCCCTCCTCACATTTCCCACCCTCCCAAACATGCCTGTGTATGGGAGCTCATTACTGATATCAGAATCAAGCAGCAGAGAAGTCTCGTAGGTCCAGCACCTTGCCACATTGCGCACCGTGTACCCGCCCCCTCCCAGCACCAGGGTAGGGATGTTGAAGCTCTTCACAAAGTTCACACAGTCACTGAATGGATAGAGGGGAGGGAGGGGGAGAAGGGGTAGGAAGGGGGAGAAGGGGTAGGAAGGGGGTGAAGGGGAGGAGGGGGAGAAGGGAGGAGGGGGAGAAGGGAGGAGGGGGAGAAGGGAGGAGGGGGAGAAGGGAGGAGGGGGAGAAGGGAGGAGGGGGAGAAGGGAGGAGGGAAAGAAGGGAGGAGGGAAAGAAGGGAGGAGGGGGAGAAGGGAGGAGGGGGAGAAGGGGAGGGAGGGGGAGAAGGGGAGGGAGGGGGAGATATGGAGTAGGAAGGGATATGTGGAAGAAAATCGAACACAAAGGAGAATAAAATAATAGTCCTTAGAGGGTGTGGCATAGGCAGAGAGGTGTGGCATAGGAAGTAGCGCAAAAATAGGTTTGGCCACACACCAAAAGAAGGGTGTGACCATGAAAACCTTTGATGTGTGGCTACTTTGCCCATGACCTCCCAGGGGGAGGGGGGGGGGGCATGTGGTGACCTTACCCATGACCTCCCCGGGGGGGGGGGGGGGGGGGGGGGGGGTTGACCTTACCCATGAGCACTGATACTCAAGTTGAAGCAGCCTAGCCTGTCACAGCCGAGGGAGTCAGCACCACACTACAAGAAGAAAGCTGTACATCAGGCCAACTTCCAACCCTCCCACCCCTTCACTTTGCCCATCCCTCCCACTCCTCCCACCCCTTCACTTTGCCCATCCCTCCCACTCCTCCCACCCCTTCACTTTGCCCATCCCTCCCACTCCTCCCATCACACCCTTTTCCCCAGGATCACTCCTCCTTTTTGCCTACCTGCAGCACAATACATGTTGGACGATAGTGTTCCATAACTGACCTAACGATTGGCTTGAACAAACTCTCATAACCTAAACATGAACAGAATTGTGAGTATATGTATGTGTGTGTGTGTGGTGTGTGTGTGTATAATTAACTCAGTAGGTGTACCAAGTGATAACACGATTTTGATAGTAAATACACCAATGGTTATTAAAGTAGTAATAAAACCAATTCTACATCAGAAATGAAATAGCAGCCACACAAATCAAAGTTGTGGTAAAAAAATTAGTGCAGGGAAGTGTATGTCACCATGACAACAGACTATGTGCAAAGAGAACTTTTTGGTCATGACTTCACCATAGAGATAACATTATTATAGAAATCCCTAGCAAGGACTATGGGCTACATGACATGTGTGTAATGAGACCCATAGCTGGGGAGGAGGGAGAGAAGGGGCAGGGGGAGGAGGGAAGGAGAGGAGAGGAGAGGGGAAAGAGGATGAGAGGAGAGGGGAAAGGATGAGAAGAGAGGGGAGAGAGGAGGAGAAGGGAAAGGAGGACAGAGAGAGGGAGCAGGCATAGAAGGGTGAGGAGAAGGGGGAAAGGTCACTGAGAACACTCAACAGAACAGAATGTATAGCCCACAAATCACTATGTATGATCTTTACAAGCATGCACAGGTACACACTCCGGTGTATTTCATCCCTCGAGGACCCCATGCATAGATACATAACATATCCTCAAGTCATGCACAGGTACACACTCACTCTGGTCATCTATGCCATCCTTGAGGGGCACGTTCAACGAATAATATTTGCCATGTTCAGCACCAATCTCGTACATGTCCCCTGTTAGTATGGAGAGATGGTCAGTGTAGGTAATACAGAGGTGCATCCACACAATCACCCCCCCCCCCCACACACACACACACCAGTTCCAGGGAAGAAGAAGTTCCCAAACTTGTGAAAGGACAGGGTCATGACACGATCAGTTAGGTAAAAGGCTTCCTGTGGTACCAAGAAAGAAAATGCAGTTAGAGCAAATAAAGGGCTGGGGAGGAGGAAGAGCGGGATCACTTGCCTGGACACCGTCCCCGTGATGGATGTCAATATCAATGTACAGCACCCTAGGATGGTACCTGCATGCAAGCAATGGCGGTAGGTAACAGGCATATATGCACCATCATCACTCATCACACACACCACTCATCACACATACACCACTCATCACACACTCACACCACACACCACAACACACACACACACACCACTCATCACACACACACACACACCACACACCACACACACACACACACACACCACACACCACACACACACACACACACACACACTATTCATCACACATTCTTACTTTAGCAGTTCTAGGATTGCTATCACAATATCATTGACATAGCAGAATCCTGATGCCTGGTAAAGAAGAAAGCATTGGGACCACAAGTTGAAAGCTTTGGAAGAGTACCTCAAACTTCTTAGCATGATGTAATCCCCCTGCCCAGTTAATGGCAATGTCGCAGGCCTGCAGAGATATGGGTAGAGGGAGGCGCCCCTCACCAAGCATCCCTCCTAAACATAATACATACCCCACAGTTCAGCTTGGCCGCGCCCTCCAGAGACGCTCCAGTATAAATGGAACAGAATTCGTACAGACCTGGAAAGACAGGACTTTGGGAGAGGGTGGGGGAGGAGGGTTTCAGTTTCAAACAACAACAACAACAACATCTCACTGACCAGTCATCGCCCACATTGAATCTACTCAGACTGGTGGTGAATCCAGAGATGTTCTGGGGAGTCACCCTGGGGGGGGGGGGGGGGGGTCATGAAAGAGAGGTGGTATGGTGTTCATGCACCAATACCTCTGTAGGAAGTCTATATAGTCCTCAGCATGAAAGCGACACATGTCATGGTGGGTGGCTCTGTATGGTCTATACACCTGTGGAAGGACCAGTGCATAAAGTATGGGGGGTATGGTGTGTGTGTGAGGGAGGAGGGAGGACTATTGCATAGGGATATGGGGGCACCAACCATTGCAGAGGGTATGTCATTGCAAGGGCACAAGGTATGTATTCAAAAATGAAACCTTACGCTCATCTTCCGATACAGTCCATAGTTCAAAACCAGCGAATGCGTGAGGGCCAGACGATGGGGTTTCATTGGGTGGTTGGGGCCTGTAACATGCATAAAGCGAGAGGCAGTGACGGTACAAAGAATATATCGATTAACCTTACCATAATGGAAATTTCCCACGTCCGGATCATAAAAATATGCAATTTTTCTGTTTGTCATTGCTTCCTCAAAGTTAGCAAAAAAAATAACGAAATAGAGGTATTTATATATATGTCATAAAAAAGTCAACGAGAAGTGCTCCGACGTTCTTCCCCGTTCCCAGACAGGTAACAGTCAATAATTACGTCACGTGATGTAGTCTTATGGCGGGGAATATGTCTGCGTTACGTGCTAGAGTGATAAACAATTTTAAACTCCAGGGCCTACTTCTTAGGAGCGACGCAACCTCGCTGTTAGTCGAGGTGCTTACTCCTCATCAGGGGAGGCAAGATATTGACGATATTATCGACCACATCATTGAGGCTGTCCAAAAACAACCTCTCGAGACATCGTTGGTGACCAAAGCGATAGTTGAGGTGGCCGTTGAAGAATGCAACGAGACAACCGATGCTGACGTCGAGAAGGCCCTAATGATTATCGATGCTTTCTCTATACCCAAGTTTGCCTACAACTCCGAGCAGAAGAAGTTTCTTCCCGTCCCCCTCTCGTCCTTAAAACTCCACAGCGGTGCAGAAGATAAAGGGGCGGTATTCAAGGACCGCTACACCCTTCTTTACCAGCGGACGCTGCACCACGAACTTTTCACGCCTCCGACGCTGGGACAACCGGCTAGTGCTTCTGCCAAGTTCGTCCTACGCTCCGTGGAGCACATGCTAAGCAGCTCAGGACTCCCTGACAAGACCGTGGCGCTAGGCATGCTCACGCAGCGCTGCGAGGGGAAATTCCATCTCGAGGACCCGACGGGGTCCGTGGAACTGGACCTCTCGCAGTGCACGTACCACTCGGGATTGTTCGTGGAAAGTTGCATCGTTCTCGCGGAGGGGCGTTACGAAGACCTCGTGTTTCACGTGAGCGGGATAGGCCTACCCCCAATCGAGTCCGCGGTGGACACGCGGGCCTATTTCGGGAACGTCAATTTCTTCGGGGGGCCCTCAAATGTCTGCGCCAAGGCCTCCGTGAAGCAGCAGGCAATGCTGCAGGAACAGAAGGATGCCATGTTTATCTTCGTCTCCGAGGTCTACTTGGACGACCAGCGAGTATTGGACAAGCTCGAAGCCATGTTCACAGGCTACTCTGACGCCCCCCCAACTGCCTTTGTCCTCCTGGGTAACTTCATCTCTACCCCTCATGGTCCCCTGAGGAATCAGAAGCTCAAGGAGAGCCTCAAGTCCCTAGGAGATGTTATAGTTAAGTTCCCAAGCCTCCTTGAGAAGTCACAGTTTATCTTTGTGCCAGGACCTTCGGATCCTGGGCCTGGCAATATCCTACCCAAACCAGCTATTCCATCAGTTTTGACACGGGACATCAGTGGGCGTGTCCCTGGGGTGCATTTCACTTCAAACCCTTGCCGGATTCAGTTTGGTACCGAGGAGATCGTTGTTATTAGGGAAGACATCATTAACAAGATGTGTCGACAATGTGTGCATTTTCCCTCGGGAGTGACCGACATGCCGACCCAGTTCGTCAAGACTATTCTGTCTCAAGCTCACCTCTGCCCCCTCCCCTTGCACGCTCGACCCAGCTATTGGACTCATGACCACACCCTCTGGCTCTACCCCCTTCCCGACCTGATCGTCATCGGTGACAAGTGTGACCCCTACACAGTGCACAGCAGTGGGAGCACAGTGACCAATCCAGGATCGTTCCTCAATACTGGATTTGAATTCAAGGTGTACATACCCAGCACAAGGACTGTGGAGGACAGCAAAATCTCACGCTAACACTTTCAGCTTGCTTTCAATCCATGTTGTGACCATCTGGAATATACAGAGAGGACTTGCAACATTTCTGCAATTACCCTTTTCTAATGTTCAACCATTTGGCTGGTCTCTCTGATGTCAGTGATCTACAGTCTGCTGTAGTATGCAAGCTAACATTGACCTCACATACTGGTGTAAGTTACTGGTTTTCTGGTCCAAAAAAAAAATTAATGTGTTTCCTTGTGTATAGCCTTATGTTAAGTGTGAATGTGTTCTGTGGGGGAGGTTGACATTATATCAACTTACCTATAGCCTTATTACTATATCTGTGGACTGGGGGTATCCTCAAAATAAAGCAGCAAATCAGTGTAACTCAGATTGAAATTATAACGGTTAAGTAATTTTTTTATCAAAGCCCTCATAAATCAATACATTCAAATCCCTCTGTTATCAGATTTATTAAGATTATTGTGATTGATATTAGACAAGCACTGAGATGGCCTAAATGCACTTATTTCAGGTGTCCATAAAAGAACTCAATGCTTTTAAATGAATACAATTCCTTTTTAAATAGAATTATCATCTAGATGAATTTATAAATATACAATGATTAAAATATAAACTGTGTTATTTTAAAATTTGCCTTTAATAAGATAAAATCAAATTGCTTCTAATTTATTAATTTGATGAGCAACTTTAATTGAGGATTTAATAACCTGAATGAAAGTTACGAATTAAAAATAAAATCAAATCAAACATAAGTACAGTTTTAATAACTCACTATTGCATTATATAATATTATTACAAATACATATACATGTATAAAAATGAAGCAAAACTAGTAGAAATCAGACATGCTCAATGTCTACTCTTGCCCTGGAACATGCCAGCGCGGTTGTATCACCCAATGAGAAGTCTGTATTTGGTGCCATAGATCTGCTCCCCTGAATACATGTTATAGCTGAATGAAGTAGGGAGAAGTTCAGATGGCATCTGAGCCAGTGAATGGTCTGACAATAGGGCTTGTCATATTTCTCTGCAAGGAGTGAGGCTAGTCTCTTATAAACGATGGTAGCAGTGGGGCCCATACCACCTGAGGCAGAAAAAAACAAGTGGAGAAAACGAGCCGTGTTCGATTTCTTGAACTCATTCATCATATGTTCGGCGTTTTTCCAATTCATTTTAGCATTGAGGTAGAGAGGAGTTGACATAGCTCCGAGCGAAGGGATAAAAAACTCTTACATCAAAGAAAGATTGCTGCCTATCCTTGCCCCAGAAGTTTGTAGCAGCAACATCGAGTCTGGCACCATAATCTGTGTTAACTGTTTTGTAGTGCAGCACCTCATTTGAAATGGGTTGTAATGAAGGCTCAATACCTACATCAAAACATACCTCCTCCATCAGTTCACTGTTGGGTAGTAATATTCATTGTGTCGAACAAACATAAAGCCACCTCGGGGACAGCTTAGAGCATGTTCAATGGTAAAATGTTGGCCGCAGGTACACAAGGACAGAAGGTTAGGAGGATTCCAGCCATACCGCAAGCAAAGGGCGTCTCTGAAAGCACCTTTGTGGATTAATACCAAATCACCGTACTTCACTTAATAAGGACTAATTAGATATGCTCATGATAATAAGTAATCAAATAACAGCTTCAACATTAATAAGACTATTGAATTTAGTAACTTGAAATCAATACTGTTCACTGCATATTCATATCTTGTGGTATCTTTAAATAGCAATCATTTATAACCTTATCCCCACCAAAAATAATAATGGCTCGTTTCTATCTTCGTAATTGTTAACACTTCCGTGTACCTGTTTAAACATTTCAGGAAAGAACTAGCACTCCAACAGGATTTCAAAGAATAGCACACAGCTGCATTCATGACCGAATTAATACGCTTGTTTAAACACGGCCCTTTTTTTTCCGGAGGGGGGGGGTACGGTACTTCGTATGTGGAACTCTTATGACCTATGCTGAACAAATGGATTTCAGCACAGGGTACACATGTGACAAAGGATTTCAGCACAGGGTACACATGTGACAAAGGATTTCAGCACAGGGTACACATGTGACAAAGGATTTCAGCACAGGGTACACATGTGACAAAGGATTTCAGCACAGGGTACACATGTGACAAAGGATTTCAGCACAGGGTACACATGTGACAAAGGATTTCAGCACAGGGTACACATGTGACAAAGGATTTCAGCACAGGGTACACATGTGACAAAGGATTTCAGCACAGGGTACACATGTGACAAAGGATTTCAGCACAGGGTACACATGTGACAAAGGATTTCAGCACAGGGTACACATGTGACAAAGGATTCTGCACTGCTTGTAAGACGCAACAAATGACAGTACAAAATGACACAGCCTAACATTTATTTTTTAAAAACATGTTCAAACTAAGTAAACTAATCACCTATGGATAACGAACCCATGTGCTGTACAGCTCTGGGACAGCTGCAGACATGGTCACTGTGTAAGTGGTACCATTATTCAGAACAGGTGGTATGGAGAGCACATTGAACAAAGCAGGAGCACTGATGTTTGCTCGACCTGTTGCATTCATCGCCTTAATGGCAGGGTCTCGCCTGTCGTCATATGGTGGGGGAGTGGTCCAGTGGTCATAGTTGGTCTCCACTAGGAACCACTGCCCTCCCATTGCGTTCAGGTACCACAGGTCCAATGCAGAGATCCGATCCCGTGTGATGACAACTCCCTGTCCAGATGTGGTTCCACCAACAATGAAATAGCATGGCGCTATCAACGCTGTGTATGCTAACTTGTCAACAGCAGCCTCAAAGGTGTAGTCTCCTGCAAGTGTGTCTCTGATCAATAAGGTGGTGACTCCATCAGTTCCATCAGCCAGAGCCTCGATTAAGTTCATCCACCAGTCCCCCTGGTCCCTCTCGTCAAGGGTAATGCTGTATCCGTAGGGTTTCTGTCCGGTTAACAGGCCAACCATTCCGACGAAGGCCGTACCTGTATATACTGTTTTGCCGCTCTGCTGGTAGTCAATGACGACCGTTATATTCCTGAGCAAATTGGTTGAGAGACCGTAATCAAGGTTCCTACCATGATAGATTGTGCCGTTCGTAAACTCGGCCACTATGCTAGTACACATCTTGGATGGCGAGTAGGAAAATGCCGTAACCTCGTACAGTAGGTTTGACAATATAACGCCACCAAGAGGGACCCCCGAGGCTACGGAGATGCCTACCATTTCAGCGGCGTAGGGGGCGCGAATGTGTTTGTCCACTGAGGCGGCAATCACGTTAACGACATCGATCAATTCTTGGGGCGCGAGTTGCGACAGTTCTTTCACGAATGCTTTCAAGTCGTCTGCGTAATTGACGGCTATGTCGTGGAAACGATCTTGTTCTGGTAGGTCGAGATTGATGGTGTACCTCTTAGCTGGGATCGGGGTACCTGCGGATACCACTTCCATCGTCACCAACAAGACAATGACGAGAGAGCAAAGCAAAGTAGGGGTCCATCTTGGGTTACGGTTAGGGTGAGCGCTGGCAGAACGTGCCATAGTAAGTACGTGTACTAGCTTGTTGAAAAAAGGGGGCGCTAGTTACTAACTGTACATGTATATTGAACCTAATAGCGTGGGGGGGGGGGGGGGGGGGGGGGGGGGGAGGCAAAAATATTCCGGGCCTGGGCCCCGGCCTTAAGCCCGCCCCCTTAACCTGAACGCTACGCTATAATTTAATTTGTTTTCGGCAGCAGCCGAATTTTTCTTTGTCGGCATAACCAATCACAGCATTTTATTTACAATTCCTATTTAACGAGCGATCATGATTTACCAGGCAGCCGGGGAGCTACGGTGCCTGGACTGTGGGGGGGCCCGACCCGGAGATACGGGGACCGAGCTACAGCTATTTCCGGAACGATGTCAGCACCAAGAATGGGTACCTGAAGTTCAATGTTCAGACTGTCTGTGACATCAGCGGTGCAAGCAGCATGGCGGCTGCTGTCTGGAGGCTGTTGCACCAGAAGGTGGGTGTGGAAGTAACTTCATGACGTAAGCATACGTAATGCCCGCTAGCTGTATATAAAATTCAATGTATACTAAAAAATTTAGTAATGTTTTTATACGAAGGCTTATAAAAGGCTAATCATCATTATTGTGCGTATTTCCAACGCTATTTCGCAGAACGATACACAGATATCCATCCTCCTGAGTATTGACCTTTCTTGGCTGTTTACGAGTTGCCTTGCAATGAGGCACGACGGTGTATACACAGTTGAGGTGACTGGAAGGCTAATACCTCTTGGCCAACTCCTTTAGAGTAAATACCAATGCATGCAAGAGTGCTCCTAACTGAATCCTGTGGCCTAACTAGATATGAAGAGAGTTGTAACAACTGTTTGAGGTTATGTCAGTGGAAACTTTAAAATGTTTGCCAGTTATGATATCATATCAGCTAGGGGTAATTACACCAGCTATATCATTGATCACTGTCATTGAGAACAAGGTAATATTGACAAATGGACTCCAGTCTCCAGTTAGTTCTATGGATATGGTCGAACCCATGTGCTGTACAGCTCCGGAACAGCTGCAGACATGGTCACTGTGTGAGCTGTACCATTATTCAGAACAGGTGGTATGGAGAGCACATTGAACAAAGCAGGAGCACTGATGTTTGCTCGACCTGTTGCATTCATCGCCTTAATGGCAGGGTCTTGCCTATCGTCATCTGGTGGGGGAGTGGTCCAGTGGTCGTAGTTGGTCTCCACTAGGAACCACTGCCCTCCCATTGCGTTCAGGTACCACATGTCCAATGCAGAGATCCGATCCCGTGTGATGACAACTCCCTGTCCAGATGTGGTTCCACCAACAATGAAATAGCATGGCGCTATCAGCGCTGTGTATGCTAATTTGTCAACAGCAGCCTCAAAGGTGTAGTCTCCTGCAAGTGTGTCTCTGATCAATAAGGTGGTGACTCCACCAGTTCCATCAGCCAGGGCCTCGATTAAGTTCATCCACCAGTCCCCCTGGTCCCTCTCGTCAAGGGTGATGGTGTATCCGTAGGGTTTCTGTCCGGTTAACAGGCCAACCATTCCGACGAAGGCCGTACCTGTATATACTGTTTTGCCGCTCTGCTGGTAGTCAATGACGACCGTTACATTCCTTAGCAAATTGGTTGAGAGACCGTAATCAAGGTTCCTACCATGATAGATTGTGCCGTTCGTAAACTCGGCCACTATGCTAGTACACATCTTGGATGGGGAGTGGGAAAACGCCGTAACCTCGTACAGTAGGTTTGACAATATAACGCCACCAAGAGGGACCCCCGAGGCTACGGAGATGCCTACCATTTCAGCGGCGTAGGGGGCGCGAATGTGTTTGTCCACTGAGGCGGCAATCACATTAACGACATCGATCAATTCTTGAGGTACGAATTGCGACAGTCCTTTAACAAGTGCTTTCAAGTCGTCTGCGTAATCGACGGCTATGTCGTGGAAGCGATCTTGTTCTGGCAGGTCGAGATTGATGGTGTACCTCTTTGCGGGGATCGGGGTACCTGCAGATATCCTTACTATCGTCACAACCAAGGCAATGACGAGAACGCGGAGGAACCAGAAGGTCGACATCTACTTGCGGTTAACGTTTGGTCACCGCGATATGTCTACACGTACATGTAAATACCTGGCTGGATATAGCAAGGTACCGGTATATTATAGATTTAAATATTATTATTCCTTCCGCTTCAAGTACATGTACCATAGCATATCCGGAAATAGTAGTCCGGATAACCGCCAGGAATACTCAACAATAATTATAAATAATAATAAAAAGAAATCTCCTCGGAACAGGTTTTTTTTCCACAAGCAATACATGGTACCGAATTTACGTTTAAATTGTGGGAGTACGCGTTTCTGTAAAGTTTGCACGTGACAGAGGCGGGCGGGGATGAGGAACATAGTACAGTGATTTATTACGTCAGTTTACGATAATCTAATGATTTCATACTCTTGGCCCCTGTCCAGCCCACTGGAGCATTCATGCATTAAAACTGAGAGTAAAATTTTAGTGATTCAAATGAATTTCAGCATACTGCTCAGCTGGCATTGACTTGTAGTAGTGATGCCCAACAACAACTGCATGACAAGTAATAATAATGTTTGGATTGCAACCCTCACAGATAGTCCTGCATATTTTACCTTACTCCATTACAATGTAAATCTGTTATATCTGCTTAATACCAAAATATAATCATTTTGTAAAACAAAGTTCACATTATATGCACACATCTATCACAGTTTTAGCTCATTAGAATTCTATGGATAACGAACCCATGTGAAATACAGCTCCGGGATAGCTGCAGACATGGTCACTGTGTAAGTGGTACCATTATTCAGAACAGGTGGTATGGAGAGCACATTGAACAAAGCAGGAGCACTGATGTTTGCTCGACCTGTTGCATTCATCGCCTTAATGGCAGGGTCTCGCCTGTCGTCATCTGGTGGGGGAGTGGTCCAGTGGTCGTAGTTGGTCTCCACTAGGAACCACTGCCCTCCCATTGCGTTCAAGTACCACAGGTCCAATGCAGAGATCCGATCCCGTGTGATGACAACTCCCTGTCCAGATGTGGTTCCACCAACAATGAAATAGCATGGCGCTATCAGCGCTGTGTATGCTAACTTGTCAACAGCAGCCTCAAAGGTGTAGTCTCCTGCAACAGTGTCTCTGATCAATAAGGTGGTGACTCCATCAGTTCCATCAGCCAGGGCCTCGATTAAGTTCATCCACCAGTCCCCCTGGTCCCTCTCGTCAAGGGTAATGGTGTATCCGTAGGGTTTCTGTGCAGAAAGCATTCCCACCATTCCAACAAACGTCGTACCGGTGTACACCGTTTTGCCGCCCTGCTGGAAGTCAACGATCACGGTCAGGTTCCGAAGCGCATCCGTAAAGGTGTAGTCCATGTTGCGTCCGTGATAGATGGTTCCGTTAAGAGCCTCCGCCACGATACTGGTGCACGCTTTCGTTGGCGAGTTCATATAGGCCGTCAGCTCGTAGAACAGGTTTGCCAGAATAACGTCCCCTACGGTAATACCAGATGCCGCGGCAATGCCGGTCATCTCTCCCGCGTAAGGCGCGCGGAAGTGTTTGTCAACTTCGGGGCCCATGAAGGCAACAAGGTCCAACACCGCTGCCGGAACCATCGTCTTGAATACTTTCAGGAGGTTCTTCATCTCCGCCGTGTACAAGATGACGAGGTCGTGAAAGCGGTCTTGTTCTGGCAGATCGAGGTTGACTGTGTACCTCTTAGCGGGTATAGACGTTTCTGACGAGCCCCATCCGATTGCTCCTACGAGGCACAGGCACAGGCAGACCTGGACGGAGTGCAACATTTTTCCAATCTCAATTGTGTCACATGATTTCACCACTTCTTGTATCAATAAATATCATCACGTGCCACGCGCGGGAGGAGCTGCTGCAGTAATGTAGACAACCATGGATAACTGTCTCAAACGCCATGAACAGAAACTTGACTTGAGGTCAAAGCAAAGCTGTAAGAGCCAAAAGAATGATTCTGGACGTACGGTGCAGAAGTGGAGGTTTCAAGGGACGACAAAAGAACAACCCGACAAGCCTGAGTGTGGACCCGGGGGATTCGATGTCTCTGCATATCTAGAAAAGTACGGCTCGTCTGCAGAACTTGTCATAGGTGTGAACGGAAGGCCGAGCAATGACCTGTATTTTCAGAACTACGTGAGGAAATGTAGAGAGGCCTTGTCGTTGAGTGAGGAAGATGGCGCCTGTTTCGAGAGTATCTCTTTCCGGCGCCCACGTACTGCATCAGTAACACCTGCACAGCTCCAGACAACCCGATCACACTCACAGATAACCCAATCACACTCACAGCTACACTCACACTCCTCCCAGAAGATGTCCCGACCACCCTCCAAAATCCAACACCAGAGTCATACTCCTGCAGTCATAGCAGCAGATTTGGGACCGTTGTCCCGTGAATCACAGCACCGGTGTGCCTCAGCCTATGACACACATGGAGCAGACACTAGTATGCTGGTTATGATGTCACTGGGACTACAGCAAGTAACTGGTTGGACCCAGGCCAATGGCACCACCACCACCACCATTGACTTTCCTAGCAGTAGCCTCTTTGAAGATGATTTAAGTAGCTATGTTGGCTTCCTCATGCGGACGCTCAAGGTACCATTGAAAAGTACCCATTTAGGGATGTGGCTTAAGGCTGAAGGTACATCCCTGTATTTGAAGCCAGGACAGGACGTTGATTAAACAGCTTTTGTTCTTATCTAGTTGTCCCTGCTTCCTTGGACTTGACCGTTACTAATATGGCATCGTTGCAAGTAAGAATGGCATCACCTGATGACAAGGTGGTGTTATCATCTCAGGCAAAGACAGTGGTATTCGTGCAACAGAAGGTAATGGTATATATGACTGAGTTAACTACCCTTTCTTCTAGCCACACCCTCCCTTATTTACAACTGCACCCACCAATGTCATCCTCCAGTAGACCGAGCGTGTAGCGCGAGACCTCTATGCTGTATTTGTGGACCTTAACCTCACCTGCAGGCAATGCAAGGTGGTCGTTACTGATCACCAATCAAAGTAAATGGCATTGCTCTTTTGAAATGCTTGCCTTGATCCCCTCTGCTCTTCCCTCCTCCTCCTCCTCCTCCTCCTCCTCCTCCTCCTCCTCCTCCTCCTCCTCCTCCTTCGCTTCCCCTTTCCTCTCTCCTTTCCTTTCTCCTTCCCTCCCCTATCTCCCCCTCTTCTTCCCTCTCCTTCCCTCCCCCTCCCCTCAGGGCTATTGTATCCACAGCTATATTACAAATTCCAGTTGCTGAATTTCACGCAATAACACCTTCAGGTGCTGATCAAAGCAACATTACCTCTGGTGAGCACAAACATTGAAGTCTTCTTCTCTTTTCATGGCACCCCTTCCTTTTCCCTCCTGCCCCTCCCCTTTTCCTTCCTGCCCCTCCCCTTTCCCTCCTGCCCCTCCCCTTTCCCTCCTGCCCCTCCCCTTTCCCTCCTGCCCCTCCCCTTTCCCTCCTGCCCCTCCCCTTTCCCTCCTGCCCCTCCCCTTTCCCTCCTGCCCCTCCCCTTTCCCTCCTGCCCCTCCCCTTTCCCTCCTGCCCCTCCCCTTTCCCTCCTGCCCCTCCCCTTTCCCTCCTGCCCCTCCCCTTTCCCTCCTGCCCCTCCCCTTTCCCTCCTGCCCCTCCCCTTTCCCTCCTGCCCCTCCCCTTACACCTTGGTTGTATTATTCTCCAGAGGACCAATGTCCTCCAACAGACATAGTTGACCAACACAATAGCATTCAATTGGCTTGGGCACCACCTCCAACCTCCAATGGTCCGCAACCAGTTCCCATGAAGTGGGAGCAAGAGGGCACTCCCATCACACACACTCGGGGTTCAGCTACAAGCGTGAGGGGCATGGCTCAGGGCCGTCGAACATGCAGTGTTGTTGGGCAGCGGAGAGATCGAGACACACGTGAGGGGAAGGTCCAAGGGGGCCATCTTAAAAGGAAACAAGGGGTGCATGTGAGTGAGACTTATGATGTGCAAGACTTGCTGCGTGCTAAGGCACCAGGCAGTTACCATAGTGATGAAGTTAAGGGCACAACCAGACTGCTCAGCTGTTACGACTTTCGCAAGGGTGACGTCAAGAACCAGAGGGGAATGGTGGTTATGTTGTCATGGGGACAAGTCTGCCTAATGAAGTGGTCCCAAGTCCTCTGCTCTTTCTCTTCTGGGCCCCAGACCTCTCCAATCAATCCCAGTCCCTTTCACTCGGCCTCAGACCTTTGCACTCATCCCCAGACCTCTGCGCATGGAGGCAGCCATCAAAGCCAACAGGGGTTGCCACTCTCCAAGCTTTTGGAGATGTTAGACAAGCCTGTGGGGCGCAATCAGCTAGGGGTGTGGTTAAGACTACCTCAGAATTGTTCATCACATCATCGGCTTGCGTCATATGACATTTTTGTGACAAATAAGACCATACCTGGGAACTCAACTTTCATTTTCACCAATCAGATGGTAAGATCCATCAGCGTATCCTGCTATAGTTCTTCCATCCCTCCTCCTTTCTTACCTTCAGCCTGATGATGTAACAAAGAATGTGTGTGTTCTCCTGGTACAACTAGACCACCCCTACATCCTGCATGGTCATGTTATTGAAGTGGTTGTAAAGCCACACAGGTCGAGGTCAGATGACAACACATGCAGCCCCCCACGCCTAATCCCTGTGCTAAACATTGCAGCCTGGTGATGTTTACAGCTTCAATCAAACTACCACACATCACCCCTGGTAACTATGGTAACAGAGGTGCATGATGCAATCTTAATCATAAATATTGATCAATCCAAGATCCTTACCTACCAGTGGGGGGTGAAAGGGAGGGTCCTAACCATGATGAAGGAGGAGATGAGGACAGGACAGACCTAGGAGGTGAGTGGTATATCACCTCCCCCCTTCTTAATTATTCCACTTTCTCGTCAGCTCTTATACAACAGTTCCCAGACCTACAGCTGCTGTAGATCTTTGCCCCTCCCCCTTTCATTCCGAGCCAATTTTATACCGTACATGGATTATAATTATTATTATTACATGTGTAATTACTCAGACCACAAAACAATCACATGACCACAGATCACAAACAACAATCACTTAACCACAATTGCGTCAGTATCGAGAAGCCATAGGACCAACATTCCTGTGGCAGCTGGATGTTGGCCGGGCAGCTGATGGTGGGGAGTGTTTCCTCATGGAGATGGACACCATACTGCGACTCTTGAGCAGGGAGCGTTTTTCCAGAGGTCTGGAATTATGGGTGTTGGGGTTAATTACTGGTGGGAGGGGGAGGAGGCATTTATGACTCACAGCTCTGGGTTTGGGCAGCATGTGTGGTAATAGTATCCAAGAGTGACCAAGATGTGACACAACTGGACAATCCTCCTGCAGCATGTGAGCTCCACCTGTGAGGATGGTGAGGGAGGAAGGTTGGAGTGGAATGTCCAATCACTGTACAGCTGGGAGTGGCCAACCCCACCCCTTAGTTACCATTGAAATGGCCTCCATTTTTGTCTTAAATGACTGTTCCCATGCACCGCTGCAGAATAATAAGGAGGGATATCAAAGCTCCCCTCTCCCACACACCCACATAGCTTCATCACACACACCTTTGAGAGACAAATGTCACCCAGAAACCCTTCCCACTGTTGGATAGCAGGAAGCTGAACAGCTTAGTGACCACCATGTTGAGGCGCACAGACTGCAGGCTGTCTGTCCTCCAGTAGCACAACATTATCCTCCTCACCCTGTCCCTCACGTGGTTCAGCAACTGGTGGGTGTGGTCATCGTGGGAGGTGTCTGCAAAGCCATGGGGTTACACACTCACCTCCTTCCTCTTCATGTTGCTAAGAGTTATGTGCCAGAAGCCAGCCATATTGACCATGTGGGTCTTGAGGTATGTATTAGCCTGAATACACACACACACATACACACACACACACACACACACACACACACACACACACACACACACACACACACACCTCCACAGTAGGGGACTTCTCACAGAAATGCCGCCCACCCCAAGAGAACATCCTCACCTCCTGCAGTGCGCTCTGAGCTTCCTCCTGACTCTTCCCAGGGTAGAAGGGCTTGGTCTCGTTGAGTGCCACCATTGTTAGCTGTGCCTGCTCCTCCTCCTTCTCTCTCATTGCCATGGCTACCACCATGCCCTTGGAAATGCAAGCAGTGTCATTTTGTGTGTGCTGTGTGTGGTAGTGTGCTGTGTGTGTGTGGTAGTGTGCTATGTGTGTGTGGTAGTGTGCTATGTGTGTGTGGTAGTGTGCTGTGTGTGTGTGGTAGTGTGCTATGTGTGTGTGGTAGTGTGCTATGTGTGTGTGGTAGTGTGCTATGTGTGTGTGGTAGTGTGCTATGTGTGTGGTAGTGTGCTGTGTATGTGTGGTAGTGTGCTATGTGTGTGTGGTAGTGTGCTGTGTGTGTGTGGTAGTGTGCTATGTGTGTGTGGTAGTGTGCTATGTATGTGTGGTAGTGTGCTATGTGTGTGTGGTAGTGTGCTATGTGTGTGTGGTAGTGTGCTGTGTATGTGTGGTAGTGTGCTATGTGTGTGTGGTAGTGTGCTGTGTGTGTGTGGTAGTGTGCTATGTGTGTGTGGTAGTGTGCTGTGTGTGTGTGGTAGTGTGCTATGTGTGTGTGGTAGTGTGCTATGTGTGTGTGGTAGTGTGCTATGTGTGTGTGGTAGTGTGCTATGTGTGTGTGGTAGTGTGCTGTGTGTGTGTGGTAGTGTGCTATGTGTGTGTGGTAGTGTGCTATGTATGTGTGGTAGTGTGCTATGTGTGTGTGGTAGTGTGCTATGTGTGTGTGGTAGTGTGCTATGTGTGTGTGGTAGTGTGCTATGTGTGTGTGGTAGTGTGCTGTGTGTGTGTGGTAGTGTGCTATGTGTGTGTGGTAGTGTGCTATGTGTGTGTGGTAGTGTGCTATGTGTGTGTGGTAGTGTGCTATGTGTGTGTGGTAGTGTGCTGTGTGTGTGTGGTAGTGTGCTATGTGTGTGTGGTAGTGTGCTATGTGTGTGTGGTAGTGTGCTGTGTGTGTGTGGTAGTGTGCTATGTGTGTGTGGTAGTGTGCTGTGTGTGTGTGGTAGTGTGCTATGTATGTGTGGTAGTGTGCTATGTGTGTGGTAGTGTGCTATGTGTGTGTGGTAGTGTGCTATGTGTGTGTGGTAGTGTGCTGTGTGTGTGTGGTAGTGTGCTATGTGTGTGTGGTAGTGTGCTATGTGTGTGTGGTAGTGTGCTATGTGTGTGTGGTAGTGTGCTATGTGTGTGTGGTAGTGTGCTATGTGTGTGTGGTAGTGTGCTATGTGTGTGTGGTAGTGTGCTGTGTATGTGTGGTAGTGTGCTATGTGTGTGGTAGTGTGCTATGTGTGTGTGGTAGTGTGCTATGTGTGTGTGGTAGCGTGCTGTGTGTGTGTGGTAGTGTGCTATGTGTGTGTGGTAGTGTGCTATGTGTGTGTGGTAGTGTGCTATGTGTGTGTGGTAGTGTGCTATGTGTGTGTGGTAGTGTGCTATGTGTGTGTGGTAGTGTGCTGTGTATGTGTGGTAGTGTGCTATGTGTGTGTGGTAGTGTGCTATGTATGTGTGGTAGTGTGCTATGTGTGTGTGGTAGCGTGCTGTGTGTGTGTGTGGTAGTGTGCTATGTGTGTGTGGTAGTGTGGGTTGTGTATGTATTGGGTGTGCGTGCGTGTTGGATGCATTACCATGGATGGAGCATCTGTGTTGAGTGATGGTGGTAGTGGAGAGTGGCTGTGATGGAAATCCTGTAGTGAAAGGGAAAAGTGCCCTGAGACAATGATTGAATTATACAGTGATCTGAGGGTAGGGTGTAAAAGGTATGTGTGTGACAGGAGATAAGGTGGGAGAGTGATAATGGCTTCTCACAATTGGGGCAGCCAGTCTGGTTGCCATGGTGTCATCCTCATACTGTGTAAGTAGCTCTATTACATCACCTTCCTGCAGCTTCCTGATGCTGCCTCTGGATGCCACCCATTTTGCAGGATGTCTCGATGTCTTCCCTGTGTAATTAAAGTGGGCATGTAATGTCCCCTCCTCCCAAAGCACACACATGGCCCCTCCTCCCAAAGCACACACATGGCCCCTCCTCCCAAAGCACACACATGTCCCTCCTCCCAAAGCACACACATGTCCCTCCTCCCAAAGCACACACATGGCCCCTCCTCCCAAAGCACACACATGGCCCCTCCTCCCAAAGCACACACATGGCCCCTCCTACCAAAGCACACACATGCCCCTCCTCCCAAAGCACACACATGTCCCTCCTCCCAAAGCACACACATGCCCCTCCTCCCAAAGCACACACATGGCCCCTCCTCCCAAAGCACACACATGTCCCTCCTCCCAAAGCACACACATGGCCCCTCCTCCCAAAGCACACACATGGCCCCTCCTCCCAAAGCACACACATGCCCCTCCTCCCAAAGCACACACATGTCCCTCCTCCCAAAGCACACACATGGCCCCTCCTCCCAAAGCACACACATGTCCCTCCTCTACCTAACAGTTTATTATAGAGCTTTGTCCTTTCAGGGTCCAGTGTGGGGTAGACTCGTACATAATTGCCCTGTAAGAAAAGAGCCACAAGTGATGGGTCAGAGGTCAGAGGTCAGAGGTCAGGTCTCCTTGCAGTTACCAAGTTAGCCTCCTCATGGTCCTCCTCCTCCCTAGCCCTTGTGAGCTGGGCCAGCCGATCCTTCTGCCAAAGGTAAGAAAATCTCTGTATTACATCTTGGTATGCACCATCTCCACCTTCCCCCTTCAGTTTACCCTTACTTACTCCTCCCCTTACTCACTCCTCCCCTTACTCCTCCCCTTACTCCTCCCCTTACTCCTCTTACTCCTCCCCTTACTCCTCCCCTTACTCACTCCTCCCCTTACTCCTCCCCTTACTCACTCCTCCCCTTACTCCTCTTACTCCTTCCCTTACTCCTCCCCTTACTCACTCCTCCCCCTTACTCACATATCTCCTTACCAGTTCTTCCCTCTTCCTTCTGTTGTGGCAAAGTGACCCTTCCTGCCCACATGGAATACGAGAACCTTTGCATGACAGATGGAGCAACCTCCTGCGAGAGGCTGCCTTCTGTAGGCTAAGGGCCTGGTGTTTGTCTGTGGGCCTGGGGAGGGGGGGGATAGGTCACAAGACCATTGAAAAGTCGCAGTGGATACCTAATATTGAGAAGTTGGAGAGTATCTTTGATCACTGCAAATTTAATGTCCCAGTCCAATTTTGTGTCTGTACTGAAGCTTGGGGAGCGATTGACCTGGGGAAGAAGGCCTGTCTTTGGCATTGCAACATCACATTCCAACTCGTATTAAAGGGATGCATTCAAATTGAAAATGTTGCACAAACAACTGACATGACATAAATGGAGCCGTTTGCACACAAGACTGGTGTTTATCGTTGCAGCCACACATTACTGCTAATTGCCTCAAATAACAACAATTAAGTTTCCTAAACTTGCTGTCATGCCTTGTTGTCATAGCAATGCTGTGTTATCATTAATAGTTGTTATTCTCTCACTTCCAATAGCCATGGCTTCAGGGTGTGGTCAAGAAGGATGTCAAACCCCAGGATCTCAAAGCACTGACTTGTGGTGGTACCTGGGACTGTGGAAGGCCTGCAGGCACGGTAGGTGTGGCTAAGGGAAGGGTGGGCTACTATAAGAGTCTTGACAATGAGGTCCTGTAGGTATAAGATGAGTGGGAGTGAAGAGGGGAGAAGGGAGGGAGAGAGAACACGCTTACATGTATTTTAGACCAGAGTTCTGTGACATTGTAGCCATTTTGACGAAGCCATCCATTGAGATAGCTGATGGTCCTAGAAAAGCAAATGGAATTTTGGGATTGTGACATTTTATCTTTGGAGGTGTGTCAAGCCTTTGTTGTAATGCCACAAACAATCTTACATGCCCACACAAGTGTGCTATGTGTTACATTGGACTGATAACATTGGAGCCTACATACATTGGACTGATAACATTGGAGCCTACATACATTGGACTGATAACATTGGAGCCTACATACATTGCTGCCTGCTATGTGTACCTCATAACTCAGCCACATCATTTCCCCCCCCCCCCCCCCACCTATAATCACACCCACTTCTGATCATCCCACGCCACGCCCACATGTTATCATCCCCCACTTCTAGCCACACCCACACGTGATCATTCCCCACTTCTAGCCACACCCACACGCGATCATTTCCCACTTCTAGCCACACCCACCTATAATCATTGCCACGCCCACATGTGATCATTCCCCCACTTCTAGCTACACCCACCTCTGATCACCCCACCTAGAGCCATGCCCACATGTGATCATAATTTAGCCACACCCACCTCTTGCTGCCTCTGTCTGGTCTGTCATCATGATCATATGACATACTGAATTTGTTGATTGAGTAATTAGTCAGATGCATGAACTGTTTGTCCTAATGCAACATATTATGAGTTTAGATCCAAAAATTTAGTGTCTTTACCAGATTTCCTTCAGAAGGTGGGTGATATGGCTGTGTTGAAAGTCGGACCTGTGTGTGCGCACACATATGCACACACATGCACATATGCACACATATGCACACACATGCACACACATGCACATATGCACACATATGCACACACATGCACACACATGCACATATGCACACATATGCACACACATGCACACACATGCACATATGCACACATATGCACACACACACACACGCACACACGCAGGAGTCTTACCAGTCCATCACGGTACACCAGAATATTCAGTGGATCACATGATGTCACCAGAACATACACTCTCAGGTCACACTTAAAAGTGTCAATCAATAAAGGCTAATCAAATTGATTACATGTTCAAGTACTCTTCTTTATTTTAAAAATGAGATACCTCATCAATATATTCTTGGACTATGACAGCTTCTTCATGGAGTTTGTTGTCTAAGGAGTGAATTAACCTGATCCTGCAACAGATCAAATACACACATTTACTAATTGCATACAAGGAAGGTGCAACATGGGGGAGGGGCTGTACATGGGGGAGGGGCTGCACATGGGGAGGGAGGAGGGCTACACCTGGGGGAGGGGCTGCACATGGGGAGGAAGGAGGACATGGAGGAGGGGCTGCACATGGAGGGACAGAGTAGCAGCAACAAATGGACAAGGGGCCAGTGAGGGAGGGGTGAGTACAGGGAGACATGGTAAGGTAACTCTTACCCATGTCCCCTGGCTCCATTGTGTGGCTTAACGATCAGTGTCTTCCTGACATGCTTCCTCTTACAGTCACGCATGTAGAATGCCAGGGAGCCATAGTCTGAAGGAAGCACCCAAGTACGGGGCACAAAGTTGAAGTCATCTTTGTTGAGCGTTTGCATCCTGCCAGCAAAGCAATACAGTAAATGGTAACCGAGGCAACAGCTCAGAAGGGAAATAGGAGAACATGCAAGATTGATTGTTATGCTACAAAAGCACACACACACATGCACACACATGCACACACATGCACACACACACACACACACACACATGCACACACACGCGCACGCACACACACATGCACACACACGCGCACGCACGCACACACACACGCACGCACACACACACACACACACACATACACACACACACACACACACACACACACACACACACACACACACACACACACACACACACACACACACACAACCTGTGCATGTTCCGAGCTAAGGAATCTTTTCTGGTGATTTCACCCATTCCTGGAAAGTGGTTGATTCTCTGAAGGGGGTGCAAGTACCAGCTAGGTTATAAACAGTGGCTCCGTATGTATATATCCTGACTTGGTAAGGTTGGAGTGCGATGTAACGTCCCAATGGAACTGCGGAGTCACTCCAATACACATCACTGCACGCGCGCGTCAGTTGAGATTGCAAGAGCAGCATGAACAAACATACACACAACACACCCTTCTTGCATCATGCAGGCTTGAAACCTACCATTCGTTAGTACTATTAACTACTGCTACCATTTTCATCTCTTCAGCGACGCTGCGCACTGTGGATAAAAAAGATACAATATGGAGCTTGGAATTATAGGGCACTAAGGAATGAACGTGCCCACTGCATGCTTGCAGCCCAACAGATTTATTCGGATTGAAGGAGGTGAAACACCGGCCGCCTTGTGTGGTACCGAGGCCCTCCGAAGTGTCGACATTGGGTATTAGCGTTAATCGTTGCTGCCATTGGTAACGCTTCTCTACTGTGTACATTGTATCTACATGTAAATTAAAACAGAATATTGTAATTTCGTAATAATATTGCATGCATTCAGATTATCAGTAACTCCTTCGGTGCTTTGTGTGTGTGTGTGTGTGTGTGTGTGTGTGTGTGACTAATGCTGGATTGGATATCCAAATGTACATCCTTGTGTGTGTACTACTAGTATGCGTTGGGCTATATATTGGATATCAAAATGTACATCGTTTGTGATAAGAAACCATTTTCTATGTTGCTAAATACGGAGGCACTGCAGTCAATAAACACACACTGCTATTGTTTGAACCCATATACGTGTGCCACTAAAAGACACTGCAGTTAATAAACACACACACACACAAACACACACTGCTATTGTTTGAACCCCACTAAGTGATGAAGGGTGGACTCAGTCTGGCTGGAACAACAAGCTGATGGGGATATCAAACTCCTGCATCAGGGCCATCAGCTCACCGTCAGCCCCCTCTAGCAGTTTTGCATCCTTGGGGACATGTACCACTGGAGGAGGAATGAGGGTGTGTGGCTGCAGCAGGGACAAAGACGGCTCCCTTATACTGTCGGAACGGTCATCTCTGTCTGTGTCTTCTGAGGACAGATGCCTAGAGAAGATGACCCTGATGGCTGGGTGGAGTGTATTGTCAATAGGAGACACAGCCGAGCTCCGATAGACTCGCTCTGTGGTCCAACCGTGCTCAGAAAACAAATTGAGAACCGTTGCTAAGGCGACTTGACATTCGCAAAACCAGCCGAAATTGTCCCTTCTCTTTTTTTCAGGCCCGCTTCTCTGAGATATGGAGGACAGTATATCATAGTGCACGTTTCCACTAATCCGGACACCTTCAGTCAGGAACACTTCGGCAGTTGCGTATATAATGGGGCTTGACGTTGAATTTGTAGGAGAGTGGCGTGACTTTAGAGCGGTGTACCAGTCATCCAAACACTCCTGCGTATCAGCCGACAGGTAGTACACCTTCTTTGCTTTATTTGTGGTTAGCAGGCTGAGACAGTACTGCCTTCCAGCATACTCGTCCGTCTTGCTAATATCCTGTACTTCGTCTAGCTGAATGAAGCCTTGAGAGTTTGTATCTTCCTTTTTGATGTAGTAATAGAGACTGGTATCTTGTAATTTGAACCAGCGAGTCTGCCACTTGCGATTTGTAGCGCCGCCAGCTTTATACAACCATCCTTCCTTCACGGCTGCCTGCGACACACTCCTCTCCAACGTACGGATAGACATAATTAATTTCCGATAATAGTTAATTAACTATTACAGCAATAAAAAATAATTACACAGAGATCATAGCTAGCGGACAGATGAAGTGTGGCGCTTTGCTGTTTTATTGCGCATCGCTTCTCACTGCGATTTTCGGCCAAGGTAAGTGTGCAGAATAAAAACTGAGTTGGGGTATAAACCATACTTTACCCATAACTTGTGTTAATTTCGTGGCGTCTAGAATACCATTACAGTAACACCTTCTTCCCGCGTTTGTTTTATTGCAACAAAACATACACGCTTACACACGTCGCTCAGAGGTGGGGTGTAACCGCCTTCCTCTCCTCCCTCACACACGCGCACTCGCACACACACATAAGTACCAGTTTTGCAGCCCGGATCGGCCGCCTTTAACTTGGCGGTTGCCAAAGGTACTGACGTCACAGTGCAAGCCCAATGCGTTAATGGAACTTGGAGTATCGTGCCTGTGGTGTCGGTCTTGCAACAATACGGACCGTCTCAGCAGAACGGGTTGCTTAGCGCGTTTCCCGCCACCCAATTCAACTTCACAATTCTCAACTGTACCGCCCGCGAGCTTAGCTCCCCGGTCGGGTTTAACACCGGTACGAGATGCGATACGATGCGTACATTAACTAGCCTTTGATATGTGAATTTTGTGTGTCACCTTTCCATCCGCAGTGAATACGTTTTTTTTCCGCGGCTTGCCGACGTACAGTGCGTTTGCCGGCAACTTGACGGGACTCTGTAACGGTAGTGTTCCCAACATTCCCGAGGCCAACGTGACGGTGACAGTCCAACGAAACTATGGCTACTGCCAGGCGGGAACGCAGCGAGGGTATTTTCGCAGCAGCAGTATCCAGATACCAGGTACACCTACACTGGTACACACCCACGCACATGCACACACACACACACACACACACACACACACACACACACACACACACACACACACACACACACACACACACACACACACACACACACACACACACACACACACACACACACACACACACACACACAAATACGTAACACACTATGTATAAAATATCTTTCTTGCTTCAGACTTTCTGGTGCAGCCTCAGAATGTCTCCGTGGCTGCAGATACCACAGCTGTATCACTCTCGTGTGCAGTAACCCCAGGATCTAGTGCCCAGTCCATCCAGTGGTACTATCAGGCCAACACCGCAATGGCTCCCACTCTTCTCACTAACTCATCTACTGTGGTCATCGAATCCTTAATCCCAGGGGCAAGCGTCTTGGTGTTGCAGAACCAGTCCATCTCCCTCCTCCCAGGGCTGTACCACTGTCAAGCCATCCTCACCAATCAGACCACACTGAACAGCAGCATGGCTTTTATTAACAGTGAGTCATGTAGTCATGACGACTGTCCTGGCCATCATGTGTGCCTTGTACACTGTCCTGGCCATGTGTGCCTTGTACACTGTCCTGGTCATGTGTGCCTTGTACACTGTCCTGGCCATGTGTGCCCTGTACACTGTCCTGGCCATGTGTGCCTTGTACACTGTCCTGGTCATGTGTGCCTGTGCCTTGTACACTGTCCTGGTCATGTGTGCCTTGTACACTGTCCTGGTCATGTGTGCCTTGTACACTGTCCTGTGGTCATGTGTGCCTTGTACACTGTCCTGGCCATGGTGCCTTGTACACTGTCCTGTGGTCATGTGTGCCTTGTACACTGTCCTGGCCATGGTGCCTTATACACTGTCCTGGCCATCATGTGTGCCTTGTACACTGTCCTGGCCATGTGTGCCTTGTACACTGTCCTGGTCATGTGTTGTTTCCTCTCCAGGTTCAGGCCAGTACACTGTGCCCACTCCTCCTTCAAGCCTGCAGATTGCCTTTGGAGAGAGTGGGTTTCTGTCCTATGTTCCAGCAGATGGGGGTCCCATTAATTGCAGTAACTATGGCAACCTGACTGTAAACATCACCGCCTTCACTGCATACATAGTTACACCTCCTGTAGGGGAACAGACCATCACCTGTTCCAACTACACAACTCGCCTGATAGTTTCAGGTAAGTGGTGGATTGGGGGTGGGGGTGGGGGGGGGGGGGGGGGGTTGGGCGGTGAAATTATGACTCAAAGGTGCAGAGTTGTGGATTTAGGATATCAAAAGTGGAATGGAGCAGTCAATGGTGGTATCATGGTTCTTGCATATAAGCATTGAAATTTGAGATTGACCAATTAAGAGGCCCGTCATGTCCTGAATCAAGTAATTGTGGGAGTTGTAAAGCTTTGTCAACCAAGCGTCCATGTCCATGTAAGCATGACCACTGCATGTATAAGGGGAACTCCCTCACTCACTCTAAATATTGTTGACATTCCAAGAGGTTGAGATAACAGTGAATACTTGATTGACCATTACCCATGCAGCATTTCCATTTCTGGTGCTTTTTTTAGCTGAAACACAGCTTTCCCAGCAGGTATTATTCGCGGTTTTGCAGGATATAGCTATTCTTAATATACATGGCTATTCTTAATGGACATGGTTGCTCTCCCAAGCATGTAGTTGTGTCCATTTGACCACAATTTCCCCTCCCCCACCTAGCCCCTCTTGGCTTCAACCAGTCCCTGGGTGACTATGAGACTGTGGTACGTCAAGGCAGCAACATCTCCCTGCTGTGCTCTGCAAACTCTTCTGGAGCACAAATACAGTGGATGAAGAACATGGTGCCCAGCAGTATCACAGGAAACGTTTGGAACCTCTCAAATGTACAGAGGAGGGACAGTGGGATGTACCAGTGTGTTGTGCAGCCATCCAACACCAGCCAATATGCAGCTGTGGTCTCCAGCACATACCTTAATGTTTACTGTGAGTGGCCAGCCTTCACTTTCACATCCTCTCTCCTTCCTCGTCACTGTACTCATCACTCCCATCTTGTCTCCTTCCTCTCCTTCCCCTCCCTCCCTCTCCTTCCATTACTCACCTCCCTCTCCTTCCTTCCCCTCCTTCCTTCCCCTCCTTCCTTCCCCTCCTTCCTTCCCCTCCTTCCCTCCCCCCCTTCCTTCCCCTCCTTCCCCCCTCCTTCCTTCCCCTCCCTCCCTTTCCTTCCCCTCTCCCTCCCCCTTCCTCCCTTTCCTTCCTTCCCCTCTTTCTCCTTCCCTCTCCTTCCTTCCTTCCCCCTCCCTCTCCTTCCTTCCCCTTCTCTTCTACAGTTTCCAACAGCGTTAACATCACCTTCCCCAATGGTTCCAATCTCCTAACTCTAACCCTTAATCTAAGTGACCCTGCCACACCCCCATACCTCACCCTCCTGTGTACCGTTGATGCCCACCCTCCCCCAAGCATCATGTGGGCGAGGAACGGGCAGACATACATGAATGGGACCACCCAGAAGCTTAGTGACTTCATGGGACCAGCCACCTCACAGTTAAATGTTTCCACCAGTTCACTGTCCTATGTAGAGTTGTTTGGGTGTTTGGCATCCCAAGCCAACCTTAACACATCAGTTAACATCACAACATTTAGTGAGTTGCAGTGTGTATGTGTGTGTGTGTGTGTGTGTGTGTGTGTGTGTGTGTGTGTGTGTGTGTGTGTGTGTGTGTGTGTGTGTGTGTGTAGCAGTGTGTGTAGCAGTGTGAGAGTGCACTATGTGGGGTGTGAGAGTGCTCTATGTGGGTGTGTGAGTGCACTGTGTGGGGTGTGTGAGTGCTCTATGTGCTATTTGCCACATCTCATGTGCATGTTCAGGTATTTGCACATGTACATGTGGTCTCGTACCCAGACCCTTGTACATCACAGCAGCGGATGGATTACATCATCATAGACCGGTATATGAGTGTAGCGATGATGTAATCCATCCACTGCTGTGGCGTACATGGGTCTGGGTACGAGACCACATGTACATCCATCTTGGCTGTGTACATGACATGGTGCTCAAGTGGTGTTTCTATGTTGGTACACACGCCAGAGTAACGTTGTGACAAGGGACCAATGTTGTACACACACGTCTTCTCACGCAGCCCTGCCTAACATCACCTCACTAACACCTGTAAATATATTGACGGAAGGGACTGTGGTTATGCTAATGTGCGAAGCCATGGGCCAGCCGCCTCCCACCATTACCTGGAGTGGTGTTGCCAATGCCACCAACGTGACTGCCATGGTGGGAGGAGGAATGAGGAGCATCTTAACCTTCAATGCCACACGACAGCAGAATGGAACAAGTGTTGTGTGTCAGGCTAGCAGTATGGGTGGAGTGGTCAGCCAATCTGTGCCTCTCATTGTGCAAGGTGTGTACGTATGTGCATGTGCATATGTGTATGTGCATGTATGTGCATGTATGTGCATGTATGTGCATGTGTGTGCATGTGTGTGCATGTATGTGCATGTGTGTGCATGTATGTGCATGTGTGTGCATGTATATGTGTGTGCATGTGTGTGTGCATGTGTGTGTGCATGTGTCATGTGTGCATGTGTGCATGTGTGTGTGCATGTGTGTGTGTGTGGGCATGTGTGTGTGTCCATGTATGTGCATGTGTGTGTGCATGTGTGTGTGTGTGGGCATGTGTGTGTGTCCATGTATGTGCATGTGTGCATGTGTGTGTGTATGTGCATGTGTGCATGTGTGTGTATGTATGTGTGCATGTGTGTGTATGTATGTGTGCATGTGTGTGTGCATGTGTGTGCATGTGTGCATGTGTGTGTGCACATGTGTGTGTGCATGTATGTGTGCATGTGTGCATGTGTGTGTGCATGTGTGTGTGCATGTGTGTGTGCATGTGTGCATGTGTGTGTGCATGTGTGTGTGGGCATGTATGTGTGTCCATGTATGTGCATGTGTGCATGTGTGTGTGTATGTATGTGTGCATGTGTGTGCATGTGTGCATGTGTGCATGTGTGCATGTGTGTGTGCATGTGTGCATGTGTGTGCATGTGTGTATTCCTTTCTTTTTTTGTTCACAACTATCTTCATCATCAGGGCTGTTTATGACATTCTAATTATGAGAGCTCTTTCATAATATTTGTAGTCACAGGGGTTCCTGAATATAAAAATTGTACTTGTGACCCCCTCATACTGTGCCCCCCTCCTCTCCACAGCTACCCCTGACTCCTCCCCAGCCAACCTCATGCTCCGCCCCACTGCCAATAGCATCTACATTAGTTGGATTGCTGTGATTGCCTTTCCTGTGGCTTCCTACTACGTCAATGTCACCCTGCAGGCTCCTCCTAGTGTCATCGGGGTGTTCACTGTCAGTGGCACCTCTCTCCTTGTACCAAACTTATTGCCGTTCAGGAATTACACAGTAACTATCACACCTTTTAACACTGTTGGTAACGGACCCACTGCGAATGGCAGTTGGACAACCCTTGAAGCAGGTACTGTTGTTGCTTTGATGTTTGTTATCTCATACCCTTTCATTCCTTCTCCTCCACTCCTTCCCTCCCCTCCTTCCCCCTCCCTCCCCTCCCCTCCCTCCCTCCCTCCCTCCCCTCCCTCCCCCTCCCTCCCCATCCCCCCCTCCCTCCCCTCCCCCTCCTTCCCCTCCTTCCCCTCCTTCCCCTCCTCCCCCTCCTCCCCCTCCCTCCAGCACCCAGTGCACCTCCTCAGAATATCACCCTCTCCATGATTGAAGTCAGGCAGATCACCATATTGTGGGTCCAACCTCCTGCAGCTGATCAAAATGGTGTGATCATTGCGTATCAGGTTATCTGGGGTGTTAACAGTACTAACACATCCAATACATCATATACCATCACTGGGCTGACGCCCGGTACCTCTTACCAAGTTCAAGTGGCAGCTGTGACCAGGGCAGGAGTGGGTGTGTTCAGTAATCCTTTGGGAGCCACTACCTGTGAGTGAGATCTGGGTGCTATGGAGGAGAGGAGTGATGAGGGAACAGAGAAGAGTGATGGGGGAAGGGGAGGAGTGATGAGGGAAAGGAGAGGAGTGAGGAAGGGGAGGAGTGATGTGGGGAAGGGGAGGAGTGATGTGGGGAAGCGGAGGAGTGATGTAGGGAAGGGGAGGAGTGATGAGGGAAAGGAGAGGAGTGAGGAAGGGGAGGAGTGATGTGGGGAAGGGAAGAGTGATGGGAAGGGGAGGAGTGATGTGGGGAAGGGGAGGAATGATGTAGGGAAGGGGAGGAGTGATGAGGGAAGGGGAGGAATGATGTAGGGAAGGGGAGGAGTGATGGGGAAGGGGAGGAGTGATGTGGGGAAGGGGAGGAATGATGTAGGGAAGGGAAGGAGTGATGAGGGAAAGGAAAGGAGTGATTTGGGGAAGGGGAGGAGTGATGTGGGGAAGGGAGGAGTGATGTGGGGAAGGGGAGGAGTGATGTGGGGAAGCGGAGGAGTGATGTGGGGAAGGGGAGGAGTGATGAGGGAAAGGGGAGGAGTGAAGTGTGGGAGTTTGGTATCTTACATGTATGTGGATGTCATCATTCTGTTTTGCTTGTTCTTGCCAGTGTCCACTCCGCCAGTGTCCACTCCAGCTGCTGGAACAGCAGGTGTGTGTGTGTGTGTGTGTGTGTGTGTGTGTGTGTGTGTGTGTGTGTGTGTGTGTGTGTGTGTGTGTGTGTGTGTGTGTGTGTGGTATGTGTGTGTGTGTGTGTGTGTGCAATACATTGTCCCTCCTCCCCCTCTTCCCATCCTCCTCCCCCTCTTCCTATCTCACTCTCTCCCTCCCTACTCCTTCCTAGTTGGTCCTATAGTGGGTGGAGTTATAGGTGGCCTTGCAGGGGTGCTGGTGATAGTGTTGGTGGTGGGGCTGGTGTACGTGGCGATGCAGAGACAGAATTCACACAAAGGATACTCCCTACCTCCACGCAAAGGTTCCATCAGACTAGTGAGAATGTCAGCTTGTTATTGCATGTGCTAATCACTCACACACACACATATACACATACACACACACACACACACACACACACACACACACACACACACACACACACACACACACACACACACACACACACACACACACACACACATAGCCTGAAACATCTGTTGTAAAGCCACCAAAGTCTCTTCCCATACCATTTCATGACATTGTTTTAGGTAAGTTTTCGACCTATTTAGTGCCCACCCCAGTACTGCTGTATCTGTGCTTATCAGAGAACCAACACCAGCCATTAATCGTGGAGCAGTTTGCACACCACGTGAAGCAGCTACACGCCAACTCAGACCATCTCTTCTCAGAGGAGTATGAGGTATATAGTTGGTGTGCATCAATTAGGGTGTGGGCATACGTGGGTGTGGTCTCCTCTTAGCTGTTCACCATCAAGTCCCCAAACCTACCTCACGTAGCCAGCTGTCTGCCCTGCAACATCAACAAGAACAGATATGCCAATATCAACAGTTGTGAGTGCTTGTGTGGTCTACAGTAGATCAGCACTGTATGTGGCCTGTATATGGCCTAGATCAGCACTGTATTATATCAGCACTGTATGTGGCCTGTATATGGCCTAGATCAGCACTGTATGTGGCCTGTATATGGCCTAGATCAGCACTGTATGTGGCCTGTATATGGCCTAGATCAGCACTGTATGTGGCCTGTATATGGCCTAGATCAGCACTGTATGTGGCCTGTATATGGCCTAGATCAGCACTGTATGTGGCCTGTATATGGCCTAGATCAGCACTGTATGTGGCCTGTATATGGCCTAGATCAGCACTGTGTGTGGTCTGTATATGGCCTAGAATGTGGCCTGTATATGGCCTAGATCAGCACTGTATGTGGCCTGTATATGGCCTAGATCAGCACTGTATGTGACCTGTATATGGCCTAGATCAGCTCTGTATCAGCACTGTATGTGGCCTCGATCAGCACTGTATGTGGCCTCGATCAGCACTGTAGACCAGCACACACCAAACACTTCTTTCATGTGTGCTGAAATGATTGTTGTTTGATGTATCTTTCACAATGCCTCTGTTGCCACACCTCCTGACCCTCCCCACACCTTCTAACCTCTTGCCACACCCCTAACCTCTTGCCACACCTCCTAACCTCTTGTCGCACCCCTAACCTCTTGCCACACCCCTAACCTTGTAATATCTTGCTGTTCAGGTAAAAGATGTGGTAAAGGGTCTGGGGATTGGGTGGTAAAAGGTCTGGGGATTGGGTGGTAAAAGGTTGTGTGACACTGTTTTAAATTAGTACAGGTTGAAGTAGGGTAGGCTGTACAGAGGTAGGGTAGGCTGTACAGAGGTAGGGTAGGCTGTACAGAGGTAGGGTAGGCTGTACAGAGGTAGGGTAGGCTGTACAGAGGTAGGGTAGGCTGTACAGAGGTAGGGTAGGCTGTACAGAGGTAGGGTAGGCTGTACAGAGGTAGGGTAGGCTGTAATACTAGTAGCCTACCACTTGATGTAACCTGGACATTATCATTTAATGCATCACAACTAGTTTTGGTTACAGTATTATGGTGTTAGTAAAAGCATTCACTGTTGTTAGCAATGACAAGGACAATAGAGAGGCATCTCAGGTGATCTCTGGTGATCTCAGGTGATCTCTGGTGGTCTCCAGACACATGTACCCTACCTTCTCTGTACATAACTATGTTTGGCCTTACTGAGGAAGTGTGTGTAATTTAATAAAATTACAGTCTTAAGTATATGTTATGTTTTTATGTTGTTGCCAACTTCAGTTGATGATACGCGTGTGTGCCTCAGTCTTAACCCTGGGATAGAGGGATCGGATTACATCAATGCCAACTACATAGATGTGAGTACATGTTTGCCTTGTTTCCTTGGTGATATTAGCAGTTCCCTTTTGTTCTTCAGGGGTTCCAGCAGAAGCACGCTTACATAGCTACCCAGGGCCCCCTCCCATCCACCACCTATGACTTCTGGAAGATGGTGTGGGAACAGAACTCCTGTTGCATCATCATGCTGACAAACCTTGTCGAAAAGACCAGAGTGAGTGCCCAATCCAAGCATAGCTGTGTTTAGTCAATATGTTACTGTCCCCCTTTTACCCCCGGCCCTGTCCCCTTGTACCCCCAGCCCTGTCCCCCTTTTACTCCCGGCCCTGTCCCCCTTTTACCCCCGGCCCTGTCCCCTTGTACCCCCGCCCTGTCCCCCTTTTACCCCCGGCCCTGTCCCCTTGTACCCCCAGCCCTGTCCCCCTTTTACCCCTGGCCCTGTCCCCTTGTACCCCCGGCCCTGTCCCCTTGTACCCCCAGCCCTGTCCCTAGCAGAGCCTCTCTTATGTGAAAAACTTCATTGACAATTAGTGTAGGCTTTTAAAGACCATCACATTTAAGCTTATCTCATAATAATATTATAATTTTAGCCCCTCCCACATGCTAAGGTACCTTCATTCCCCTTGTACCACCACCCTCACCACACCACCCTCACACCACCCTCACCACACCACCCTCACCATACCACCACCCACCTTGTCAATTGGCTCTTAGACTAGGACTACACATCCTTTTAACCCACTAACTACCAACCGACACATCTCTTTTAACTCTCTAGCTACCAGGACTACACATCCCTTTAGCCATCTAATACCAGTCTACGCAGCTCTAACTACTGTGTGACCTTTGGCATATCTACATTAACCCTCTAACTACTGTGTGACCTTTGGCATATCTACATTAACCCTTTAACACTGTGTGACCTTTGGCACATCTAAATTAACCCTTTGAATACCATGCGATTGTTGGCATATCTAAATTAACCCGTTAAACACCATGTGACCTTTGGTGCATCTACATTAACCCTTTAAACACCGCATGACCTTCGATTTGTGTCAACAGGCTAAGTGTCACCAGTACTGGCCAGAGGTGGGGGCCATCATATTGGAGGATCTGGTCATCACTCTTGTGGAGACCCAGGAACTGGCCTATTACACCGTCAGAACATTTCAGATGAACAAAGTTTGTGTTGTGCCTTGTGCATGTACAGCGTGAGTCTGTGAAGTGGGCGGGTCTGTCCAGGGGTGAACGTTAGAATTTTGGTGGTTATATGTCGCCATGGCTCACATGATAAACACTCCAATCTATGGTCGTAATGGCTCTGGTTATATTAAAGTGATGGTATGATTAATGGTTACTTAACTGAAATGAAGTTCTCCAAAACCAAGTGAGAATGCTTCTTCCCTTTAGTGCAGCACAAGATCTTAATTAAAGGTTCATTATCTTCATTATCTGGGTGCCTTTTCAATGCTTTACTATTTGGTTTTAAAAGGGGCAGAATGTGCACAATCCATGTACATGTTTACTTATATTCCTGACATGACTGATTTGTTTGTTTATGCGGTATTATGAAATTGGATATTTGATTGCAATCATTGTCCTAATCAAGAATAATATACTAGTCGACTAACTAATAACATTTAATAGTCGACTAACTAATAACATTTAATAGTCGACTAACTAATAACATTTAATAGTCGACTAACTAATAACATTTAATAGTCGACTAACTAATAACATTTAATAGTCGACTAACTAATAACATTTAATAGTCAACTAACTAATAACATTTAATAGTCGACTAACTAATAACATTTAATAGTCGACTAACTAATAACATTAATAGTTGTGTGAGTGTATGTGTGTACATGTATGTGTGCTTGTGTTCTGCAGCCACAAAGTAATGTCGTTCTCTTAGGGGGAAGAGTCGTGTGAAGTGAAGCAATTCCACTACACTGGATGGCCAGACTTTGGTGTCCCTGAGATGCCACACCCACTGATAGCCTTCGTCAGAAGATTGGAAAACTTCAAACGGACAACAGACGGTCCTGACATTATTCACTGCAGGTGTGTTGGTGGGGAGGAGGGAGGGTGCTGGGTAGGTATGTTGGTGGGGAGGAGGGAGGGTGCTGGGTAGGTATGTTGGTGGGGAGGAGGGAGGGTGCTGGGTAGGTGTGTTGGTGGGGAGGAGGGAGGGTGCTGGGTAGGTGTGTTGGTGGGGAGGAGGGAGGGTGCGTTGGTGGGAAGGAGGGAGGGTGTGTTGGTAGGGAGGAGGGAGGGTGTGTTGGTAGGGAGGAGGGAGGGTGTGTTGGTAGGGAGGAGGGAGGGTGTGTTGGTAGGGAGGAGGGAGGGTGTGTTGGTAGGGAGGAGGGAGGGTGTGTTGGTAGGGAGGAGGGAGGGTGTGTTGGTAGGGAGGAGGGAGGGTGTGTTGGTAGGGAGGAGGGAGGGTACTGGGTAGGTATGTTGGTGGGGAGGAGGGAGGGTGTGTTGGTGGGGAGGAGGGAGGGTGTGTTGGTGGGGAGGAGAGAGGGTGTGTTGGTGGGGAGGAGGGAGAGTGCTGGGTAGGTATGTTGGTGGGGAGGAGGGAGGGTGCTGGGTAGGTATGTTGGTGGGGAGGAGGGAGGGTGCTGGGTAGGTATGTTGGTGGGGAGGAGGGAGGGTGCTGGGTAGGTGTGTTGGTGGGGAGGAGGGAGGGTGCTGGGTAGGTGTGTTGGTGGGGAGGAGGGAGGGTGCTGGGTAGGTGTGTTGGTGGGGAGGAGGGAGGGTGCGTTGGTGGGAAGGAGGGAGGGTGTGTTGGTAGGGAGGAGGGAGGGTGTGTTGGTAGGGAGGAGGGAGGGTGTGTTGGTAGGGAGGAGGGAGGGTGTGTTGGTAGGGAGGAGGGAGGGTGTGTTGGTAGGGAGGAGGGAGGGTGTGTTGGTAGGGAGGAGGGAGGGTGTGTTGGTAGGGAGGAGGGAGGGTACTGGGTAGGTATGTTGGTGGGGAGGAGGGAGGGTGTGTTGGTGGGGAGGAGGGAGGGTGTGTTGGTGGGGAGGAGAGAGGGTGTGTTGGTGGGGAGGAGGGAGAGTGCTGGGTAGGTGTGTTGGTAGGGAGGAGGGAGGGTGCCGGGTAGGTGTGTTGGTGGGGAGGAGGGAGAGTGCTGGGTAGGTGTGTTGGTAGGGAGGAGGGAGGGTGCCGGGTAGGTGTGTTGGTGGGGAGGAGGGAGGGTGCCGGGTAGGTGTGTTGGGGAGGAGGGTGAGTGTTGGTGGGGAGGAGGGGGTGGAGGGGGTGGGAGGTACACAAGTTGCTTTGCACAATATACTGACACACACCATGCATAATGTGTTTTTGCGTACCTGTGTACCTACATGTTCCTGTTGGTACATGTACATGTTTGATGTATTTACATGTACCAGATATCCACAAAAGAATGCGGTGCTTATACCTCATGGTTGGGATTAAAACCTTTGATTTCCATATAGTCATCATTAGGGAAGTACACTTACTAGAAATCCAATAAGTATTAGTGGTTATGTAATTTTATCAAAACCCTCATAAACTAATATATTCAAAGCCTTCTATTATCAGAGTTATCAATATTTATAACTAGTTCAATAGTGAAGCATCATTGATTAGTTACCAACTTCCATAGTGAGGTAATGTATTAACATAGTACGCTTTAAAGTTAGTAAGGGTTAAGCTGTTAGTTGATAACTACGTTTCTAACTAGTCAGTTATTAAATGAAGTAATAACAAACATTTAATTACGAAGTGAGTTATTAAAGCTCATTGTGTTCTCGTTAATTAGTTGTATGTTGTATTAATAAAATTTCATCTGCAGTTTATAAATCTCTGTAATTAATTTAAAGTTTTTAGTTAATTACTAAAAGTACATGTAGTAGAATTACAATTCATATTCTCCTAACATGGTCATAAGTTACTGTCCAGGAGTTATATTCATTTGTTAAGCAACATTGCATTCTTTTGTGGACCACTGGTGTACACAGTTGGTGGGCAGTTACGTCCATTGTGCACAAACACCCAACAGCACTGCACCAGTCAATCTTGGGCTGCCATCATCATCAGGTGGTCACATTTGGAATGTCCATTGATTTCATACTACAGTTCTAGTCATTCTAGTTTAGAGCCCTCCTGATCCTCCATTTAGAGCCCTCCTGATCCTTCTTCCCCCACTCCAGCGCTGGTGTTGGCCGCACTGGCACCCTCATAGCCATACAGGAGTTGATCAAGATGGCTAACGTGGAACGCAAAGTGGATGTCTTCAACTTTGCACTTGAACTTAGGAAGCAGAGAAGCTACATGATTCAGACTGAGGTACATGTAGGTGTGTCATGTGACTGAGACACCTGTAGTACCTGTATAGTAGATGCTCATGTGGTCATCATGTGACTGTCGTGTGCATATTTGATGACCATCGTGTGTACATACATTTTATACATTTGTGCCCATGTGATCACCATGTGATCACTATATGTGCATGTGATCACCATTGACCGCACCCCTCACAGCACCAGTACATCTTCATCCATGACACCTTACTAGAGGTCATTAGGGCGGGCAACACCCAGACATCTCTACACAGACTCCATGAGAAGTACAGGGAATTGCAAGATCTGTCAAAACAGCCGTGTGATATAGTGCAAGAGTTTGAGGTAATGGAAATATCTTGCATGGTTTATGTGGTACATCAAGGGCACACATTGCCATGACAAACTATGTGGCACACCATGCATTGCCATGACGTTACACTCACTCATCACATCCACACACCACACCCACACACCACACCCACATTGCCACACCCACAAACATTACTACTTTCTTTTGCTGCCACTTTCAGCGTGTGCAAGAGTTGCAGGTGGTGAAGCCAACTCAGTTCACTTCAGCTAAGCTGCCTCCTAACACTCCAAAGAACAGGAACACAGCTGCTCTCCCCTGTGAGTTACAGCATGTAAGCTGATGGGTGTGGCACTTGTCACTTGGTGGGTGTGTCCTTCTCCAGATGACCTACATCGTGTGCGGCTCCTTATGCAGCCTGGGGTCACTGGATCTGACTACATCAACGCTAGTTTTGTTGACGTAAGTAAGGGTGTTTTAAAACTAAAATAACATACCTCCTGTGTAAGATTTGAAGTCTCGTGAATAATACTTTATTCTATAATTGCCGATATTCTGTAGACTCAACTGGACTTTAGCAAGTCCCTCCATGTATAGCAAGCCCTCCATGTATAGCAAGCCCTCCATGTATAGCAAGCCCTCCATGTATAGCAAGCCCTCCATGTATAGCAAGCCACTCCATGTATAGCAAGCCACTCCATGTATAGCAAGCCACTCCATGTATAGCAAGCCACTCCATGTATAGCAAGCCCTCCATGTATAGCAAGCCACTCCATGTATAGCAAGCCACTCCATGTATAGCAAGCCACTCCATGTATAGCAAGCCCTCCATGTATAGCAAGCCACTCCATGTATAGCAAGCCCTCCATGTATAGCAAGCCACTCCATGTATAGCAAGCCCTCCATGTATAGCAAGCCACTCCATGTATAGCAAGCCCTCCATGTATAGCAGGTCCTCCATGTTCATCATTCGCTGTTGTCTTGTGCAGCTCATTTGCTGTTTCTGTCATTTAATAGACAAGGCAGACCCATGTCCCCTTTCACCATATGATGGCTATATCCACTAGAGGGCCTTTGCCTTCCTTAGGTACCCCTGGGTGCCCCCCTGGTGCATGTGGGTGTGCCCCTCCCCCCTCGTGCATAGAGCTCCATCTGGCTCTCATTTGCTAAGTAGGGGGTTTTATTTTTATCAACTTCTGTGGTTAAAGGGTTAAGTTATCTCAGGGGACTAAAGGTTATAATTTAGCTACAAAGGGTTTAGTTTGTGTGCTAAAGGTTTAAGTTAATATCTAAAGTTATTGTTTAGTATCTGACTCCCTGGCTGACCTATCCGTCCACAGGGTTATGAGAGGAAACAGCAGTACATTCTGGCCCAGGGACCACTGAGGAACACTGTGGATGACTTCTGGAGGATGATATGGGAGCACAGGGTGTATGCTATAGTCATGCTGTGCTGTGTGGAAGAAAATGACATTGTTAGTTCCGTACTAGTACTTTTTAACTTGACTTTATCTCTCTCCTCCTCTCAATCCTTCCTTCTCTTCTCTTCCCTATCTCCTCTATTCCACTATCTCCTCTATTCCACTATCTCCCTCTTCTAGGAGCAATGTGTGCAGTATTGGCCCACAGAGAAAGTTAAACAATATGGAGATCTTTTCGTCCAGTTGAACAAGGAAAATAATCAAACGTCATCAATAATTTATAGAGAAATCACTGTTAAAAACACTAAGGTATGACCAGTTTCTCTTACCTCCCTCCCCCTTCACTCCCTCCCCCTCACCTCCCTCCCCCTCACCTCCCTCCCCCTCACCTCCCTCCCCCTCACCTCCCTCCCCCTCACCTCCCTCCTCCTTACCTCCCTCCCCACCTCCCTCCTCCTTACCTCCCTCCCCCTCACCTCCCTCCTCCTTACCTACCTCCCTCTTACCTCCCTCCCCTCACCTCCCTTCCCCTCACCTCCCTCCCCCTCACCTCCCTCCCCCTTACCTCCCTCCCCCCACCTCCCTCCTCACCTCCCTCACCCATACCAGATAGATGAGTCTCGGTCCTTGAAGCTGTATCAGTACACTGACTGGGAAGAAACTGTCTGTCCTGCTGACTGTGGGGACATCCTGGGTCTCATAGCAACAGTCCACAAGCCACAGCAACATCACAATGGCCCTGTTGTCATCCATGATGGGTATATTAGTGTGCTGGTGTGTGGGGATGGTGTGCTGGTGTGTGGGGATGGTGTGCTGGTGTGTGGGATGGTGTACTAGTGTGTGGGGATGGTGTGCTGGTGTGTGGGATGGTGTACTAGTGTGGGGATGGTGTGCTGGTGTGTGGGGATGGTGTGCTGGTATGTGGGAATGGTGTGCTGGTGTGTGGGGATGGTGTGCTGGTGTGGGGATGGTGTGCTGGTGTGGGGATGGTGTGCTGGTGTGTGGATGGTGTGCTGGTGTGTGGGGATGGTGTGCTGGTGTGTGGTGTACGATAGTACTTGTGGCCATTGGGGATGTGTGGAGATGGTGTATCAATATGTGTGTATTATTAACACAGTATGGTTGCCCAGGTGTGTGTACCACTCCAAGGTGTTCATATCTCAGCATACTCCCATTACCACCTCCCATCCCAATCCTTCAGATCAAGTTTAGGACGAGCAGGAAGCTTTGCTGTCATCAGCGCAAGTCTGGAACAGCTCAAAGCAGAGGGTGTGGCCGACATCATGTTCACCCTGCTGTCAATGAGGCAACAGGTGTCAGGGATCGTACCATCACTGGTAAGTCACTGATTGTTGTACGACCTCTAGTCTACGACCTCCTCCCCATCCCACAGGACTACTACAGGTTTTGTTACAAGGCTGTGGTGGAATATTTGAACTCTTTTCAGCAGTACTCCAATTTTGACTGACCACACCTCTTTACTGACCACACCTCCTGAAAGGCATTTGAAGCCCCGCAACAATCCTTTGTGCATGCCCGACCATATATCTGTCAACAGAATTTTATAAACATGAGATTATATAAAACTACTTTGTCACTTTGTTGCCATGACTGCACAATACACATCAATGCTTTCGATGCTTTAGTTTCAGATAGAGCCCGTCCTTTGGACGAAGGATGATCAGGAATTCCTTTACCGGAGGTTTCTCTGTATCCAATGTCAGCTCAAAGTTCCTCAGTATGTGTGATATGACAACCTTCTCCTCATTCAGGGCAAACTCCTGTCCAATGCAATTTCTGGTTAAATGGAACATGTAAATGATAAACAGATGACCCTAAGAACTGGTCCCCAGACCTTGGACCAGCGGAGAACGCAATGAAAGCATGAGGTGACCTTCCCTTTGAATTCTCCTCAGTAAACCTCAGAGGGTTAAATTCCTGCATTGTGGAGATGTGCAGAATCACACAAAACGCTCCACCCAGAACCATTCTTGGTTCAAATAAGTATGCCCCACCCATAATCACACCACTGGTTACCTCATAACCACACCCCATTAATTACCTCATAACCACACCCACTGGTTACCTCTGGGTCCTCCCACACATCTGGGTTGTGATGGACAGCATAATTATGTGAGACAAGATAGGTCCCCTTGGGCATCTTGTGTCCTCCTATCTCTGTGGGCTGGTCAAGACATCGACCAGTCACAGGAACTGGTGGGAAAAGTCTCAAACTCTCCTTGATACAGCATCTCAAGTATTTTAAGGTCCTCACATCATCCCTGTGAGGAGGAGTGGCTATAAATATGTAACCACACCCATGACTCCACCCACAACTCCAGTGTATCCTTCTGATCAAATAGGTCATCAACTTCCTGTCTGCACTTTTCCTGATGGTCTGGGTACCTGGCAAGGTTGTACAAGGTCCACACAATGCCTAATATGGCAGTGGTGGGTGGATTAATAAGGTCACATGACACACACCAAAGCTCACCAGATGCAGTTGTGTCGTGTCCTTCAAACATAAAGGTGTCAACTTCAGCTTGAATCTCTTCATCACTCAAACCAACACCACTCTCATCCTGGCAAGAAGTACATATTTCTCTTTCCTGTGTTTCCTTCTCTTCCATGACTTACTCTCTCCTATCCATATCACTCCTCTTCCCCTCCTCTCCTCCTCCCCCTCCTCCCCCTCCTCTCCTCCTCCCCCTCCTCTCCTCCTCCTCCTCCCCCTCCTCTCCTCCTCCCCTCCTCTCCTCCTCCCCCTCCTCTCCCCCACCTCTTCTCCTCTTCCCCCTCCTCTCCCCCTCCTCTTCATCCCCTCCCCCAACCTCTGGGACTCATACCTTTGCTTCCAACAAAATGTCCAGAAAGTCCAAATGGTTCCTTTTGGCTCCTTTGAGTACCTCTTCCCCTTTCCTCTGTGGAGGGAACAAGACCACTGGACCACCATATTGGTCCCATGTCTCACCTTCTTCTCCTCCAATATGGCCCTCCTTGTCCCAATGACTGCCTTTGAGAACTTGTGGACAATGTTGCAGGCTCTTTTAAACTTCCACCCATTAGGGGTGAGGGCATAGAACCAGTCATAGTATGCTGGGAAGAACCTGTGTTAGGAGATGATAAAGGACTCCATCACCCAATATCAATAGACTAGGGTCAAATACACCAGACCAGGGTCAAGTATGCCCACCCAATGGGTAATAGACTGTGTAGCACAGAGGATCAAATACATTCAATAGTTAACTAATAAGATGGGTCCTTTATTAATATTCTAAACAAGAATAAAATCTGGAGCTTGCAATACCTTGCCCCCCCCCCCCCCCCCCCCCTCCCCCCCCCCCCTCCTTCCTACCTCTCTCCTCCAGGATGGCCTGCTTTTGAGTCTTTATTCTAGTATTAGTCGACTTGTGAACTGTTGGGTTTACTTGATCATAACTATTTTTATTGTTTTAAGCAAACTGATGTGCCATAATGTATTAGCTAAAGTAAGTCAACCCTAACCACATTTAGAAGTGAATAGTTTAACTACAAATGAAGCATTGAAAGTTATTAAAATTGTTCAGTAAAACAGCACTATTGTCATGACAACAATTAATAAGCTTTGTTCCTTACACATATATTTATTATTTACATGTAGTAAGGCAAATACACACAGAAAAACAACAACAAAATGACACATTTTAAAAATAAAAGTGTTAATTAGATTTCGGTAATTCAGTCGGTAGCCCAGCACCATCACCTATTCCAACTCCACTTCTCCACTTGGTGCGAGAACCACGCAAGCAAAGATTTGTTGCTCGAAGTATTGCAAAGGAAAGCTTTGCACACAGCCATTCGGTGGTTTGCCCCAGTGGTTTATCCCATTTAATGCTTATGCTTTGGGCTAGTCTTTTTAGTAAGAAATTCGCCTCTCTACCCAGCATTCCATCAGTGGAAACAACAAAAGAGGTAAAAGATGCTTGACGTGCTTCAGCTGCACTGTTGTATTTTTCTTCATCTGCTTACATCATTTAACAGACATTGCATATGGATAGTTGATTTTGATAAACATCACATCACACTGATAAACCTTTATGTCATGTTCCTTGTGCTAATTATATATATATAATTATATATATATATATATTCTAAATATGTAAATATGTACTCCGAACATAGGTAATATTGACACACTCACGTCTGTCGCTTAATGAGCAGGTCAGACAGTTCATAGATAGCTGTGATGTAAGGGCTATGAGTTCTGAGGAGAGAGAAGGTGTTAGTTTTAATATGCTCCACCATTCTCATGTAAAGTTTCAACATGTTCCCTCCCCTCTCCCCTCCCTCACCCCCCTTCCTGGCAGCTGCTCTCATGGCTACAGGCACAGCGAAGAACCACATCCAACGTCAGAAGACTTATGTATGGGAACACATTGAAGGACTGGCCCTCAGGAACTTGCCTCCACAGTTTCTGACAAAACAACATAAGTAAGAGATGTTCTCTATTTAGTGCCCACTATGCTCACCACCATCAGTTTGGCTGCATCAGTGTAGATAGGAAAGTAAGACTTGATGATGTCAAAGTGAAAAGCAGGGGTTAAAAGTCGTCTGCTTCGAGCCCAGCGAGCTCCATTGGCCACAAGCAAGCCCTCACCTGAGAATGAAACACCAGAGAGTCAACTGACCATAACAGCACTTACCACAGACAACATTTGGATTTAATCATTCATATCAGGTTATGATTTGAGGGCAGTGGTGTCCTGGCTGTCTTTTATGGGAGGGGGAGGGGGGGGACCATATATATATGGTGCCTCTCCCCCCCAACTGATACATGCATTTCCAATTATGAACACTAAGCATAGTCTGTTAAAACAATGGATTGTGAGCTGTGAGCAAACTGCTCCCTACTAAACTGCATGAAACAGTACAAGGGTGTAGACAAGTTTTTTTATTTTAAGCTGTAGGGGCCAAATGTGTCATACAAACTACTATTATAGAACACCAATGATAATGCACTTGTTTGATTATACTCAGTACCATACATTCAATTTTTTTTTTAAATTTGTTTCCATTTAACTGACACCATGCATAGCTTATTGTATATTATTTTTAATCTGTGAAAAATCGATAACTACACTTGCGTACGTGCGCGTGTGATGAACACGGCCGGCGGTCAATTCGCCGCCGTAATAAAATAGTCTGAGCCCAGTTCCGTTCGCAGCAGCGGATATATTACATCACCACAGACACAGTAGCAATCTGTGGGAATCAGCAATATCGTACTGAGCGCTCAAGCAGGGGCCGAGTTCCCCATTGGCCCGTTTAGAAGGTCATTTAAAAAAAGTAAATAAATACATCCATGTTCAGAATGACAAGATGGGAGGGTATTATTTAATCGCACACAGACAAAATTAAACTCCCCCCCCCCCCCCCCCCCCCCCCCGGAGACCAATTTACATCATTATACATGTACATGACCCTATAACCGTAACCCTAAGTACATGTAGTGTTCGCGTAAAAGCAAGCACTGAAATATTTATAGTGGGAGGCATTGCCTTGGGAATCGGGGTGCTAACTATGGAATCAGTGGCCACAAAACAACAATTGTGATATCTGGCGTCGCGTTAGCCACATACACAAGTTTGTTGTTTAAATTAGTCATCGGGGGCGGATACAGGAATTTTAAAAGGGGGGAGTGCTGTCCACTTGCGAAACCTGAGAGGGACGGCTATGTCGAAGCATGTATTATTTTTTTAAAAGGTATTTTTTAGGAGGACCATGCAGACATTCACGTTGTACACAAACTTAACACTTGCAACTGATACTCCTGTTCTTACTCCTTTGGAATTTCCTTACCTATCCAGGGCACAAAGCCGCTATATATCAGGTCATCTTTCGGGTCTGCAAAGTAAAGACCAAGCTTGTGTTCACATAGCAGGACAGGCAGCATTTATTGCACACCTTTTTGGAGAACGACCTTGGCTGTGTCAGGGTGAAGGGCCAACAGTAAATCAAAACCAGGACCGAGGTGAGCCCGGGCACACTTCCATTTCTTCTCTGTCGTCCAGGATACATGCCAGTCCAAAGCCGCCCCCATGTCCCGTACCATCTGCGGACATGCAATAGCTCGTGCAGTGCTATAGCGCGTGCTGGTATTGACGACAAACGGATATGGGCCTTACCCTTGGTCCTTGTCCGAGGAGGAAGACGCTTCCCTCTGGATCGTAGGGGACCTTGCTAAACGCCTTGTGCAGTCGCCATACGTGCAGCAGCTTTTTAAAAATGTAAGGCAGCAAAACCAGGAGAAGGATCGCTACCACTGCCTCCACCAAGTGGAGACGAGACAGCATTAGTAGAGTTTTAGATTATTTAGGATTACGCAAAGGGGAGGGGCTTATACCTTCATATTAATAAAATATGACTGGGTGCCGTTTTAAAAGATGGCAGAAGCAAGTCGTGCCATAATGCAGTCACGTGCATATTAAGGTGCCAGCTGTAACCATGCAGCAGATACTTTGGACGCAGTGTAAAGTTAGCTATAGATTTGCATGCCCTACAGCGAAACGGACTGGGGACGAGACCGATCAATTTGACTCGTTGATATCATACGAGGGAGGGTGTAATTTGACACCAGATTATCATCGGTGCAACGTTGGGTCGGGGTTAATGCGTACTGTTATGCACTTCGCGCGAACCAAAACTATTTTAATTTTTATTTACCTGACTCTCGTTACCTTCGGCACGCTAGGCTGTGTTGTTCCATCAGGACAATATATATTATTGTTGCATTTAGTTTTTGTTCATTTAATTCATGTACACATGTTTCAGATTCAATGAGTTATGACCTCTCTGACAAAGTCACACTACCTTGTCCATGTTTCATTTGTTGCCATGGCCACCATAGATAATAGAATATTATCTATGTGGCCACACACTACCCATCAATGCTTTCGATGCTTTAGTTTCAGATAGAGCCCACCCTTTGGACGAAGGATGATCAGGTTTTCCTTTACCACAGGTTTCTCTGTATCCAATGTCAGCTCAAAGTTCCTCAGTATGTGTGATATGACAACCTTCTCCTCATTCAGGGCAAACTCCTGTCCAATGCAATTTCTGGTTAAATGGAACATGTAATGATAAAAAGATGACCCTAAGAACTGGTCCCCAGACCTTGGACCAGCAGAGAAGGCAATGAAAGCATGAGGTGACCTTTCCTTTGACTTCTCCTCAGTAAACCTCAGAGGGTTAAATTCCTGTATCACAGAGATATGAATAGCAAACAATACTGTCATACACAATGCTGCACCCAGCATCACCCTAACCATCATCCTTAGCCACACCCAACCACTACGCTCGATTCTAATTGATGAGCATTAATTAAGTAAAATTCCTTTGTTTAATGGCCACACCCACTGGTTACCTCTGGGTCCTCCCACACATCTGGGTTGTGATGGACAGCATAATTACTGCAGAAGATATATGTCCCCTTGGGCATCTTGTGTCCTCCTATCTCTGTGGGCTGGTCAAGACATCGACCAGTCACAGGAACTGGTGGGAAAAGTCTCAAACTCTCCTTGATACAGCATCTCAAGTATTTTAAGGTCCTCACATCATCCCTGTGAGGAGGAATGGCTATAAATATATGTGTGACAACACCCATGACTCCACCCACAACTCCAGCATATCCTTCTGATCAAATAGGTTATCAACTTCCTGTCTGCACTTTTCCTGATGGTCTGGGTACCTGGCAAGGTTGTACAAGGTCCACACAATGCCTAATATGGTAGTGGTGGGTGGAGTAATAAGGTCACATGACACACACCAAAGCTCACCAGATGCAGTTGTGTCGTGTCCTTCAAACATAAAGGTGTCAACTTCAGCTCGAATCTCTTCATCACTCAAACCAACACCACTCTCATCCTGGCAAGAAGTACATACTTTTCTCTTTCCTGTGTTTCCTTCTCTTCCATGACTTACTCTCTCCTGTCCATATTACCCCTCTTTGCCTCCTCTCCTCCTTCCCCTCCTCTCCTCTTTCCTCTCCTCTCCTCCTTCCCCTCCTCTCCTCCTTCCCCTCCTCTCCTCCTTCCCTCCTCTCCTCCTTCCCCTCCTCTCCTCTTACCCCTCCTTTCTTCCTTCCCCTCCTCTCCTCCTCCCCCTCCTCTCCCCCTCCTCTCCCCCTCCTCTCTCCCTCCTCTCCCCCTCCTCTCCTCCTTCCCCTCCTCTCCCCCTCCCTCCTCTCCTCCTCTCCCCCTCCTCCTCCCCTCCTCTCCCCCTCCTCTTCTTCCCCTCCCCCAACCTCTGGGACTCATACCTTTGCTTCCAACAAAATGTCCAGAAAGTCCAAATGGTTCCTTTTGGCTCCTTTGAGTACCTCTTCCCCTTTCCTCTGTGGAGGGAACAAGACCACTGGACCACCATATTGGTCACATGTCTCACCTTCTTCTCCTCCAATATGGCCCTCCTTGTCCCAATGACTTCCTTTGAGAACTTGTGGACAATGTTGCATGCCCTTTTAAACCTCCACCCATTAGGGGTGAGGGCATAGAACCAGTCATAGTGTGCTGGGAAGAATCTGTGTTATGAGTAAGTATATGTATCAGTGTGTGGGTGTATATTGATGTATTGTATTAACGTATGTGTGCATCAAAGCAAAGTATGGGTGTATTGAAGTAAGGTTTATTGATGTAGTCAATAAATGTATGGGTGTGAATATTATAGGTGCATAACTCTTGAACGAGATACACTCACAGTTGTCGCTTAACAAACAGGTCAGATAGTTCATAGATAGCAGCGATGTAAGGGTTGTGAGTTCTGGAGTAAGATTTTCATCATCAAAAATGTTCCCTCCCCTCTCCCCTCCCTCACCCCTGTTCCTGGCAGTTGCTCTCATGGCTACAGGCACAGCGAAGAACCACATCCAACGTCAGAAGACTTATGTATGGGAACACATTGAAGGACTGGCCCTCAGGAACTTGCCTCCACAGTTTCTGACAAAACGACATAAGTGAGTCAGAGATGTTCCCTATTTAGTGCCCACTATGCTCACCACCATCAGTTTGGCTGCACCAGCGTAGATAGGAAAGTAAGACTTGATGATGTCAAAGTGGAAAGCAGGGGTTAAAAGTCGTCTGCTTCGAGCCCAGCGAGCTCCATTGGCCACAAGCAAGCCCTCACCTGAGAATGAATGTGTACCACCATTGAATATTGGTAAGGGAGGGAGGGAGGGAGGGAGGGAGGGAGGGAGGGAGGGAGGGAGGGAGGGAGGGAGGGAGGGAGGGAGGGAGGGAGGGAGGGAGGGAGGGAGGGAGGGAGGGAGGGAGGGAGGGAGGGAGGGAGGGAGGGAGGGAGGGAGGGAGGGAGGGAGGGAGGGAGGGAGGGAGGGAGGGAGGGAGGGAGGGAGGGAGGGAGGGAGGGAGGGAGGGAGGGAGGGAGGGAGGGAGGGAGGGAGGGAGGGAGGGAGGGAGGGAGGGAGGGAGGGAGGGAGGGAGAACAAAGATCCTTGATTTCTTGACCACTATTGAAAGGACACACACCTCAAGCTGCTAAGCAGACAAAGCTTGGAAACTGCAGTTCTCTAAACAATCCTATACACAACAACATGACTATGTAACCGCAGCTAATAGGCATGCTCAGTAATGCCAATTTATAGTACCTATAAGAATTAAAAGACTTATCATAAGGAGGGAAACGTTGGGCATGTCCTTTGTAATGCACGCAAAACAGAGATGACTACTTACCTAGCCAAGGCATAAATCCGTGGTAGGTCATGTCATCCTTCGGGTCTGCAAAACGAGATGGTCGACTTGTCCACCAATTGGTACCCGTACGTATCGTGCGCGTTACCTTTCTGGAGCACTAGCTTTGCAGTGTGGGGGTGGAGGGCCACGAATCTGTCAAAACCAGGTCCGGTATTAAACCGGGCACACTTCCATTTCTTCTCTGTCGTCCACGATGCTGCCCAGTCCAAAGCCGCTCCCATGTCCCGCAGCGCCTGCATTGACGCCATGCCGACAAGAAGGTCCTGTATTGCAAGCTTGAGTGCATGAAGATCTTACCCTTGGTCCTTGTCCGAGGAGGAAGACGCTTCCCTCTGGATCGTAGGGGACCTTGCTAAACGCCCTGTGCAGTCGCCATACGTGCAGCAGCTTTTTAAAAATGTAAGGCAGCAAAACCAGGAGAAGGTGTAATAGAATAGTTAATTATTATTATTAGATTTAAGTGACACGTGATTAGATTAGAGATTTTGGATTTGGCTTTGAGTGTGCAGTGTGTTTTTGATCTGAGTTAATATCTGTTTGAATCGGGCTAGTTCTTGTGCTTCTACTGAAATAACACATGGTGTCAGAAGTGAAATGGAGTTTTTGAAAGCGCCTAGTGAGCTCGACCTCTCTACCACGGACAGTATTTCAATTCAGGAAAAATGGCGGAAATGGAGACAAGCAATGGAGTTATACTTGCAATTCAGTATGTCAGAGAAGACTGAAAAAGAAAGGTGCGGCGCCTTTTTGTATCTGATTGGTCAGTCGGGTAGGGACGTTTACAACACCATGACGATAACTAACGCGGAAAAGGACAAGTTAGATGTGCTATTCGCAAAGTTTGAGGAATATTGCAATTCAAAGCAGAATGTCACTATGGAGCGGTATAAATTTAATACGCGCAACCAAGGAAAGGAGGAGACAGTCAACCAATATGTTGTTGTACTAAAGTTGCTGGCAAAGAACTGTAAATTTGGGATCCTAGAAGATGAAATGATACGAGATCGATTGGTATGTGGCATAACATCGGAGCGGGTGAAAGGACGTCTACTGAGAGAACGAGAGCTGTCACTTGACAAAGCCATGTTGATCTGCCAAATAGAAGAGGAATCAAACAAGCAGATGAAACTTCTCAGTGAAGAAGGACCTGAAACAGTAGTGCAAGTTGTGAAACGAACCCCTCATTATGAAAAACCTGTCAGATCCAAACCTCTGGACAAAGAGGATCGGAAACATGTAAGTCAGCAGTCATGTGGCAACTGTGGCTTTACACATCACAGATCGCAATGTCCGGCTTTAGGAAAGAAATGTTATCAATGTGGACGGTTGAACCATTTTTCTCACATGTGCAGGTCCAAAAAGGTTGCTACAGTTCATCACTCAGAGGATGAAGAAGAATCGGAGGACGCTAAATATGTTGGAGGCATAACCAAAAGAGGCAAAGACGACGGGAGTGAATACTTCACTACACTTATTATGAATGGAGCTCAAGTGAAATTTAAGGTGGACACTGGATCCCAGGTCAACATTTTGCCGTGGGATACTTTCAAACAGTTACACAACAAGCCACGTTTGAACACAGTAAAAACCAATTTAGTTAGTTACTCAGGTGACAAGCTAACAGTAGTAGGCACCTGTCAGCTGCGATGTAAGAACAGCTCATTGGAGTTTTTTGTTGTCAAAACAAAGCAGTGCCCAATTCTCAGTTTCCAAGCATCCAAGGAACTTGATCTAATTAGAGTGGTCACTAGCATTACAAGAACGGCAGATCTGATCAAAACATATGAGGCGGTGTTTCAAGGTTTGGGGTGTCTCACTGAACCATACAACATCAGGATTGATCATGATGTCCAACCAGTTGTCTGCCCTCTCAGGAATCAACCGGTGGCATTACGAGAGCGTCTCAAAGAAGAACTGGACAACATGGAGCGCATGGGAGTGATCAAGAAGGTTGAAATTCCTACTGACTGGGTGAACTCCTTAGTGATCGTGGAAAAACACAAAACCAAACAGCTGAGAATATGTTTGGATCCTCGACCACTCAACAAGGCAATCAAGCGTGAACACTTCCAGTTACCAACATTGGAAGACATAACCACAAGGTTGTCAGGAGCAAAACGCTTCTCCAAGCTGGATGCAAAGAATGGGTATTGGCAAATCCCATTGGGTGAAGAAAGTCAACTGCTCACAACATTTAGCACTCCGTTTGGGCGATATTGTTTTGCCAGAATGCCATTTGGAGTGAAATCTGCACAAGAGGTGTTCCAAAAACGCATGTGTCAGTGTTTTGGTGACCTACCGGGTGTAGAAATAGACATCGACGACATACTCGTTTGGGGTGCATCAGAAGAGGAACACAACAGTCGCCTACAAGCAGTGTTACAAAGATGTAAAGACATAGGGCTTACTCTGAACAAGGATAAGTGCAAGTTCAATGTTTCCGAAGTAACATATCTAGGGCATACAATCAGTGCAAATGGAGTAGCCCCAGATAAGGAAAAAGTACGGGCAATTGCAGAAATGCCACCGCCAGATGATAAAAAAGGTGTGGAGAGGCTGCTGGGTGTGGTGAACTATGTGGGAAAATTCATACCTAACATGGCTGCAGTGACAAAGCCCATACGAGAGTTACTAAAAAAAGAGGTTCAATTCAACTGGAGTCACGAACATGAGGAGGCATTCAAGCAACTGAAACATTTGCTGTCAACAGCACCAGTTTTAGCTTTTTACGATGTAAAAAAATCTGTAACCGTCAGTTGTGATGCCTCACAATTCGGTCTGGGTGCAGTTTTGCTACAAGAAGGTCAACCAATAGCGTATGCATCGCGATCGTTGACAGACACGGAGTGCAGATACGCACAAATTGAAAAGGAGCTCCTTGCTGTTGTGTTTGGACTGGAAAAATTCAACCAATATGTGTATGGGAAGTGCGTAGATGTAGAGTCGGATCATAAACCATTGGAGGCAATCTCAAAAAAGTCTTTGTGTCATGCCCCGCCTCGATTGCAACGCATGTTACTTCGACTTCAGAGGTACGATTTCACACTACGTTACAAGCCTGGCAAAGAAATGGTAATTGCTGATACACTATCCAGGGCGTGTACTACTGATGACACTACTGATAGAATGGAGGAGGAGCTGAAATGTGCCGTACATTTGATCCTTAGCACAGGTATGTCGGAAATGTGGCTACAGGAGATACAGGAGGCTACAAATGAAGACCAGTCAATGCAGAAACTCAAAATTCACATACAGCATGGGTGGCCAGAAGAACTATCACGGGTACCTGAAGAGATACGAGAATATTGGCACCTTCGTGACCAACTCTCAGAAGCTGATGGCATTCTACTCAAAGGAGAGAAACTCATAATTCCACAAAATCTCAGGGGCAGTATGCTTGATCGAATCCATATGGGACATATGGGAGTTACAAAGTGTTCACAACGGGCGAGAGAAGTGATGTTCTGGCCTGGCATGAATAAGGCAATAGAGCAAATGGTTTTAAGATGCACCATATGTCAGGAACATCGTGATTCAAATCCCAAAGAACCCATGCTACCAGGTCCAGCACCTGAGCGCCCATGGGAAATCATTGCTACTGATCTTTTCCAGTGGGATGGCAAGGATTATGTATTATTGGTGGACTATTATTCACGTTACATCGAAATCAGGATGTTAGAAAACACAACTAGTACAACAATGATACATCATATCAAATCAATATTTTCTAGACATGGAATACCCTCTATGATCATTAGTGATAATGGTCCACAATACACAGCAAAAGAATTTCAGAAGTTCACAAAGGAATGGAGGATCAGACACGAGAAGTTCACAAAGGAATGGAGGATCAGACACGTCACAGCAAGTCCGTACCATCCTCAAGCGAATGGTTTGGCTGAGAAGAGTGTTCAAACAGTCAAAAGGATACTGAGCAAAGCAAAAGCAGATGGTCAAGACCTATACTTATGTTTATTGGAATACAGAAACACAATGATTGACAACCTAGCCTCACCAGCACAACTACTGATGGGCAGAAGGTTACGCACTAACCTCCCAGTAGTTGCACGTGATTAGATTAGAGATTTTGGATTTGGCTTTGAGTGTGCAGTGTGTTTTTGATCTGAGTTAATATCTGTTTGAATCGGGCTAGTTCTTGTGCTTCTACTGAAATAACACAGAAGGATCGCTACCACTGCCTCCACCAAGTGAAGACGAGACAGCATTAGTAGAGTTTCTGTATTATGTTGTTAAAAATAGACGTACATATGTATTTACATACCACAATTTATCCCCCCTCCGCCCCCAACGAAAAATAAAATGGCTCGTGTTTAAACGAGCGTGTCGACGTAATTATGAACTCAGATGCATGCCATTCTTTAAAATTCTGTTGGTTGGTGCAATGTTGATACAGGTATAACGCAGAAGATAATACTTGTTTAATTGAACACGATGTACAGTTCCGTACCCAGACCCTAAAACTTTACAGCTGCGAATCAATTACATCACCGCTACGCTATTATCAAATTCAAATGCAAGAGCCATTCTGCTGAGATCACCCCCCCCCCCCCCCCCCCCCCCCCCCCCCCCTTGATGAGTGCTTAAACTTATATTAGCGTCATTACAATTATTACTCAAAGGCAATACAAGCATACACAGTAGCAGGATTAATTATATTTCAAGATATAAAAAATTAAAATAAAATTGGTGATGTAGGATTTGTAGACAGCAATTGAGTAAAAAGTAAGAAAGCACGAAATTACGGAATTATACATTCATTGATTTATAAATACTACATACCTACGTTTAGCGCAGAATTTCAGCCAGGTAGATTTGCTAAATAATGCATGGTGTAATAGGCCATGGGGATGTGCTTCAGATGCACATCCAATTCCACAGTCCCAAGCATCAGTCTGAACAGCACAGGGGCACTGCATAACTGTGCCTTCAATTCCTTAGAAGCTCTCTCACACACTGAATTCCATTCAACCTGTTTTGGTGCTGCATTTTATGTAAGGTCAGTCAGAGGCGCTACTGAGCTGGCTACAAAACTTCCAGTATTAGCCTGTAAGTCCCAAGAGGTGCCCCTTGCATAGAGGGGAGGTGACCCTTGCCAGAGGGAGGTGCCCCTTGCATAGAGGGGAGGTGCCCCTTGCAGAGGGAGGTGCCCCTTGCTAAGAGGGGAGGTGCCCCTTGCAGAGGGAGGTGCCCCTTGCAGAGGGAGGTGCCCCTTGCAGAGGGAGGTGCCCCTTGCAGAGGGAGGTGCCCCTTGCAGAGGGAGGTGCCCATTGCTAAGAGGGGAGGTGCCCATTGCTAAGAGGGGAGGTGCCCCTTGCTAAGAGGGGAGGTGCCCCTTGCTAAGAGTGGAGGTGCCCCTTGCTAAGAGGGGAGGTGCCCCTTGCTAAGAAGGGAGGTACCCATTGCTAAGAGGGGAGGTTCCCATTGCTAAGAGAGGAGGTGCCCCTTGCTAAGAGGGGAGGTACCCCTTGCAAAGAGGGGAGGTGCCCTTGCAGAGGGAGGTGCCCCTTGCAAAGGGGGAGGTGCCCTTGCAAAGAGGGGAGGTGCCCATTGCTGAGGGAGGTGCCCATTGTTAAGAGGGGAGGTGCCCTTGATAAGAGGGGAGGTGCCCCTTGCTAAGAGGGGAGGTGCCCCTTGCTAAGAGGGGAGGTGCCCCTTGCATAGAGGGGAGGTGCCCATTGCTAAGAGGGGAGGTACCCCCTTACACACCTAAATTTTTAGATCAAACTTGATTCCTAAAAAGCAAGCAATGCAATACAGGAGCACAACCAAGAGGATGAACAATCATGTGATTCCCAGGAACAATCATGTGATCCCCAGGAACAATCATGTGATCCCCAGGAACAATCATGTGATCACATTCACCACCCTGAGCACAATCAACTTTTTTGCATGTCCATAAATTGCTTCAGCACATGATCTAAGTACACACTCCATATGCATAAATTCAATGAACACCCCCTCCACCTCCCCCTCCCCTCTCACTACTTTGTGTCTATTGCCATGACTGCACAACACACATCAATGCTTTCGATGCTTTAGTTTGAGATAGAGCCCGTCCTTTGGACAAAGGATGATCAGGTTTTCCTTTACCACAGGTTTCTCTGTGTCCAATGTCAGCTCAAAGTTCCTCAGTATGTGTGATATGACAACCTTCTCCTCATTCAGGGCAAACTCCTGTCCAATGCAATTTCTGGTTAAATGGAGCATGTAAATGATAAACAGATGACCCTAATAACTGGTCCCCAGACCTTGGACCAGCAGAGAATGCAATGAAAGCATGAGGTGATCTTCCCTTTGAATTCTCCTCAGTAAACCTCAGAGGGTTAAATTCCTGTATTGTGGAGATGTGCAGAAAATACAAAACGCTCCACCCAGAACCAAGAAGGTATGGCCCATCCATAACCACACCCACTGGTTACCTCATAACCACACCCACTGGTTACCTCATACCACACCCACTGGTTACCTCATAACCGCACCCACTGGTTACCTCTGGGTCCTCCCACACATCTGGGTTGTGATGGACAGCATAATTAAGTGAAATAAGATAGGTCCCCTTGGGCATCTTGTGTCCTCCTATCTCTGTGGGCTGGTCAAGACATCGACCAGTCACAGGAACTGGTGGGAAAAGTCTCAAACTCTCCTTGATACAGCATCTCAAGTATTTTAAGGTCCTCACATCATCCCTGTGAGGAGGAATGGCTATAAATATATGTGTGACCACACCCATGACTCCACCCACAACTCCAGTGTATCCTTCTGATCAAATAGGTCATCAACTTCCTGTCTGCACTTTTCCTGATGGTCTGGGTACCTGGCAAGGTTGTACAAGGTCCACACAATGCCTAATATGGCAGTGTTGGGTGGAGTAATAAGGTCACATGACACACACCAAAGCTCACCAGATGCAGTTGTGTCATGTCCTTCAAACGTAAAGGTGTCAACTTCAGCTCGAATCTCTTCATCTGTCAAACCAACACCACTCTCATCCTGGCAAGAAGTACATACTTTTCTCTTTCCTGTGTGTGCTTCCTTGTCTTACTCTGCTCTTCCCCTTCCCCTCCTCCCCTCTTCTCCCCCACCTCCTCCCCTCCTCTCCCCCTTCCCCACCTCTCCTCCTCCCCCTCCTCTACCCCTCCTCTTCATCCCCTCCCCCAACCTCTGGGACTCATACCTTTGCTTCCAACAAAATGTCCAGAAAGTCCAAATGGTTCCTTTTGGCTCCTTTGAGTACCTCTTCCCCTTTCCTCTGTGGAGGGAACAAGACCACTGGACCACCATATTGGTCACATGTCTCACCTTCTTCTCCTCCAATATGGCCCTCCTTGTCCGAATGACTTCATTTGAGAACTTGTGGACAATGTTGAATGCCCTTTTAAACCTCCATCCATTAGGGGTGAGGGCATAGAACCAGTCATAGTGTGCTGGGAAGAACCTGTGTTATAAGTAAGTATATGTATCAGTGTGTGGGTGTATATTGATGTATTGTATTAACGTATGTGTGTATCAAAGTAAAGTATGGGTGTATTGATTGATGTGTGGGTGTACTAATGTATGGGTGGGTATATTGGTGCATAATTCTTGAACTAGATACACTCACAGTTGTCGCTTAACAAACAGGTCAGATAGTTCATAGATAGCAGCAATGTAAGGGTTGTGAGTTCTGGAGTAAGATTTTCATCATCAAAAATGTTCCCTCCTCTCTCCCCTCCCTCACCCCCCCTCCTGGCAGTTGCTCTCATGGCTACAGGCACAGCAAAGAACCACATCCAATGTCAGAAGACTTATGTATGGGAACACATTGAAGGACTGGCCCTCAGGAACTTGCCTCCACAGTTTCTGACAAAACAACATAAGTGAGTCAGAGCTGTTCCCTATTTAGTGCCCACTATGCTCACCACCATCAGTTTGGCTGCATCAGCATAGATAGGAAAGTAAGACTTGATGATGTCATAGTGGAAAGCAGGTGTTAAAAGTCGTCTGCTCCGAGCCCAGCGAGCTCCATTGGCCACAAGCAAGCCCTCACCTGAGAATTAACACATACAATATATTAAGTGGTTTTCTGTAGGAAAGCTACCCAGGGCAACTGAGGACAAAACTGCATGCACTGCATTATAGAAAGTATGCGCAGAGACTGGGAACGAGGTGCATTCCACACTCACTGGTGGGAATAATTTCTTTGGCGGCGGATGGGAATTTATTTTCGTGCATTTTGTACCTGAAATAAACATTTTAGTTTTTTCGAGCGCAAGCTGCGGGGTGGGCAAGCTAATAACTCTTTAGAAAACGAGTCATTTTCGTTTATATCTCAATAAGCTAAAATTCTTATTTGTCACATACTTATTTGTTGAAAGCGTCAGTTCTTTTAATAACAGATCATATGACCACAGATTTAATTTGTTACCATGGCTTTATATATTTTTAAAAACAAAATCTAATCAAATAAGATTGCACAATTTGAGTAAGACTTTAAAAGGTCATTTTACTTAACAGTCGGTCGCTCACCTAGCCAAGGTATCAATGCGTGATATGTTGTGTCATCCTTTGGATCTGCAAAATGAAAGATCGCTGACTGCCCGTTGTACGTGCATCCGGTTTAATTGCGTACCTTTCTGGAGCACTAGCTTCGCTGTATCGGGGTGGAGCGCTAGAAATCTGTCAATGCCAGGTCCCAGATTACCCCGGGCACACTTCCATTTCTTCTCTGTCGTCCACGATGCTGCCCAGTCCAAAGCCGCCCCCATGTCCCGTACCAACTGCGGACATGCAATAGCTCGCGTAGTGCTATAGCGCGTGCTTGTATTGACGACAAACGGATATAGGCCTTACCCTTGGTCCTTGTCCGAGGAGGAAGACGCTTCCCTCTGGATCGTAGGGGACCTTGCTAAACGCCTTGTGCAGTCTCCATACGTGCAGCAGCTTTTTAAAAATGTAAGGCAGCAAAACCAGGAGAAGGATCGCTACCACTGCCTCCACCAAGTGAAGACGAGACAGCATTAGTAGTGTTTCTGTATTATGTTGTTAGCCACTTTGAAAAAATAAATAAAAATAGACGTACATATGTATTTACACAAGATATAAAAATTTAATATAAATAAATTGGAGATGTAGGATTTCTTTTAAAAGTATCAAATTGTGTAAAAAGTAAGGAAACAAGGGATTCCGGAATTAATTTATACAATTATGAATGTATAATTATTAGATAGCTACTTTTAGCATGCACAGAATAAAAGGGGGCTATATGCTAAATGTAGGTATCTAGTAATTATACATTCATAATTGTATGAATTAATTCCGGAATCCCTTGTTTCCTTACTTTTTACACAATTTGATACTTTTAAAAGAAATCCTACATCTCCAATTTATTTATATTAAATTTTTATATCTTGTTTTATTGATTTTTTTTTTGTGTCTTAAAACGTTATACAGGGAGTACTAATCTCTTTTTTTTTTTCTGTTGGGTTTCTTAGGATTTGCCTGATATTGAGCTTGTTTGGAGGCTAAAATCAGTTCTCGATTTTGATCATAGTAGGCCTTCATGCTATCCTTCTTACTCTCAGAATTGGCTTTGTAGCGGTTCCTTTCGAAAGTATTCTTTTTTTCACGCGCTTCTTGAAAACTGTCACGCTCCTCACATTCAATATCTTGCGACTCGCGATCGTTAGCACAACTGTCATCATTTAACTTGGCTACCTTCTTAGCACGATTCTTTTCTCTTCTAGACCGACGTGACGGCATTTTGAAGAAAACAAACCAGACACGTCAAGCTTTTGGGAGAAACTGATAACTAGAGCACTATATGAAATATAGAACGTGTTCAGGGTTAACTTTACTATCTTAACTTTTATGTCTTCCACGGGCCGATAAAATCTGTTGTGGGCTATTGCTAACATAATTAAGTTGCTATTGCTAACATAATTAAGTAGCTAAAGATCGAAATTGTGTCAAGCATCACTCCTCTTACGAAAATAATAAAACAAATCCAACTCGGCAGTAAGTTTCTAACTTATTGGTTCTAGTGCTTCCGCATAACGGCTAACATTACGCTTCAATCGTGACAAAGATACAGCGCAATAAACCTCTTATCCGAGTGAATATTATCTTATCAGATCCGGAAGAAGAAGAAGAAGAAGAAGAAGAAGAAGAAGAAGAAGAAGAAGAAGAAGAAGAAGAAGAAGAAGAAGAAGAAGAAGAAGAAGAAGAAGAAGAAGAAGAAGAAGAAGAAGAAGAAGAAGAAGAAGAAGAAGAAGAAGAAGAAGAAGAAGAAGAAGAAGAAGAAGAAGAAGAAGAAGAAGAAGAAGAAGAAGAAGAAGAAGAAGAAGAAGAAGAAGAAGAAGAAGAAGAAGAAGAAGAAGAAGAAGAAGAAGAAGAAGAAGAAGAAGAAGAAGAAGAAGAAGAAGAAGAATTAGGAGAAACTTTTTTTAAGGTTCGAGGGTGGGAACGAGTGAGCGTTATCTCTGTTGTCCGAGCTTTTTCTAAACGTCGGCAGTTATACTACACTGTAGATATTCGACGGCTGTATCCAAATACGCTCACTAAATTCCAACTGATTCTACGGCGCATCGGCAATAATGGAATCTGGTGTTTTGCTAATCGTATTCATGACACTTCAAATCCTACATAGGACCTACTAACGTAGGTCCCGATACCACAATTTATCCCCCCTCCGCCCCCAACGAAAAATAAAATGGCTCGTGTTTAAACGAGCGTGTCGACGTAATTATGAACTCAGATGCATGCCATTCTTTAAAATTCTGTTGGTTGGAGTACCAGTTCTTTCCTGCGATGTTGAAGCAGGTATAACGCAGAAGCGTTAACGATGATACGCTCGTTTAATTGAACACGAGTCGGGGGCTGTACTGTCCCGTACCCAGACCCTAAAACGTTACAGCTGCAAATCAATTACATCACCGCTACGCATAAGATATTCTTAATCATAGATTGACGGTGCTTACAGTTCACCTACCCCTATATCAACCTACCCTCATATCAACCTGCCCTATTCATAGCGATTTTAGGCTAGGGTTTTGTGTTTCTAGCGATCGCCTAAGCCAACCGCTAATGAGATTTAATTCGTGATAGAATCCTTTCACAAAGTGAATCTCTTAGGGGTGGTCGCTAGGAACACAAAACCCTAGCCTAATATCACTATGAATAGGGCATATTTGCCCATTATTTACTTTACCCTTATATCAACCCCGTGGTTTGCAGGGACACTGTAAGTTTACTGGCTTAAGTCACAAATCTTAGTTACTAGAAATTGTATTCACTTGGTCTGTCAAAACTTAGTTAACTTTCATGTGGCAGATTATGTGCACTGATAGGATGGCTACAAAATCTATGAATGCCACAAAACCTATTAGTCTCTACACCTACATGTATGGCAAAGCATTGCATGCATGACCTTGCTCTGTGCATGCTTTCAACTACACATACGCACCACACGAAATTAAAACGTCAATTCAATCTCTTTACGTCTGATGCAGCTTATTTGGAGGTGTGGGATCATGTATTATGCAATACAAACAAGGTCTTGGGGAAAAGCCAGCAAAACGGAGGTTTGGTAGGCTGTTTACAACGAAAGAGCTGTATGGGGTGGTCCAGGAAACTCGGGGGAGCATTGTAGGCATATTGCATCACTAATCACCATACCATGTACATGTAGTGCATTTTAGTGAGTGTATGCAGTGAGAGTATATACTGTAGCTAGGCTTGATGTTGGAAACTGTCTGGCAAAGCTAGGACCTGTTATGGTAACAATGTACTACCAGCTACAGTTAATTAGCCTTCAGTGCATGCTGCACACTCTCACTAAAATGCACACTGGTATGGTGATTAGTGATGCATATATGCCTACAATGCTCCCCCGAGTTTCCTGCATGGACCACCCCATACAGCTCTTTTGTTGTAAACAGCCTACCAAACCTCCGTTTTGCTGGCTTTTCCCCCAGGACCTTGTTTGTATTGCATAATACATGATCCCACACAGGGTTGCCGCGATATATCGCGGTTACATAGACTTCTATGGGCGGTTAGCGGTTAACCGCCATAGAAGTCTATGTAACCGCGATGTATCGCGGCAACCCTGATCCCACACCTCCAAACAAGCTGCATCAGCAGACGTGAAGAGATTGAATTGACGTTTTAATTTCGTGTGGTGCGTATGTGTAGTTGAAAGCATGCACAGAGCAATGCGCAAGGTCATGCAATGCTTTGCCCATACATGTACAGTGCTTGTCACAAAGAGAGTACAAAACTAAATTTTTCTGTTTTTCTACAATATCTCCACAATAGAAGATGCTATAAGGATGCAAATTACATTTTTAGAATCAGCATGTATTTCTACATCACATCATATGAATACAACAAAGTCACGTGACTTTTTGTGTTTTTATACATCAATAAACAAGCTAATCTTTGTCTGTTTATGTGTCTGGAGACCAAACCAATTATAGTTAAGGCCTCAAATTTTTTTTGCAAGTACACCACCCAGGTGTCCGTCTCTGATAGCAATTTGAGCTACACGCCCCCAGCGGTTATGGAGATCGGTTACTGATCATCATATTTCAGAGGTCTGCTGGGACTAAGGGCTATACGGCTGCAAAAATTCGATTTAAGCTCCACTTTTTAGGAATCATATTGCAAAATGTCTGCAGTTTTTATATGCCAAATTTTGTGTTTCAATTAATTCGCTATCGGCAGTTAAATTGATTCTAATCTTGAAAATTTCTTATCTAACGGGATTTATTTCAATTTTCCGTATACGCATTGCAACTTTCGTCCACTCTGACGTCAAAACGTGACGTAGCGGGTGTGTTCGTACTCCTGAATTCGGTCCATCTACGTCTGGTACTAGTTGTTTACAGAACCTCACAGGCCTACCCGAAGGTATTAATGACAAAGCCGCGAGGTTTCAGTTTAAAAAAACCATCGCTTATTGCAAACACAGCTCTCCAGCAAAATTGCTGCAAAGAGAGCTATATCACTAATATCAGGTTTTTTTGCTCCTCGAAAGCGGGTGAAAAAGCCAAGGTAGTAAGCACGTGTGACGAATTGTTTTTGAGTGTTGGTCTATTGGACACCGCGCGTAAAGTAGTATATTGAACTGCAGGCGGTAGTGACGTATCCTAAAGATTAAAATCATTTATGCGACGTCACTGAGATCACAATCACCCGCACGATAATACGCAAAATAACTTTGGCGAATATTTTATACCAACAGCATACAGTTATAAAATTTAAAATTGACATATAAAAACTGCAGGCATTTTGCAATATGATTCCTAAAAAGTGGAGCTTAACTCGAATTTTTGCAGCCGTATAGCCCTTAGTCCCAGCAGACCTCTGAAATATGATGATCAGTAACCGATCTCCATAACCGCTGGGGGCGTGTAGCTCAAATCGCTACCAGAGATGGACACATAGGTGGTGTACTTGCAATTGGTTTGGTCTCCAGACACATAAACAGACACTTAAAGATTTTGTTTATTGATGTATAAAAACACAAACAAGTCACGTGACTTTGTTGTTTCCATATGATGTGATGTAGAAATACATGCTAATTCTAAAAAAGTAATTTGCATCCTTATATCATGATCTATTGTGGAGATATTGTAGAAAAACACAAAAATTTAGTTTTGTACTCTCTTTGTGACAATTAAGCACTGTAGTGAAGGGGACAGTCCTGTAGTGACTAATAGGTTTTGTAGCATTGATAGATTTTGTAGCCATCCTATCAGTGCACATAATCTGCCACATGAAAGGTAACTAAGTTTTGACAGACCACGTGAATACAATTTCTAGTAACTAAGATTTGTGACTTAAGTCTGTCCACTTAAGTCACAATACCACCGTCAATCTATGATTAAAGTTATATTAGCGTCATTACAATTATTATTCAAAGGCAACACAAGCGTACACAGAATACACAGCAGCAGGATTATTTCAAGATATTTAAAATAAGAAAATTGGTGATGTAGGATTTGTAGACAGCAATTGTAAGGAAACAAGAAATTACGGGATTATACATTCATTGATTTATAAATATTACATACCTACGTTTAGCACAGAATTTCAGCCAGGTAGATTTGTAAATAACGACAGTATGTAGGATGTTCTTCTCCTGTGGTGTAATAGACCATGGAGATGTTCTTCTCCTGTTGTAATAGGCCATGGGGATGTTCTTCTCCTGTGGTGTAATAGGCCATGGGGATGTTCTTCTCCTGTGGTGTAATAGGCCATGGGGATGTTCTTCTCCTGTGGTGTAATAGGCCATGGGGATGTTCTTCTCCTGTGGTGTAATAGACCATGGGGATGTTCTTCTCCCTTAATAGGCCATGGGGATGTTCTTCTCCCTTAATAGGCCATGGGGATGTTCTTCTCCCTTAATAGGCCATGGGGATGTTCTTCTCCCTCAATAGGCCATGGGGATGTTCTTCTCCCTCAATAGGCCATGGGGATGTTCTTCTCCCTCAATAGGCCATGGGGATGTTCTTCTCCCTTAATAGGCCATGGGGATGTTCTTCTCCCTTAATAGGCCATGGGGATGTTCTTCTCCCTTAATAGGCCATGGGGATGTTCTTCTCCCTTAATAGGCCATGGGGATGTTCTTCTCCCTTAATAGGCCATGGGGATGTTCTTCTCCCTTAATAGGCCATGGGGATGTTCTTCTCCCTTAATAGGCCATGGTGATGTTCTTCTCCTGTGGTGTAATAGGCCATGGGGATGCTCTTCTCCTGTGGTGTAATAGGCCATGGGGATGTTCTTCTCCTGTGGTGTAATAGGCCATGGGGATGTTCTTCTCCTGTGGTGTAATAGGCCATGGGGATGTTCTTCTTCTGTGGTGTAATAGGCCATGGGGATGTGCTTCGGATGCACATCCAATTCCACAGTCACAAGCATCAGTCTGAACAGCACAGGGGTACTACATTACTGTGCCTTCAATTCCTTAAAAGCTCTCTCACACACTGAATTCCATTCAACCTGTTTTGGTGCTGCATTTCATGTAAGGTCAGTCAGAGGTGCTACTAAGCTGGCTATAAAAGTTCCAGTAATAGCCTGTAAGGAATGAGCACACATCCTTCTTGGTGAGTGGGATTGGAAAACTCTGTACAGCTTAAACCTTGCTCTGCTCTGTGACCTTACGTGTCCACAACAAACTACATGACCTAGGTGAGTGCAGTGGCCATGCCTCTTCAAATGGCTAATGTGTGTGTGTGGGGGGGGGGGGGGGGGGGGGCCACATTCCAGAGGATGATGGACCCACTAGGGGCTGAAGAACACTCAGCAGCATATATAGATGACATGATCATCTACTGCCAGACCTGGGAGGAACACATTTATCGTCTCAAAGGTATCCTTACTCATAGCCGGCAAAGCTAATAAAAGTGCCAACTGGGGATGGCACACCTGAAGTGGTACAACCTGCAGTCTTATGCTGGTCCTCCTGTACTAAGGAGCAGTCTTATGCTGGTCCTCCTGCTTGACAGGCACCTGCCAGTAGCCCCTGGCAAGATCCAGTGTTTGTGTGTAGTCATGTACTGGCTATCACCCAATTGGTCCAGCAGCTCATCCACTCTAGGCATGGGGTAGGCATCTCCTTACCTGTGGTAGGCCACTCAGAACCTTTTGCTGCCATCTTTTTTGTTTTTGTTTCTACCAGAGGCCCAGTCACTCATCATTCATGGTTTGATCACTCCATCCAGCAACATGACTATTTCCTTCTTCCCTATGGGCATATGGAAGTCATTATGGACCTTGTCATACAAAATCCAGTAGCTCATTCAGCATTGTGCATCCCGGTTTATCCTGAAGCATGTCTTGGAAGTTGGAGCATAGTGATTGTGACTCCTGATACTGGTTCTTGTCCAGATGTTCATTTGCAACCAGTCCCTCCAGTGCTGAGTCCACTGACTGTCCTCAGCACCCTCCTCAAAACATAGCATTGACTTTACTTCATTCCACTGGCCTCTTGATGTGGAAGATGCAGTGTCTCTTTTGGGTTCCGATCATACAAGACATCACTAACCCGCTTAGCCACAGGATATGGATCTTCCCACTGGGCAAGAATTGTGCTGATATCTGTCGGTAGCAGCACCGATACTTTATCTGCAGGTTCAAAACTCCTGACTCTGGCATGCTTATCACCCCAAATTTTTTGCCCCTACTTGTCCTTGGCTCATATTGGTGAGGGCTAGTTGAGTCATCTTCTCTAGTCTTTCCCTTGAGCTCATAGGACATGGTACTCCATCAGCTATCTCCTTTGCTTCCTAAGCACTTTCATGGGTTCGTTACCACTATCAAAAGTGAGGTTTAAGACTGCATGTGTGCATGTGTGCACATGCTGGAAACTTACCATTGGTTTCAGCACACACAAAAAATTTAAGCATAAAAGGCGTTCTTCATCAATTTTTGCCTTCTTCTCTTTAGATAAGCAGTCCTTGATGATTTGTGTTTACCTAATTTGCCTTGCAATGATATGTTGAAGAACCCAAATTCAAATTCTTTCTGATGAGCCAAAAAATATAGACCACAGTAGGCACATAGACCACAGTAGGCACATAATTGTAAGTTGAAACTAATGAATCAAACGCCTAGTATGGAACTCACTACTAAAGGATGGTCACTAGTGACTTAAGTAGTCTTGCAAGCCAGACCTACTTCATTATTGATATACCATGGACTGGGGACCACAAGAAGTAGTCTCACAAGCCAGACCTACGCTCGATATACAATGGACAGGAACTCCTCTTGCTAAGAGGGGAGGTGCCCCTTGCTAAGAGGGGAGGTGCCCTTTGCTAAGAGGGGAGGTGCCCATTGCTAAGAGGGGAGGTGCCCTTTGCTAAGAGGGGAGGTGCCCATTGCAAAGAGGGGAGGTGCCCATTGCAAAGAGGGGAGGTGCCCCCTTACACACCTAAATTTTTAGATCAAACTTGATTTTTAAAAAGCAAGCAATGCAATACAGGAGGACAACCAAGAGGAGGAACAATCATGTGATCCCCAGGAGCAATCATGTGATCCCCAGGAACAATCATGTGATCCCCAGGAACAATCATGTGATATCCAGGAACAATCATGTGATCAAATTCATCACCCTGAGCACAATCAACTTTTTTGCATGTCCGTAAATTGCTTCAGCACATGATCTAATCCAAAGTACACACTCCATATGCATAAATTCAATATGAACACCCCTCCACCTCCCCCTCCCCTCTCACTACTTTGTGTCTGTTGCCATGGCCACACACTATATATCAATGCTTTCGATGCCTTAGTTTCAGATAGAGCCCACCCTTTGGACGAAGGATGATCAGGTTTTCCTTTACCACAGGTTTCTCTGTATCCAATGTCAGCTCAAAGTTCCTCAGTATGTGTGATATAACAACCTTCTCCTCATTCAGGGCAAACTCCTGTCCAATGCAATTTCTGGTTAAATGGAGCATGTAAATGATAAACAGATGACCCTAAAAACTGGTCCCCAGACCTTGGACCAGCAGAGAATGCAATGAAAGCATGAGGTGACCTTCCCTTTGAATTCTCCTCAGTAAACCTCAGAGGGTTAAATTCCTGTATTGTGGAGATGTGCAGAATCACGCTCCACCCAGAACCATTCTTGGTTCAAATAAGTATGCCCCACCCATAATCACACCACTGGTTACCTTATAACCACACCCACTGGTTATCTCATAACCACACCCACTGATTACCCCATAACCACACCCACTGGTTACCTCTGGGTCCTCCCACACATCTGGGTTGTGATGGACAGCATAATTATGTGAGACAAGATATGTCCCCTTGGGCATCTTGTGTCCTCCTATCTCTGTGGGCTGGTCAAGACATCGACCAGTCACAGGAACTGGTGGGAAAAGTCTCAAACTCTCCTTGATACAGCATCTCAAGTATTTTAAGGTCCTCACATCATCCCTGTGAGGAGGAATGGCTATAAATATATGTGTGACCACACCCATGACTCCACCCACAACTCCAGTGTATCCTTCTGATCAAATAGGTCATCAACTTCCTGTCTGCACTTTTCCTGATGGTCTGGGTACCTGGCAAGGTTGTACAGAGTCCACACAATGCCTAATATGGCAGTGGTGGGTGGAGTAATAAGGTCACATGACACACACCAAAGCTCACCTGATGCAGTTGTGTCATGTCCTTCAAACATAAAGGTGTCAACTTCAGCTCGAATCTCTTCATCACTCAAACCAACACCATTCTCATCCTGGCAAGAAGTACATACTTTTCTCTTTCCTGTATGTACTTCCTTGTCTCTCTGCCAATTACCTCTCTTCCCCTTCCCCTCCTCTCCTTCTCTTCCCCACCTCCTCCCCTCCTTTCCCCCTCCTCTCCCCCACCTCTTCTCCTCTTCCCCCTCCTCTCCCCCTCCTCTTCTTCCCCTCCCCCAACCTCTGGGACTCATACCTTTGCTTCCAACAAAATGTCCAGAAAGTCCAAATGGTTCCTTTTGGCTCCTTTGAGTACCTCTTCCCCTTTCCTCTGTGGAGGGAACAAGACCGCTGGACCACCATATTGGTCACATGTCTCACCTTCTTCTCCTCCAATATGGCCCTCCTTGTCCCAATGACTTCCTTTGAGAACTTGTGAACAATGTTACATGCCCTTTTAAACCTCCATCCATTAGGGGTGAGGGCATAGAACCAGTCATAGTGTGCTGGGAAGAACCTGTGTTATAAGTAAGTATATGTATCAGTGTGTGGGTGTATATTGATGTATTGTATTAATGTATGTGTGTATCAAAGTGAAGTATGGGTGTATTGATTGATGTGTGGTTGTACTAATGTATGGGCCGGTATATTGGTGCATAACTCTTGAACTACATACACTCACGTCTGTCGCTTAATAAACAGGTCAGATAGTTCATAGATAGCAGCGATGTAAGGGTTGTGAGTTCTGGAGTAAGATTTTCATCATCAAACATGTTCCCTCCCCTCTCCTCTCCCTCACCCCCCTTCCTGGCAGCTGCTTTCATGGCTACAGGCACAGCGAAGAACCACATCCAACGTCAGAAGACTTATGTATGGGAACACATTGAAGGACTGGCCCTCAGGAACTTGCCTCCACAGTTTCTGACAAAACGACACAAGTGAGTCAGAGATGTTCCTTATTTAGTGGCCACCATGCTCACCACCATCAGTTTGGCTGCATCAGCGTAGATAGGAAAGTAAGACTTGATGATGTCAAAGTGGAAAGCAGGGGTTAAAAGTCGTCTGCTCCGAGCCCAGCGAGCTCCATTGGCCACAAGCAAGCCCTCACCTGAGAATGAACACTCATACAATATATTAAGTGGTTCTCTGTAGGAAAGCTACCCAGTGCAACTGAGGATGCACTGCATTATAGAAAGTATGCACAGAGACTGAGAACGAGGTACATTCCACACTCACTGGGCAGTGGCGTAGGAAAAGGGGGGCAAGGGGGGGGGGGGCCATGCCTCCCCCTTCCCCCCCCCCCCCCCCCCCAACTTTTACACCAGCAATTGTGTTTCAAGTGCCAGATAAATGCGTAATTTGTAATGAATTGCACTGATTCTAGTGTAGTTTTGTAACGTCTTAAATGCAAAAAGCGTTGGCTTCTGGGGCACAGCCCCAGACCCCAATGCGGGAGCTTACAACACTCCCCTAGCTGGCTGGGCGGGAGGGGTACCCTCTCCCACACCCTCCCCATTATGACCATCAAAGTTTGCCCCCCCCCCCCCCCCTTCCTACGCCGCTGCTGGGGGAATAATTCTATGGCGGCTGGTGGGAATTTATTGTACGTGTTTCGTGCATTTTGTACCTCATTTTAGTTTTTTCGAGCGCAAACTGCGGGGTGAGCATGCTAATAAATCTTTAGAAAACGAGTCATTTTCGTTTTTATCTCAATAAGCTAAAAATCTTATTTGTCCCATACTTAGTAGTGCGTTGGTAGCGGGCAAACAAATAACAACGTGTTTTTCAGTGAAAAATTGCTTGAAACACGCCATCTATTACCGCCACAATGGGTGTGGCCTAACATTGGAATGCATCTCGTTCCCAGTCTCTATGTATAATTGTATACACCTCAAGCTGTTAAATCGACACTGTTGAAAGCGTCAGTTCTTTTAATAACAGAACATATTGACCGACCACAGCTTTAAATTTTTACCATGGCTTTTATATATTTTTAAAAACAAAATCTAATTCCACAATTTGAGCATAGTAAGAGGTCGTTTTACCATAGATATAAAATTTTAATTTTTACTTAACAGTCGGTCACTCACCTAGCCAAGGTATCAATGGGTGATATGTTGTGTCATCCTTTGGATCTGCAAAATGAAAGATCGCTGACTGCCAGTTGTACGTGCATCCGGTTTAAATTTTAATTGCGTACCTTTCTGAAGCACTAGCTTCACTGTATCAGGGTGGAGCGCCAGAAATCTGTCAATCCCAGGTCCCAGATTACCCCGGGCACACTTCCATTTCTTCTCTGTCGTCCACGATGCTGCCCAGTCCAAAACCGCCCCCATGTCCCGTACCATCTGCGGACATGCAATAGATCGCGTAGTGCTATAGCGCGTGCTTGTATTGACGACAAACGGATATAGGCCTTACCCTTGGTCCTTGTCCGAGGAGGAAGACGCTTCCCTCTGGATCGTAGGGGACCTTGCTAAACGCCTTGTGCAGTCTCCATACGTGCAGCAGCTTTTTCAAAATGTAAGGCAGCAAAACCAGGAGAAGGATCGCTACCACTGCTTCCACCAAGTGGAGACGAGACAGCATAGTGTAACCCGTACGATGTGCTATGCAGAAGAGCCGTCAACAATAGGCGTGTAACAGAATAGTGACGTAAGTACATTTATACAGCCATAGCATGTACTAGTCTGGGGACCCGACTGATGGTTGTACTATCAGTACAACCATCAGTCGGGTCCCCAGACTAGCATAGTACAGGTAAATGTCTGGCACCCCGCGGGTGTCACCCGCAATTGAAAGGATATAGATTCATCCACTCACCCGCATTTTTGGAAAAGCCTAAGCCTAACTCGGCTGGAATGTTACATATTTAGCCCGCTCCAACCCTAGCCGGCGAATACCCGAAACTGTAGAAAGTTCAGATAATAATTCAATGTACGGCGTGGGATGTGGAGTGTGTACTTTGGATTACAACATGGCTGCATGCTGTCAGTAATAATCAGACAAAAGGTTTATTCTATCTTCGTAAGCCTATTACTGTAGCCTATATTAGTAAACGTGCTGCCAAATTTGATTTGTCTTATGATATCAATCTTTAGCAAACAGTACAGCACACTGCATGGGTATTCGATTGCAAGAACACCCTATTTTAAGACCAAAAAGTGTCGCTATCGCCGATTTTGGTTGCTTGAGCAACAAGATGCAAAGTAAATCACCGTGTAATCAATTGTATCAAATATCTATGATTGTAGAGTCTCGATAGCGTCTTAAGTACGGCGTGGGATGTGGAGTGTGTACTTTGGATTACAACATAGCTGCATGCTGTCAGTAGCAGTGTACATGCAGACATTTAAAAAAAAAAAAAAGTTGATTGCAGAAATTGATTGTTGCAATCCTTGTTTTCGTCTCACATATCTAATGCTTTGTTCGCATTACCCAATGGCACGTGCCACCAGCAACAGATCAAACAGCTAATTAGCTTACTAGTGTTGTTGCTGAGATAACAGCATACTTGCGTGGCTCCACCTGGACATCTACAATAACGTACACTTACAAGACTGTGAGGGAGCGTTGCACCTGTGTAGATGGTAGGAACATCTCCAAAGCCTCATCAATTGCCCATAACAGTGTCCAAGAAAACTGCAACACTTTAAAACCGCAATTAACTTTACCGTTCGTTACTAGTAATCCAATATTTTAAAGTTAAGTCTCACATATCCTCAAAGTTATTCAAAAATTAAACAAAATAGAAAAAAGGAACAGATAAATTTATCACAAAATATGAATATAGTGGCATCATTGATTTCAAGTTATCAACTTCATACATGTAGTGATTTATTAAAATGAATTAATTGATTAAATCAGGCTATTAGTTCATTACAAGATAGTTGATTCGATCTTCTTAAATTGCAATTCATGTTCTCCTAAGCTAATTGCAAATCTCAACAACAACAACATCAATATGATTGATCAAGGTTTGGGGACACAAACATTTACAGTGTCAGGGGTCCCCAGGCCGTGCTCATTGAAAAACCATTTTGATAACAAACACAAACGACAGAGGTCAAAAGTGAGGGTCTGCTACTACTATAGACCAAGTGTCCTTCACATCAACGCCTGATCCCTGGCCACGATTGCCTCTTCCTTCAAGACACAAGGCAGCACAGTAACCATAGTAATGACAATACTAACAGCACACTTGTACCTGGCACGACTGCCCTGTCCAAATGTGTGTGCACGTTCTCCAGACTTCATGTTGGCACGAGACCTTGCTACACGCTCTCTGCGGCCAGACTGCTGCTGTCTAGGGTCAAACACTGCAGAGGGCTGCTCCTTGCATTCTGAAGATGATGCACCTTGATCACTTTAGTACACACACACACACACACACACACACACACACACACACACACACACACACACACACACACACACACACACACACACACACACACACACACACACACACACACACACACACACACACACACACACACACACACACAAACACATCTGGATCGTAGGGGACCTTGCTAAACGCCTTGTGCAGTCGCCATACGTGCAGCAGCTTTTTCAAAATGTAAGGCAGCAAAACCAGGAGAAGGATCGCTACCACTGCCTCCACCAAGTGGAGACGAGACAGCATTAGTAGTGTTTCTGTCTTATGTTGTTAGCCACTTTGTATTTACATACCACAATTTACAGGGCCGGCGCCACCGTACAAAAAGTGGTCCGGTTGTGACCTGCGGTGGGGGAGGGTGCGGGAGGGGGGCACCCCTCCCGCCCAGCTAGGGGGCATGGGGGAGCGCTGTAAGCTACCCCATCGGGGTCTGGGGCGGAGCCCCAGAAGCCAACGCTTTTTGCGTTGTAAAACCCTCCAAAACTACGTAAAAAGTACAATATAAAAATATAGTATGTATTACTATATAACTGCACTCACCGTCTATTCATTTAGAAATTACGACACAGAGACACATATTTAAATTTATTTAGTTGGTCCTGCGTTGTTCTCTGTCATCAATGAAACAATTAAATGCACGCGACGTAAAAACAACTTTTTAAAAAAAATTCACGCAATGCATAGCGATGTATATGCATGCACTGATGCATGCACCATAGCTGTGATCTATATGCCCCGGATCCTCTACTACGCCGATGCCGTAGTTATTTTAGGGAGAAAGTGTGCCACAGCCACAATTATAGAGGGTATAGTGTAGCGTGTAAAAACGATATACAGGTGCGTTAGTATAGTTATATAAAAAGATCATAGGGGAAAGGTAGCATATCCATGGAACTGATAGTAACTTTGTAGCTAATACTAATAACACGCTGATAGGTCCTGTAATGGATCAGACATTGGTCGCCACATGTAGAAGTATGTAAAGTCATGCATGGGTGATGCATGTACATGTAGATCGATAACATGTAACGGACGTGACGTAGTGCAAGAACATACAATGATGTAATAAAATGGGTCCGAGACCGAGGCAGCAGGGAGAAAAAGTGGTCCGGTTAAAACCGTGCAACCGGACCGGCGGCGCCGTCCCTGATTTATCCCCCCTCCGCTCCCAACGAAAAATAAAATGGCTTGTGTTTAAACGAGCGTGTCGACGTAATCATGAACTCAGCTGCGTGCCATTCTTTAAAATTCTGTTGGTTGGAGTACTAGTTCTTTCCTGCGATGTTGAAACAGGTATAACGCAGAACTGAAGATAGGCTCGTTTAAGTGAACCAGAGATACTATATATTATCTCTGATTAACACTCGGGGCTGTACAGTCTCGTACCCAGACCATAAAGCGTTACGCGCCTGATTAATAAGAATATTCTTATCAAATGAAAGAGCCATTCTGCTGAGATCACCCCCCCTTGATGAGTGCTTAAACTTATATTAGCATCATTACAATTATTATTCAAAGGCAATACAAGCATACACAGAATACACAGTAGCAGGATTAATTATATTTCAAGATATATAATTAAAATAAAATTGGTTGAAATTAAGAAAGCAAGAAATTACGGGATTATACATTCATTAATTTATAAATATTACATACCTACGTTTAGCACAGAATTTCAGCCAGGTAGATTTGTAAATAATGTGGGGTGTAATAGGCCTACACACTGAATTCCATTCAGCCTGTTTTGGTGCTGCATTTCATGTAAGGTCAGTCAGAGGTGCTACTGAGCTGGCTACAAAACTTCCAGTAATAGCCTGTAAGTCCCAAGAGGTGCCCCTTGCTAAGAGTGGAGGTGCCCCTTGCTAAGAGGGGAGGTGCCCTTGCAAAGGGGGAGGTGCCCCTTGCTAAGAGGGGAGGTGCCCCTTGCTAAGAGTGGAGGTGCCCCTTGCTAAGAGGGGAGGTGCCCTTGCTAAGAGGGGAGGTGCCCCTTGCTAAGAGGGGAGGTGCCCCTTGCTAAGAGGGGAGGTGCCCCTTGCTAAGAGTGGAGGTGCCCTTGCTAAGAGGGGAGGTGCCCCTTGCTAAGAGTGGAGGTGCCCTTGCTAAGAGGGGAGGTGCCCCTTGCTAAGAGGGGAGGTGCCCTTGCTAAGAGTGGAGGTGCCCCTTGCTAAGAGGGGAGGTGCCCCTTGCTAAGAGTGGAGGTGCCCATTGCTAAGAGGGGAGGTGCCCCCTTACACATCTAAATTTTATGATCAAACTTGATTCCTAAAAAGCAAGCAATGCAATACAGGAGCACAACCAAGAGGAGGAACAATCATGTGATCCCCAGGAACAATCATGTGATCCCCAGGAACAATCATGTGATCACGTTCATCACCCTGAGCACAATCATGTCAGTAAATTGCTACAGCACATGATTCAATCCAAAGTACATACTCCACATGTTTACAATATGAACACCTCCTCCCCCTCCCCTTACACTACTTTGTGTTTGTTGCCATGGCCACACACTATATATCAATGCCTTCGGTGCTTCAGTTTCAGATAGAGCCCACCCTTTGGACGAAGGATGATCAGGTTTTCCTTTACCACAGGTTTCTCTGTATCCAATGTCAGCTCAAAGTTCCTCAGTATGTGTGATATGACAACCTTCTCCTCATTCAGGGCAAATTCCTGTCCAATGCAATTTCTGGTTAAATGGAGCATGTAATTGATAAACAGATGACCCTAATAACTGGTCCCCAGACCTTGGACCAGCAGAGAACGCAATGAAAGCATGAGGTGACCTTCCCTTTGAATTCTCCTCAGTAAACCTCAGAGGGTTAAATTCCTGTATTGTGGAGATGTGCAGAATCACACAAAACGCTCCACCCAGAACCAAAAAGGTATGACCATCCATAACCATACCCACTGGTTACCTCATAACCACACTCACTGGTTACTTCATAACCCCACCCACTGGTTACTTCATAACCACACTCACTGGTTACCTCATAACCACACCCACTGGTTATCTAATAACCACACTCACTGGTTACCACACCCACTGGTTACCTCTGGGTCCTCCCACACATCTGGGTTGTGATGGACAGCATAATTATGTGAGGCAAGATAGGTCCCCTTGGGCATCTTGTGTCCTCCTATCTCTGTGGGCTGGTCAAGACATCGACCAGTCATAGGAACTGGTGGGAAAAGTCTCAAACTCTCCTTGATACAATATCTCAAGTATTTTAAGTTCCTCACATCATCCCTGTGAGGAGGAGTGGCTATAGATATATGTATGACCACACCCATGACTCCACCCACAACTCCAGTGTATCCTTCTGATCAAATAGGTCATCAACTTCCTGTCTGCACTTTTCCTGATGGTCTGGGTACCTGGCAAGGTTGTACAGGGTCCACACAATGCCTAATATGGCAGTGTTGGGTGGAGTAATAAGGTCACATGACACACACCAAAGCTCACCAGATGCAGTTGTGTCGTGTCCTTCAAACATAAAGGTGTCAACTTCAGCTTGAATCTCTTCATCAGTCAAACCAACACCACTCTCATCCTGGCAAGAAGTACATATTTCTCTTTCCTGTGTTTCCTTCTCTTCCATGACTTACTCTCTCCTGTCCATATCACCCCTCTCCCCCACCTCCTCCCCTCCTCTCCCCTTCCTCTTCCCCTCCTCTCCCTCTCCTCCCCCCCCTCCTCTCCCCCTCCTCTTCTTCCCCTCCCCCAACCTCTGGGACTCATACCTTTGCTTCCAACAAAATGTCCAGAAAGTCCAAATGGTTCCTTTTGGCTCCTTTGAGTACCTCTTCCCCTTTCCTCTGCGGAGGGAACAAGACCACTGGACCACCATATTGGTCCCATGTCTCACCTTCTTCTCCTCCAATATGGCCCTCCTTGTCCCAATGACTTCCTTTGAGAACTTGTGGACAATGTTGCAGGCTCTTTTAAACCTCCACCCATTAGGGGTGAGGGCATAGAACCAGTCATAGTATGCTGGGAAGAACCTGTGTTATGAGTAAGTACATGTATCAGTGTGTGGGTGTATATAGATGTATTGTATTAATGGATGTGTGCATCAAAGCAAAGTATGGGTGTATTCAAGTAATGTTTATTGATGTATTCAATAGATGTATGGGTGCGTATATTATTGGTGCATAATTCTTGAACTAGATACACTCACATTTGTCGCTTAACAAACAGGTCAGATAGTTCATAGATAGCAGCGATGTAAGGGTTGTGAGTTCTGGAGTAAGATTTTCATCATCAAACATGTTCCCTCCCCTCTCCCCTCCCTCACCCCTCTTCCTGGCAGTTGCTCTCATGGCTACAGGCACAGCGAAGAACCACATCCAACGTCAGAAGACTTATGTATGGGAACACATTGAAGGACTGGCCCTCAGGAACTTGCCTCCACAGTTTCTGACAAAACAACACAAGTGAGTCAGAGATGTTCCCTATTTAGTGCCCACTATGCTCACCACCATTAGTTTGGCTGCATCAGCATAGATAGGAAAGTAAGACTTGATGATGTCAAAGTGGAAAGCAGGGGTTAAAAGTCGCCTGCTTCGAGCCCAGCGAGCTCCATTGGCCACAAGCAAGCCCTCACCTGAGAATGAACACATACTCCTACAACCCAGAAAAAAAATCTTAATTAAGATCTTACGTACGATTATTATTGAACTTTATCCATACCTAAGTATAAGTGGTAGTTTTCTTACATACATTCTTACATACTATTTAAATCTTATTGCAGTCCTATAAGATCTTGTAAGATCCGAGTAAGAATTTTTTGCTGGAAATATTCTCTGTAGGAAAGCTACCCAGGGCAACTGAGGACAAAACTGCATGCACCGCATTATAGAAAGGGCACACCTCAAGCTGCTAAATCGACACTGTTGAAAGCGTCAGTTCTTTTAATAACAGAACATATTGACCGACCACAGCTTTAATTTGTTACCATGGCTTTATATACTAAATCTAATCAAATAAGATTGCACAATTTGAGTAAGACTTTAAAAGGTCATTTTACTTAACAGTCGGTCACTCACCTAGCCAAGGTATCAATGCGTGATATAACATGTCATCCTTTGGATCTACAAAATGAATGATCGCTGACTGCCCGTTGTACGTGCATCCGGTTTAATTGCGTACCTTTCTGGAGCACTAGCTTTGCAGTGTCGGGGTGGAGCGCCAGAAATCTGTCAATGCCAGGTCCCAGATTACCCCGGGCACACTTCCATTTCTTCTCTGTCGTCCACGATGCTGCCCAGTCCAAAGCCGCTCCCATGTCCCGTATCATCTGCGGACATGTAGTGCTGTAGCGCGTGCTCGTATTGACGACAAACGGATATAGGCCTTACCCTTGGTCCATGTCCGAGGAGGAAGACGCTTCCCTCTGGATCGTAGGGGACCTTGCTAAACGCCCTGTGCAGTCTCCATACGTGCAGCAGCTTTTTCAAAATGTAAGGCAGCAAAACCAGGAGAAAGATCGCTACCACTGCCTCCACCAAGTGGAGACGAGACAGCATAGTGTAACCCGTACGATGTGCTATGCAGAAGACCCGTCAACAATAGGCGTGTAACAGAATAGTGACGTAAGTACAGCCATAGCATAGTACTAGTCTGGGGACCCGACTGATGGTGTACTATCAGTACAACCATCAGTCGCTAGCATAGTACATGTAAATATAATTAGCAGCGTTGTCTGGCACCCCTCACCCGCAATTGAAAGGATATAGATTCACCCACTCACCCACATTTTTAGAAAAGCTCTGGAAAAGCCTAAGCCTAACTCGGCTGGAATGTTACATATTTAGCCCGCTCCAACCCTAGCCGGCGAATACCCGAAACTGCCGACAATTAGAAAGTTCAGATAATAATTCAATGTACGGCGTGGGATATGGAGTGTGTACTTTGGATTACAACATGGCTGCATGCTGTCAGTAATAATCAGACAAAAGGTTTATTCTATCTTCGTAAGCCTATTACTGTAGCCTATATTAGTAAACGTGCTGCCAGATTTGATTTGTCTTCTTTAGCAAACAGTACAGCGCCCTGCATGTAGTCTCGTACCCAGACCCTAGTACGTCACAGCTGCGTAGTTCTAGCCATCCGCAGCTGTGACGTTTAAAGTCTGGGTACGAGACTACACGCCATGGGTATTCGATTGCAAGAACACCCGATTATAAGACCAAAAAGTGTCGCTATCGCCGGTTTTGGTTGCTTGAGCAACAAGATGCAAAGTAAACCACCATGTAATCGATTGTATCACATGTAGTCTCGATAGCGTCTTAAGTACGGCGTGGGATGTGGAGTGTGTACTTTGGATTAGGCCTACAACATGGCTGCATGCTGTAAGTAGCAGTGTACATGCAGAAAAAAAAGTTGATTTGCAGAAATTGATTGTTGCAAACCTTGTTTTCGTCTCACGCTTTGTTCGCATTACCCAATCAGGCGGGCCAATGCTAAACAGCTAATTATGTTGTTGCTGAGATAACAGCATAGCTCCACCTGGACATCTAAACAATAACGTACACTTACAAGACTGTGAGGGAGCGTTGCACCTGTGTAGATGCTCATCAATTGCCCACAACAGTGTCCAAGAAAACTGCAACACTTTAAAACCACAATTAACTTTACCGTTCGTTACTAGTAATCCAATATTTTAAAAGTTAAGTCTCACATAATGCAATCCTCAAAGTTATTCAAAAATTAGTAATCATTAAAAAAGGAACAGATTACAAAAATATGAATATAGTGGCATCATTTAAATCAGAGATATTAAAATGAATTAATTGATTAAATCAGGCTAAAAGATAGTTGATTCGATCTTAAATTGCAATTCATGTTCCCCTAAGCTAAATGCAAATCTCAAAAACATCGATATGATTGATCAAGGTTTGGGGACACAAACATTTACAGTGTCAGGTCCCCAGGTCAAGCTCACTGAAAAGCCATATTGATAACAAACACAAATGACAGAGGTCAGAAGTCAGTGGTCAGAGGTCACAGACTGCTACTGCCATAGACCAAGTGTCCTTCACATCAACGCCTGTTCCCTGGCCACGATTGTCTCTTCCTTCAGGATACAAGGCAGCACAGTAACCATGATGATGATAACACTAACAGCACACATGTACCTGGCACGACTGCCCTGTCCAAATGTGTGTGCACGTTCTCCAGACTTCATGTTGGCACGAGACCTTGCTACACGCTCTCTGCGGCCAGACTGCTGCTGTCTGGGGTCAAACACTGCAGAGGGCTGATCCTTGCATTCTGAAGATGATGCAACTTGATCACTTTAGCACGCACACACACACACACACACACACACACACACACACACACACACACACACACACACACACAACAGATAATCAACTACCTTCAAGGAAGTCCGTGAACTGTGCTTTCTCGTAATCAAATGCTTCAACCTTCTGTTCTTTGACAGCCATCTTGGATTTCTTAGTGGGTGGAGCTCTAGGACGTTCATCTGACACATCCTTCTTGGCTGAACTACCCTACAATAATGAAAAAATCAGATAACTAGGGCCACTATATAGCACCCCCCCTCCTCCCCCAAGCCTTCCTGAAACGTATCCCACTTGTTCTCACCATCTCTCGAACTGAATGATTCTTGGACCTCTTTGTTGGAGGTGCATATTTGGAAATTGCTGGCTGAGCCTCTCCCCTGTCCTCCCCCCCCTCTTCCTCCTCCTCTACATCCTCCTCTTCCTCTTCCACCATTTCCATTACATCCACACCAGATGTAGCATCACCACCACACAAGGGCACACTGCTCTGTAGACAACACGTCACAGGAAGGTCCACAGAAATAACAACATTACTTTGACATTCGTCTGAGGTGAGTGTGCAGCGCGAGGTCCGCCAACTGGTGAAGATGATATACCAAAGACACTACAAGCAACAAAGGTATGAAAAAAGCTGCACTGAGTGGGAGGGAACAGGGACAGGAAGTGGGAGGGAACAGGCAGGAAGTGGGAGGGAACAGGCAGGAAGTGGGAGGGGACAGGGACAAAATGCACTTACGTTGTGCTGTTCCTTCTTGCTAGCAAGACAATGACCTCAGAAGGAGACATGGGCTTGGCCTCCAGGTACTCACACACACACACACACACACACACACACACACACACACACACACACACACACACACACACACATACACACACACACACACACAGAGTGAACCAATCAAGAATGCTACTCAACAGCCACTCTACCTTGGCAAGTATATTGGGGAAGCTGGCCTTCACGATGCCGCACTTATCTGCCAGTTCTTTGCTCTTCACACAGGATGCCATGCTGGCCAGAGCTGGGAATGATGGAGTGCCAACAGGCACAGCAGGTCCAGTGATTGTGGCATGAACAGGTACAGGCTCCGCCTTATCCACCTCTACAGGTAATGCAAACAATGAAACATTCACCCCCCCCCCCCCCCCCCCCCCCCCCCCCCCCAATTCACCACCAGTACAAACCTTCCTTGTCAGCCTCTGCCACATATGTGGTAGGTGCGGCCAAATTTAGCTCCTCCTTCTGAGGAACCACAGCAGGAAACTGCAAAAGGAAAGCAAAAGGTAACAGACCCTCAATAACGACGAGGACGACCAGATACACACCACCCCCATGCCACACCACACCTTGTCAAGAGGCTGCTCCCTGGCCTGCTGGACTAATCGGAAGATCTCGTTCAGTTCTTGCCTGATAAGCGTTGGGATCGGGTTACAACAAGCAAGCACTCCCTGCGGCTCTCGAGGCAGAATCTCTGCTACCTGAAACAGCATATGGTTTGGCAGGACATAACTGTGTGTGTGTGTGTGTGTGTGTGTGTGTGTGTGTGTGTGTGTGTGTGTGTGTGTGTGTGTGTGTGTGTGTGTTATGTGTGGTGTGGTGTGTGTTATGTGTGGTGTGGTGTGTGTGAAGGAACCATTATATTGAAACCTAGCTCACTTAGTGCTCTCGTCTTGTTCCCTAGCAACCCTGTCCCTCCAAGCGCAGAGCAGCCTCAAGCACTGTAACTGCAGCAGACACAACCCACCAAACCCACCAGCTTGTTAACACATCCCCTCCTCCCCTGACTGCACTGTGCCCTAACCTGCTGTGAGTTGAACTGTTTCCTGTGCTTGTAGTGCAGCTTCAGGTAGCTATCATCTGTGAACTGTGGCTTGCTGTACATCTTTAGGCAAACGTCTCTGCTCCTCTCCAGAACGGAATGAACGAGGTTCAGATTCTTATTGCTTCGCCTCACTAGTTCGTTTCTCATTCGATCGTATATGTACAGGAGATAGTGCGTGTCTTCACGAGCATATTTCACCATTTCCTCCGGGAGGGGCCTACAAGGTGATCACCAAAGCGAGGTTAAAGTGTGTTCACCCCTACTGCAGAATACTGGATCACCTGATCCTCCAGTCGGCCAGCTGGTACTGTTTGTCAGCCTGCACTTCGCAGCAGTACTGCAGGAGGTATGCCAGTGAGAACTTGGGCAGCTCAAGCACACGGCTTGCTTGTCCAGTGTCAAATAAGTTCACCACGTAGATACCAAAGTCCCTCTGAAGCCAAGGTATGTCCCAGTCTGCACCGTGCATAACCTTAAGTGTGAACAGGAAGGGAGGAGGGGGCAGTTACTATGGGCTAGGGGAAGGGAGGAGGGGGCAGTTACTATGGGCTAGGGGAAGAGAGGAGGGGGCAGTTACTATGGGCTAGGGGAAGAGAGGAGGGGGCAGTTACTATGGGCTAGAGGAAGGGAGGAGGGGGCAGTTACTATGGGCTAGGGGAAGGGAGGAGGGGGCAGTTACTATGGGCTAGGGGAAGGGAGGAGGGAGGCGGTTACTATGGGCTAGGGGAAGAGAGGAGGGGGCAGTTACTATGGGCTAGGGGAAGGGAGGAGGGGGCAGTTACTATGGGCTAGGGGAAGGGAGGAGGGGGCAGTTACTATGGGCTAGGGGAAGGGAGGAAGGGTCAGTTACTATGGGCTAGGGGAAGGGAGGAGGGAGGCGGTTACTATTAGCTAGGGGCTAGCAATGTGGTGGAGTTCTCACCTTGACAATCTTCGGGTTAGTAAAGACGTCTAACAAGATGTGCATGTGCTCCCTGAGTACCAGGGTGTCGACAATGTAGTCATGGCAACGGGTTGAGACTTGCATGAGACATACAAAACCTTGGTAACTGCGATACGAGTGAGCCTAGGAACAGGAGATGGAAGGAGAGCTGGAGAGAGGCTAGTAGGGTCCCCACCCCCCACCTAGCAGGGCCCCCACCTAGCAAGGTCCCCCCCCCCCCCCCCCCCCGTAGCAGGGTCCCCGGTCCCCACCCCCCACCTAGCAGGGTCCCTGGTCCCCACCCCCCACCTAGCAGGGCTCCCACCTCACCTCGAGGTCAACTGCAAATTCTGTCACACCACTGAGCTCCTGGTGCAATTGTTCCAACTGCTCAAGTGTCTCCACGTATGCAAAGGGCATGTCCTGTAGGCCTCCTACTGACTATGGACATAAGAACACCACAATTCACACACCCACCCACCCACCCACACACACACACACACACACACACACACCTTTGGCTCTGTCAACTGCAGCTGTTCTTGCAAAGGCTCAAAATGTTCCAACTCATATTGGTAAGGATGAGCCAGAGCCACCCTGCAAAAATTGGGGTGGGGACCAGTAACCCAAAAGACGGCCTAGGATGCCAACCCATTTGACTACCTAGCATCCATCTGGGCACACTCCTTTGCATTCGCAATGACTACATTCAGTGACGTGGGGTTCTGCAGTCGCAGGAAGACTATAGCACACAAGACCAGATTGGGGGGTAGTTAGCCCAAGTCTGACAGCACTGCACTAACTTTCAGGGAGTGGTTTCAGAGCATTGGGCTTCTGACGAATGAGGGGAATGAAAGGAGCATTGCTGTTATCGACGTGGTCTTTGAACTTGAGCTGCGGACGCTCAACGGATTTGGTGTGTATGAAGCGATACGAAGCCGTCATTTCATGATCGAATTCCTAACAATGATTGATGCACAAGCTGATAAATACGCGTATGCATGCCCACGCAATAATGTGTGCCCAACCTTCTGCTTCTTGTTCCAGCTGGCCACCTCTGCCGTCCCTTCTTGTACACTGGGAGGTAAGATCGGCTTTTCAGTTTTCGTTTCAGTAGCCTCGTCAAGAAGTGTTCCCTGTGCAATGGATACATTAGAGACTAAATGCAGCCTTGTGTGTGTGTGTGTGTGTGTGATTGTGGGGGGGGGGGGGGGGTTATAACATTAAAAATGATTTGCCAACTTCAATGAATTTCTTAAGTTTACTGAAATTTTACTCCTCTCCATTGCATTGAAGTTGCTGCAAGATGCTGCACACGTATGCTGGCTTTTAGAGAATTCGTTCAGTGCGTGCAAGGGGGGCAGGGGAGGATTTTATGGTTGTGGTTACATGTACAGTGTAGTCCATCTTGTGGGTACAAAGACATCAGTACGTGTACTGGAATTACCCAGTTAGTAGGGTGTTACCATGGTACTATACTCCCACGTGCGCAAACATCACACACACACACACACACACACACACACACACACACACACACACACACACACACACACACACACACACACACACACACACACACACTCTTACCAATCAACTTACAACTCTCTCCAGGAGAATGTCATTAGCTTCCAAGAGCACCTCGAACCGTTCCTCGACATCCTCCGCCGTACCTCCAGTGCCATCAGCCGGTGCCCAGTAGCAGGGAAGCTGGTAGTGCCGCATCATCTTCCCAACTCTACGCGAAGAAACCGATCATTCAACCAAAGACCCTGGGCGGTCGGGTCAGCCTCACATCTTGTTGACACGCGAGGTCATTTTGGAACAGAATGTTTTGAACCCTGGGAAACTAGAATAGTAATCGAAGTCATCCCCCTCTGTTGGAAGGGCGTTGGCGCTCTTGGTTGCTTTCACCACATTCTCGAGAAGCGCCTAAAGAGGTGTGGTGGTTTCGTATTCAAACTTCATAATTAATCCGACCGAGTACCTTCGAGTACGCTTCAAAGGTAGCGAAACCAGGGACGAAATCCTCTTCCGCTATGCCCTCTGTATTATCGGGCGACTCTTCAATGTCTTCATCTTCAACAGTGTCACCTGGGACGGCTCCATCGTCGATATCGTCCATCCCCCTGTACACGTGTGTAGACACAGTAATATTGCTATTAAAATAACTAAAATTTATGCGGGTATTTAGGATGCACTTAGTACCACGCCCACAATATTTAAAAGCAGCACTTTCTGTTTTAAAAATCTTTTTCACATACATGTAAAAGAAAGACGATTGCCCCACCTGCCTAGATCACTGATGGGTTAGCCGGCTCTTGTATAGATAGCATGTAGTAAATCTACACGTAATATGTAATCGATTTATGTTTGTCGAATACGGTGTTGCGCATGCGTGTATTTTGACTTTGGCTCAAGATGGCTTCGGCGATGGCTTGTTTTCTTCGCCGGAGGGGGGTCCAAACCGCCTCGATCTTAGCTAGAAGAGCATACTCCACAGACAGCATGACTCTTACGTTTTCGTCTCCAACTGAGGTGAGGAGCACGAACTTTATGTCAGATGGCTTCAATTAGAATAACGTATATGTTGCAGGCTTTTTACAAAGGAGTAGGCGTAAGGCAGGTGGACATTAATACGACCTCTGGCAGCTTTGGTATTCTTCCCATGCACGTGCCAGCCGTTGCTGTGCTAAAACCTGGCGTCGTGACAGTTTATGAAGGCGACAAAACACAGAAGTTCTTTGGTACGTAACGGTTCTACGCTTGAACCGGTTGGATACGGCATGTATTTATATTGTTACCTAGCGAGCAGCGGCGCAGTGACGATTAATGCAGACAGCTCTGTACAAATCCTGGCCGAAGAAGCGTTTCCCGTCGACCGTCTAGATGCGCAGGTTAGTCTCTCGGGGGAAGAGGCAGTGCCGAAAGGCACCATCGATCCAAGGCTCTTGTAGCAGCTGCTCTTGTTACCATAGATCTCTTTACGTTTTATCATCCTAACCTATGCATCTTCCCTCCACCACCACCACCGCCGTATGTCTGCCTTTCATCAACGTGGTACATCGTGGGATCGCATGATCCACATATACAATGTACACTTTAGGGTTCATGTTAATTCAAATGACTCAGTATATATATGCATATACATCGTCTTCTTACCAGTCAGAAGCATAAAACCCCTGCATTATGAAGTTTTAATTCTGAAAATAGTTTGGCATGATGTCTGCAATGTTTCTTCTGTTGTTAGTAGGGTTATTTATTAGTCCAAGTGATGCTACCCCATGCCTCGGTGCTTCCTCCTCCCCATGCCTCTGTGCTTCCTCCTCCCCATGCCTCTGTGCTTCCTCCTCCCCATGCCTCTGTGCTTCCTCCTCCCCATGCCTCTGTGCTTCCTCCTCCCCATGCCTCTGTGCTTCCTCCTCCCCACACCTCTGTCTTCCTCCTCCCCATGCTTCTGTGCTTCCTCCTCCCCACGCCTCTATCTTCCTCTTCCCCATGCCTCTGATTCCTCTTCCCCATGCCTCTGTGATTCCTCCTCCCCACGCCTCTGTGATTCCTCCTCCCCACGCCTCTGTGCTTTCTCCTCCCCATGCCTCCTCCCCTGCCTCTCCCCATGCCACTTCTTCTTGTCTTCTGTTGTTCTTCCCGCTTGGGTCAAGCACACCAAAATTCTGTAATGGTCAGTATCACATAACATCAATTTCATCCCGTTTACTTTCAATTAAAAAAATTTGCCTTGCGAACAGTATGAAATTTTCTATTGCAGTCCAAAAGAGTAGAGCAGTAAACTAATATACACATTAGTAAACTAATATACACATCAGTAAACTAATATACACATCAGTAAACTAATATACACATCAATAAACTAAGTTACACATTGATGTTAGCCTTACTAAAGCAGCCAACTTATTTGATGGGGACATGCCAAATCAGTCTTAGAGTACAGGTCACAACGGTGTTAGTTTGCCGTTGCTATCGACTACTGGTAGCTAGCAAAGAACAATATAAGAAAGGAACACTGAAGCATGCTGAGTATTGTTTTTTTGAGTATTTCATTGTTTTGTTATGGCTCCTTTTACCATAAGCTGTTTTTCCACTGAACAGGCAGCAAGACAGGGACTAGAGAAGTGTCAGCAAGAGTTGGTTTCTGCAGTCAGCGAAGCCAACAAGGCTGCGGCGCAGATTGGAATAGAGCTGTATGATGCCGTCATCAAGGCGCTAGAACACTGATAGATAGTATTTGATGTAGGTAGGACGGGGACGGTTCAGCACAGACCGGCAAGATTACGTCATCCGATATTTGATAATTTGGTTGCGTTGCAGAACGTTTAACCAATCACGTGATGTCAATGGATTTTTAAAAGTAATAATTGGTAGTCGTATTCTCCAAATGGGACACGGCGGGGAGCTAAAGCTTGGACATCACGGGGCTGGCGATGACTGCTTTGGCAAAGTATTCGGATATGTCGCCGGGGGAGCAACAGCCGGTTAAGGCCAGAGGGTCCAATTAGTGCGCTTTAAATAAGAAAATGCTTTATCTTTTTATTTTTAGGAGCTGCATACGGAACAGTGGAAGGATGTTTTCTAAAGCCAGTTAAAGGTTCTACCACGCCTATGGTTTTCCGAGCGTTTCAGGTTATTTTGAGCAGAGCTGTTCTCATAGGTGGGTACATTATTAAGTGTTGGGGGCGTGGTGTTTTTCACTTGAGCACGTGTCTTTAAGCACCTCAGACCTGCCTGATGTTTGTGTACATAGTAGAGGGGTCACTGGACGTCATCATTCATCACCCCCCTATGGGCTAGCAGTAATCCCTCGTCAAAAAACACACACACACACACACACACACACACACACACACACACACACACACACACACACACCACACACACACAATATGCATACCCCGGTACTGGTACTGAAATGTGAGATGTGCTTTGTATAATTTCCATATTATCGAAAGAAAGCGAAACACGAATAGAGGCAATGTTTTTGTAGATACAGAAGTAGTAGTACCAACAATTGGATGGCATTGAAACCTTATAAATGATTATACATTAGGGTATACTGTGCGCTTTTAATCATTTAATAGGCTGCTTAGTACAGAAACTTGTGTTCTCAATACTTCTGTTAGGCCGTGGCTTTCAAGATACATCAGAAAGTATAACTATTAAACAAATTAATAGCAATTGAACTACATGATATACTTGCACATTGTACGTTAATACACTGATACATTAATACAACCTTGCTATATGTTCAAGCTAAAGTTCACACACCAAGACCCCTAACTAGGATGGCTCGAGCAATGGACCTTGTCAAGGTGAGGTTCATCTTGCTGTACAGGTCATGGGTGACCTTGCTCCTCGCATACCCGGAATGCATGGCTATTCGGTGGGCCAGTAGCGCAAATGTGAACTACATGTAATTATTAATTATTATTATTGGGAAAGCTGTCATTGTAATGGATGAATAGGAATTTAATGGAGAATCTATGTGACCCGTATCCTTTCAAGTCTTCTGCAGCACAGTGCCTTTCTAAATAGCCAATCATAAGTTTGGACATGGGGACTACGTGTAGACATACGTGCGCTTGACTGCAACATTTTTAGAGCACCTTCACAAACATGATTGGTTCGTTTAGCTTCCACACGCTTCCTTCATGCGATTCTTCCTCTTTGCAGCATGTCCAGCCGATATATATATATATATTTATACATATGCGATGAACACAGCTGTAATACGATCTGCAGAAGTAGGTGACGTTAGATGTGTGTTTGAACAGCTCATAGCTGTGTCTCATGAAAACTTTGTGTTCATATCACAAAATGAGCAGGAAAAGGCCTCCCCCTTTCCTCCTTGGGACTTCCCCTTTGAACAGCAAAAAGCTGCCCCTTTAGGGGGGGGGGGGGGGCTTTCCTTTGGGACTTCCCCTTTGAGGCTTCCCCTTTGTAGAGTTTACTGAACCCATGATACAATGATATGAATCCAGTATAGTTTATAGCACTAAGAATATGGTTTATATCTAGTTATGCGACCTAGTTATGTGACATAGTTACATATACAATATGGTTTATGTCTAGTTATGTGACCTAGTTTTGTGATCTAATTACATGGTTTATGTCTAGTTATGTGAACTAGTTACACATACAGTATAGTCACTTTGAATAGAGAAGTAATTTTCAGGCATCTAGGCACTCAATTAAAAACAGCAGTAAAATTCTTGCAGCTATATGACCACAAAATTGACAAGTTGTCTGCTTTATGATGATGCTGGCCTTAATTAGTCCTCTGAAAATTGAAGGCTTTTATATTGGTAGCTATTGTCTAGCACCCACAAGATCACACAAATCACCCAACAGTTCACCCCCACATTATGAGGATACTTGCACATTATTTTAGGCAGGGCTGGTCATTTTTCAGTATGCATATGCTGCTGGTTATATTTCTTCCAGAATTTTAAAAAAAGTCCCTTGATCCTCCCGCCCACCTATGATATCAAACTTTTGAACACAGTTTCTTGATGCTTTCGAAAGGCTCTGAAAAAATGACATGGGACTCCCCCCCCCCCCCCCCCCCCTCCTAGGGCACTTTATCAACCCATATGTGGTTGCTAGGCACATTTTAGTTTCCATGTGACGATGAGAAGTTGTTTTGGAAGTCTTATGCCTTTGTGCACTCGGTATATGCCTTTGTATACTAAGTAGAGGATTATACTCCAATCAATATTTGTAAACGGAAACAAGTTAAACTAATTTTAAATCATTTGCGAAGTACACCTGTGAACAGTCCCTGGTTGATGTGCACAGGTCCTTCACCTTAACTGATGCACACCCTCCCTTCATGTCAGCTCCCTTCATGTCAGCTGCCTTCATGTCAGCTGTTGCACACCCTCCCTTCATGTCAGCTGATGCACACCCTCCCTTCATGTCAGCTCCCTTCATGTCAGCTGATGCACACCCTCCCTTCATGTCAGCTGATGCACACCCTCCCTTCATGTCAGCTGATGCACACCCTCCCTTCATGTCAGCTGATGCACACCCTCCCTTCATGTCAGCTGATGCACACCCTCCCTCCATGTCAGCTGATGCACACCCTCCCTTCATGTCAGCTGATGCACACCCTCCCTTCATGTCAGCTGATCAGTGTTGGGTGCCAGTGGCAATGTTGAAACATGAGTTGGTTGCAAGGAGGCAGCAGGATCATAGGCTGATATCGCAAGGGTGGAGCTGTAGACTGATATTGTTACTGTGTCATTTGAAAAAGGCAGTATGGTGGATATGTGACCAGAATGTAGGGATGATAGGTCTGGGGACCAGAATGTAGGGATGATAGGTCTGGGGACCAGAAATGTAGGGATGATAGGTCTGGAAACCAGAAATGTAGGGCTGATAGGTCTGGGGACCAGAATGTACGGATGAAGTGGGTCTGGTGACCAGAATGTACGGATGATAGATATGGGGACCAGAATGTAGGGATGATAGGTCTGGGGACCAGAATGTAGAGATGATAGGTCTGGGGACCAGAATGTATTGATGGAGATGTGTTGGTGACCAGAATGTTCTCCAATCAGCCTTGGAAGCCAATCTCTCCATCCCTGGAAGCTACATGGTCAACATGGAGTCGTTGCACAACACACACAAGTAGTCTTTAAAATGTCTTACTGACCATTACATTGAACTCTGTGTAGGAGTGGAACATGATTGGGGTCGATTATTTAACCACAGAGCCATGCTTTCAAGCCCTTACCATCAAATGGTTGGTCCCCCCACCAGGTGGCCTTTGAACACCCCATCTTATTTACTACAGAGCTAATGGTTTGTGTGGTGAGGCCACACATGTGTGCAGCTGTTACTACTCTACTGTAGCTGGAAGTGCAGTCAGGGATGAGAAATTATGGTTTATGGGTTGTGCAAAGTGTGTTAGGGTTGTGCAAAGTGTGTTAGGGTTGTGCAAAGCGCACTTCTGACCCAACTTACCACACTGGGGAACGAATCCGGTGTTGAATTACACCCTGTCAAACTCCCATCATTGAAGTGAGTGAGTCAAATTGCAAAAATTGAAACCCTCATCGCAAGTCCTCTTCGCGGACAGGGTGCCTTTGGCACCATAGAAACAGCCCTAACCCCCTCCCAAGTGCTGTCATGTCCCTTAGCTGATCTGGCTGTGTCACCTTCTGGGTGGCTATGTCACCTCATGTCCCCTCCTGGGTGGTTGTGTCATCTCCTGGATGGCTATGTCACCTCCTGGGTGGCTATGTCACCTCCTGGGTGGTCCTGGACGGCTATGTCACCTTCTGGGTGGCTATGTCACCTCCTGGGTGGCTAGGTCACCTCCTGGGTGGTTGTGTCATCTCCTGGATGGCTATGTCACCTCCTGGGTGGTTGTGTCATCTCCTGGACGGCTATGTCACCTTCTGGGTGGCTATGTCACCTCCTGGGTGGCTAGGTCACCTCCTGGGTGGTTGTGTCATCTCCTGGGTGGCTGTGTCACCTTCTGGGTGGCTGTGTGTCTTGGGATTTTAATTAGCTCACCAGAAATAGATATTATAAGGTAGCTCACATCATGGCTTCAAGTTGTGATGTCAATGTTGCGTATGCAGAGGCTTGGGGGAGTGGGCACAGACCATGTGTGCCCCTACAAGGGTGGGGGGGGGGGGGGGGGGGGAGGGGGTGGTTCACACATGAGATGAGATCACTTTAAGCAGTGGTCCTTCTTTGTAGATATCATGTTATAATTTATTTGCTAATTATTGCAGCGAGTAGGGAAACCAGGTTATGTGTACATTAGTGACCCCACTGCTACATCTCTTTTGATGGGTCTCCTTTGATGGTCTTGATAAGGGATTTTGTCACCATTGCCTTCCCCTTCAAGGGAGGAGTTATGGCTTCCTATTGAGTGCATCTTTGGTGAGGGTGTGGTATAGGTGAATAAACCATGGCCAAATGTGGTGTGTGTTAATTAAGGATCCCCCCCCCCCCTCCCCCCACTATGCAGGTACTGTGGGAGGGACATTTGCAGCTGGTGCTTGTGTATCCGCTGGTGTCAGAAACAAGGATGACTATGTCAACGCAGCTGTTGGAGGGATGTTGGCTGGTTCAGTGTTTGGCATCAAGTGTGAGTGTGTAATCAATGTATCATGGTGTGTGTGTGCATGCAACTCCATGCACATGTGTATGTGTACATTTGCACATGTGTATGCATGGTATTTTTTTGTTGTGAAACCATCGCTCTCGCTTTGCAGAATTAATTTGTCTTGCCATTCGCCCACTTCTGCTTCTCTGGTGGAAATTGTGTGACTTTTACCTCTTTAAATGTCTATACAGGTGACGTAGCTCATTGATGATTTGTCAGCTATGTTTGTGACTATGGCTACTCGTTGCTTTGTAGTCACTATGGCTACCCGTTGCTTTGTAGTCGCTATGGCTACCCGTTGCTTTGTAGTCGCTATGGCTACCCGTTGCTTTGTAGTCGCTATGGCTAACCGTTGCTTTGTAGTCGCCATTCTTGAAGAATCTTGTGGTTAGCTTACTTAATGATATTAACAATGATTGTTTGTAGAACGGTTGCTAAACAACACCCAATATAGGCGGAGCCAAGTGGGCAAGGATTCAAAGTCGTACATCCAGTATATTATGAAACAAACGATGAAAATACGATAGTTTTATCCCTGGGTGTTATTTCCAACATCCAGGTCCATAAATGTGCTTCGCTGTCCCATGTTTTAGTAGAACAAGTGGGTGCTTATTCTAAGCTGCTGGATATGATAGAGATGCCATTACACGTACACCTGCAACTGTTAGTTCTAGCTTTCCTTTCAATTAAATACCAACACTCCAGTCATAGTTCTGTGCTCCTATAGCACAAAGTGCGTAACCATGTGACACGGGTTGGTTTTCTTGGCGCCCAAAGAGTTAATATGTGTGTTGCCATGGTAATGCATATCATTTGCCCGTGGCATCACCATGCGTTGATCCATTTAGGGTTATTAATGGTTTGAAGAATAAATGTTTGGTTACTGAGGGGTTATTGGGCTTGGAGGTTATTGAGGGGATTATTGGGCTTGGAGGTTATTGAGGGGATTATTGGGCTTGGAGGTTATTGAGGGATTATTGGGCTTGAAGGTTATTGAGGGGTTATTGGGCTTGGAGGTTATTAAGGGTTATTGGGCTTGGAGGTTATTAAGGGTTATTGGGCTTGGAGCTTATTAAGGGTTATTGGGCTTGGAGGTTATTGAAGGGATTATTGGGCTTGGAGGTTATTGAAGGGATTATTGGGCTTGGAGGTTATTGAGGGGATTATTGGGCTTGGAGGTTATTGAGGGATTATTGGGCTTGGAGGTTATTGAGGGGATTATTGGGCTTGGAGGTTATTGAAGGGATTATTGGGCTTGGAGGTTATTAAGGGGATTATTGGGCTTGGAGGTTATTGAGGGGATTATTGGGCTTGGAGGCTATTGAGGGGATTATTGGGCTTGGAGGTTATTGAAGGGATTATTGGGCTTGCAGTTGTTATAAGGAGTGTGTTGACATCACTCCTCTCAAGCTAAGTGGTTGAATGACTTCTGCTCCAGACACATGTCCTACACACACTTATTGGTACCACTCCCCTCCGTAGTAATGACAGTCACTTTGGTGCCAGCATCTGTTTGCATGCTGTGTCAACACATCACCTTCCACCAATCACCATGTATGGCTACATTTAGGCAGGAGTACATGTGTTTTTCCTTGTTTAATTCAATTCTATCAATGGACAGTGTATCTGTGGGTATCATATTACATGTGGCTGCTATCCTATTACCACAACGGTAACCATGTGGCTGTCTATCACATCAGATAACCATCTTGGCTCAGATAAACAGTGTAACTTTATATTTCCCACACAGTACATTCTTTTCCTTACACATTACCTCATTCCTCAGACCTATGTGTACACATGGGAAGTTGTATTTGGAATTTTGCGATTCCTACATTGGTCTTGCCCATGGTCCGATAGGTACATCATAACTCCATTGGTCTTGCCCATGGTCCCATCATAACTCCATTGGTCTTGCCCATGGTCCCATCATAACTCCATTGGTCTTGCCCATGGTCCCATCATAACTCCATTGGTCTTGCCCATGGTCCCATCATAACTCCATTGGTCTTGCCCATGGTCCCATCATAACTCCATTGGTCTTGCCCATGGTCCCATCATAACTCCATTGGTCTTGCCCATGGTCCCATCACAACTCCATTGGTCTTGCCCATGGTCCCATCATAACTCCATTGGTCTTGCCCATGGTCCCATCATAACTCCATTGGTCTTGCCCATGGTCCCATCATAACTCCATTGGTCTTGCCCATGGTCCCATCATAACTCCATTGGTCTTGCCCATGGTCCCATCATAACTCCATTGGTCTTGCCCATGGTCCCATCATAACTCCATTGGTCTTGCCCATGGTCCCATCACAACTCCATTGGTCTTGCCCATGGTCCCATCATAACTCCATTGGTCTTGCCCATGGTCCCATCATAACTCCATTGGTCTTGCCCATGGTCCCATCATAACTCCATTGGTCTTGCCCATGGTCCCATCATAACTCCATTGGTCTTGCCCATGGTCCCATCATAACTCCATTGGTCTTGCCCATGGTCCCATCATAACTCCATTGGTCTTGCCCATGGTCCCATCATAACTCCATTGGTCTTGCCCATGGTCCCATCATAACTCCATTGGTCTTGCCCATGGTCCCATCATAACTCCATTGGTCTTGCCCATGGTCCCATCATAACTCCATTGGTCTTGCCCATGGTCCCATCATAACTCCATTGGTCTTGCCCATGGTCCCATCATAACTCCATTGGTCTTGCCCATGGTCCCATGGGTACATCATAACTCCAGCACCAATACAGACAGTGCTCTTTGTGATTTAGAATTTTAACTGTGTACAGGCACATATTGAACTCTCAGAGACCTGCCCTCTCTATCATTAATGTTATTACATGGTAATGCAAAAAGGGAACCCAAGGCACGGTGGTCACCATGGTCACCGTGGTCACCATTTGTAAAGGTCACCATGGTCACCATGTTGTACAAGGTCACCATGGTCACCATGTTGTACAAGGTCACCATGGTCACCATTTGTACGTGGTCGCCATGGTCACCATTTGTACACAATCACCATGTTGTACACAATCACCATGTTGTACAAGGTCACCATGGTCACCATTTGTACACAGTCACCATGTTGCACACAGTTTAACACTATTTATAAATCAAATGAGAACCCCACCTTTGTGTGGACACGATTTTTTGACATAAAAATCATTTTTGGGAGGCCAGAACTTATGATTTTTGACCAACATATCTATTGGACCAATGTGGTAATTGTAAAAACAATTACCACAGAAGAAGGAATGAGGCAACAGGTGTGTAGAGTTTTAAAGCAAAAGAATATACGTATGTGTCAAGGTACCTTAGATAAGGTGGCTGTGCTATTGCATTTATGAGGCCATCTTATCACGTGAGGCAGGTGGGGTGGCCATCTTATCACGTGAGGCAGGTGGGGTGGCCATCTTATCACATGAGGCATCAGTTGAGGTATGATGTGGTATTCACACCTGTTGTGCTCTTGAGGCAGTTGGTTGGCCAGGTGCTCTTATTGGCTGGCTTCATTGACACTTGTAATTGTATGTTTAAAGGATGTCTAAGCTGTTAGCACCACACATGACAGAGAATGGACAACAGAGAATGGACCAACAGCATTAGAAACCGATTTTTCCTGCATATGATTTTAGGTTATGATGTGACAGTAAAGATTGCCTCTGATATCAGAAGTAGTCCAAGTAACACTCATTACATAACATCCTGTATTATTTCACCAGATGAGGTTCTCCTCTGTAGGTGGTGTGAAGACACTCTTGGATTCCTTGGAACACCTCTAGTGTTAATTGTTGGTGCTAATAACCCAGGCAACCATCAGATACACAAACATACAGTTGGAAGTGGGATTTTATGGTTTAGTAAAAGTACTATGACATTGTATAGGTCTACCATAGATAATCTATGAGCCCTGTTATATTAATAGTGTGAATATGTATGGAGTCTTCACAGTGCAATGTGGTGTGCCTTACCACATTGATGTACATCATTGGTGTGCCCTTAGTACATCATTGGTGTGCCCTTACCAGATGTACATCATTGGTGTGCCCTTACCAGATGTACATCATTGGTGTGCCCTTACCAGATGTACATCATTGGTGTGCCCTTACCAGATGTACATCATTGGTGTGCCCTTACCAGATGTACATCATTGGTGTGCCCTTACCAGATGTACATCATTGGTGTGCCCTTACCAGATGTACATCATTGGTGTGCCCTTACCAGATGTACATCATTGGTGTGCCCTTACCAGATGTACATCATTGGTGTGCCCTTACCAGATGTACATCATTGGTGTGCCCTTACCACATTGGTGTGCCCTTACCACATTGGTGTGCCCTTACCAGATGTACATCATTGGTGTGCCCTTACCACATTGATGTGCCCTTAGCACAGATGTACATCATTGGTGTGCCCTTACCACATTGGTGTGCCCTTAGCACAGATGTACATCATTGGTGTGCCCTTACCATCATTGGTTGCCCCCACCATCTTGTGTAAAGGTAATATATAGGTGTTGGCTGGGTTGGGCAGTATTTTGCCATCCCACGAGGAATGATGTAGGCTCTGGGTGATGTTTTATGACCCACCATTCAATGGAGTTGGGTATGCATGTATGCATGTCACTGTTAATAATTAAGATTACCAAGAAAAGGGGGGCAAAATAACAGAGCCATGTCTGTGTTATGGCACAGGGTGGGCTGAGCTCTTACCTCTGACAGTCCTGTGATGGGGTGGGTGGAGGTATCACCAGAGCACTTACCTCTGATAGTCCTGTGATGGGGTGGGTGGAGGTATCACCAGAGCACTTACCTCTGATAGTCCTGTGATGGGGTGGGTGGAGGTATCACCAGAGCACTTACCTCTGACAGTCCTGTGATGGGGTGGGTGGATGTATCACCAGAGCACTTACCTCTGACAGTCCTGTGATGGGGTGGGTGGAGGTATCCCCTGAGCACTTACCTCTGACAGTCCTGTGATGGGGTGGGTGATCTCACATGTTGTCTGTAGTGGCTGTTGCATTGCTGTGATATCATGATCATCATTCCCAATTGGTCTTTAGCATCATTTATATGCTGTTTACGCAGCAAACCTGTAATGGAGTGTGATTCACATACACACACATATGTACATACACAGGGAGAGCTAGGGAAAACATCCAATGGAAATCTAAGTGGTGATTTTCCAGCAATTGACCTTGTCATAGTGACATGTCAAAGACACGCTTGAGAAGTTTGCACAAAGGCTTCAAGAAAACACTTCTGACATCAGTGGTGATCGTAATACAAGCTCCATTGTCTAATATTATAATACCTTAAAACTGAGAACGTGATAATACCTTAAAACTGAGAACGATAGGTTAGTTAATGTGTCATTGGTCTCCTGGGAGTTGTTGACATCAACCCACCATTAGCTTGGTAGTGGTGTTGTCAAAATAGTGACTGAAAAATCATCCAGCGATGTTAAAGCTTTTCATTAAATTATGTCTTCAATAACACTCTGACAAACTACATAGGGTGTACACTAGCACTCTGGCAGACTGCATAGGGTGTACACTAGCACTCTGGCAGTGTACACTAGCACTCTGGCAGACTGCATAGGGTGTACACTAGCACTCTGGCAGTGTACACTAGCACTCTGGCAGACTGCATCTATATCATGTGTACTTTAGGAGGTCCTTTTATCCTGTGTACTTGGGGGGGGGTCTTTTATCCTGTCTCTTCCACCCCCCTCCCCTCCCTCCCCTCAGGGTGTTGCCATGAATACACTAATATGTTTGTGGTCTTATTTTGAGCAAACATTGGGGTGCAAGATACACAACCTGTTTGCCCAATGTGTTTGCAAATTGAGTTTGATTTGATTTGATTTGATTTTCAGATCGCAGCTGGCCACTGGGGCTAGGATTGGCATCTGGTATGGGATTGGTCCTCGGAGCTATCAAGTACAGTCTAGGTACTTACCTACCAACTTTTCCATCATCAGAGTCTGAGAGCACACAAGGCAGGCACTAGTATCGAATTATCATCTGAAGTTACTGGTTTGATAAAATTACACAGCTTGTATTTAGTGACAGGCCTATCTAATTGTGTATTGATATCAAGCCCGTCGAGTTGTGGGGTGTGCGTGAGGGTGTGAGGGATGGGTAGACATGCATATCTAATTAGGCATTCTCATAGATTATCTTAATCTATTATGCAATTGCATTTGCACTAATTGCATTAGGAGCGTAGTGGTACGCGAAACCATCCATTATATGTATGTGACCATCAGACCACAAGTCCACATACCGCTTATTTAATTCTCATGTGCTGATGTTAAAAATACAAGCTAGAGGTTGCTCAAAACGCTGAACAACTATATTTCGGCTAGGGCTATATGCCTACATGTACTTGCAAGGTGTACTGGGGGAGGGGCTATAGCTAGCTCAATACAAAAAGCTGCTGCCTAGTAATAGTGCTATCCCATGAAAGCACATCTTTTGCTACTCTGTGGATTTTTCATGCTTCGCGCGGGAGGGGGAGGGGGGGGGGGGGGCACATGTTGATTGCCCCCCATTGGAAAAAAAAAAGAGCGGACGCCAATGGTGTTGTTTACCTGCGATGCTAACTATAGCCTACAGTTAGCATCGAGATGATTGAGGTAAACTAATGGCGCACATTTATACAGAAAGGGCAGGAACTCGCGGTCGCATTAGCGAGTTTTTACCGCAATATCTATCTGGGCGGTCTTATTTGTGAGCCGCCACTGTGAGGTGAGTAAGGCATGGTCAAGAGTTGTGCAATCAGCTGCATGACGTCAAGGTCGCCATTTTGCGAGTGCGCCATTCGAAATGCTAATGGCGGTGTCGTTTCATCCAACACCCACGCGCACGCGCACTAATTAGTTGAATATGAGGTCTATAAGTACCATTCGTGTCGCTGCGTTCTAGGAGCAGTCAGTGCAATGAGTTTTCGCTTTCTTACCTTGTTTTGCATTTGGGTCGCCATGGCCCCGGTTACCCTGCAAGTGCCGCTGAAGAAGTATGCAGACACCAGATCTGGTGAGATGCTATTGCTTAGTGCGGGCCACTGAAGTATGTGTGTTTATGATCCGCGTCAATTTGCAGATATCGGTGCCAACGCTGCCGTAGACACCGAAGTTGTAGCACCAGTTTATGTGGACGGGAATGGAAGCACCATACCGCACCGGCACGGTTTGCGCGCCATGCGGACCGGCCATAGACACTACGTGAAGATAACCGCATTTGGGAACGAGTTCTTACTGAACATGACCCACAGCAGAGGCTTCATGGCCAGCGGAGTTGTTGTGGAGCACAGGGCTAACGCTACCGCGGAGATACTGCGCACCAACGAAGCAGATTGCTACCACAACGGGCTCGTGATCATGGGAAATGCAGCAGTTGGAAGAGTTGCGCTTAGTTCGTGCCGAGGGCTGGTAAGACGCATGCACTGTATATATGTATTATTATTTTACTTTGCTCAATTTTGCAAAATCGCCGCCCCACTGGCACACCTTTTCTTATCCGACCCGGTTTATTTTTTTAAATGTTATTATTTTTTATTAACAGCGCGGGCTTATTGCCGTCGACGGCGGCGCGGATTATCTAATCGAGCCGCTTCAAGGAGGAGAAGCCAACGGCAAACACTTGCTGCAACGCCGGACGTCGGGCCTCCGTGCAAGTAGCTCGGTGTGTGGTTTTGTCCAGGGAGGAAGCTTGTCCGAACAGCAACAGAAACACCGTATTGAAAGGGATGCGACGGTCTCCGAGCACTACATCGAAATAGCACTCGTTGTCGATCAATCGATGGAGGATTTTTACGGGTCTGAGCTGCAAAATTACGCTTTTACCCTTATGAACATGGTAAGTATGTCATTATTATTATTACGTACTTACCGTAAATTCCCGGGTCCTGCAGGTTAGTCTGCTTTTCAAGGATCCCTCCTTAAACACAGCTCTTAATATCGTCTTGGTGAAATTAGTGCACACGGGTCAAAGCGGGGTAAGTCAAAAATTAAATTATCATCACGTGGCTATCGCACCTCGTTCCCTTGCAGGCTGGATTTGTGTCCGGCAGTGCACAGCAAAGCATTGAAAGCTTCTGTGCCTGGCAAAACACGTTAAGAGCGGCCCCTCCAAATCACGACATCGCTGTACTTCTCACACGGCAGCAGATATGTACCGAATGGGATAGCAGCTGCAGTCTAGTGGGTATGTGAGGGAGGTGTGAGAGTGGCCGGGAAGGGAGAGGGTGATAATAGCAGGAGAAAGAAATAGACGACGGTAAAGGTTGTAGGCTCCTCCCCCTCTGGCATCTGAGCCCTCTGTGGCTACTTTCACACGTATCCCTAGGCCTGGGAGGGTGCCTGCAGAGATATGCATGTATTTGGAACTGGTGAAGGCACTCAGGGGATGAGGGTGCTCTGTGTTCACCACACTGCAGGTGCTGCCCCCCAAGGAGATGGCTGCGTTCCCACAAAAAGTTGCAACATAAACAAAGACATTGGCCCTGCCATAGCCTACACCATAGCACACGAGATTGGTCACAAGTATGTATCTAATAGCCCCTCCTCCTCCCCCTCCCCAACAATGATGTCATAATCTTCTGGTCCCCAGCCTCGGTATGATTCATGACGATGACCCTAGCCAGCCGTGCCCATCCAGCTTGTACCTGATGACATCATCGCTGGCTGCATCCTCCAACCTCAACCGCTGGTCCTCATGCAGCCAACAGAAGCTCCTTCAGTTCTTAGAGTACGCCATTCACTTATCGATGTACCCTTTCTTGATCCTCCTCTGACCACACTTGTGCACAGCTCCAACACCTGCCTCGACAACAAACCACAAGTATCGTTGATCCCTGACACTTTGGCTCTGCCGGGAGAGATTTATTCAGCTGACATCCAGTGCCAGTGGCTCTTTGGTGTGCCAGCAAGGCATTGTGAAGGACCAAAAGTGAGTTGTGCTGGCATATTTTGATGTCATCACCTTTCCCCACAAACTATTAATACACTACTCATATTAACACCCCCACAAACCATTAATAGACTACTCATATTAACACCCCCATAAAACCATTAATAGATTACTACCAACCCTAACCCAATAGATTACTCATATTAACACCCCATAAAACCATTAATAGACTACTCATATTAACACCCTTCACAAACCATTAATAGACAAAGACCCCCCAAGGCGGCATCGATTGCATGAGCCCTAATGTTTGCATACAGCTGTGGTCACAATTGATATTGATACTTCCAATTCCTACATGTATGCAATGCAAAGGTAAAATGCTTGAATAATGAGGCCCACCACAAAACAAACGCTACAAATGGCAATACAATAGCCTTGCAGACAGAGATAGCCCCAAGATGGCATATCTGAGGTCTTTATTGTACTCTCACAGCCAAAAGTTATCAGATGTGAAGTCTCTATGGGGCTTGATTTGTGCTACCTATGAGGGAAGCCTCAATGTTGATATTGTACACGCTCTTACTGTGACAAGACAAGAATGTGTTAATGCTAGAGGTCTCTGGTGCGTGCAATATGTTGTTCCATCTGCACATGTGCAACCTCCTCCCCAGTCTTATAAATATATCTGCCACATGTACAACTTCTAAGTGCTCACACCTTTAGCACACAGCCCGTTAATAGGATGCCTCCATTTTGTCCAAGTATGCATTTATCTCAGCAACAACACTTGTAAGCTAATTAGCTTACTAAGTTTATGTGCATTTGGTCTGTTTGATGGCGCCAATTGGGTAATGCAACCGAAACATTAGCTATGTCTGACTGGGATATGTGGGGAGGCTTGTCATTCTGGGCTCTAATTAGGCTCGGTATCCACACAGGAAGCAGGGGGAGAATGCTCAACCCTCTACTGCAACATAAGTGGCGTATGCAACGCAGGCTACGTCCCTCCCATTGCCGGGACCAACTGTACTTACAATGGAACTGCTGGGGTAAGCTTGTATATTCTTTGATATGCTTGGGTATGTAATAGGATACCCTTGTATATGCTAGGACTTGTGCTCTTTCGATTACCATTGTCTTTCCAGCGCTGCTTTAATGGTGTCTGTGTTCAAGCTGCCTTGTTGGCCAGCCCTGTCAATGGTGGGTGGAGCAGCTGGGGGGACTGGAGTGAGTGCAGTGCCACTTGTGGTACAGGTGTCCAATATCAGGAGAGGTCGTGCAACTCACCTGTGTACGTCACCATGTTATGTGTGTGTGTGTACATGTATGTAATTATGTGTGTTATGTATGTATGTGTGTATGTATGTATGTATGTGTGTATGTATGTATGTATGTATGTATGTATGTATGTATGTATGTATGTAAGTATGTAAGTATGTAAGTATGTAAGTATGTATGTATGTACATATGTATGTATACATGTATGTATGAATGTATGTATGTATGTATGTATGTATGTATGTATATATGCATGTATGTATGTATGTATGTATGTATGTGTGTATTTTATGTGAATGCTGTGTTGAGAGTGGTGTGTTCCTATGCCATAAATGGTGTTGTGTGTGCATGTGCCCACAGACCTAGCTACGGAGGTAACTTCTGTGTGGGCACTAACATACAGTACCAGCTGTGCAACACTGACCCTTGTCCAAGCAAGCTGAGCTACAGGGATGAACAGTGCAAGCTTAGGAATAGTGGATATCAAGCTTACTATCCTGGTGAGTCCCTTCTGCCTGATGTGGGGTGCCTGGGGGTGTGGTCCTAGTGAGTCCCTTCTGCCTGGGGGTGTGGTCCTAGTGAGTCCCTTCTGCCTGGGGGTGTGGTCTAGTGGTGGAGTAATTAAATAATTTGTGCATTTGGGGAGTGGGGCCTGGGGACAAGGTTAGGAGTGTGGCCTGGGGACAAGGCTAGGAGTGTGGCCTGGGGACAAGGCTAGGAGTGTGGCCTGGGGACAAGGCTAGGAGTGTGGCCTGGGGACAAGGCTAGGAGTGGGGCCTGGGGACAAGGCTAGGAGTGGGGCCTGGGGACAAGGCTAGGAGTGGGGCCTGGGGACAAGGCTAGGAGTGGGGCCTGTGAGTAACCCATTCATTGCAATGGGTGGACCACTTAAACATTACCACTGGCATCGTCTAACTTCAATTCAACTTTGCCCCAAGTTAATACCATCCCCTGCTACTCTACTAACTAATGAGATCTTCCCCTCCCCCCTCCCTCCCACCAGCATACACATCTCCTGTTCCCTGTGGTTTGTACTGCACTGATAGCAGACAGGGACGCTACCTTCTCCCCACCAAACCACAGGATGGGACTCCCTGTTACCTGCCTTCAAGCAGTCCGGGGAACACCCAACAATCTGGAGTCTGCATATCTTCCAATTGCATTCCTGTTGGCTGCGGTAATGTCCTGAACACCTACACCACCAAGGACGTGTGTGGAGTGGTGTGTGGTAATGGAAGCCAGTGTGCCAAAGTGACAGGAGCAGCGCTTGCTTCCAATTTGAGCCAAAGTATGTTTTGAGATTAGTCACATTGGTGTCTTAAACATTCACACCAAATAAGCCTCTCCTCTTCCTCCCTCCCCCTCTCCCTCTCCCTCTCCCTCCCTCTCCCTCTCTCTCTCCTCTCCCTCCCTCTCTCCCTCCTCCTTCCCTCTTTATTAGTGCACATTGTCATTCCAAAAGGAGCTACAACCATTGCAGTTGAGGCGACAGGATTGTCCAAGGACACGTTGCTACTTAACACATCAGCAGTGTCTGTGGGGGTCAATGGAACCACACCCCTCCCCACAGTGTTCCCGGCTGCTGGAACTACCTGGACATTAGACCACACAGTGGGGCAACGTGTGGCCTTCAGAACAGGAGGTCCAACCCAGGAGAGTGTCACTTTCCATTACCTACCTTCTGTGGGGGCACAGCTGAATGTCACAGGTGTCAGCTACAGTTACTATGTACCTTTGACCACTTAGCTAGGTGTGTCTCCCAGATCCTCACACCTTTCTTATCAGAATGGATATTTATTCTTATGTTGTCTCTCCAGTGCATTGTCAGAGTGTTTTCAATTTTTATGTACATGTATATCATCTCATTCACATCAAACGTCATTTGTGATCAGACTTGTATTGTGATCAACCCAAAAAAAAAAAAAAAAAAGAAAGTACATTGGAAAATATGGTCTGGTCAGAGCCCCGAAATATTATGACTTTATAAAATGGCAGTACAATTCAAGGTACCAAATCTGAATGTAAAATGTAATGTTTGGACAAATTGATGCTGGACATGTTTGGGCAGTAGTATGCACAGCTTCTGCCATGAGAAGGTGGACACATCATACAAAGCAGCTGGCCGCCCATACTAGTACTAGTTCTAATCTACTAAGAGATTGGTTCAGAGTTGTGGAGCTTGATAGAATCAAGTTGAATTGCTTAATCGGCAGAAGAATTAATTTAGTACAGCAGCTTTGTTGACTCCGTTTTTTAACGAGAGGCCAATCAGGCCATAGCAACAAAATAGAAACTGGTTGGCAGCACAACCCGTACTTTAGCACATACTGTTTCTAGTCCGCCCTGCGCTGTACAGTTGGCCAGTGTTTGGATGAACTCAGATAGGCCTATATTGATGTCCCAACACAAAATTCTCTACTCTGCACGTGATCACACGTCTAGCCCCTCCCCTATGTATACACCATAAACACATGTGACATCATCCAGTCAGATTAGCGGCCATATTGTTTTGGCGTGCGTTATTTTCTTACGTACGGATGATGTAATAAGAATATGGTGACGGCCTAACAAAAACCTATAATATAGAAAGGGTTAGGCCCCAGCACAATGCAAACTCTGAAACCACGTTACAGAGTCCGACCGTTTATACGGAAAGTATCAGCTCTTTTATACGGAAAATAAGGCAATTGATTAGCTAGAAGTGGAGCACTGGACAAACATTTTAAGTTGCCACTAATTGCCAATGAATGTGCCTTATTTCCGTATAATCTAGCTGGTACTTTTCCGTATAAACAAATACGGTGCAATTGCATTAGTGGTAAAGTAATTCCATAACCAAGATGACCCATCAAATACTGACCATGGAACTTTACAAGAGAGCGTGCAAATCACGTGCTGAAAGCATAAAATCACGTACTGAAAGCATAAAAATTATATCATAATGTGTTATGGTTTAGAATTGTGTGCACCACATATTAAAAACCGATATACTGTATATACAGCAGTAGAAACTATCTACTATACCACATCCCCTACCACAAAATATGAAGTTCAATGGCCCAAGTTCCTCACGAAGCCACCAGGACTATTATAATCAATATGAATAGCACTGTGATGCACAAGAACATGGTCAGGCCAATCCAACGAAGCACAACATCCTATAAAAAGGGGAAGCAAATATGTTGCAACAACACTCCACATGACAGATTGGTACCTTAGATTTTGGTGGCTTGGTTGCTATAGGTGTGGCAGGAGGTGTGGTCACAACTGGAGCAGGAGCAGGAGCAGGTGCTGGACTGTCCAAAGCTTTGCCCCGGAGCCTGGCATCTGTGTTATTTGGTATGCTGGGAACCTCAGATACTGCATTTTTGAACAACACGGGTTCTTGCTTCTTGTTACCAATGAAGTACTCAAGGAACGGCTTTATCAATGCTGGTCCCAGTTTTAGACCCACTGAAAGGACATGAAGGATTAGGGTTAGTATGCATGGCTGCTGCATGCAGCTTGCAAGACGTACTCTCTCCTCCAGTGATGATGGCTACTCCGGTGAACAGAGCGAAGAGGAATACAAACAAAAGAAACAGGAGTGTCACATAGGTCACATATATGCCAAGGCTTCTGTACGTCCCTGGGCTGCTGGAGTAGCCATTAGCTTCAAATAGAGCCAGCCCAATACCACAGTTAATCACTAAAATATAAGAAGGTGTGGCATGATTACCCCGCAAGGGGTGTGGTCATTAGCCCTTACGTGCCAATATCTCAACTGCAAATCCTATTAGACTGCCGTGGATGATGTTAAATATCCAACGTCTGAGAAGAACAAACATGAGTTTAACCCCTTAAGTTCTGCTTACAATCATAACTTCACACACACACACACACACACACACACACACACACACACACACACACACACACACACACACACACACACACACACACACACACACACACACACACACACACACACACACACACACACACACACACACACACACACACACACACACACACACACACACACACACACACACATTCAAATGGTTGTACCAGCGTCACATTTTACACTGCCAGATAGCACAAACCTTGGGCTTGTGGGCAAACATCTGAACGCTGAAATAATAGGCTGCAAGCGGATATATAAACAATTTAATTATTAAGTGCTACATAGATGCAACATTAATGATTTGTGTCCATGGTAATGGCACCTCATAGTAAGTAAAAAGTTTGCCGGTAAGTTACCATGGTTACTCACATTGATGATGTGAAGCAGCATGACAATGATGCCAATCCCAACATGAGCAAGTGATTCATTCTGAAAATAAAGCAATTGATGTGGCAGAAATTTATAATAAATTTTCAGATTACCTTCCTCTCCTGCAACCTCTCTCTCCCTTTTCCTATCTCTCCCTCCCTTCCCCTCCTTCTCCTCCATTCCCCCTCCCTTCCCCTCCTTCTCCTCCATTCCCCCCCTTCCCCCTCCCTTCCCCCTCCTTCTCCTCCATTCCCCCTTCCTCCTCTTCCTCCAGATGTACTTACTGAGCTCAGGGGGATTAGTCCTTTATTTATTCCATAGTTGGCAATGAAGATGATCACAAACCCAGCGGCTCCAACAAACATAGAGGCCAGCATTAATATACGATGTATCTAAAGGAGGAACATCCATATCACACAGAGTCCCCAGGCCTATCCTATACACAAACATAAAGGACACAAGTTCATTCCTCAGGCCTAGAACTGACCGTGAACCATTTGGGAGGCATTGGAGGTGGGCCCAGGGCAGGCTTCATCCAAGCAGCAAAGAATATTCCAGTCAGACCCAAGAGAGGCCATGCGATTAGCATGAGGATGCCGTGTACCTTGGTGAGGGCTGCTTTGGGTACTACTGTATCACTGCTGACAGCAGAACCATTGTACTGGGCAACGTTATAGCGCTGTGAGGACGCAGTGGGTGTCACGTCGTGTAAGGTTGGTGCCAGTGTGTTTCCAGAGCCCGCTGCATCAAGAGGACACAAGACAGAGTGGTGGAATAGTTTACCTAACATCCCTACATGGAGCCCCTGTACATGCACTGGTACTAACATCCTTACATGGAGCTCTGTACATGCACTGGTACTAACATCCTTACATGGAGCCCCTGTACATACACTGGTACTAACATCCTTACATGGAGCCCCTGTACATGCACTGGTACTAACATCCTTACATGGAGCCCTGTACATGCACTGGTACTAACATCCTTACATGGAGCCCCTGTACATGCACTGGTACTAACATCCTTACATGGAGCCCTGTACATACACTGGTACTAACATCCTTACATGGAGCCCCTGTACATGCACTGGTACTAACATCCTTACATGGAGCCCTGTACATGCACTGGTACTAACATCCTTACATGGAGCCCCTGTACATACACTGGTACTAACATCCCTACATGGAGCCCTGTACATGCACTGGTACTAACATCCTTACATGGAGCCCCTGTACATACACTGGTACTAACATCCTTACATGGAGCCCCTGTACATGCACTGGTACTAACATCCTTACATGGAGCCCTGTACATGCACTGGTACTAACATCCTTACATGGAGCCCCTGTACATGCACTGGTACTAACATCCTTACATGGAGCCCTGTACATACACTGGTACTAACATCCTTACATGGAGCCCCTGTACATGCACTGGTACTAACATCCTTACATGGAGCCCTGTACATGCACTGGTACTAACATCCCTACATGGAGCCCTGTACATACACTGGTACTACATGTATGGCCATCATGGGAGAGTAATCAATGTTTCCAATACTTTCCATTAGTAACCTTCCATATCTTTACTGCACACAGCAGGGTCTGGCAGCACACTTGCCCCTACATTGCATGGTATGGTACCTATGCTGCCACCACATGCATGCCCAGGCAGTGAACCTTGTGAGCCCCCCACAGCAGTGAATTAATAACAAACTATTATGTTCACAAGGTATGTACAGGGCTCCATGTAAGGATGTTAGTACCAGTGCATGTACAGGGCTCCATGTAAGGATGTTAGTACCAGTGCATGTACTGGGCCTTAATGGCCATATACCTGGTTTTCTGGCTACAGCAGCTTGCAGTAGGTAGTACGAACCATTAAGGACCACGTCTTGAGTGGCGTCACCAGTGTTGATGAGTCTGCTGAAACTGAGTGCGTGCAAAATATTTTTGGGAGAAACAAGCGGCACTGACAGACTTCACAGTTGTGGGGTATAAATATTTTAATACCTGCAGACTATCCGTCCATTTGAAAACGAAACGGTGTGGGGGCACACATTCTGTATGGGATACATGTACGCACACACACACACACGCAGTGACACACTGTTTACGTGTATATACGTGTACTCGTTTTCATTTTTTAGTCAAGCGACATGTTTACTTGTGTGGAATCTCGAACACTGTTGTATCCGACTACATTATATGCGTCCACAATTCCTACTACTCCGGTAACTGGGTCGACACCGCACATGATTACGTCAGAGGAATCCTTCGAAGTGCAAAAAGGGAATAGGTCAAAGTCAAGCATAGAGCTCACATCTCTGTTTGGTCACGTACCATTCTACCAGTACTAGAAAACCCCACAGCTACATACCCTGCTGCGCTCCCCTCCATCAAGAAGTCGAGGTAATTAGGGTCATATGCATTCTTCGTGACCCCAAGATAGTAGGTGCACGCCGACTGTTGGCAGCCGCTACTCGGAAGCGTAGCCGTGAAGCGATACGTCTGTGTGACCTGCGACACAAAACTCAATTACCACCCAAATAAAGGACTAGCACCATGCAATCAGCTCACATCTACGTTTGGACACGTCGCAGCGCGTATCGACGGCACGATGCCCAAAACGACAAACCATAAACACAGTACTGTCTTCATCAATGCCGTTGTGAATGTCTCGAGGTATGACTGATCTGGGCCGTTTTGCTGAGAAATGATGGAGCCTATCAGTATGCATTACCGTGTATGCATGGCCAATGCTCAACAGATTTCCATTTATGTACGAGTTTGAGATGCTTTCTCACAATGTATAATACAATGTAGCGATCCGCTCCCACCATGAATGACACAATTCGTTCTCTATATGGCCACAAACACATGCACACCCAAGCACGGTGTACACAAGAGAGAGATTAGATTACGTATGGCTACATTAGTAAGTTTTTTTTAATCAATGATTCAGTGTGGCTAAAGGAGCACATCGTCAAATCCTACCCCACTGTGTCACACTCTTAGACATCAGCTAGCTCCTAAGACCTAGCATAATCAAAGTCTCGCTCTGACGTAATGAGCCCTAAATTAGGTGATTGACAAAGTCGCACTGACCTGTTGCTGAATTGAGCAACTTTGAAGCTTTCTCACAATTGTGTTGCCCATGCAACACAAAATCTGGCAAATAAATTGTATGACAATCTTAGTATTATGACAATGACAATGTTTTAAATATGTATAATATACGCAGTACACAATATGATGTTGAAAACAATAACCAGGCAAACAGTCTGCTAAATAATAATAATAATAATAATAATAATAATAATAATAATAATAATAATAATAATAATAATAATAATAATAATACAACTGACTGGCTTTGCTTTACCACATGGTGCACATTACCTGAGGTCACATTACATGGAACACCTCTGACTAGACCATTGGTGTGATTATAGCGATGTGTGTGCATGTGCATGTATGTGTGTGTGTCAGACAAAATGTACATGTATGTTTGTGTGTGTGTGTGTGTATGCATATACCACTTTCAGCACAGCTTTCTCACCACAAGGGACCTGCTTGGATAATAATATACATTCTGCCTCATCAGAGTGACACCCTTGCAGCAGGCAGTATATGTTTGGCTCAATGCTTCAGTTTCGCATAGGCCTCCTGAGAAGCATTCTTGTCAGGGCTTCACATGCATATAGTTTGGGAGGGGCTTATACTGCCGCGTATACAACCAGGGATATTCCAGTGCATGGGACATTGTACAGGTAAGTCAAAGGTCAACAAAATCAATTAAATATAACTAGAATGTGTGCCCTGCATACTCCGTCAGTGTTACCAATGGATGAATACAGTGTAGGTATGTTTGCAATGTGTGTGTTGAAAAGAAAATCAAGACCTCACTGTCCCCCCTCATCACCATATCTTTCTATCTTCCCCTCCTCCCTTTATATCTCTTTTTACACTTACTATTACTAGTTGTTAATCTGTATGTTCGGTTTCAGTAGTCCAACTATCATTATTCTATGTAGTATGTTGCAAGTAAGTTGTTTTGAAGGCAAAACACACAACCACTCATGCAATAACCTTCCATTGAACTGAACTTACATGTATAAGAAGAACGCTGCTATCCAATTCATTCATTAGAACCATGAGTTGGTTACTTTAGTCACATTTTGAAATGGTGTCCCATGATTGTGTTGTATCCAGCATTGAAAAGTCAGCTATTAATATTTTCCCTTGTATGATGCACCCACAGACATTGGCCATCATCCACAGCAGTCTGATAGGATTTGCAGTTGAAACACTGGTACCCTTTCTTTTTCACCACCTCCTGTTTAATCCTAGTGGTCAATTGTGGTGTTGGTGTGGTTTTATTTGAGAGTACATGTAATGGCTACACTGTGACCTAGGGAAATTCAGGAGTGTTGGCTCCTACGTGACCTACATATTCTTAGTATTCCTTCTAATAGACTATTTGTTGCCCTCTTCTATGCAGTAGCCACACTCTGTGCAGCAATCAGATGTTCTAACACCCTCCACAGAGGGAGTTAAACTAGGGGCCTGCATTGATAAAGCCAATCCTTGAATATTACATGGTGAGCAGGAGCAATCAATGACATACGTATGAAGGCAGCTGTACCATTCCTCCATCATCAGCATAAAGTGACCAGACCCAAAGCAAATGCAGCACCCCTGGTGGAGAACCACGAGGGAAAACCCCTGACCCTCCTCCCTCCTAGAAACCTTTCAGTCAGCAGGCGTAGGGTTGTTGAATTGATGGTTCTTGCTTCCCTTTCAGGATGTTGTACTTTGTTGGATTGGTCTGACCATGTTCTTGTGTATCATACAGTATCCCTACCCCTATATCAACCCACCCTCATATTAACCTTGGGAAAATATGCCCTACATGTATTCATAATGATGCTACGCTAGAGATTTCCACCGCTAATGAGATTCACTTTTGTGGTGTACAATTCCTTTAATAACTGCTGGGAGAATCAACAGGGTATAGTTGACATAAACTACCTTCTAATGGGATTAATTACAGTATCCCTACCCCTATATCAACCTTGGGAAAATATGCCCTATTCATAACGATGCTAGGCTTCACCAAATGAATTTTGCTGAATGATGAAAGCAGTATGGTTGCGCTATGAACACCAGCAGTTTTCCTAACTCCGCGATGAATGTGCCTTATTTTTTGCTCTTGCGAGCCGGCACAATTCCTGCTGGGAGGATCAACAAGGTATAGTTGACATAAAACACCTTCTAATGAGATTCCTTAGTAGTGGTTGAGGCAATCACTAGGAACACAAAACCATAGCCTAGCGTCTATGAATAAGGCATGTGTATAGGACCGTTACCAAGGCCGTTTAGAAACATTACAATCATCACAAATGGCACAACGATGCCCTAGTGCACACCCTTCTTAATACATTTGCCTTCAGCATCTCATCAGCATCTCACAACACATGATTACCTCAGTAATAGGAAGTGCATGTAAAAATATCCAGTACAAGAATGGTTACCATGGTTACCAGGATATCGGTCTCATTCATTCCAGCCAGTGTGCACCTCTCACATTGTGAGAAAAGTATGCCCTTGGTGATAGTAACCTAGCTACTTGGTGACCACTGCCCAGTAAAAGACCAGCCATATATGTTCTCACCACATACACACACGTGAGTTATCACACAGTAGCACTTCGACAGTAACCAAGGAGACATGCACCCCTGTTCATGTCCACCTGGAGCTGCTGCCACGCCTCCTTATGGTGATGCAACAGCTGCTCAATAAGAGGAACTAACGTTGCTGACCTGGTGAGACTGTCCAAGTGAAGCTGTGAAGGAGGGAGGGATAGATGGGGAGAAGGGAGGGAGGGACAGAAGAGGAGGGAGAAGGGGAGGGAGGGAGAAGGGGAGGGAGGGAGAAGGGGAGGGAGGGAGAAGGGGAGGGAGGGATAGAAGAGGAGAGAGATGGGGAGGGAGGGATAGGAGAGAGGATATGGGGACAGAGAGGACACATACCACTTTGTGGTAAGCAGTCCACCCACCTTCAAGAACAGTCCCATGTATGCCTCAACCAGTTCAAAGTTGGTTCCCGTCTTCAGCTGGTCCAGCAGGAACCTCACAAAACACTCCAGCTGCTCTGAACTCCCGCCTCCTTCAGGGGAAAGTCCCCTGATTTCTCCTTCAATGGCCGCTGGACCCATCCCCTTCAGAACGTCCATTGCGGGGCTGACTTTATCCCCACAAGAGCAAACAACTAACCACGAATAACTATTAGCAGACTGGCAGACTCACAGCTTCCCCCAGTAGCTGCACTCTTCTGCAACAACCTAACAACTTCTGTTGTTGGCTTTAGTCTGCCAAGGTTAACGATTCTCGATGCAGATGGCTATGATACATGTGAAGGACAGGGCACAGGACATGGGTGGGTGGAGCATGGGTGGAGTATAAAGGTGAGTGATGGGTGGAGCATGGGTGGAGCATAAAGGTGAGTGATGGGTGGAGCATGGGTGGAGCATAAAGGTGAGTGATGGGTGGAGCATGGGTGGAACATAAAGGTGAGTGATGGTGGAATACAGGAGATTGTGTTAAGAATTAGGAGCATTGACATGGCTGACCTCATTTAAAGGGATATCACTCTCAGAGAGAGGAACAAACTTTGGCTCCAGGCCAGGTAGTGTGGGGAGGAAGAAAGGTGCCTCTTTAGCCTGCTTAGGTGGCTCCACCGGCTTGTTGCGTTGCTACGGGAGATAGGAGGTAAAAGCACACCTCTTATAAAAGCACACCTTATCCTCATTTCACACACCCTTATGGTGTCAAGGAGCTCGAGATTGTGCCAGCGAGACTTGGGAACAGCAGAGAGAGTTAGAAGCCCTTTGGAGATTGGCAACACCAAGTCCTGCACTTGTGTGTGCTCATTCTGACCCTTGACCTCTTGTTGATCACCTACATCTACCAAGAATAAAACGTAACCAGGTCCCATTCCCTTACAAGCCCCTCCCCTATTATCAAGTTACCAGGTCCCATTCCCTTACAAGCACCCACCCCTATTATCAAGTTACCAGGTCCCATTCCCTTACCAGCCCCTCCCCCTATTATCACATCACCAGGTCCCATTCCCTTACCAGCCACTCTGATACAACTATAGTACCAGTCATTGGCCCCTCCCCTATCACATTACCAGGTCTGATTCCCATTCTCTTCCTGGTCCCTCCCCTATCACATTTCCCTTAATATCTCCACTTACCAGCCCCTCCCTTCCAGCTGTCACTTTCCCCCTCCCCCTCCACCACAACAGTAGCAGGGAGCTCAACCAGACGGGGCACATAGCCGGCAGGGAGAGGTCTCAGGCTGAGGTGTGAGTAGATGGACCTGTTGCACCTGCCACGCCCCCCCACAGCAAAGCCAATCAAACCACACGAACGCACCAAAGCCAACCAGATCCTAACCAGAGGTATATTCCAAGGTCATCAACATGGGAGGTAGCCAGGAAATCACCAGTGGGCGAAAAGGCAATACTTGTGGCTGGAGACTCCACTAAGAAATAGTCTATGAGCCTAAAGTGAAAACATGAATATATACATGTATAAGAACACACATATGAACATCTACATACACAAACATGCATATACATGTACACACACATATGGACACACACACACACGTACACACACATATGGACACACACACAAACACACACACACATGCACATACGCATACAGATACATACATAATTTATTGCACACACCTTCCACTGGGTAGGTCCCACGTACGGATGGTACAATCCATCGAAGATGACACCAGCCATCTAGCATCCGGGCTAAAGGCCTTTAAATACAAGAGGGAGGGGTGTTCAAAACACACACACACACACACACACACACACACACACACACACACACACAAGCACGCACGCACGCACGCACACACACACACACACACACACACACACACACACACACACACACACACACACACACACACACATACAGTCTCTCGTCTCTCACCATATCCATAATTCTATTTCTATGACCACAGAACTTCCTGACAATTCTTTTGGTATCAGTATCGATCACCAGTACAACAAAGTTGTCACATGATACTCCTAGCATGGAGCTGTGTTGAAGAGGAGCTTCCATAAGGTACCAACACAAGTTGAGGCAGTGCAATGAGCAGACCTTTCTCTGTGGTAGACCACAGAGGACACAGGAGACTCCAATTTAATGGAATTCAACAATTTCTTTCTGTAGAAGGACCAACACTAGCGAAACGAAGACAATGACAGTTCGATTGAGGTAGAGGGAAGTGGGGAGGAGGAGAGGAGGTGGTGGTAGTGGGGAGGGGATAGTAGAGAAGGTGGTGATGGGGAGGAGGAGGGGAGAACAGTGGTGGGAGGAGGATATAGTGGTTGTGGCAGTGGTAGTAGTAGAGAGGCGGTAACAGTGTGAGATGAATGAGTAAAACAGTAACCTTGACTGTCCTGTCTGCACTTCCAGTAAAGACTTCCATATTGAGGGCATCCACAGCCACTCCTCTAACACATCCACCATGTGCTGCCAAAGGCATACATGGTTCAGATCACAACACAGCCACAATAATCAATGCACTTAAATATCCCTCACTACTCCATCATCCCACCTTGCCTGCCCTCCCCTCACCTTGAGGCTCTCCAGCCCCTCCCCCTCACCTTGAGGCTCCCCAGCCCTCCCCTCACCTTGAGGCTCCCCAGCCCCTCCCCCTCACCTTGAGGTTCCTCAGCCCCTCCCCACCTTGAGGCTCCCCAGCCCCTCCCCCTCACCTTGAGGCTCCTCAGCCCCTCCCCCACCTTGAGGCTCCCCAGCCCCTCCCCCTCACTTTGAGGCTCCCCAGCCCTTCCCTCACCTTGAGGCTCCCCAGCCCCTCCCCCTCACCTTGAGGCTCCCCAGCCCCTCCCCTCACCTTGAGGCTCCCCAGCCCCTCCCCTCACCTTGAGGCTCCCCAGCCTCTCTCCTCGCCTTGAGGCTCCCAGCCCCTCCCCTCACCTTGAGGCTCTCCAAACTCCCCTCTATGTTGGCCAGACTGCATGTTGAACATCTCCACATGTCCAGTGCTCATCCCGACTACAGCAAAATTGCCACAAGCAGTGATGCACACACACTGTGTTTGAAGAAGAAAACGTGTGTGAGCACCAATGGGAAGACACCAGTGTGAGCACCAATGGGAAGACACCAGTGTGAGCACCAATGGGAAGACACCAATGTGAGCACCAATGGGAAGACACCAGTGTGAGCACCAATGGGAAGACACCAGTGTGAGCACCAATGGGAAGACACCCGTGTGAGCACCAATGGGAAGACACCAGTGTGAGCACCAATGGGAAGACACCCGTGTGAGCACCAATGGGAAGACACCCGTGTGAGCACCAATGGGAAGACACCCGTGTGAGCACCAATGGGAAGACACCAGTGTGAGCACCAATGGGAAGACACCAGTGTGAGCACCAATGAGAAGACACCCGTGTGAGCACCAATGGGAAGACACCAGTGTGAGCACCAATGGGAAGACACCACCAGTGTTTCAAAACATTTCAGCAGTACACACACCACACACCACACACACACACACACACAAATAGAAACACTTACAGAAGGTGTGGCTCCCTTAGCGGCATGGATAGAAGCCATCTCATGCTTTCCTATGGCCTTGTTCTGAAGGTTCCATGTGTGCACTCCCTTGTGTCCAACATGGCAGGTGGCTACACTGTCCCATTCATAGCGTCGGGCGTCCTCTTAACAGGAGGAGGGTACCATGTGTGGTGTGAGGAGGGTACCATGTGTGGTGTGAGGAGGGTACCATGTGTGGTGTGAGGAGGGTACCATGTGGGGTGTGAGGAGGAGGGTACCATGTGAGGTGTGAGGAGGGTACCATGTGGGGTGTGAGGAGGGTACCATGTGTGGTGTGAGGAGGGTACCATGTGTGGTGTGAGGAGGGTACCATGTGTGGTGTGAGGAGGAGGGTACCATGTGTGGTGTGAGGAGGGTACCATGTGGGGTGTGAGGAGGGTACCATGTGGGGAGGGTACCATGTGAGGTGTGAGGAGGAGGGTACTATGTAAACCAGGGTAGGGTATGAGAAGGGTTATGTGCCCTTACCTACGACGAAATCCAGGATTGGAGGTAATTTCAAAGTTTCTGGTCTAGCCCTTTTCCCTTTGGACTTCATTAAAGAACCTGTGGTGCGAGACATAACATTTGCATACACCCCGGTAGGGCCTGGGAACTAGGTGATTTTGAAGTTGACCTTGAGAGAACTCTGCATTCAGCTCCACATCTCGTGTCACAGAGAATATCCTCAGTGAGTTGTCAAGTCCTGTATACAGAGTGAGCGAGCAAGCAAGCAGGCATAAAAATAATGAAATAATTGTGTGTGTATGTGTGTGTGTGTGTGTGTATGTGTGTGGGGGGGTGCATGTATGATGCGAAGTGTTCACGAATGTGTGTGGAATGTGCGTAGAATGTGTGTGGAATGTGTGTGGAATGCATGTGGAATGCATGTGGAATGTGTGTGGAATGCATGTGGAATGTGTGTGATGTGTGTGGAATGTGTGTGTGAGCTGTATGCAATGTGCTCCCAAACATATGTACCTGCACTCATGATGCCACGCCCTCCTGGGCACAAATACCGAAGCTTCATGGGTGGGGCACTGTGACCACATCGAGACCTCAGCAGTCTGGCACTGCCATCTGATTGGTCGAAGATCCACATCTTGATGGCATTGTCTGGCCCAGAGGTCACCATCAGTGGCTGGGACGCAAGGAACTGCATTCCCGTAACGGAGCCGTTGTGAGCATTCCGCATCACACAACCCAGCTGTCGCTTGTCGAGGTCCCAGACCGCTATGTGGCCCGAAGGGCTGGCAGATGCCACAGTGTTTATGCCATCTGATAGTTAGAACATAGCAAGCAGCTTGTTAAAGGCACACACACGTATACACATAATTATGCATACATGTATAGTCAGGTGTCCACAAAAGAACTCAACACTTTTAAATCAGAATTGAAATAAATTAACCAAATAAATTAACCACTTGATTTCTTTTATATGCATTATTGTAGTTAGGCAAACGTTATTAATCCAATTAGATTGTAAGCAGTTAAGTAATTGTATCAAAACCCTAATAAAATCAACATATTCCACTTCATTATTCAAGATTAAGGTTAGAAATAATAGTAAGATATGAATATGCAGCGGAACAGCATTGATTTCAAGTTCAATAGTGACTTAATAACATTCAAGGCCTTAAAAATGTACACTTTCTGATCAGTTCATTATGAAGTAAATAACCACTGGTCATTTGATTTGGTATGAAGACATGTGATAGGTCCTATAGGAGTTATATTGTTTTGAATATTACAAATGAAACAATGAATCAAATTTCCCAGTTATTCTGTAGTTTATAAATCTTCTAATTATCATTACTATCTTTTGCGAGGTAATTGATTTTAATAATGTGATTTGTAGTATTTGCCTAATTTAGGCACAAAATCATTTAGATTGATAATATTATTATTATATTCCTTGGGTTCTTTTGTGAGACACCTGCACACATATACATAAATGCATATACACACGTACACATATGCCACACCAAAAACCATTAAAATCAATCAGCTCACCCTGCCTAAAGCTGATAGCAGTGACCGGTCCCCAGTCCTGCTGAAATTTCATAAGCGTTTCGTCGTAGCGAAGGTTGTGCACGAGAACACATCCGTTCTCTAGCCCCACCCCCACCACGTCAACCGCGGTGGACTGCGCTATCGTCATCACAGTAGATCCCCACCCCTTGAAGGCATAGATCATGGCGTTGGTGTGGACATTCCACAGCTGCATAGGACCCTGCTGACTGCCAAGGAGCACTTTGTTCAGATACGTACTCGGGTGGACCGCACAGGTCACTCGAAACGTCGCTGGATCGAAGTGGACCTCCCCGTATAGCTCTGTTGGATTTGTATATTAAAATATATCCGGCAGGAGCCTCCGCTGGCTTACCCTTCTCTCTCACGTCCCATATCTTTAGGCAGTTCTCGCTGTCTATGGAGAGCAGGTGGTCGCCAAAGGGTAGCAACGTGTGGACCTCCCCCTCGTGACCGAGAAATGTGCTCTTCTCCACCGCTCTTACGAACAGCTTGATGACGTTCTTGTAGGCGGCGAAAACGCCCACGCCATCGTGGTTGAGGGCCACGCATTGGATGGCCTCTGGTTGAACGTTGCCTAGGGAGATTATACGGGCAAACACGTTCATATTCAACGCTGTGTGTGCTGCAAGGTTGATGTCACTGACCGACAGAGACGAGCCTCAGCTTGTCACACTAAACATAATATATAGGAGGTTAATACTCTCCAGAAGAAATGACTATTACCTGATAACAATGGAAGGTGCGCCCCACTGCTGTAACCACGAAGGTCTCTGTACCTTTCGTCTTCATGGAGAACGGCACGTGGTTGCAACAGAAACCAATTGCCCTAAACGCACCAAAGATTTGGCTCTTCGACCTAGAAGTGGACGAAGCCATGGCTATAATGGTATACCACGTGGTGACGTCGGCCCCAGGCTCAAAAACAAATGTAAACAAGATTATAAATGAGGGGGGGTCATTTTTTTTTTTTTTTAATGTTCATACCGTGTAATATCATTACATAACATCAGTACAATACAATTACATACACAAAAAGTTAAAACTGTATGCATCTGGTGAGGATGGCTGTGGCATTGGCTCTCACCAGGTGTAGAAACGTTTAGCCTACTGTAAATGTCATTAAGTACAGAGGACTTGGGCCTGCATGATAAGGTGGCGAGTCTTGAGGCCAACTGGTAGTAGCTTCACTGCCCCAAGCACCATACGACTCAGTGACAAGGGGAACACATATCCAACCCAGTTCATGGCATTTGGCGTCATTGGCTACATGCTTCCTCTCTTCAGCAGCTAGGGCAGCATAACCTGCAGACACTCTCGCTTCCATCAAGGTAAGGGTATTAAGCGGAGAGGTCACAGAGATGTCAAAGGCAGCTGCCCTGCCTGCAATTGACCACGGTGGTGAATAATTTTTCGACAAGCATAACCATAACCTCAATGTATAATATCCGGTAGTAAACTGCGACCACAGAGCGAAAAAACATGTTTGAGAGCCTTTGGGGTTTTGACCACTTGACGTCGGCCGCGAGAACCTACGCCGCTATCCCGCTTTTCCCTTACTTCAGTGCTGTGACATTCCTTGTCACCTCCATAGCACTTCGCAAGGAGCCGAGTGAGTTCAGTACTTCACTTGTAGACCTAAAACCGTTCGACTGCTTCCTAAACCGCTTGTACAGATGGCATTTACCATGCCCGCCAACATCCAGTAGCCTCTTGCGTTATGAACTATATCGTGGCCAGCTCTGGCGCCATAGTAGTGTCCGTTATGTTGGCAAGGCCGCTTCTGGACTGCGTGGCTAATGGTTGGTCACTTTTGCTGGGCACGTCAGTTTGGTAAGTACGTGTACAAAATGGTAGCGAGGAATCACATACACACGTTTCACAGGTTTCTGGTCTACTTCTCTCCTTTCGACTGTTTCTACAGAGTGTGCACCTTTAAGCCTGTCTATGTACGTCCTCGTTGAGAGGTTGTCGTTTATATAATATCTTCTTATAGTTCATCGTGGTTGGTATAGAAGAGTTAGCACGAGCCAAGAAAGTGTTGGACGGTGTCAGATTGGCAGCAGCTGTCTACCCCAACTCGCTCATTGTCATGGCATTGGTGGGAATGTTCAGAGGTACACTGTTTACACTTGAGCACAACCTTTTTGCACACACTCCGCAAATTGCTGCTGAGTTATTAGCCAGCACATAGTGATCAACAAACACATCTAGGATTACATTGCAACAGAGCCCAACTAAGTCCAACACAAGCTGCATTGACCCATATACAGGACTAGCACAATCTCCCTCCCACCCCCATACAATACTAGCCCCCCCCAGTACTATTCACAGTACTAGTCGCCCCCCCCCCCCCCCCCCCCCCCCCCCTCCCCGTACAGTACTACATGTAGTCCAATACAAGCCAACATAAGCATTGGATATCAGATACAGATTTTTAAATCAACTTCAGTTATACATGTACATTATCAGACATAGCTTTTTAAAAAGGTGAATTAAACCATAGATAGAAGAATTATATATGATTTAAAAACATAAAATGGTGGAGGCTGCACTGCAGGTGATAGATTAAAAATATATCATTTTTAGGCAGTGGTAAAAGATGGATCATCACATTGTGTCAGAAGCTACAGCCTGGCTTGAAGGCAACTGTAGAGCTGCATAGCATTTCACTGTGAGCATAGCACAAGGTGGTGTGAAAAATGGTGTTAGCAATTGACCTCTTTTTCCCTTCATCCACAGTGTGACAAAGTCGTCACTTTTTCTTGCTGCAATATTTGCTTATAATCATACAAATCCTGTTGGAGAAGACTGTCTTTTCCTTCTTGGGGGTGCTGTATTTTTAGTTGTGCTGAAATTCTGGGAACTGCTTTGGAAGGAGCTGGACCCATTCGCCACTCCCCAGAACTTTGTGTGGAGAGCTCTTACTTCAATCGCCAGTAATACTGTCAAGATTGATGAACACTCTAAAGCAGAGTAGAATGACACGTGCACTGTCATTGCAGTGGTGGTCAGTTTATATTCAGTTTAAATAACAATCGTCCATACACGGGGCGTATACGATGTATTTTACGGAAAGGCGCGAAGCATTGGTTACAAGATCGAGATTAGTTACTATTAGTACAGGAAAGTGGAGTTCAATCTTGGGAAAGCTGTGTTAATGCTGTAGTGCGTTGCTCAGTAATGGTAAGCAATAGTATGAAACTATCCAATTTAAAACTGCCATTTTAGCGCCGCTCCTGTGCACCAAGCCAACTGTCGAAACAAAAAAGGCCTGATGAAAACTCAGACGTGCCTCTACCAGCAACAGTGAGTTAGTACCGCTACAGACCGTTTTAGTACACGATAGCTGAGACAAACTTAATATTAATAACTAAGGTCTGGTGCAAGCAGAGATAAATATCATACTATCTATATAGGCCTATCTCGGATGCATGCACGCACTGAGCACTGAAGCAGGTAAAAATGTATTATCGTAGACAATTTCTACCCACAGAAGAAGCTTGCTGTCGCTACAACTACTCAAAAGGAACCCCTTTCATCCTCGACCAATATGCAGTGTCCATCTGCTGTTGAACTTGACGATGCAAAAGCTACAAGCCACGTGCGTTAATGCCACTATTCGTCGAGCTGTTTCTTCTTGATCTACATGTATTCTGTTTGTCTGCTCTTTTAGGAGGATAGGATTAGGGCACTCCTAGCCAAACCATTCAGAGTACCTATCCCAAATTATCAAGGTAGTGTGTTTTTAGTTTATACACCTAAAGTTAACACACACACACACACACACACACACACACACACACACACACACACACACACACACACACACACACACACACACACCACACACACACACCACACACACACACACACACACACACACACACACACACACACACACACACCACACACACACACACACACACACACCACACACACACACACACACACACACACACACACACACGTTCACAGGATCCTCCCTCACACAGAAGGGACTTGGGATGAGACGTCAAGGGGCAAAGGCTGCCCTGCATGACCCCTTTGAGGAGGGTGCACTGGTCCTGTACACCCCAAAGGAACTATCGGCTCACGAGCAGCTAATGGTAGGCAAGTGAGTGAACTTGTGTATTTGCTGGGGCCTTTCTTTACTTGGTCACTTGTTGCTTATTTGTACAGGGATAAAAAAGACGTTCATGGTAAGATTTTCCTTGGCCCCACTGTGTGTGTCACCCTGTGGTCATCCTAACGCCCAATTCAATCATATCCAGATCACATTGCCTTCTTGTAGCTAACCACTTCTCTCAATTTATTCGTGCCACCATTCTTCAGCCTCTTAACCTTTCATCCTTCTAACTGTGACTTTATTCTAATTCTGCATCATTGTACCATCATCCTTGATACTCCATCATCAGTCACCCCATCCTGCATCACCGCTACCATCACATTCATCACCATCATCTCCATCACCTCCATCCTCTACACCCAGACCCCACTATTATGATACACAACTCTCTCTCTCCCCCCCCCCCCTGCCCCCCTAGTTGTGGTGGATCCACTCCTAACCAAAGTACTGAGACCACACCAGAGAGAGGTGGGGCACCTGTTGGTTTGTGTGCCGGTTCAACTGGGATGATGTAATCCACAGGGTGTTAAGTTTATGTGGGACTGCGTCACTGGAAAGCAAATAGAAAACAACTTTGGGTGTATCATGGCGGATGAAATGGTATGTGCACATGTAGAGAGGGGGAGGAGGGGGAGAGAGTGAGCGAGAGAGGCCAAACATTACACCACATGTACCTCTTGATTCTTGATTACTTCCACACTCATAGGGCCTAGGAAAGACACTGCAGTGCATCACGCTAATTTGGACTTTACTGGTACCTGAGTGTTGTCCAGTCAATAATATCTCTCTTCCACTCTCTCTCTTTTCCCTCCACATTCCCCACCCCCTTCCCTGGACTCCATCCTGTGCTCCTTAGCGGCAAGGACCTGATTGTAAGTTTCAATTACTCACTTACTAATGTTCATTGCACGTTTCTGAAGGTAACCCCATCATCGACAAAGCCATTATTGTGACCCCTTCCAGCTTGGTTAAGGTTAGCACAGTCCATTAGACAGCTCTCTTCTGACCATGCTCCTTGGAATCATTCTAAGCTAGAATTGGCAAAATGAAATCCACAAATGGTTGGGAGGAAGGGTGAATTCTTTAGCTATCGATTCTGGTTCAAAGGATGAGATAGAGAAGTCGCTGGGTCAGTGGTTCCTGCCTGTTTATTCTCACTGCCATCCTTCCTCCCTCATCTCCTTCCTCCCTCCTCCTTCCTCCCTCCTCCTTCCTCCCTCCTCCTTCCTCCCTCCTCCTTCCTCCCTCCTTTCTTCCCTTCCTCCCTCCTTCCTCCCTTCTTCCCTTCCTCCCTCCTTCCTCCCTTCTTCCCTTCCTCTCGTCCTCCCTCCTCCCTCCACCCTTTCACCATCTCCTATCTTCAACCCTTCAGGCCAGTTCATGACTCAGCATGGCAGAAGGATTCCATCACCAGTCCTGATAATCTCTTATGAAACATTTAGACTACATGCTGGTGTTCTGCACTCTGCATCTGTTGGTCTGGTCATCTGCGATGAGGTATTGTTGGAGGGTTGTTCATCTGGTGATATTTGGAAGGGGGAGGGGAGGGAGCAGCATCTGTTGGTCTGGTCATTTGAGATGAGGTGTTGAGGGGCTGGTGAGGTCTGGTCATCTGAGATGAGGTTTGGGGAGGGAGCCACCCCGGTTTGCTCACCTTGTATGTGTGGGAATAAGTGGGAATACCTTTATAGCTGATTTCTGTGTTGACAGGGACACAGACTGAAGAACTGTGAAAATCAGACCTACACTGCCCTTAGCCAGCTCAGGACGCAGAAGAGGATCCTACTATCTGGCACACCTATCCAGAATGACTTGCTTGAATACTTTAGCTTGCTGCATTTTGTAAATTCAGGCATTTTAGGTATACCCATATTTCTTTTCAGTCCCTCTCTCTCCTTCCCTCTATCTTTTTCTTCTCATTCTATGTGACTTTGATACTTCACCTCACAGGAACAACTTCTGAATTCAAACGCCATTTCGAGACCCCCATTCTTCGAGGTCGCGATTCCTGTGCGAGCAGTGCAGATGTGACGAGGGGCCAGGAGCGCCTTACAGAGCTGGCCTCCATTGTCAACCGCTGCATCATCCGTCGTACGTCCGCCATCTTGGTCAAGTACCTCCCTGTGAAGGTGGAGCAGGTGGTGTGCTGTCGCATGACCCCCCTCCAGACTGCCCTGTACAAGCTCTTCACTGAGTCTGCTGCCACACGTAAGCTCCTGCAGTCCAAGACGGGAAAGGTGTCTGCGTCTTCCCTCTCGTCCATAACGCATCTCAAGAAGCTGTGCAATCGTAAGCCCAGAGATGATGCAAGGGGGAGTTTCCCTTTCTGTTGCTCTCGTACCAATTCATAGACCCTGTACTTGTGTACGACAAGGTTGAAACAGGGGAGGAAGGCTTTGAGGGGGCTCGCGACCTGTTCCCGGCCACTTTTGACCCCAAAAAGAATCAGCCGGAGTTTTCTGGTAATTGTGGTGTGTTCTTGCGTGGTTGTTAAGTCTCAGCTATTGCAGGTAAGATGTTGGTACTGGACTGTATTCTCGCCCTGACAAGATCGACTAGTGATGACAAGGTTGGCCAGTGTTAAATGCATGTGATGAATTATTTGTATTTCTATGTGTGTGTGTGTGTGTGTGTGTGTGTGTGTGTGTGTGTGTGTGTGTGTGTGTGTGTGTGTGTGTGTGTGTGTGTGTGTGTGTGTGTGTGTGTGTGTGTGTGTGTGTGTGTGTGTGTGTGTGTGTGTGTACACGTATAATGTGTGTGTGTGATTGCCTGTGCAGGTAGTCCTAGTTTCGAACTACACCCAAACTCTGGATATCTTTGAGCAACTTTGCAGAACAAGAAAGTATGTGTGTGATGTGATGATGGTGTGTGGTACATATGCTATGTGAAGGTGTGTGGTACATATGCTATGTGAAGGTGTGTGGTGCATATGCTATGTGAAGGTGTGTGGTACATATGCTATGTGAAGGTGTGTGGTACATATGCTATGTGAAGGTGTGTGGTACATATGATATGTGAAGGTGTGTGGTACATATGCTATGTGAAGGTGTGTGGTACATATGCTATGTGAAGGTGTGTGGTACATATGCTATGTGAAGGTGTGTGGTGCATATGCTATGCGAAGGTGTGTGTGGTACATATGCTATGTGAAGGTGTGTGGTGCATATGCTATGTGAAGGTGTGTGGTACATATGCTATGTGAAGGTGTGTGGTACATATGCTATGTGAAGGTGTGTGGTACATATGCTATGTGAAGGGGTGTGGTACATATGCTATGTGAAGGTGTGTGGTGCATATGCTATGTGAAGGTGTGTGGTACATATGCTTTGTGAAGGGGTGTGGTACATATGCTATGTGAAGGTGTGTGGTACATATGCTATGTGAAGGTGTGTGGTACATATGCTATGTGAAGGTGTGTGGTACATATGCTATGTGAAGGTGTGTGGTACATATGCTATGTGAAGGTGTGTGTGGCTACCTGTAGCTATCAGTATGTTCGCTTGGACGGCTCCATGTCTATAAAGAAGAGGCAGAAGATGGTCGACAGATTCAATGATCCTTCAGTAAGCCATGAGCTATGTCTGGTGTCGTTATCTGTGACCTAGGCCTGAGGGGGGGGGGGGGGGGAGGGGGGGGCCTTTGGTAGCCAAGGGTGTGGAGTTATTATTGATATGACATCATCATTACTGTATGACCTCATCATTACTATTATTGATATGATATCATCATTACTATCATTGATATGACAACATTACTATCATTGATATGACATCATTACTATCATTGATATGACATCATTACTATCATTGATATGACATCATTACTATCATTGATATGACATCATTACTATCATTGATATGGCATCATTACTATCATTGATATGACATCATTACTATCATTGATATGACATCATTACTATCATTGATATGACATCATGATTACTGTACTTGCAGAGTCCAGAATTTGTCTTCATGCTAAGCAGCAAGGCGGGTGGATGCGGTTTGAACCTAATTGGAGCCAACCGTCTAGTCATGTTTGATCCTGACTGGAACCCAGCCAATGACGACCAAGCTATGGCCAGGGTGTGGAGGGATGGTCAAAAGAAGCAGGTATGCTGATATGGTTGAGCTGTTCTCAGCAATGTCCCATTACACTATTGTACACAAATGCGCACACATACACACACACACACACACACACCACACACACACACACACACACACACACACACACACACACACACACACACACACACACACACACACACACTGTTGCTGTCCAGGTATTCATTTACAGGCTACTATCAGTAAGTTCATATGCATGTGTGTGATGTGTCTGTGATAAGGTATCTAAATAATATTTGATTTGTTGATGTTACTCCCCATCCTCCCCTCCTCCCTCCCCTCCTACCACCCTACTGTAGACAGGAACAATAGAGGAAAAGATCCTTCAGCGCCAGGCACACAAGAAGGCTCTGAGCAGCTGTGTGGTGGACAAGGAGGAGGATGTGGAAAGACACTTCTCACTGGAAGATCTCAGAAAACTTTTCCAACTAAACGAACAAACAGTTTCTGACACACATGACAAGTAGGTTTTTGTTTTTTCTTTTTTTTTGGGGGGGGGAGGGGGAGGGAGGGGAGGTGGGGATGTGCCCCCCCCCCGAGGGTACAACATGTGCTCTCTACATTTGGGGGCAATGTATGTACTCTACTGGGGGGGGGGGGGGGGGGGACAGAATCTCAGAAGAGTTGATCACTCAATGGGGGAAATAATTCAACACTTAATACTTACACCATTATTCAACACTTTTAATAACCAGGTTCAACACTTTTAATAACCAGGTTCAACTGTCAAAGATGTGTGTTGGGGAAGCAGGTAAAGCCGCCCCCCGAGGGTAGTGATTGCACCAGTGACCTGTCCCAGTGGCACCATTGTGCTGACAAGAGAGGTCTTGATGATATCCTGATGAAGAGGGCGTGGGACGGGCCCACTGTCAGCTTTGTGTTCTACCATAAGTCCCACGAGAGTCAGATCAAAACAGTGTGAAGAACAAACTCGTCCTTTTGTAGCGTTTATGTATCTGTGTATGTGCATGTGCATCTTTCATTCAAATATCCAACACAAGTCAAATTATAACCAATTTGTGTTAAACCAACATACTATACACATGCACACACACATAAACACACACATACACACACATATACACATACATCTGTACATACATACATACGCACACATACATACATACACACACATACATATATACATACACACATACATACATACATACATACATACATACATACATACATACATACATACATACATGCATACACACACATACACATACATACACACACACACACACACACACACACACACGTTTCCTCTTATGCAAAGATAGGAGGTAGTGGAGACTCATGCATGCACATCTCCTCATTGGGATAATCCAATATGTCTATGAAGAACATGTTTAGCCATTGGCCAGACCTGTCCATTGTCTTCTCCATGTACGTATTGGTGTGAATATGCACTACCATACTTAGCTTTGAGCTGCTCATTCATTGTCATGAATATCATTTGTTGTGCTAGCAAGGCTATGTGGGGGTGGGGTGGGGGTGTGGCACTTCTGTACTGCTGCCAGATGAACCATATGCTTGTAATATACCACCCTGCATATTAAATGAGAAAACTGTTGTAGCCAATTTACTTAATGGTATGTATAATGAGGAGAGGAGCCTGTCATCTTGTGTATATTTAGCTATGTACCCTGTCCCTGTACCCTGTCCCTCACCAGCCATGTACCCTGTCCCTCACCTCTGTCTGCCTGTCAAATAAGGTTTATTTGGTTCCTGTTGAGGTGTTATGTCCATGCACATGGATGTCTTCAACATGTGACTGATGTGGTGTGGTGCTAAAGTGTTCTGTTGACCTTCAGAGGTAATGTGGTATGGTGTAGAACTTCTGACTTCATCACTTCTATGGGTGCCTGTGCAAAGGTTGTGAATAATCATATTGTCATCATCTAACCTCCATGTCCTGGAGGTGATGAAGTCATGAACATGTACTTACCATCAGCTGGTCTGTTTGTGTTTATGTCAGTGTCCATATATATGGGAATCTTAACTTCTTGCCACAGTTAGCAGATATATGATGATGTAATGTTGTGTAATTTCTGCCTATGTTTTTATATATTACGCAACAAATATTTTTTGTAATGATGCCAGTGTGTATATGTGAATATTTTACACCTTGTCTCGAGGTTAGTTTGTAAAGGGCAGACAGCTAAATATAATGTCTCCATATTACTGCACACATGGGTGCTCTGCCATATTACTGCACATGTGTGTACTCTGCCATATTACTGCACACATGGGTGCTCTGCCATATTACTGCACATGTGTGTACTCTGCCATATTACTGCACACATGGGTGCTCTGCCATATTACTGCACATGAGGGTGCTCTGCCATATTACTGTATGTGTGTGTACTCTGCCATATTACTGTATGTGTGTGTACTCTGCCATATTACTGTACATGAAGGTGCTCTGCCATATTACTGCACACGTGTGTACTCTGCCATATTACTGCACATGTGTGTACTCTGCCATATTACTGCACATGTGTGTACTCTGCCATATTACTGTACACGTGTGTACTCTGCCATATTACTGCACATGTGTGTACTCTGCCATATTACTGTACACGTGTGTACTCTGCCATATTACTGCACATGTGTGTACTCTGCCATATTACTGCACATGTGTGTACTCTGCCATATTACTGTACACGTGTGTATTTACTGATCAGAGAAAAGCTTGTTCTTTGGAACACCAAGTTCAGGCGACAGTGTGGTACACACTTGCTTGACATGGTCACTGCACCCTTTATACAGACATCTCCAGATATTACACGTAGCTGCATGAATGCACTCCATTTAATGCCCCTTCTCAGTGTACACTTGGCTATTCATCAAATGACATGTAGTGACCACCGTGTACACTGCCTACACCACTACATTCCTCCATTTGACGTCAGTACTGTAATTGGGTGAATGGTTGTTTTCTGCACTCTACATGGAAATATACTGTGGGTGGGTGCACATGTGGGTGGGTGCACATGTGGGTGGGTAGGTGGGTGGGTGGGTGGGTGGGTGCACAGGCACAGCTCAATGTGTACATAGTTTGTGCCCTTGGACGGGATATGAAGCTTAATACCTCTGTCTGCCTGTCAAATAAGGTTTATTTGGTTCCTTTTGAGGTGTTATGTCCATGCACATGGGTGTCTTCAACATGTGACTGATGTGGTGGCATTGTGTGTGCTAATGTGTTCTTTGAACTTCAGAGGATGGAAGTAGAGTTGGAAGGTATACTGATACACACAGGATGTTCTGGAAATGTAAAAGATTAGAACCCTCCACAAATTGGTCACATTTGGCATACCACCACCTTGCAGTAATAGTACTACACCCTGTGATGTTCCTCCACCACCTTGCAGTAATAGGACTACACCCTGTGATGTTCCACCACCACCTTGCAGTAATAGTACTACACCCTGTGATGTTCCACCACCACCTTGCAGTAATAGGACTACACCCTGTGATGTTCCACCACCACCTTGCAGTAATAGGACTACACCCTGTGATGTTCCACCACCACCTTGCAGTAATGGGACTACACCCTGTGATGTTCCACCACCACCTTGCAGTAATAGGACTACACCCTGTGATGTTCCACCACCACCTTGCAGTAATGGGACTACACCCTGTGATGTTCCACCACCACCTTGCAGTAATAGGACTACACCCTGTGATGTTCCACCACCACCTTGCAGTAATAGTACTACACCCTGTGATGCCAGTTGAGTACCCACTCTGCACCCTCATGTCAGATTGCATCATAAATACAGCACTTCTGTTGGCCATCGGGCACAGTGTGGTTGTTGGTCCTATCTGCATAACGTTCAGAGGTGTCATGCTTACAAAGAGGCACATGCATGTAAGTACCATGTTATTCCCAAGCCTGTAGTACACTACTGTTAGTTCATCCCTGGCTGGAGGAATAGAGTGGTTCAAAGGTTGATGAAGTCATAAACAAAAATCTCTCTTATGTTTACATCCCACTGTTCACACGTATAATGTGTTAAACATATGTAACATTACATCATCATACTGACATGGGGCAGTCCCCATACCATCCTATGGACACACCCATCTGCTGTGTGAGGAGCTAAAAATGATCAGCACGTGTTAATATTAGACCCCAGAGGCACACTCTAAAGTACAGGTTGATAACCTGCCCATATATGGCCAGTGGTTTCTGCAAATGTGATCAGAGAAAGCATGGCCTTTTTAGGTCATTTGGAGCACTAGTACTAAATTCATAAGACACAGTTTGGGGCACAAGACATGCAGGATCTGTACCGAGCTAATAGAAGCATCAAATGGAGTTTAAAAGGTAGTACAAATGAGGGGGCTGGAATTCCCCCCCCCCCCCCCCCCCCCATCTTTCGAGATAAAAACACATGCCTGCATGCATGTATTCCATTTAATGCCCCTTCATACTTAATTGTGTCATACACGTTGTCTAAGCTGCACACTCCTCCCTCTAGTGAGGTGTTGTGTCTGCCATAGTACAAGTTCCTTCTACCAAAACTGCCATAATCCACACCTGATAATCCCCACCTGTCTATCGTTCATTCAGTGCTAGTGGATCCAGCACGATGCCTTTGGGCTGCTCATTCATACCATACTGGGCCTTTGGGCTGCTCATTCATACCACTCCACCTGACCAGAACTCTGCTAACATGTACATGCAATTTACAATGTTTGGCTTGGAGGGATGGAGTGGTACAAGGTTGTTGAAGTCAATTTCCACTAAGCACCTTACTTCTTACCAGCTGGATAGTAGTCATGGTAGACATATCCAAAATGGCTGACAACTTAGGTTACTTCTATGTCAGGTTACAAAAAAAGTAAGCTCATCCCAGATCTCATTAAATGGGGGATGTAAAGTTACATAATTTCAAGCTATGTTTATAGATATTAATAGCAATTATGCAACATATAATATTTTGGACTGATGTCGTTGTGTGTCTGTAATGTAATGTAATGTTATCTTTATTGTTTTGGCAAGTGGACAGCTCAAAATGATGAGATGTCTCTGTAGCCAGTGGCAATGGAGTACCGGGTGCTCTGCCATACTACTGCACATGAGGGTGCTCTGCCATACTACTGCACATGAGGGTACTCTGCCATACTACTGCACATGAGGGTGCTCTGCCATACTACTGCACATGAGGGTGCTCTGCCATACTACTACACATGAGGGTGCTCTGCCATATTACTGCACATGTGTGTACTCTGTCATATTACTGCACATGTGTGTGTGTACTCTGCCATATTACTACACCTGATAGTGTTGTCAAAAGTATACTGTCTACATGCAAGCTCTCTATTTAATGCCCCTTTTCAGTGCACGCCTCTTCTCATATTACTATGTAATCACTTGTCAATCTTACACACACTGCTCCCAGTCACTCCAAACAAGAAGCATGTACACAAGCATTCCCCCTCATGTTGTTCTAGCAAGGCTTGCTAGTGGGTGAATGGAATGCCATTATTTCTATCCACTTCAGTAGTCACATACACTTAAGTCAACTGTGACCCTTATGTGCATATATGCGCGTGGGCATTATTTAAAAGCATAATAGTGAAGCTGCCAGGGCAACCCATAGCATGTGGAGGTTTTAGCATGTGTAGCACAGGTACAAGTGTGATGTGTAGAGATGCATACACGTGTGATATTCAAGTCATCGTGTGCGTGAACATCACATGCACTTTGCAGCTAATGAACTTTAATTAAAAGATGAGATTGGAATTGAAAGAACACACATGCAACAAAAGTGAATTGACATTAAAAAAAAAAAAAGACACACACAAACACCACAAACTGCAAGGGGACAAGTAACAGAATTGACTGCAAGCTGCGTTACAATTCGGTAGTCACTATTTTGCGATGTGTGTCCACCTGAAAGGCTACTATTGAGGCATGATCCAACTTCCCTGGGACCTGCTTCAACATATTTCTGTAGTCCGGGCTCCTATCGTCGAAAATGTTGCGACAGAGTCTCTTCTGTTCTGTGACGATTGCAACATGGTTGACGAGACAAGCGCACACTGACTGAGCGGATAGGTGCTTTCCAACCATCTGTTGGTGCTTCTGTAGCACCTCAGTCATGTGAATGGCGCTCTCGCAGCACGGTTGGACAGCAGGAGATGCCCTTGTACACGCTGGGGTGGGCGTGGCTAGGGTACCAATGACAGGGTCAGTCACGCTCGAGATAAAGTTGTCGGAAATGCCATCCGAAGTACAGAACACGATGTCATCTTGATGAAGTGACATGTAGGCTATAGAAAGGTTGGATAGGTCTGGGTCCCTCCCCTTGGACGGTCCCAGCGTCCCTCCGGACATGCACATGTCACGTTGGCCGTCATGCTGGTGTGAACCGACCGTCATCTCGGTAACACGCTGCTCATGCGGGCAGTACACGTATATCGGACTGTCCCCGACGCTCACGGTCACGAGACCCCATGTGCATGTTTTCTCCTGTCCCTCGAGCTCGCAGAGGACGGCGGCACTCAGCGTGCTTAGCGTCGCGTCTTTCTCCATTATCAGCTGGTGAGCCTTCTCCGTGACGGCTTCGAGGAGCAGCTTGGCTATGCAGTGGGTGTTCGGAGAGGCGCGAATTTCGCCGATGTTCAAAGCCATGTGTTGCATAACACCGTACACTGCGCAGCGAGCTGCGAGGCGTGGCTTCTTGCCCCAACCGACGCCGTCTGCCAGGGCGAGTATGGCGCAGTTCTCGTAGGTGAGGACCCCGAACACGTCCGCAATGGGGTCCCCCACGACACCCTGCGAGGTCCCGTTCTGCGCAGGGAGGTTTTCGTAAAGAGAGAGAGATATTCCGTACGAGAACTCGGTGGGCATGTTCCAGTTGCTGCTTCCCGCCACTCCTTCTCTGGAAGGGACGTCCTCCGTGTTGAGGTCAAGCTTGGTAAAGCCGCACTTGGGGCCCGTGTACGCACCGACCACCTCCGTGCTCCATGACTTTAAGCTTTTTAGCGGTATGTTCTTAAGCTCCTTCCCGTAAAAGAGCTCCGCTAACGTGTCCTTCTTGGCCTTTGGGGTACTGTAAGCAGAAAATCGAACAGGCGCGAGCATACATAAATAAACAGATCTTCCATTATATTTTCCGTCGACTTACAATATGGAAAGTATTTTGTTCATCATTGACTTAGCGGCCGGCTATTGTTTGTTGATCTGTTAATAATTGTTATTGTGATTGTACATTAACATTATATATATGTACCGTTAAAAAGTTCCAATTACTAGCACTCTGAAATAATCGACGTACTACGTTACGTATGTTTACAATCATTACATTATGCAAAAACTGTCATTACCATACATTACTAGAGAATCGTTCTCATTATTAATAACTGATAAACATAATGCTAGTGTAGAATGCACCAATGCTACACAGTGGTTACTGTTGCACCTTACTTTAATGAAGTGGTTTGCATACACATGTACAAATAAAGTAATCATATACTACTGCATCCGGCCTGACAGGTCAGGCCAGCTCCCTGGCCTGTCAGGCCGGCTGGCCTTCGGCAACCCTGCCAGAGATTATATATAGATAATATCTGACATTACTGTACATGTAGCAGGAAGCGCGGTGCGTCAAGGCAAGTGGCGGGTAAATTTGGGAAGGGAGGGGCAAAAAGTAGGATCGGAGGGATGGGGGATGGATTTTGCGTCCATCCATGTACAGTAACTATGGACAAAATCACTCTGCAAAAGAATGACTATAGTGTTTCGTGGGGGGAGGGAGGTCGCACATTTTTTTTTCTTCAAAATTGCTTCCGGCCCCCAATTTTGAATAATGGCATCTAAGGACGGGTCTCGTATTAGTGCTCCTCAATTAGAAAGGCAGCAGGCGTTGGGACCTGTCAAGCCAAAGCAGACCCATCTGCTGTGGTTACAGCAGCAATGCGGGAGTGATGAAGGCCTCTTCAAGCCGTACGTAGGGGAGGGAAAGACGTGGGAGGAGAAACAGACGTTTCTGCAGTGGAAGTCACAAACTGAGTTCCAGCGGGTCTTGCATCCTATCAGGATGCGTCAAAAGACTATCGTGTTGCAGCCGCTCGTTCACAGCGCACCGCTGCCAGGCTACTCCGTCAGTGTGGTAGAGCAGCCAGTCATGGAACACCTCCAGCGCTTCTGCCAAGCGTTCTTCTTGGGTATGGAGGTGGCATTGGCCGAACCCCTTGACATGGTGACCTTGAAAAACCTTACCAGCAGAGTCCACGCCCTAACCAACCGCACGCAGTTTCTGGTTCCTGACCTCCTGAGACACCTGAAGGCGCGGCGACCGAGAAGCGCGTACTGCGTGGTGGGAATCACCCTGTTTGACCTCTACCCCAGCCCCGAGTGGAACTTTGTGATGGGCCACGCCCTCCTCACCGAGGGATGTGCTGTCTTCAGCTTTGGAAGACATTTTAACTCGGAGCGGACTGTTTGCGAGGGAGAGAGCACACTGTCTGCTCAACTGAAGCACCTGTGGGTCTTAATGAGGGTCAGTACAGTTAATTAATTGGATAATTTAGCTTTATATAGCTGTGATGGAAGGGTGGTGTGCATCACAAGTCTAGCCATCACTGAAGTGGTGGTGGCACCACTTAGGAGGTCTAGGAGGGGTAATGTGCCAAGGGAGGGAGTGGGAGGGGTAATGTGCCAAGGGAGGGAGTGGGAGGGGTAATGTGCCAAGGGAGGGAGTGGGAGGGGTAATGTGCCAAGGGAGGGAGTGGGAGGGGTAATGTGCCAAGGGAGGGAGTGGGAGGGGTAATGTGCCAAGGGAGGGAGTGGGAGGGGTAATGTGCCAAGGGAGGGAGTGGGAGGGGTAATGTGCCAAGGGAGGGAGTGGGAGGGGTAATGTGCCAAGGGAGGGAGTGGGAGGGGTAATGTGCCAAGGGAGGGAGTGGGAGGGGTAATGTGCCAAGGGAGGGAGTGGGAGGGGCAATGTGCCAAGGGAGGGAGTGGGAGGGGTAATGTGCCAAGGGAGGGAGTGGGAGGGGTAATGTGCCAAGGGAGGGAGTGGGAGGGGTAATGTGCCAAGGGAGGGAGTGGGAGGGGTAATGTGCCAAGGGAGGGAGTGGGAGGGGTAATGTGCCAAGGGAGGGAGTGGGAGGGGTAATGTGCCAAGAGAGGGAGTGGGAGGGACCCTCTTGTTTTACCACACCACAACCATACATGTATAATGTGCCCTTTTTTTTCTTCCATATCTACTGCCTTTTAAAAAAAAAAGGACAATAGGTTTGCCTTAAGCCCAATAGACCACACACAAACATGTGACAAAGGACACCACCAGCTGCCTGGTACATGTGTGGAAAGTTTGTTGCTTCACATCGTTACTTTATTGTTACATGCCTGGATGCACACACACACACACACATGCACACACACACACACACATGCACACACACACACACACACATGCACACACATGCACACACACACACACATGCACACACACACACACATGCACACACACACACACACACACACACACACACACATGCACACACACACACACATGCACACACACACACACATGCACACACACACATACACACACACACATATACACGTACACACACACGCACACACGTACACACACACGCATACACGTGCACACACACGCATACACGTACACACACGCATACACGTACACACACGCATACACGTACACACACGCATACACGTACACACACATGCACACACATTACGCACACATGCACATACACACGCATGCACACACACACACACACACATGCGCATACACACGCACACAGATGCACACACACGCATGCATACACAAGCATGTGTACTGATTGCACTGACATAGCTTAGGAACCCAAGAACCCAATCTGACCGCACAAATGCTTTGTTTAGGTGGGTGTCATTTGGATGTATCATAGTTTAAATATTTAAATGTTGCTACATGTATCCAGTGTTTACAATAATCTCTCAGGTGATGTCACATGAGATCTGCCATGTGCTGGGGATGAAGCATTGCTACTACTTCCACTGTGCTATGAACGAGAGTGCGTCCATCGATGAAGCCATTAGCCAGCCCCTGTTCCTATGTCCCATCTGCCTTAGGAAGCTGCACAAGGCCCTTAAGTTCAACATACCTGAACGTTACCTCCTCCTCAGGGAGTGTTGTCAAGAGCTGTTCCAAGTGGCATACTCACTGACGGACAATGGCCGACATGATCCAGTGGACCCTTCCCCAACTCCCTGTGCAAATGCGCCCACTTCAGTAAAGGAACACCCTGCATTGCCCACCACATCATCACCGGGCTCCACCTACTTCCCACCCACCACATCATCACCGAGCTCCACCTACTCCCTAGCTGGACAGTCAGCAACATTGCCATACAACCAATTTCAGCAATCTTTGGATTGGCTTGAAAAATGTTTGCAAAGTTTAAATAGTTCTATTATTTGAATTCTCCATGTGAACACACAGCACCTGCACACACACACACACACACACATATACATCCACACATGCACACAGGGGTCAGTTCCACATGAATGTCTGCTCTGGGGGGGTTTGGGGTCTCTTGGGGGGGGGGGGGGGGGGGGGTAGGGGGTCCACACATTCAGTAGTCTTGTAGGACCAGAAGCCTAACTTGGCCTTCAAGGTTACTTAGGGCATTGAGGGCATAGTTCTTGCTGACTCCAATCAGAAGCCACTCATTGACAGCAATAAGCTGGTCCCCAGCCTTTAACCTGCCATCTCTTGCAGCCAATCCAAGGGGGAGGATCCTCTTTATCACAATGGGAAGGTCACCTGTTGGGGACCCGGTACCACCAACAATGCTGATGCCGAGACCACACCCCTGTGGATCCACACGGAAATTAACCTCTACCAACCTGGGGGGGAGGGGTGACAGAGGTATTGTTAACCCATTACGTAGATTGGGATTTCTTTCAATGAAAAGGTAAATAATTACAAAAATGGAGGGTACTTGAGAGTTTACTCTGAACCTGATGGGCTCAATGATGCTTTCACATTCCTTTATTGAAACAATTAACATCAAAGCCAACATATGCTTGATAATTTGTATTCTCCCCCCCACCCCTCCCCCACTCAATCCATCCTCCCTCCCTATGGTATGGAGCCACACACCCATGGCCAATGAACGTAAGGACTCACAGCCCTTTTTTATGCAAGGACTCACAGCTCTCTTTTATGCAAGGACTCATAGCCCCCTTCTATGTAAGGACACACAGCCCCCTTCTATGCAAGGACTTACCTGTCATCAGCAAATGTCTCCTCCAGTTCACTGGGGTCAACATCTGAGTCCATCAGATTGAATTCCTCCAACACAGGTGGAAAGGACCACTTTCTTGGCTCCTCCTCTTCCTTCACATGTGTCTCCATACCATCCAACTCTTCCTTCACACCCACCTCCACACTATCCTCTTCTCCTTTCTTCACCTCCATCTCCACACCATTATTCCCCTCGTCTTCCCTCTCCTTAGCAGTCTCTCCCTCCCCATCCAAGGGCGACGCCCTTGCATCTGCCCCCTCCAAGGCCCCAGTGGCCATCTCCTCTCTCCCATCTGTCACATATCTGTCAGCAAGGCCAGTGTCACTGTTCTCCCCAACATCAGACGTAGGTTTGTCACGTAACTCCATTGTCTGTGTGTCAGAAGTAGTGGTGTCCTTGGGCAGGTCATCAGGTGTGCAGATGGCAATGAGAGCCCTTTCCTGAGAAGAGCTAGAACTGTCTTCCTTGACGGTACCAGGATCAACGGGGGAAGCATCTGTTACCAGCCTGTGCCTCAGACCGGAACCAGTTGAGATTCCATTCCCGGTGCATGGCTTCAGATCTAGGGAAAGGAGAATACTTATTGTGCAGGGCATGTTAGGAAACAAGGGTGCGTGCCCAACCACAACATGTTTATTCCAGGGTTATGAGGCGTGTGTTCTGTATTAGACACAATAACACAACACCAATGCATGCTGCTTGTGTAAAAGGCTTTGTGTAAAAGGCTTTGTGTTCCCCAAACTGGTGTGATAAAGGCGGAGCTGGTGCATGCAACACCTGCCTATACCCCCAGCCACCCTGGGCAAAACAAAGTATTAACAAGTTCGGGTGGCGATGGACTAAACTGACCATGTACCTTTGTGGATCCCTTCATTCTGACCTGGTGATGTTCTCCCAACGCTGCTCCTTTGTTTCCTCTGGGAGAGGAATACAATAGGTTTAAAATGCTTCCTTTCTGTGAGCCATTGCTTTTCACATGTTCGTAAGCACTCTACCCCCCCCCCCCCGCCCCCCAGGTTAAAACCCCTCCCACTTCATACACTGTCACATATCCCCACATGTTCCATATCTGTTCATCATATTACACATCATATTACACATCCACACACCTCTTCACTACATAACCTCCTCACATGTTACTCCCTCCCCCCCCCCCCCCCCCCCCATCTTCCCCTCCCTTCAGCCTCTTTCTTTATCTAACCAAATTTTACCTTATGACAAGCAGCAGACAGAACACCTCCCATGACGTAAACAGAATCCTTAAAAAATATCCCACTGCACCGCAAAAGTTTACCTGCACAGACTGAGAGTTTTGCTGTGACTGGAGTACTTGTGCTCGCTTGTTGTAGGCGGGGCAAAAGGCCAATTTTATGCAAAGACAAAAGCGAATGGGCGTTACCTATCAACATTTACAGGTATGGCTACGACGCAAGCCCGTTTACTTTATCCGTGTTTCGGCGCGCGCCATAATTCGCCAAAACACGCGCCGACATTTGAGTGCTGTGCGCGTTCATTTAGGTCGTACATGTAATACAACAACGATGGATCCGCGCGGTGCATGTAAAGCGGTGGGGTGGGGGCACCAGCTGTAGACGGCAGGCGGTGACCCACATGCACACAAGGAGCGCGCGGGTAACCGGGGTAAGGTAGAATCACTTAGGCCTATATTTAATTAAAACTACCAATAAGCATAAGTTGTAGCATAGATAGTCAAGTATAGTACTATACTATCTATGGTTGTAGTATTAAAGTGTACATACACAACGTGGATTGAACTTACCTGTTTGTAGCAGAACAGAGCGAGAAGTGGCAGCGTGCTTGTGAGCAACACGGCGAACACCGTCCAGAAACTTAGGTAGGAGTTTGGGAATTCAGTACTCACCGAGGACTGTGTACGGGTTCAGGGTTAACAATTGCACGACGAACCACGTACTCCCGTGGAGAAAGTAATTACCGTCATTTCGCACGAAGGTAGCTGCGTTCCGTTTACCTTGTTACGTGGGCCCCAAGCCTCTTATGCTTATGTAACACTGTCGACGAATTTTCCTACTTCCTTAGCTGTTGCTATGGGTAGCATAGGGTGTTAGTTTGCACTGTAGTAAGCTGATACTTGACTGATGGACCACTTAATTAGCACGCCTGGTCTCGGGCCCAGACCTATGGAAGGGCTACATGTGTATTTATTATAACGATGGCTAGAAACTACGAAAAACGGTTTACAGGGCTCAATAGGTTTCTCGAAGCAAAGCAAAAAGCTGGTAAAGTAAAGATAAAAAATAAAAATAAAAAAAACGCCAATGAACCACGTGATCTTTTATATGCCTTAGAGGGAACAGGAGAGAAAAAACGAAGACCTCCTTTGGTACTGAAACGGTTAACACTGAAATCTTTTGCGACTGACTCGCTATATTAACAGCACAGGTTGACGACGGCTGATGATGTGAAACAGTGGATTCCTAGCATTCAGATGGAGATTCAATATCTTCTCCAGGTAAACATCGTAATTTCTTGTTTCGTTCCCACCATCACTAACACTCATTAGAACAACCGTTTTTCACAGCAGCTTACACCGGGCGTTAAATCTCGCAGCTACCCTGACTACAAAATAGCGGAGTTTGAAGAAAGGCTTGAAAAGTTGGAGAGAGAACACAAAAGGTGACTAGTCATTAACAGCCATTTGTGTGCCAGCCTGCTTTTGTTTGCAGATTCGTGGCCAAGGTACACACACTTGACCCTGGTTACAAAGCCACACCATGGGAACCCAGAGGCTACACAAGGAGGCGGCCACGGAGTGTTGCCATGACTACCAGTGGAGAGCCCTTGCACTCTGCACTGTTAGAGAAGGAAGTGCTTACCATGGTTCCCAGCATGAAGTGTGCACATTCCACTGTACCAATTGAAGAAACCGAAGCATATCGCCTTACAACCAGCAACTCTGGGTATGCATACTCAGCTGTGCAAAGTGAGAGTGGTGCACCTGTGTCACATCTCAAGGGCCACACTCCAGCAAGTTCACACTTACAGCAGCATGGTCTTCACACTCTATCGACTCCAGCAAGTTCACACTTACAGCAGCACGGTCTTCACACTCTATTGACTCCAGCAAGTTCACACTTACAGCAGCACGGTCTTCACACTCTGTCGACTCCAGCAAGTTCACACTTACATGGGTGTGGTCTTGGTTTGGACTACAGTTCTTCTGACGAGGAGCAAAGTGTGGACACAAATTAACCTGTCTCCTAATCTTCTATATCTCACAGCACAACAAGAAATCCTTGTATTTGTTCTTTTTTAATCTATCAACTTCCTAAGTAGGATGCAAGTTAAAAATTAATTATTATTTTTAGCATATAATATTAACAGCTAGATACTATATAGATCTAGAACAAATTTGACTAGTCTTCAATTCAGGGAAGGTAAAGTGTTGCTTCCTTATGCAATACAGTCAATACTATTACCACACATGGGATGGAAAGACGCGGTTGCGAATCAACTTCAAGTACGTTGTAACTTGGAAAGATCAGAACGACGTGCTAAAATAAGGGGATGATAGTAAGACAGCCAAGTAGATCTAGACGACGATGATGCCACCTAAATACATGCACAATGCAGTGATGCGGAGGTTGACAGTGCCTACTAGTTGGGCGTACTCGGTAGCCCGACCATCGCGTTTTGGCGGAAGGTCTATAATAATACATGTACGAAGATTTGTGTTCATCGCGTGTGTGGGCTATTAACTTAAAGCAGTTTGCATGGCGTGTTCGGACAAGCAATCAAATATTGATCAGTAATGTTCACATACACAGTGCTCAATTTTTCTGTGACCTTTACTACTAAACATGATTGCAATCAAAGATAATGATATTTAGTAACAAATTCTTCAAGTCTTCTCACCAGACATCACAATGAAGTGATTTGACATCGTTGTACATAAATAACATTATTTGGGAGCCAGTGATATCATAAGCTTGTGAAGTAACAGGAGAATCCCCTTCCATTGCTGACCTTGGTGTCGGGGGGGGGGGGGTGGTTGGCAGCCTCAGGCTGGGGCACCCTATATTTATAGGCACTGACACACCATCTCATGCACACAGAAGCATAGCAGCTATCCTGTCATCAGCAGGAGAAGGAAAAATACAACAAATGCTCATGAGCCTCATTTACACCATTCATGGAGTCAGCTGAGACAAGAGTCATAAGACTATCTTATCAAGCACCTTCGTGTAAAATGGGGAAAGCCATATCCATATCATATCTTTAGAAATAATCTATGGTCATATGGAGAAGTGATGGGATGTCTGTGAGCTTGCCACCATCAGCCACCAATCTATGTCTTCCACATGCATTGGGACATAGGACTTCCATATATGGAAGAACACACGTTGACTTGAACATCACTTCACTGAATTATATGTGCTCAGCTAATTTTTATTTAACGCTAACCCTATCAAAAATTCTATTGATGTCTTACATTAATTATGCTCAGCTGTTTGGATTACAAAAAGTAATTATTCCCAGCCATTTGTATTACTCTGTTCCTTGAACAGAAGAGTATGACCACCCATGCATGCAGTACGCAGGCACAAAAATGTGCTAAAAAAAAAAAAGAATTTTGAACAGAGTGCAGTTCTGTAATTGGTAATTAGTGAAGAATGTAACTTTCATACAAATCACAAAATATACAGGATATCATTGCATATTAAAGAGAAGCTTACTTGCACATAATGTACACTGGCCCACCCAAAGCTACATGCCAGCAGTCATTGCGTATTGAAATTAAAAATAATAATTCATTGTTCAGTTAACATATTATACTTGGTCAAATGTATGTACCATGTATCATATAGGTGTATGCATTAGGTTTTTATTGTATGCCCTACACCCGAGGATTTTTTTTATTTTAAAGTTACTATTACATAATGGACCTTTATGCTTAGAGATGAGGAATTTGATAGCACATATTCTGAGGCAACCACAACCAAGCTGACAACCATCTGGGGATATGAATATCAAATTCAGTTCAAAGCTGGAGTCACGTGCTATATTTTTGCATAAATTGTGTACTAAATATCAATAAATGTTCATCACAACATGCGGTCTGTGATCTCGGCTGTTTTTAATAAGATTGATGTGTTAATTATGCGAGGTGATAACGAAAAATATTAATATTTTAGGAAGTAAAAGTCACATGCAGGACTTAGGATAAATGTTTGACGATACGTGCTACATGTAGGACGTGAGCCTGGAGATTAAAGGGTTAAAATGCATCTGAATTAGTTTGTTAAACCACACCCCTCCCAGCTATCTGTGAAGTCCGATCAGTACGATCAAAAATACAAATGTCATTTTAAGTGTCTCCGTTGATATGTGGTGTGTGTATAGAACGATCAAAAATACAAATGTCATTTTAAGTGTCTCCGTTGATATGTGGTGTGTGTATAGAACATTTAGACAATCCACAGCAAACACACACACAAACACTATTATACATTTTCAGTTCCCGTAGGTCTTCTGTTGAAAGTGTAGCTCTTGGTTTTCCTATACATTTCAAAAGGATCGTTCATGTTGGCACCAATTCCCTACAGAAGGGGGTGAAGAATAGAAAGTTACAAGAAGTAGCTTTGTTGAATAATAAATCTGTGCAAAGGTGGTACATATGATAGTTAGAAGGCCCTTATTATACTTCATTAAAATAGCTACACCAAACATTTTGGGATACTGGTCTCATGTAGAATAGCAGGGGAAACAGGCAAGACTTAAGTGACGTTAAATGCCAGTGTCAATGGAAACATTGAAACAGCTGTGACTGCCCAGGAACAGCACTGTAAGCCATTAGGGTCATTCCAGCTTAGTTCAATATAAAAAAGGTCACTGTGTCTCAGATTTATTCTCCCCTCACCGCAACACTAAGGGTGACAGGGGTGCCCTCCCCAACACAACACTAAGGGTGACAGGGGTACCCTCCCCAACACAACACTAAGGGTGACAAGGCAGGGGTCAATATAACGATCGGACATCGGACATTTGGCAGTCCAATTGTACCCAATGTCCGATCAAATTGATATATGATGTCCGATCGTAATGCTTAGTTGGTGAAAAAATGGTGGAACTTACATAGATGCAAATGAAGATAACGCATCAAAGAGTACGATAATTGGCAACGAAAAAGAGCACCAAACACAGCCCTGGCTTCGTTGCGAGTTAGACAAATGAACAAACCTGGTGGTATATTTGTATTGCGATGTTTGTCACATGTACGAGGTGCGTATTCGATCTAGTTGGGAGTAGCCCGACTCGAAGGTCGGGCTACGCCCAACTATATTCGATCAATTAAAAACTACACCAACAAATGGGTCACCGGTTCAACAAACCAAAAAGTTAGCAATCTAACTGCACACGGAACAAGTGGCATTCATAAAGCTGCAATGATTCGGTTGTGAGTTGATCGATTCATCAATAGCAAAAGGCGAATCTACTAACTGCCATGCTATCGCCTATTGCTGCATGCTTGCAATGCACAGTTACACGTACCAACTTATGAGCACTACATGTATGTCAGTGTATAACATGCTTACAAACGTTTTGTTAAGCCCAATCACATCAGAAAGTGGTATGTTGTGCATGCCCGACCCCATTTGTCTGATGTCCTACCAATACCTAGTGTGGTCTGACATTTGTCCTAATGCTTGAGAAAAATTATAATGACCCCTGCAGGGGTGCCTCTCCAACACAACACTAAGGGTGACAGGGTACCCTCCCCACCACAAAATACCGAAGTAAAAATTTCTAATCATGCTGAAAAACTTCCCTGCAATGTTTTACTTGAAGATCCATCATTATGGACCTCTCCACTCAAACCCTTTTAACATTATAGTCCATGGACCCCTTCGTTTTTGCAAGCAAGACCAACACCTTCCCTTTCTCACTCTCATTCCATCTCCTTCCCCTCACTCCACTCCCTACCCCTTCCCCTCAATCACTCCCTACCCCTTCCCCTCCTCCATCCCTCCCACTCACCTTATACTTGTTCTGCTTGTCACGGACCTCCCCACCTTTGATGGGTTCCTGTATCCCCTGTTGCTTAGTGCCCAGCCCTGTACCCTCCCATCCTGTTTGGGTTAAGAGGTTGTCACGGACACACATACGGTAGACACCACATGCTTACCCATCTTCTTCAGCAGCTGGTGGCCAACGTTGTCCTCCCCTAGCTTCTGCTCTACATTCTCCACCCTGAGGAGCCATCCCACCATTATAATACAGGTACCAACGTGGCTTCAACAGCGTCCACTCACGGCAGTGGCTGTGATGACCCATCTGGGGCCTTCTTAACAGGCAGGTCAACAGTGGGGATGAATGGCGAGCGAGACCTCGACCGGCTCTTCCTCCTGCTTCTCTTTCTCTTAGGCGACCTGGACTTAGAGCGGCTGCTGGAGCTTGAAGGTGACCTTTGTGCAGAGACACACGCCCATAATATGGAGCACTCACACAGAGATGGTGGGACTTATTGTAATTTAAATTATAAGTGGTGACAAAAAATTGTCACTACTTTAAAACACCAGGGCCAGCCCCATGATGTAATGAACGGAGATAGCTCCATGATGTAATGAACGACGCTAGCCCCATGATGTAATGAATGAAGCTAGCTCCATGATGTAATGAATGACGCTAGCTCCATGATGTAATGAACGACGCTAGCCCCATGATGTAATGAACGACGCTAGCCCCATGATGTAATGAATGAAGCTAGCTCCATGATGTAATGAATGAAGCTAGCTCCATGATGTAATGAACGGAGCTAGCCCCATGATGTAATGAATGAAGCTAGCTCCATGATGTAATGAACGGAGCTAGCCCCATGATGTAATGAATGAAGCTAGCTCCATGATGTAATGAATGAAGCTACAGTAGCGGCTCACTAATCAGACCACGCGGTAATAAGACCACTTAACCGCCCGATTATAAGACCACTTAACCGCCCGATTATAAGACCACTTCGCCAATCCGACCACCGTCTAATAAGACCACTAATGTATAAATATTGGAGGGGCGTTTTTGTGTACCTTTCTTTCTCTAAACAGGCGATCATTGAAGTGGTTTCCTAATACAGTTGGTACCCACCATGCATTCGATTGCGGGGAAAATCGACGATCCCGTACTAATGGAGTTAGCAATGTCTATGACACACACGAGCCAGCTCTAAGCTTGCTTTACAATCCTTGGCATAATTGTTCATCCTTCCAGCTGTTATTTTGTTACGATTCGTTTGTTTATCTGCTACTGGTATCCTAATCAAAGCGCATTTCGAAAGGCGGGAAACTCGCCAGTAAGACCGAAACGGTCGTATTGGCGAGTTTTACCACAAGATCCGATTGTCCCGGGGTGGTCTTATTAGTGAGCCGCTACTGTAGCTCCATGATGTAACTAGAGAAATAATACTGAAACACTTTTGATGTAGGAGATGACCCAGCTGTACGGGTTACAAGGATCTCCGCTACAACAATGTACACTATATGATAGATATATGACATACCCTATATCTATATTGGTAAATTTTTCATTTCGTTGGTCCTTTATTATTAACCGGTGGACATCACACACACAAATATTTCTCACAGTCCGAATAATAAGAGAGCGCGATGTTCCCCCACGTTCTCCCTCCCTTCCCCCATGTTCTCCCTCCCTTCCCCCATGTTCTCCCTCCCTTCCCACATGTTCTCCCTCCCTTCCCACACGTTCTCCCTCCCTTCCCACACGTTCTCCCTCCCTTCCCCCACGTTCTCCCTCCCTTCCCCCATGTTCTCCCTCCCTTCCCCCATGTTCTCCCTCCCTTCCCCCATGTTCTCCCTCCCTTCCCCCATGTTCTCCCTCCCTTCCCCCATGTTCTCCCTCCCTTCCCACATGTTCTCCCTCCCTTCCCACATGTTCTCCCTCCCTTCCCCCATGTTCTCCCTCCCTTCCCCCATGTTCTCCCTCCCTTCCCCCATGTTCTCCCTCCCTTCCCCCATGTTCTCCCTCCCTTCCCCCATGTTCTCCCTCCCTTCCCCCATGTTCTCCCTCCCTTCCCCCATGTTCTCCCTCCCTTCCCCCATGTTCTCCCTCCCTTCCCCCATGTTCTCCCTCCCTTCCCCCATGTTCTCCCTCCCTTCCCCCATGTTCTCCCTCCCTTCCCACACGTTCTCCCTCCCTTCCCACATGTTCTCCCTCCCTTCCCACATGTTCTCCCTCCCTTCCCACATGTGCATGTTTGATTGTGAAATGGCTCTACTTCAAACCTGCATGTAGCTGAGCTTCCTAATTCTAATGGACCACTGTCCTTGAGCATCCCACAGCCCATACTATTGCAGAAGCAATACAAGAACTTATGCATAGCGTGGTCAATATTCAATGTGTTTAATTTTCGTTTTATACTTAGAGACATAAAATTCCCCAAAGTGAAAATTAAATATTTGGGTGGAAATTTATACAGTAGTACTACTACTTAGTACATTCCTACTACATAACAAATATTACATAGTACATTCCTACATGACAGCACATTCCTACATGACAGTACATTCCTACATAGTAGGATATGACATAGTACATTCCTACATGGCAGGATATGACATAGTACATTCCTACATGGTAGGATATGACATAGTACATTAGTACATTCACACATGGTAGGATATGACAGACAGCATGAACAATATGCAGTGGCTGTGATGGGATCTGCAAGCCATGTAGAAAAGTTTTATAAGTGATTTGGTGCTATGCGGAAGTATACATGTAGCTCTATACAAGAAGGGAGCCCTGGGCTCTCTACTGTGTTGAATAGAAGGATCAGGGACCCTACTACTTGCTCTGGACACAGGGATAAAGCTCTTACCGTGAAGAGTGGTTGCGTTTTCTGCTGTGCGACCGGCTGCGTGATCGAGATCTTGAATAGGACCTCGAGCGAGAGCGAGATCCTCCAGAATCACTATCTGAATATGACCGAGACCTAGAAGAGATTGAGCAGGGCACAGGTCTATATGTCACCATGTGCACCAGGACATGAGCCCAGCAGATACCTGCTGCGAGACCTTGACCTCGATTTTGAATGAGTACGATGAGATCTGGAAGCAGAAACAAAATGCGTGGGGAGAGGCAAAGGGAGATACCATCCCAGCTAGTTCACTGCTGGCATCATTGCATTATTAGGACGTGCACACACCTTTGTGACTGCACAGGTCTGCGCGGCATCGCTGCTGCTGCCCTGAAGCGGCTCTCAAAGGCTTCCTTGGCCCTCAGTTTGGCATTGAAGAAATCAAGGAGAGCACGAGCCTCCCAGCCTTCCCTGCAAGTGGAACAAAGGAAGGGATGCGGTTAGAGCAATGTCATCTTATTGCAGCCTATGCCGACGTACTCATTACGAGGTTTATCATCAGAGGGGGGGTCATAAAACTCTTCAACAGCCTTCATCAGCCTGTCACTTGGGGGTTGGGGTGGAGGGAGGCGGACATCCCCTGGATGCAACGACTGATAACTATGTTCATGAAGCTATGGCAGTGGTGGTATGAGTGGTGATAGTGTGGTGGTGGTGATAGTGTGAAGGTGATAGTGTGGTAGTGGTGATAGTGTGAAGGTGATGGTAGTGGCGATAGTGTAAGGTGATGGTAGTGGCGATAGTGTGAAGGTGATGGTAGTGGTGATAGTGTGAAGGTGATGGTAGTGGCGATAGTGTGGTGGTGATGGTAGTGGCGATAGTGTGAAGGTGATGGTAGTGGCGATAGTGTGAAGGTGATGGTAGTGGCGATAGTGTGAAGGTGATGGTAGTGGCGATAGTGTGAAGGTGATGGTAGTGGTGATAGTGTGAAGGTGATGGTAGTGGTGATAGTGTGAAGGTGATGGTAGTGGTGATAGTGTGAAGGTGATGGTAGTGGCGATAGTGTGGTGGTGATGGTAGTGGCGATAGTGTGAAGGTGATGGTAGTGGCGATAGTGTGAAGGTGATGGTAGTGGCGATAGTGTGAAGGTGATGGTAGTGGTGATAGTGTGAAGGTGATGGTAGTGGTGATAGTGTGAAGGTGATGGTAGTGGTGATAGTGTGAAGGTGATGGTAGTGGTGATAGTGTGAAGGTGATGGTAGTGGTGATAGTGTGAAGGTGATGGTAGTGGTGATAGTGTGAAGGTGATGGTGGTGGTGATAGTGTGAAGGTGATGGTAGTGGTGATAGTGTAAGGTGATGGTAGTGGTGATAGTGTGAAGGTGATGGTGGTGATAGTGTGAAGGTGATGGTGGTGGTGATATTGTGAAGGTGATGGTAGTGGTGATAGTGCGAAGGTGATGGTAGTGGTGATAGTGTGAAGGTAATGGTAGTGGTGATAGTGTGAAGGTGATGGTGGTGGTGATATTGTGAAGGTGATGGTAGTGGTGATAGTGTGAAGGTGATGGTAGTGGTGATAGTGTGAAGGTGATGGTAGTGGTGATAGTGTGAAGGTGATGGTAGTGGTGATAGTGTGAAGGTGATGGTGGTGATAATGTGATGGTAGTGTGATAGTGTTGTGGAGTGATGTATTTCGGTTTGTATGGAGGAACAGTTGTTGGGACAAAGAGTGTGGCAAAATGATTACAAGTAGAAAAAGAAGGCATGAGGCTTAGTTTCGGACACAAGATGTGCTACTTACAGGGACAAGCATGGCCATCACACCCGCTGGAAGATCAAAGTAAGGGATCGGAGGGGGCATATCAGGGGGCATGGCAGGTGGTGGACAGTCAGGTGCATGAGGAGGCGGTAACCAGTGAGGATCGCAAAATGGAGGGGGAGGGCCCATGTGCGGAGGAGGGGGTGGGAGGTCCCAGTTGTTGGGGGGTGGCCGATGGTTGTAGTCGAAGACTTCACGTCCGTCACGCCTCCCTCTGAATGGGTCTGGGTGCGATTGATGCTGGTAATCAAATATCTGTTTCTCGCCAGGCTCCAAGCGAGGATCACCATGAGGTACATGTAGGTCCATGTTCCCCCCAGAATGGTCCCTGTCATCGTAGGGCTGCATCGGATCCCCCTGCGGGTCACCACCGTAAGGTCGCACCATCTCTTCTGGTCCCCAGTCCTCCTCATAACGCTGCATACCCTCCTCCCGGTACGATCTCCTCCCGTCATCATCATCATCGTAGGGCCTGCCATCTCCATACGGTTCGCGCTCGTCGTAATGCTCTTCCGGCGGTCTCCCGTCACTACCATAAGGTCCCATCTCTTCAGAAGACCAGTCCCCATACGGCGGTCGCCTCCCATCGTCATAAGGTCTCATGCCCTCCGGCAGGGGTCTACCATCTCCATACGGTCTCATACCCTCCGGCCCCCTGCCGTCCCCATAGGGCATCAATCCCTCCACCGGTGGCAGTCTTCCCTCTCCGTAGGGTCTGATCCCTTCTCCAAACGGCCTTATCAAGTCCATCGCCCTTCCATCTCCAAATGTCCTCATCCCTTCTGGAGGCCTGCTGCTCTCCTTGAATGCCATGAGGGGCTCGGAGCCACCTTCCCCCTGCACTTCATGCTCCCTGTGTACGTCCCCGCCCTGGCGAGGTTTCAGCATTATAGGGTCGTCGGGAGCAAAGAGCGGCCTGGGCTGCGAAGACGGCTGCCATGGCGATATGAGAGGCTGCTGTGGTGGTGGCAGCTGCTGTTGTTGTTGTGGTGATGGTAAGGGTTGCTGTGATATGTTTGAAGTCCAAGGAGGTGGTGGAATAGCGGGGGCATTGAATGCTTCAAAATAGTGGTTTGCTTCACTTGATTTGCTCGATGGCAGTGCATGATCGTATGTACCCTGTTGTTGCTGCTGCTGCTGTTGCCAAGGAACAGGCGGGAGGGGTTGTTGTTGTTGTTGTTGTTGTTGTTGCTGTTGCCAGGGTGGGAGGGGCTGTTGTACAGAGGGTGTGGCCACGGGAGCCTGCTGTGGTGTGACGGGTTGCACTGAGATGGAAGGAGCAGATTGCATCAGCGGCGGAACAGACTGCAGCGGCTGAGAGGGTAACTGCAGTCCTTGCGAGTGAGGAGGGCCCAAGGGGGGCAGGGGTCCGAGAGGCATCGGAGGTGGCAGCGACTGGTTGTACACCCCAGGCTGAGGGAGAATTGAGGGTGGCAACAACTGCGGTGGGGGCATCAGTGGTTGTTGCTGCTGTTGCCACGGCGGTAACACCAAACCACTCCCACTAAGTCCTAGTGAAATTGAGATGGAGTCAAGTGCAGATTCAAGCAATATGCCCCTATATCCCAATACCTTGGTCTGATGCCATAGCTCCAGGCTGGCTGCTATTTGACTGCCGGAAAGAGGTGAGTTAAATGGCACGATTGTTCCACCCTCTGCCACAAATGAAAGCTTACATGTGCTTTGATGTCTTCCGTAAGAACAGTTCGAATTTGCTGCATAGGTGAACCAAAAAAAGCTATACAATAACCCAAGGGTAGGGGAGCAAACAAGTCCAAACCTGAAGAGTAGGGTCCGAAAAGTATTTCTGCGCCTCCCAGATCTTGAGAACCTGTGTTGCCAGCAGTAGGCATTTGTTACAACATCTTTGTCTGCCTTTATTTCTAAATTTTTTCCCCCCTTTGCAGTTCCTTTTTACCATTCAGGACGGGGGCCATACCTTCATCAGGCTATCTGCCTTGTCAGGGTCATTGATGTGGACGTTATAAAAGATCTGGACAATGACGTCTTCTACCGCCTACAGCAAGAGAAGAGAAGAGAGTGCATCCTGTAAGAGATCAGCCCTTAACACACAGAGGAGTGGCTAGCTAGCTAGTGTTAGTCCTAGTTAAGGTTGGGGAAGGGGAGAGAAGAAAGACCAAAATTAACACCTCTTCCTTACCAATCACCTGACACACTCACACAGATGTATGCACATCTACACACAGCAACCCACACAGTGCACTGAGAGGGAAAACTATGTCCTTGTCAAAATGCCTCACACCAATGTCCCCCTCACCAAGTCCCCTCACCTAGTCCCTAGGGATTTACCGCTCCCACCCCCTGGTTTGCCCTTAATTTGACTAACCCACCCCCTGGTTTACACATGCCATATCAAAATAAAACTGCATGGCATGCCATTTGGTGAAGAGGGAAGACTTTTATTTTTGCCCACCCCCTATATTTATATATATTCCAAAACCCACCCCCCTGTTGCAAACTTGGTCGTAAATCCCTGATGTCCCCTCACCTAGTCCCTGTCACGATGTCCCCTCACCTAGTCCCTGTCACGATGTCCCCTCACCTAGTCCCTGTCACGATGTCCCCTCACCTAGTCCCTGTCACGATGTCCCCTCACCTAGTCCCTGTCACGATGTCCCCTCACCTAGTCCCTGTCACGATGTCCCCTCACCTAGTCCCTGTCACGATGTCCCTCACCTAGTCCATCACAATGTCCCCTCACCTAGTCCCTGTCACAATGTCCCCTCACCAAGTCCCTGTCACGAAATTGTATACCGGGCGGTACACTTTTGGCAGCCAAAATTGTACCTCTCCGGTACAATTTTGGTTGTCTAAAGTGTACCGACCTGGCCAAAACTGTCCGGGTTATGAAAATGGGCGATTAGCTATATCTGATGTCGAATGCAGTGTCTGATGTCCCTTCACCAAGTCCCTGTCATGATATCTCACCAAGTCCCTGTCACAATGTTCCCTCCCTCACCTAGTCCCTGTCACAATGTCCCTGTCACGATACCCTCACCAAGCCCCTGTCACAATGTCCCCTCACCAACTCCCTGTCACAATGTTCCCTCATCATCACATGACGACCATGACATCACACACACGACAACTATATCACCTAACACCTGCAATCACAAGACATACAGGTTGTACCCCCAAAATTGGGCATCACCCCTCACTGATGATCACCATCATTCCCTGATGATCACCATCATCCCCTGATGATCACCATCATCCCCTGATGATCACCATCATCCCCTGATGATCACCATCATCCCCTGATGATCACCATCATCCCCTGATGATCACCATCATCCCCTGATGATCACCATCATCCCCTGATGATCACCATCATCCCCTGATGATCACCATCATCCCCTGATGATCACCATCATCCCCTGATGATCACCATCATCCCCTGATGATCACCATCATCCCCTGATGATCACCATCATCCCCTGATGATCACCATCACCAGAACAAACAACACAATCACATAACACAAAACACTTATCTTCAGTGGCACAAAACCTAACCTGCTTCAGTTCTTGGGCCCCTTTCCGAAGACTATGTATAAGTCAGAACAGCGAACGCAATAAATTAAAGACTATTCCATACAATTATTAACAGTTAGCAAAACCCAAATATGGTAACACTGCATAATTATCTGAACATGCCCATGCCTTGGGATAGATTACTGGCTAAAAGGCCCTCACTGTTAATAAAAAGGGTAGGTATTCGGAGAACAGTTACTGTTTTTCTTTTGTAAAGCCAACGGTGCAATAAATATTTAGCTAGCGTTCACAGTCGATGCTTCTGCTCTCTCTTACCAATGGTGGATGACATCGTTGATGAGATAAATGATATGTAGCTTGTGTGTGAACCCAACGCCAGTTGAAGTCAATGTCCTATCAATGCGGAAGAGGAGGGAGGGCAGGCATGACCACGACCTCACATGGGTCACACTCAACGTCCAGCTTACTTCCTGACTATGAGTGATGCAACTTGATTACACTCTTCACGTGTCCGGGAGTGGTTGAATATCCAGGCCTTCCCTGCCTGAAAAGGGAGGAGTGGTCGCAAAAGAGTTAAGAAGAATGGGTGAATGGATGCATATACATATAACACACATCCCCACACTCACAGATATAGCCTCCTTGGTACAAGAGTCCATGACTGGTGATACTACAGATGTAAACTCGACTTCCAGTGGATCTGTATGTCCGAACTGCTGCAACGATGACTGTTCTTGAAGCCTTGTCTGCTCCAGTCGAGCAAAGAGCGACGTGGGCGGTGGTTTTTGAGCCCACGGGGGAGGGGGGGCGCCAGAGGCTATAACATAGAGCGGGATGGTCATTATTATTTCCAACAGCAACTGTCACAGCTCACGTGGTGGGGCCATGAGCGGTTGGTGTTGTTGGTAAGATGGCTGAGCGTACTGACTGCTGTTCATCAAGGATTGGGTTTGGGACTGCGACATTAAGGGAGTTGACGACTGGCTGTGAAGTGCTAAGAAGAGAAAAGGGAGGAGGGAGAGGAAAAAGGAGCGAGAAAGGGGGGAAAGAGAGAATGGGAGAAGGGTTAGGGGTGAGCCCTCGAACACTTCGCTGCACAATCATGAAACTTTACCCGCTTGTTCAGTTGCCACCTTCCATTTATAGTAGACATTCAACTCCCCTCCGAATAAAAAGAAAAACTTGGGGTTATCGCGTTGCTTTTCCATTGTCATCTGCTCAAACTCGGGACCATTTCTGGCTACAAAATTAGCCAGCTTGTCAATAATGGTTCGTAATTCAGGATCTGCTGATAAAGGTAGTATTTTAATCAGCAAAATTGCAGAAGCTTTCCGATAGAATATACCATCTGGGGGTCGGGGAGAATGTAGGTCTCCAAACCCAGGTGTCGCCATTTTCTTCAATTTCACGAGGACTCGACTCACGTGCAGTTAAATTAGTACCTATATACCGCGGCTTTTTCTCTCAGTTTGAAAAATCATGGCCTCCAGGCGTCCGCTGACGGCAAAGAATTATGATATCACTAAGGACCAAAAGCAGGCGAAGAAAGAGAACTACCCGTTTCGTATTATGCCTCGTGAAGATCTGGTCGACAATTTGAACCAGGTGTTGATTCAGTCTCCCGGTTTTTCCATGCACAGCGTGACCGAAGACGATTTGAAAAACCCTACGTCTCAGAAGGTGCAAGTGTTATATTTAGCCTGCTTGAACGCTTTGTTCGGGGTCTTGCCTGACGACTTCAGGCAAGCGGCCTTTGAAGAGCACCCAGTTGAACACCCAGATCTTTACGAAGAATCTTTCGGCAACTTGCGCTTCTTTTATGCAACCAAAAAGTTAATGGACACATGTCTAGTTAAAGATTTTGGCTTCAATGACATATTCAACCCGACTCCAAGACGGACTGTTTGTAATTTCAGCGCCATTATTAACTTTCTCAAGTACCACTTCAGCAGCTACTTCGCAGCTGGAAAGGTGGCAGAATTGGAGTCACAAAAGCAGGAACTGGAACAAAGGTACCAAGAATCCATCACAAGTTACGAGTCACTGCAAGCGCAGTACACTGAGCTGCACACCAAGCGAACGGAGGAGCAGGAGAGAGAGAAGGATTTGAAAGGGAAGATACACCTCCAAGAGCAAGGGCTTGAGGTGCTCAAGGCTAACCAGGAGGCACTGCAGAAGAGGTACCAAACTGTTGCCAGCAGCAAGGCCACAAAGGACAAACTCCTTGCCGAACACAAGAAGGAGTTGGACAAGTGGATGTTGCGTGTTGAGGACCTGGACAGACAAATCGTGCCGTCCCCGGAGAAGCTTAACTTGGAGCTGGCCGCAGCCAGAGAGGAGACGGAGGAGATGAAGGTGAATGTCAGACAATGTGAGGAGCAGTTGGGCACGGCAGAGTACCTGACCACCGCGATACGCCAGGTGCCTCCCGTGATTAGGAGCCTGGACGAAGACCTTGGCACAGTGTTGGCAAAGGCCAAACATAGAGAGGAACTTCAAAAGCGACTTGAGGATAAGCAGGATTGCATCAACACACAAAAGCAGCTCCTCAAAGAGGCTGCCTCCAAGTACAGCAACCTGGTGCACCATGTGAAGCTGGTTGAGGATGAGCTGTCCCAACTTGCGTATGAACCAAAGCCTAAGCAAGGCGATGAGCAGCTGCATAGAGATATGCTCCTCTTGCAGCAGGAGATAAACCAGAGGCCTTCAGTGTCAACAGTTCAGGTGGAAATTGAGGACAAAAAGGAGCAGCTGAAAGTGAGACAGGCGTCGTGTGTTGCCCTGAGGCAAAACATTGAAAAAATGCATGCTAATCTGCAGCGTGCATACCTGAAACTGAAAGCCACTGCCGATCAGGAGTGGCCAGCAGAGTACTTGTAGATATGCACATGCAAATGCAATGGTATATGTTCCGTGTTATAGTTGTGCCGACAGTAGCGTCATGCTAATCAATGTTTGTCCACACCTTTGTAATAGTATTGCAATAACAGAATCGAATACTTCGCCTTGTGAGCTGGAGAATCGTGTACAAGTAAATTATATTACACAACAGGCTGTAAGCGAGATTTCATGTAGCTGACGATTGCAAACGGTCTGGGAACGAAGTAACAAGTTACTAGCCAGAATGGCTGTCCGTCGCTTAGTTAATCTTGTATTTATGACTGGAAGATGTATCCACACAAATATAGGGGTATTACCACCAAGAGGCCGTGAGCGGGGTTTTTTTTTCTTTCACTAAGGCATCGTAGGCCTCAGCACGACTGTGCGAGCTGGATCCGTAGAGTTTAACTGGAAGGATGCCTTGAACCTGGAGTCCTGCCTTACAGAGGAGGAGATATTGACGAGGTAAGTATTTGCGGAGAGAAAAAGAAAGGGAGTGTGTGTGTAGTGAGGTGTGTGTATGTGTGTTTGTGTATGTGTGTGTGTGTTTGTGTAGCGCGTGGTGCGTGTGTATGTGACTAGGCCTAGAAGAGTTATTTTAAGCGACTTATTTCATTGCTAGAGACCAGGTGAAACACTACTGTCATCAGAAGCTAATGCCGAGGATTCTGATGGCTAACAGAGAAGAGCGTACGCAAATGGCATGGCGATGTGGGCGGGGCGGGGGCGCGGTCCAACAGACACTTTTCTTTTACCTGCACTCAGGTTTTGACAAAGAGATAATGAGAGAAATGGGAAGCCTTGGAATCCTGGGAGCCACAATCCAAGGTTACAGCTAAAGGTGTTAGTGCATCTCTTCATCCACCCCAGCTTTGGGGTATCACTTTCCCTGTTACATATTCTCACTCATGCACACCCATCATATATCCCTTTTCCCTTTCCTTCCACCTCTCCTACCTCTCACACCTCAGGCTTTCCACCTCTCATTCATACTTTGATTACACTCCCACCCTTTTACACACCCATCACCCTTCCATATTCCACTTACAATCATCACCCAACCCCTCTCCCCCCCCCCCCCCCCCCCCCTTCCTTCTCATCCGCTTCTTTCAGATTACTGCTTTCTTCCAATGATATTCAGGGTATGGATGCAGTGGTGCTTCATCTGTGGCCTATGGGCTTATTGCCCGGGAAGTGGAGAGGTAGGTAGGTGTGTGCTTATGGGGGAGAGAGAGGTAGGTGTGTGCTTATGGGGGAGAGGTAGGTGTGTGCTTATGGGGGAGAGGTAGGTGTGTGCTTATGGGGAGAGGTAGGTGTGTGCTTATGGGGGAGAGGTAGGTGTGTGCTTATGGGGAGAGGTAGGTGTGTGCTTATGGGGGAGAGGTAGGTGTGTGCTTATGGGGAGAGGTAGGTGTGTTCTTATGGGGGAGAGGTAGGTGTGTGCTTATGGGGGAGAGGTAGGTGTGTGCTTATGGGGGAGAGGTAGGTGTGTGCTTATGGGGGAGAGGTAGGTGTGTGCTTAGGGATGGTCTAGCTCCATATTTACAACTAAATATTTCATAAATCTCAATGCCTCAGGGTTGACAGCAGTTATCGCTCTGCCATGAGTGTCCAGTCCTCCCTGGTGATGCACCCCATTGATGCCTATGGCACAGATGTGCAGAAGGAGAAGTACTTGCCCAGACTGGGTACGTGACCCAGGCACCATGTGCTTTAATTAGGAGGTGGGGTTTCAGACTTTGACGGCACTTCCTCTTCCACCGCACACACCACTTGTCACCTAGCTAAGGGAGAGCTGATTGGCTGTTTTGGTCTGACAGAGCCCAATCACGGCTCAGACCCTGGTGGTATGGACACAAAGGCTATTTATAATTCAAATCGTCGTGTCTACACTTTAAATGGAACCAAATCTTGGTATGTGATTTTAAAGTGTAAATTGTGTTTATGCAGTCTAGGGGTGGGGGCCCTTGGGGTGTTTTTCTATGGAGGATTGTTGGCCTATAAATGTTCTTTAAGTCTTCAACAATGGCTCTGCGATATTTATAATTTATAGCTAATGTATTTTAAAGAATTGCGTACCATGTGAACAGGCAAAGCTGCACTTCTGTCAGTTTTGCCATTGGTTCCAGTATACCAATCATAGACACTGTTTTTGTTTTCTCCTTGCTGTGTGTACTTTTTGTGTATGTGCATGTTGGGATGTGTGTAGAGTGTGCATGTATGTATAGAGTGCATGTGTGTGTATGTAGTAGAGTGTGCATGTGTATGTAGTAGAGTGTGCATGTGTGCGTATGTAGAGTGGACATTGTTCAATGTTCAAACTGTAACACTTTCCTCTCCTATAGGATCACAAATTCACCTATTGCTGATATCTTCATCATCTGGGCCAAGTGTGAAGACAGCAAGATCAGAGGGTTCATTCTTGAAAAGGTGGCTGCTGTTGTGTGTGTGTGTGTGTGTGTGTGTGTGTGTGTGTGTGTGTGTGTGTGTGTGTGTGTGTGTGTGTGTGTGTGTGTGTGTGTGTGTGTGTGTGTGTGTGTGTGTGTGTGTGTGTGTGTGTGTGTGTGTGTGTGTGTGTGTGTGTGTGTGTGTGTGTGTGTGTGTGTGTGTGTGTGTGTGTGGGTGTGGGTGTGGGTGTATGCGTGTGTGTGTGCGTGTGTGTGTGTGTGTGCTTATGTGGGGGTGTGGTGGAGAATGGTCATGGGTGTTATTGAGTCTATGTGCTTGATAGGGAATGGAGGGACTTTCTGCTCCAAAGATTGAAGGGAAGTTTTCCCTTAGAGCTTCTACCACTGGCCAGATTGTGATGGAGGATGTGAAAGTGCCAGCTGAAAATCTGTTACCCAATGTCCATGGACTGAAGGTGTGTGCATGTGTGTATGTGTGTGTGTGTGCATGTGTGTGCATGTGTGTATGTGTGCATGTGTATGTTTGTATGTGTATACATGTTTGTGCATGTATGTATGTATGTATGTGTATGTGTACATGTGTATGTGTGCATTTGTATGTGTGTATGTGTACATGTGTATGTGTATGTGTACACGTGTGTATGTGTGGATACATGTCCATGTACATGTTTTGTGTATGTTATAAAGACATTACTCTCCTCCTCCCCCCTCTGTTACCCTGTGGTTACAGGGACCCTTTGGATGCCTCAACAACGCCCGCTATGGCATTGGATGGGGTGCACTTGGGGCTGCTGAGTTCTGCCTTGAGACAGCCAGGCAGTACACTCTTGACAGGTCTGGGGATCAGGTGTTGAATGTTCTTTAGTAGCTAACCTGGCACTTCTATTTATGGCCCATCTCTGGTCCTACCCCTTCCCACATCCCACCCCTGCTTTCCCTCCCTTCTATAGGCAACAGTTTGGTCGTCCTCTGGCTTCTAACCAGCTCATTCAGAAGAAGCTAGCTGATATGCTTACTGAGGTAGGCGTGCAAACATATGAACGTACACATGAACACACATGAACGCACGCACACATGCATGCAGACATACATACCACCGACACACATGTACACATGTATGTGCACGTAATTCATACACGGGAGGATTCGGGGGGGGGGGGGGGGCTAGGTTAACAAATTTAATTACACCAGCTATATTGAATGAATGCTATCGGATGTAATGTAAATTTCACCTTTGATACTTGACAAGCACACCTCCTTTCTATCAGTTTTTGAGCGTTCAGTATTTCCTGTGAGTATTTCTTTTCAATTGCCGTGGGTGGGTAGAGTATGATCATTGCATAAGTAGTTCAGATAGCTAACTGTCAGCTGAACATTACTGGTATTTGGGAGCAAAAAAAGGTATGTGCCAATGTCTATCATACTACATGTGTAGATATGGAACTTGCTAAGTTGGCTTGCTTCGTTTTGTAGTTTGATTGTACAAAGGGATATAAGTTGAATGCCAGTACCATACTTATATGTTTTTATAATTTCCAACATGCAAAAATTAAAAAGCAGCTGAACAGCACAGCTGGTTTGGGAGGGGGCATGCACACAACATACACACATATATTATCAATTACTGTGACATCATTTAATTTTATTTATTTTTGTGGACAGATCTCGATTGGTCTTCAAGCATGTCTTCAAGTAGGACGACTAAAAGACAAAGGAATGTAAGATCGCTTGCTCTCAACCATCACCACCCACAACCCCTCCTCCCTGATCCATCTATGCTCAGATACATGACTTTGCTTTCATTGTGATATGTTATTGGTATAACTTATGCCAGTTTGTGCAACATTTATAACTTTCTCAATCTTGATTTTGAGGGTGTTATTTTCATCCTCTTTTTTTTCACAATAATGGTGTCTGTTTTGTCGTTTCGTTTAAGATACTTCTGTACTGACATATCCTCACACATACCTGCACACACACTCACACACATTCTTTAGCGCCACTCCAGAGATGATTTCCATTATCAAGAGGAACTCTTGTGGCAAGGCCCTTGAAGCCGCCCGCCTATCTAGGGACATGTTGGGAGGCAATGGGATCAGCGATGAGTACCACGTCATCAGACATGTGATGAACCTGGAGGCCGTCAACACATATGAAGGTTGGTCTATTGATACCCACCTCTCCTCCCCACCCCATTAATGGTATCCTCCCAAGGTACACACGACATTCATGCCCTGATCATTGGCCGAGCTATCACTGGTCTTCAAGCCTTCACCACAGAGAAGTGAACAATGCAGCCGTACCACCTATATATGGAGTAAAAATTAAATGGTAGCCTCTCCCTCTTCCATTGCCACAGAGATACCAAAATATAAATAGCTGTTTATTTAATCACAGATGCGTTTTGGTAAAGCCGATGGTATATCTTTTCCAGAGTTTCATCAAACAGGAGTCTGTGGGGGTGACCTGTGTATTCGGCCATTCGTTGTGACCAGTAGTCCTCAGGCCCAACCTTGACTGTCAAGCTGTGGTGCAAAGTATGTATGCAGGTGATAGTGGAGTACGTAGCATACCTTGTGTCTGGGATGTAAGCCTTGCCAAACACCTCACTGCGTTCTGCTGCTAGGGAGGCCCTGTATATTTAAAGGACAGATAAACGCAGGCTGCTTGACATATGGGACTAACCTCAGCCTATTGAGGTCCTCATTCAAGCTGTCTTCTGCTACAGTTTCTGCGGAATGCTGTTTAAAAAAAAACCAAAAAAAAAACGAAAAGTGAAGGCACGAGTGTTAGGTAAGGACTGGGCACCTGGGTGTGACCACAGCACTCTTTCCTCAGCCGTTGCACCTTCTCTTCGATCCGTTTCGCGGGACTCGGCACGCCGCTACGCACGTTGCCCGGTTCGGCCACCAGAGTAGATGCCTTTCCGTCATGTCCAACGAACTGGCGGTTGGAGCCCGCTGAACTACCGAGTGTGGTCAGTTGCAATGAAGCGCGCTCGTAAGTCGGTACTTCCCCGGTACTGGTACCACCCAAGTACTTCTCGTACAGTTCTGAAAGGGAAGGGCCGCTTTGCGTGGCACGAAATTCTGCGCTTTCTTTCTCAACCGTTACGGACGGGGATACTGTATCAAAGGCTTGATCCTCGTCCCCAGCCGCGGCTTCTCTCTTCGATTTGAAGTGTTTCATTATGGAGGGGGCGGAGCAAGCCCCGCAGAAATCTCGTCGCGACAGAACACTTGGGTCAGCATGACGGACCACAAAAGGCGGGCGCAAGTTTGGGGTGGTTCTCGTTGGAGAACACGGATAAAGAGTGGGGTCTGTGTGCTCCAGACAGTGCCCTTCCGAGGGGGCAAGGTTTGGAAGCAGTAGAACTCTGTTAGTACGTTTGTTAGATTCGGACGAGGGCAAAGACAGATTGACCACTGGAGCAGAGCGTGCCGTCAGCTTTTCTGGCTTGCGGCGGGGACACAGCTCCCAAGGATGCAAGCCAATGTCTGAAGTGACAGTCCTGTACAGCTGCTTGTCTGTGTCAGAGTGTGCGCTGCTGTCTGCTTGCGGGTGGTCCTCGTGCCCAGGCCCCGATCCATAAGTGTGTTGCCGAACTTTACGCGGCTCGAATTTGACCTTGGTGGGTTTGCACTTGCTAGGCGTTGCGTGCACAGAGTTAGATTCGCTGTGGCTCCCAGAGAGTCTAGACATGGCGGAATCTTTTGAAAGGCATCCTCTAACTGATTCACCACTGCTGCCTACTGGTCCAAGTTCAGATGGAGAGAGCAACATGTTCTTGCCAACAGGACTTGTGTGTGCAGAGCAGAACTCAGCGTCCTCTCCAACACATGTATCTTGACCAACAAACAGTGGGCTGACTGGTGAGTGAACAGTGGCTTCAAGCAGAATGGTTGAAGTTGTGAAGCTGAGCACAGGGGGAGTCTGGGGATGAGGAAAGCAACAATACTACTGAGTAATAATAACTATTAATAAGCATCTGCAAAACCAGCTATGTGTGGGTGTGGGGGGGAGAGAGGCAGGGTATGCATCACCAGAGGCGCCACCTTATTTTGCACAGCCTTAGAATGCCTGGTGAGTTGTACATGTCTTGTGTCCCCATCCAGAGGTCCTGGTTCATCAGGAAATAGAAAGGTGTTTGCAGAAGCCTCATAACGTGCCAAGACTCTTCCTCCTATTAAGAGAGCACCAGAGTTGCTTCACATGCCATACAAATGCTCTTCAGAAGTTACCAGTGCAATCCTCGGACACTTGTATAATCTCTATTCTCACGTGCTCCCCTGATGTATGCGTTGGGAGAGAGTGATGACGCTGTTGGCAATACCACTATTTTATTACCTTGTATCATTTCGTTGAACAGCAATGGGTTTTTACAGTTCGTAAATACCTATTCAATGTGCGAAAAGAAGACAAAGAAGTCATTTAATATATTGCGCGTCCGCACACAAATGCAAAACCTAATATAAATAAACACACCGCAAACAGAACGTACCCTGTCGAACTGCAGCTGCTGATTCAACTCGATGGGGAAGAGTGGTTGATGGAGGTGGGAATGCTGCAGTTGACCAAGTATACAGGCACGCAGGAACACCAGCGGTCCGTCCAGGTGCACTTCCCTATTGTTGCTATCTTGCCATGACACCTGGGAAATTGGTGAAGTTCATAGATTAGAAGCACACTGGACACTAACTCCTGCGTGTGCCGGCCCCAATATTACAAGCCAGCTATTAGAATCGTTCTAACAGTTTGAATATATGAAGTACCTTCTGTAGTGAAAGTTGAACAATGCAGCGGACACATCTCTGTTTCACGCCACGATGCATGCTTCCGAACTAAGCGCGGGACGAAGTTCCACTGCGAGCGCGCTCCTGTAAACATCGACCCGCTATCCTTCACACGGATGGGCGAAAGCACTTAGCAACCAAATTGCCCTCCACCCACACAAGGGCCACCTCCCATTTCCACCAGTATGACGTAACACGTATCTAGAGAGATATTGATATTTCATTATCTCACACAATGGAAAGATACGAGAAGCTCCGCGTAATAGGCCAAGGAGCATTTGGGTGAGTATAAAATATGTAGGCCTACGTGTTATAATGCACCGCGCTATCAATCAAGCTAACTTTATAACCAGATGTGTTTGTTGTCAAATCTCACGATAGCAAAGTTTATTTGTGCAAGCGCAGAGGGGATACCGAGGGGGGTAGTAGCCTTCTGGTACTGAAACAGATTCCAGTCGATGAAATGAGCATAGACGAGCGTAAGGCATCTGAGACCGAAGCGAAGGTCCTGGACATGCTGAAGCACCCGAATATCATTGCTTACTTCGAAAGTTTTATAGAAGACAACTCCATTATGATTGCTATGGAGTACGCACCAGGTACTGCGCCTGTCACTGTCATAATAAAACTAACTGCCCCCTCCCCTCTTTTAAATTTTTTACCCATTTCTGATATGCATATATTCAAAAGCGTATTTTGTGTTGTTCTGGTTGTCTGTCAATTACTACAGGCGGCACCCTCTTTGATTTCATCCAGGAGAGGAATGGTGTGCTCTTGGATGAGGAAGTGAGTGGTGATCCCATATTGAAACGGCCCAAATATGAAATATGATATCCTTCACCACCCTCCTGCCCTCTGTCGCATGGACCACAAAAAAAATATCCATTTGAAGCACATCTTACAAGTGTTTGTTCAGATCCTCCTGGCAATTCACCACATCCACTCACTCAACATACTCCACCGTGACCTCAAGACTCAGAACATACTACTGAACAAGAAGAGAACAGTTGTTAAGATTGGAGACTTTGGGATCTCTAAGGTGCTTTCCAGCAAGATCACTTCTGCTCATACGGTATGGTATGTTATTGTATTTGTTTATTTGTAATTACTCCAATGATCCATGTATTTGTGAAGTTCCTAACCCCAATGCCTTACGAGATCGTCCTTTGTGTTGGGAAGGGTCACTACTGATGTTATTATTGTAATTGTAATTAATGTAAATATGTTATTAAAGTTATCATTTTATTAATGTGCATTCTACAAAGGTGGTGGGAACACCTTGCTACATATCGCCAGAGATATGCGAGGGGCAGGTGTATGGAAAGAAGTCAGACATATGTCCTCTGGGCTGCATCCTCTATGAACTCACCACCCTAAGGAAAGCCTTTGAAGGACCTGTGAGAACTTGTCTTGAACCCGTCCTCTGCAGTCACCCCCTCCCCCTCCTCTCTCCCTCCCCTCCCTCTCCTCTCTCCCTCCCCTCCCCTCCTCTCTCCCTCCCCTCCCCTCCTCTCTCCCTCCCCTCCCCCTCCTCTCTCCCTCCCCTCCCCTCCTCTCTCCCTCCCCCTCCCCTCCTCTCTCCCTCCCCTCCCCTCCTCTCTCCCTCCCCTCCCCCTCCTCTCTCCCCTCCCCTCCCACTCCTCTCTCCCTCCCCTCCCCCTCCTCTCTCCCTCCCCTCCCCTCCTCTCTCCCTCCCCTCCCCTCCTCTCTCCCTCCCCTCCCCT